>JAJIRX010000859.1:0-601409 GCA_023853785.1 Psilocybe azurescens | reverse complement strand
AGTTGTGACATATCCTGAGCTAAGCACAATACATTAACAGAGCTATCAGTAAGAACGAACAGAACAAAAAGGTTCTGTTGGTCAGTAATAATATCTAGAATGTTAATCGAAGTCTTGCTCATAGATTTCTTCGTCTTCCTCGTCACTATCTTGCTGATTTTCAGTCGTCAATCGCTCGGATTCCCCCAAATTGCCTGAGTTTGCGACAGATTCTTGCATGTTTTCGATCAGTATACGTAGAGCGCCAATTTTTCTGTGCGATATAAGATATAAACAGAAGTGCAGTTTAAAAGACTTACTCGTTCTCCGGAAATTGCAGCTAAAACTGCAGTAAGTTTGAAGAACTTGTACTTGATATCTTTTGAGGTACTTCAAGGAGAACTTCATCGTTGAGGAACTTCCTGTGGATACTGAGCTGATCGTTGAGCTGAGGAACAGTCATTTTACTGATCTTGACACGATCCACTATGAGACCGACGGCTGTCAGTTGTGCAATCTCTGCTCGCTTTTGTTCTCGCTATCTTGGACCTTCTTCCTTGTCGCCAATGCTCGCGCCTGCTGGGCTTTCAAAAGATGTTCTCGAAATTTGGCATTCTCTCCACTTGAACCTTGAACCCGGACCTGCCGCATTACATAGAGTTGGTCGTGACCCGTACACAGTTTATCAATAAACATTTCTGTGTTGTTCCGTTCGCTCGAGCCTTGTTAGAGAAACCAGTAGCAGTACCGTTGGGATGAAATCGTGCATGAACGCGCCATGAACCTAGAGCGCCTTCGTTGGAATCATTAGTAGCTGGAATAAATATCCGGGAGCGCTGCTCAGGTGTCAGCTGGTCGATTGGTCCTCCAGGAACAAACTCCTGAGTAAATTGCCGCCATCCATCTGCACTTCCAGAGAACATCGCAGAAATCATGAGCTCGAGGTCCGGTAGTTCAGAAGCCAGGATCTGGGTAGACATAATTAGCATTTCATCTCTCCATGTCTCACCATCCAAGGTGATTTTTGAGAAATTGTCATCAGCGGTAGCATCAAGGAGCAACCGAGGATTTTCAGCGATGTAATCGCAGAATGCAGGAAGCCGACGGTGCAGGTCGATAATGTCAGGGTCAAGCAAGTTTACGGCCTTTCCACCAGCTCCACGGACAATATTCAGATAAGGCCACGAGACAGAAACGCCATAGAGTGACATAGCCACCATTTCAGTAAGGGTTGGTGCATCTTCAAGGCCTTTTGCGACATTTTGCTCCAGATGATTGAAGCCAGCTTGTTTCTTCGAGTCCCGGGTCACTTCAAGAAGCTCATTATAGAGGTCGAAAGGTTACAAGCTCAGCAGAACCGTAAGAATGAGACTGGTATCGGGTATTTGATGAGTCCGGGAATTTCTTGTTGTTTGTGATGCCATGTTTCTCCTTTTTGTGCTTGGCCATGAACATGCGATGAACATCCTGATATCCTTGCTCCTCTGATTTGTGATTGAAGAGAGCCCCAGCCAAACTAACAAGCTTTACACCACCACGAGAGCTAGAATCTACTGCGCGCTGAACTGCAGCACTGTCAGCTTCCTCACCAAGTCGGATAACAGTGTCGTTGGCTTTGTTTGCAAGAAGCACAGGTGGGGGTCGTCCTGCGGTTTCCCAGGTACGATTCATTTTTAAGACGCCATATTTGAATGAATTGAGATCCTTATGGCCACCGCAGCCAGCAAATAGCAAGCCAACAAGGCACTTTTGTTCTTCTCCAAGCGCATCTAGAACAGCTTTCCCTAGCTTTCTCTCCAGCAATTTGGTAGCAGCGGAAATAAGTTTGCTACTGAAATTTTAAAATGGTGAGCTAGAATTGAGTTTTAAAATTCTCAGAGTTAAATAATTACGGGTTTTTGCACGCGCAGCATCTATATCCTCCTGCAGAATCGACAATGTAGCCTGCATGATTTCATCGGCATCCATTTCGTCCATAGCTTTTCTCCGAGGTCTTCACATATCACCTCCTCTTTCCATTCAGCAGTTAATTTAAATTTCTTCTTTCCGTCTGCTGCATGGTCCATATTCTGGAATTCTTCCTTGCGCACCCAGTCATTTGTTTCCATTTTCATTCCATCTCGCTCAGATAGGGGACTCTCCGAGTATGCCATTGCAATTTTTGAAGCCAGATCCTTCGATCCTTCGAACTGGGTTTTGGCCGTGTGATCCAAGGCAGGCTCAACTTGTACAAATCGAATATGGTTTGTCCAGGTAGACGTGTCTGAGTCATCGATACCTGGCTCATAAGACGGTACAGCAAGAGTTACATGATGAGCTTCGTAGGTGATCTTGCGGTGAGCTGTGCCGTCGGTACTCTCTCCAAAGCCTAAAGGAAATCCGCACTCAGATGTCCTTAAATGACTGAAGAGCAAGAAAAATACCTGCGGAATGAGTAATTTCGCGACCAAGCTGCATTAGACCAAAGAATCCGCCTTCATCCCGGGCACGTAAAACTGTACGCCCACTAATTTTACCTTTAACCTTGATTCCAAATGCTTTTGCACAAGCAAGTATCGCATCGCCGACACGTTCCGAAGAACAACCAGATTTTAGAAGTTCTCGAGCAAGGCGCCGTGCTTGTGCAGTGTAGACCCCACCTTTTTTGCTGACCAAGAAGCTTTTGATTTAAAGCAACGGCGGGAGTTTTTGAGAGACTCTTGAGCGCGGAGTCGTTGCATATCAAAGCGGTGAGCCTTTTCGGAGTTCGGTGCTGACAGTCTTTTCATGATTCAGAGAGGCCTTGAGCTTCTCAATCAATTCGTTTGCCAAAGAACGAGCCGTTAGTGCGTCGCCAGACAATTTAGAAGTTACATTGATGTTTTCTGTTAGTGTTCGTATGTGTGTTGTGTGCTTCTCCTCGGCCAATTGGTGATCCTGTACCAGTTTCTGTACGTCAGAATTGTGCTTCGCCTTCGCAAATTGGCGATCATGGATGAGTCTTTGAGTTCGCTTTTTCACGTTCTTCAGATCTCCAGAAACAGTTTCCAGTGACTTAACAATCTCCAGATATTTTTGGTTAAGTATTCGAGCAGTACTGTCAGATCTTTCCAAATTGGCCTGCAGATCAAGAATAGTTCTGTCCTTGGCCTCTAGGTCGAGGGCATGGGCTGCAATTTGACCACCAGATTCCCGCAGATTTTGCTCCAGAGCTTTAATATCCCTCTTTAGTCGAAGAGTCTCGTCTGTAAACTTCTTAGAATTAATTTGGCGGCGAGTTTTTGGTACAGGAGAGCACAAGAATGGTCCAGATTCGACAAGATCACAAGTAGCATTCCGGGCCTTCGATAGTCTCAGTGTCTGAGTAATTTGTGCTTTAGATCGAAGCTTAGCCATTGGGAAAGAGAGTTCCAGCTATATGCGAGCAATTTAAGCAACGAGAGAGCCAGAGAACGATGGTTAGGAGCAACAGAAGGGAATGAGCTATAGTACAATGGCATGTCAAGTCCACGGATCACAGTGATCGCGTGCAGTTTGACAGGCCAATGACAGTCCGTTGCCGTTTGTCTTTGTCCGCCCGGTGCTTCCGCTTCTTCTATACAAATAGGTATGGAATAAGTATTCAAACAGTTCCTTGGTTTGAATTCCACTTTCCCTTCTATCTGGTGCACACAAAGATGCTTTTAATCACAGATTTACAACTTTTACCGGTATAAACTTTGAACTTTCCTATTTTATAACCAACAAAACTGATTTCAACGTATATTATACATTTTAAGAATTTTAGGCGATTTTTTGTGGATGTGGAGGCACACCGTGGACGGAGCAAAAGCGAGTGATTCGAGGAACCGACGAATCGGCATTGTTCATCGGGGACAAACAAAGAACAAATATCACGATTTCTTCACAGGCATTGCCGGTCCCCATTGAGAGCTGATCCGCACGCTGGCACCCGATGCTTCCTTGTCATTGTACCCGCTCGTCTGCACGACATGGATGTACCCTTTCTTCCCTCGAAACCCCTATCCACACTCTTTCCTTGTCCAAGGATAGTAGCATACAGCGTAAGCGGGCTGTTGACGGGTGCGGGCCCGCTGGCTTCGCGCTCGACGACCACGTCCTCCGCGCCCACCGGCGCCCACTTTCGCCCACTTGTCTGCCTTTTCTTCGTCGGTGAAGTGGCGCGTGTAGTATTTCGGGGGCAGGCCGGATTCGGAGGGCAGCGACCAGATTTGCAGGAAGTGAACCTGTTTGGGGCCATGCGCCTTTTCGGAGTGCGAGATTCCGGTCCCGGTGGACGTCATTTGGAGGTCGCCGCGTTTGAGCACTTCGGTGTTGCCTATTGAGTCTTTGCTAAAAGGGACAGAGCATGAGGGTGAGTACAGCTGTATGGAGTGTAGATGGAGATGGGGAAAGTAGAACGCACTGCTCGAGCTCGCCGGAAACGACATAGGAGAAGATCTCGAATTCGCGGTGCGAGTGGGTTCCGAATCCGGTGCGAGGAGCTACTCGATCTTCGTTGATGACGCGTAACGATCCGAAGAGCTCGTGTTGTCTGTCTTGGTACCTGAAAGAAAGAAGGCTACGTAGGAGTGTGAAAAGTATTTGAGAGTGGAATGGGCATACATTGCGAAGGAGAAAGTGTGGAAGGTTTTGAGCCAATCGTGGTCTGCATTTCCACGTTCTTCGCTTCTGCGGGCGACAAATTTCATGGGGCTCATAGTGGATTCAGAAGACAAGTTTCTAGTGACTATTTCTTTAAGATGTTGAGCGCCCAAGTTTGCTTTTGCGAGACGAAGAAGAGAAGACAGGTTGTCTGAGAGCGAGAGTGAAAATGTTGGGACCAAGTTGAGGTAGATTGCGAGGCTTATATAGAGCGGAACGAGGGCGATGTGAACGAGCAGTCGGGATTTGGGTAGCATGACAGAGATCGCATTGCATCCATTGAATTATGTAGCAGTTCGTAAGACAACAGTCAAATCGCTCCTTCGTGATAGCCCACCCAATTATCAAGCGGCTTCCCTTTAGGGTGTTCCCGAACCCACGAAACCCCACGCTGCATGGGCTTGGCGGTACGGTCATATGAGTCTGTTTGTCACTATGAGGCACTGAGCGGATACAAGCAGACTTTATGAGCAAGTACCGTTCGGCGTACATTGAACTTTGACAAACAATTTTTCTCTAAGTAACCAGAACCTTCATGTCGCTGTGCGGAAGACTAAGCCACTGGTCTTGGCCTCCTGAGATCCGTCACGCTCTGGCTGGAAATCACCATACCGCGTACATTGGAAGCAAAGACATCTAATAAGAACGTTAGGAATATGAGGCTCGGAAAAGTTTCTTTCGCTTACGTCTTTCTTGAAAATATCTATGAGCGGCTGCACCTGGCGCCAAGCCCAACCATAATCGTTTAAAAGGCGCTCCTGGCAGGGTCGGCCACCAGAAATCTAGCAGCACGAAGTTTAATTTCTGTACGTTTGCTGTCAAAGTCTTCCTTCCATAGTGGGATCATTTTTTCTAGCAATTTCCGCTGCCTTTCTACCTCAGCTACGGCATTTTTCCTAGCCTCCCTAAAGGAACGAGTTGTTGCAGATAGGAATGACGGAGCTGCTCGAAGTGGTCATGCCATCTAATCTGAAGACGTGCTCGTTCAGTCTCGTAGAGGTCTTGCATAGGTGATACGTGTTAATCAGACCAAAACGACGAAGAATAAGTATGGGGTAAGTTACCATAATAGCCATTCTTTCCTTTTCATATATCTCCTGTTGTTGAGAGGTATGATTTCTGGTCGAATATTGCTCCAGAAGTGAGTCTGCGTATTCTTCCATGTTCATATCATATAATTTCTTGAGATCTTCGTAATGAGATATCTTCAAAGACTCAATCTGTTTATTGAACGACGCTTCGTCATCCTTTCGGTCAACTTTGGCTTCCATAGCTTCGAAACTGGAAAGGGTAGGTATAGCAGCAGAAACATGGTATGAACAGCAGAGAAACTCACTCTGGTATATCTCTATTTTGATGCTCCAAGAAGAACTCGAATCGTAGTTGTCTTTCAAGCGCGTCGGGAAGATTCTGGTCCGTGATTTGTTCTGGATCCATGAATTGTTGTAGAAACCCATTTTGCCTTTTGTATTCAGGCCTAGGAAGTCTGTCTGTGTTTCGGTATTCATTGAGTTTACGAAGCGTGTATTGAGGATCGTATGAAAGCGTTTTGTACGCAGAAGGTGGTGGTCATCATTCAAGTGTGACCAGTCGCGTCGGACAAAGAATTGATGGTCATGGCACACGCTCAGGCTTGACTGCACACTGCGGGCGTTCAATCCTTGTCAGCGTCGAACTCCAGTTGAAGTTCCAGCCTATAGCTCAAACCCAATCGTTAGCTATATTACTGTGTGATTCGTAATCTTCACAATATGATCCTTTCATTCTCTAGCCACATTATTTCGAGTTTTCGTGCTACAGTATCAATAAAACACGATTAAATTCATGAAAATGAGAAGGTTTATTGACGTGCTATGATCATTGTCCATGGTTCTAAATTCCTGTCAAGATTTATCTACAGTGGCGACGGGGAAATGTTGCCTTACAGACCACTGGCACCAGTCCTGCACCAAGTTTGTGATGAAATCTGGAGAGATCGAATTCTGTAAGGTAAACAGTGCAGTGAATTGGTTGCTAATTCGACATATTTTGATCAACTGGCCGCGCGTCCTTCCTCGAAGTTGGTCGTTAAATTCAGTACAGAGTCATCCGCGATGCACTTCCAAAGAACAACCATGAGGATGTCAGAGGTAAATATTGAATAAAAACAATACACGAACACTTTGTCTTTAAGCCTCGTAGCACGGGCTTGAAGTCGCCCGATAATCAAGCAACTCCGGCGTATAACATTTCCACCAATTAGGTCCTATCATAGATTGTTCAAAATCCACAGAACTGTAATGTCCAAGAATAACACGGCAATTCGACCGTTGGAGGACATTTGCTTCTGGTGGAACCCACATAAGGCGGTCGTTCGTGGACGAGGAACGGATCCAGTTCCCTCCGAAATATACCAGAGAGGGTCGTCCATGCCCCAAATAAGCACAGATCCATCCCGAGAGCCAGACAGAATTGATGTCCCATTGTCAGATAGGGCGACCGAATTGACGCCTTTGTTGTGGCGGCCTGATAGAGCCTTTATTGGCATCGCTTCCGAATCTTCCGACACGTTCCATACCACTAGAGTGCGATCATCTGAACCAGACACGGCCAGCTTGCCATCGTTCGAAAATGCAACTGCGAGAACCCAACGGGTGTGGCCATTTAGGATCATAATCGCTGTACCAGTTAGTGCATCCCACACTCGCACGGACCCATCTTCTGAACCAGAAATAATCCGTGTGGCGTCGGATGAGAACGCAACGGAGACGACCCGATAACTGTGGCCCTCCATGACCTTCGAATTCTTCCCTTCTGGATTAGATACATCCCAAACGCGAACAGATTTATCGTCCGACCCAGAGACAATCTGCTTGGCGTCTCCCGAGAACGCGACCGTCTGTACCCAGTCAGTATGGCCATTCAGCAACCTCAATTCATCACCTGTGAGTACATCCCACAACTGCACAGTGTGATCGTCCTTGGAACTACACGCAATCATGGTGCCATCGTTGGAAAGGGCGATAGAGAGGACAGCATTACCGGGACTAGCCTTCAACTTGAAGACCTTGGCCTCTGGATGTTTCGATGTGACGTCCGATATACGTACATGTCCATCTACTGAACCCCATGCCACATGCGTGCAATCCGTTGAAAATGCAACAGAGGTAACGGATTCACTGCTATCATTCGGCACTTGGAACTCGTGGCCTGTGAATGTGTCCCATACCCTTACAGAGCCATCAATAGAGCCAGACATAATCCGGGTGCCATCGGTTGAAAACGCGAACATGGTGACCGCAGAAGTATTGGCAGAATGCTTGAGTTCGGCCACTGGGAATGTCGCTGAGTTCCAGACCCGAACAGATCCATCATATGAGCCAGACACGATGCGTGCTCCATCGCTCGAAAATCCGGCTGTCGGTACCCTACGGGTGTGGCCTTTCAGCACGCCCAGCACGTCTCCTGTTGATGCAACCCACACTCGCACAGTACCATCATCCGATGAAGACACGATACTATTTCCAGACAAAGCAACGGATCTGACATAATCACTGTGCCCCTCCATCACCCTCAGTAATTCTCCAGTTGATGCATCCCATACCCGTACCGAGCGATCATCCGATCCAGAGACTATCCACACACCATCGGATGAAATGGCAACAGACCTGACACGAAGAGTGTGGCCCTTCATCACCCTCAACATTTCACCTGTGATTGCGTCCCAAAGTCGCACAGAGCAATCAGCTGAACCGGACACGATCCAAGTATCATCATCCGAAAATGCGACTGAGTTAACCCAACGAGCATGGCCCTCCAATACCCTCAAAACCTCACTCGTCGATACATCCCATACGCGTATAGATGAGTCATCGGAGCCAGATACGATCCACGAACCAGACTTTGAAAATGAAACCGAACGGACCGCCCCAGTGTGGCCTTCCATTACATTGGCAATTTCACCGTTCCACACATCCCATATCCGCACAGAGAAATCATCTGACCCAGAAGCAATCCACCTGTCGTCGCTCGTAAACGACACCGAGTTGACTACACCATTATGGCCCTTCAAAATCTTCAGCTCTTCACCACTCGAAGCGTCCCAGATCCGCACAAAACCATCGGTCGAGCCCGACACAATCTGCGTGCCGTTCATAGAAAATGCAACAGCATAAATTCCTGTACCGCTTGGGATTTGTATAGTCAATAGAGGGACATTGGTTCTCCCATTGTGAGTAAAGGTGGGAATGAGAGAAAATTGATTTTTCCACTCCTGTGCCCATGCGAACTCGGGTTTCCAAGTGGCCAGTGACGAGATGTACAGATGTGGTGTCGATTTACCAGCCGGGCTCCCACCAAAATATGTAGAAAAATGTGCAGCTTCTAGCAGACCAGAATATACAAAATCAAATTCCTTCCATTTGAGTTTGAGCTAAGCGTTCCGATAAGTTTCATTGCAACACAATCGCGTGAGTATGATGGCTCATACCTGCGACACGCAGTAATGAACCCACACTTGTGCTTTGTGAAGCATGGGGTACACTCACGAACTGAGCCAAGAAGGTTCATGGCCTCGATCCAGAATAAAACACGGATTTGGAGAAATTGCAATATCCTCGAAAGAATGTTCCTAGCATCGTCGAACGATGGAGGAGGATAGGATAGGTGTGCTACCCAGTGGAATAATGAGTACCGCAGGACAGGTCTGATGTTCTTGTTCACTTGCTCGGAAATTTCTTCGATATGTTCGGAGTCAAGCAAATAAGATGACCTTATATCACCCATGTTGAATCTTAGACCACAACCATTGGAATTCATGACGCGTAGACATGACGTGGCGAGAAGATTACGATGAGCGACTTCGTTACACCAGAAGTTGTATTCTTCGTTGCCAATGCGAAAATTCGAACGGTGTTGGGCAAATAAGAAGTCGAGAAAAGATGCATGGTACCAAAACACCCGACCGTCCTGAATGTAAAGTACAGCGTGGAGGTCGTTCACAACGGCCTTGGCCAGTTCGTCATCGTCGTCCATCAAACCCGCAGCGACGGAGGTAGATATACGCTCGAATGTACACAGAAAGGTGAACAGAATGCGTAACCGCGGATTCAGGTCCTCTTCGTCCATAAAATCCGAAAAGGCTGCGCACAGAATCTGTTGGTAGAGTTCATCGATGGGGATTTATTCTTGCCCGACATTCCAGACGGTTTGGATAGGAAATTGTTAAGCCTACGCATCTGTTCCTTGTATGTAATCGATTGGGATGAGGTTAAAATCCTCACTACTGTAGCAGCATAGATGAATAAACCGCTTGCTCGGTGTCGAAGTTCGGTTATTTCTGGACTCCCAACGATCCTCGGCAGTTTGAGATCCAAGTATCTTTCGATATCGACACCGGCATCTTCGATTGGCACGTCTTGAAGGCGATAAACAGCCCTGGATTCAAAGCTGTGGCAAATTTCAACAATCCGGGGGTCTGTGCGGCTCGCGACGAGGAACTTCAAACCAATGAAGTGCTGTTGGTTTATTGTCGTAAGCAAAATGTCCAAAAACTTCGATCCGCCACTTGCATCGATTTCGTCGAGAGCATCAACAATAACCAGATAAGTGGCTGGATCACGATGCCGTAGAGGATCGAGCCAAGGTCCGACGAAGAGCTCCTGTATCTGCTCGGAGATGTCGTGATCAACGACAGCTGATTTGTCGGCCAATTGAGCGTGCAATGCTGACACGTAGGACTCGCACTTGTAGGATAGCTGGTAGGCAATGGTGGGGAGAATGCGATTGAGACTTCTTGTTTCGTCGAAGTGTCGAGAGCACAAAAAGCTAGCGCCCAAGATTGTAGGTTGACCGCTCTCAAATCGCTTGGCTATAGTATACGCGATCGTAGTTTTTCCAGAGCCTGCTTGACCTGTTAACCAAAAGACACGCGGGCTGTTGATTGTGTGATCGTTGGCCCAGTTGGTGATGCCTTCCAGGATCTTGACGCGAGTGCCTTCTGCGCATGTTTCCCTCTTTAGGCTCTGTCCTTCTAGTACTGTCCTGTGGTCAGCTTTGCGGGAGGGGTTGAGACCTTGGAGTGATAACATTCGTCGCTCTTGCTGTTCTTCCTGTCGCGCCTGTTTCTCTGCCTCCCGTGCCATTTTCTCTTCCTGTCCATTCAATCAACACGTACCATATGCGCAAATGCGATTATACCCACTTTCATCTGCTCATGCATCTTGGCCGTCGTTTTCCTGATTTCGATTTGCATATGCAGCTGCAAGTTCTATCAGCATATACATGGTCTACCGTAACTCTGAAGATCGTACCATGAACACGTTTGTCGTCTCGTCGATGGCCGTACAAATCGTATTGATTCTCTTCTTATAGTTTTCGTAGTCGATGTTCCGAACTATTGACTCCAGTTCCTGCGTAATTCGTACGAGTTGCGCATTTTGTTCTTGGATATTTCTAGAAAGAATATGTTCAACGCCGATCCCAGTTACTGTGTCCACAACACACACCTTTTGTAGTCCTTTATTTCCCTCTTGACATCTTCCGAGTCGTCCAATTCCACCTTCCCAATCGCGTCGCTCAGTAGTAGCTTTGTTCTTTGAAGCCTTTCTGTCAGCAGATCTTTATTATCGCCTATCTCCTACAGGGCCAATATTCAAACAAACACCTAAAAACACACAGAATCACGCACATCTTTTACTTCGATGATTGTCTTGACAATGGAAAACGCCATCTTGACTGGATTGCCGTCGATACAACCCGGAAGTTTCTTGAGGAGGGTTTGCACGAATCTCCCAGCTATCCCTAGGCCCTCTTTCGTATCAGGGTGAAGCAGCGAATGTGCAGGCATTCCAAGGCCTTCCTCCGAGGCAGCATTCGATTGAATAGGCAGGGGAATTGCATTATCTTCTTCCGGAGCGTTCGACGGACTAGGCGGGTGTGAAGTGGTATCATTTGCACCTATTTCACTAATTGCGGTTGATCGGGAACCCTTGCCTTTGAACCGATCCCAGAAAGGCCGTTTTGTCTTCTTGCCTCTGGAGGAGGACGCCATGCTTAGGAAAGCAGTACAATGGGGGATAGGGATGCAGGCGATATCACATTGGTTTCCTCGCACAGTTGTCACGGAAGTAACAGGTTCAAGAATAGAACAGTATGGCAAAGGCAAGTTTCTATAACATTGAAAGCTTCAAATCCAAAGATATCCTGCAGCGACCTTTGAAACTCACTTACTGAAGATATTCTCCGACCAATAACCTTGGACAAAGTGTCGCCGGCAGATGACTTTCAAACTGTTACCCAAACCTTAGCTGAAGTCAGTCATCTCATATATTTTTTCCCCACTGACCTGGCGCATGCTTCACCTGATCCACGATCCTGGATAATCCTTTGTTTCCTTGTCCGGAAAAGAGATCATGGTCGAAGTTCGAGTTGTTAATGCCAATGTGGTGATATTCGGGTCGTGTTCGAAGTTTGTTTCAATATTAGAAGAGTATTTCAGTGTGTCTCAAATGTGGTTTGTCGATGTATGAACCCAAGAGCCGGTAAGAGCAGGACTTCTAATAACCGGCAAATCAACCGATGTCACCGATACTCTTCACTGCTTGACTCTCACCAACTTGGCTTCATATCTCTTCAAGACTCAATAATTACACACATGCAACTCGGTCCAAGCTCATAGCATATCCTGCAATCCAGGAGAAAACTTCCCGGAAGCGCAGTTGTGATCAAGCATTATCAACTGTCAATCATCAATGTTCACTGTCTACCGTTCGTTTACTCCAACGTAGTTCTGAGCATTGAGGAACCGCGGACAAATATACCGTCGTCAGCTCGGGAATCGCCAAAGCTGCTACCGCACATACGACAGACCAACTAGTAGACACTAGACACCGGTTGATAGACGACGATGAGGCGTTTGGCAAGCAGAGGCAATTGGGGCTGAAAAGGTATCTTACTCGCGTCGTTTCTTTCTTCGATGAACGCTGCATGCTAATTTTTGTATGTTCAGTGCCGATGCCCTTCTTCTCAGTGTTTTTAATCTTGATTTCACGTTCGAATATCTTGTTCATGACCAACTTCTAGGAGGACTAACGATGCATATCGTCAATGTGTGCGCCCTTGTTCAAGGAGCAGGCTACATAGCTGCGGTAATTGATTTTGGGGCGCCTACTCAAAGTTCTTGATGCCTCTACAGGCCCTCGGACCTTGGCCGACTTTCTATCTTCAGTGATCGTCGATGACGACTTATACCGGTCCTCTCAGTAGCTCAAGGCTGTGGATCGGATAGTTTGCGTGCCCAAATGATAGGTGACCGCTTTCGGATAGTACACACGTACTATTTTACTATCCTTCGCCATCTCACACTTTTCGTAATTTACGGTCGTTTTGGGTGAATACGTCACGAAATGTTGGGTCGGCAACAGACATATCCTGTAAAGCTTTGTCAATGCCTTCCGTGCCCATTCAGATACTATCACATTCTGGATTGCCTTGGCCACGGACTCGATCAGACAATGACGAAGGTTATGCATATATGCTTCCGCCTTCGCTACTTTCCGGTTTTGGCACGTACCCTTACTTCCTGGCTCCTTCGCCACATACGCGACCTACCACACAACGCGCACATACACCAGCCTCCCATCATATGAACATCGGCATTATTATGTATCGCTATCCACTTCCGTCGGATCATGCATATCTACCTGCAATCAGCGACCAGTAAAAATGCAGGATGCGGTGTGGTATTGTAGAAGGAAATTCATGATCATGACGAACTTGAAGGCGCGGTGCTACGCTGCGCAGGAATGTGCACACTGTTATAGTATAGTCTTGGAGCTATAGCCCAGGCTCCGCCAGTGAGCCACCGGAAACGGTGACGGTGACGGTGACGGTCGGGATCGTAAATCGACGTTGCAGTGGCAACTTCAGAATTAATAATTGATCAATTCCTCGTTTATTGTTTGTTCTTACTAGAAATGCAAGATCTCCCCGTATTGCGATTGCATCTTCATCAGAAGACGGAGCTGTGCGTGTATGGCCAACACTTAATTCCTTGCCGTTCTGTACTAACTTGCTTGAATTGTAGGAACGACCGCTCCACACTCTAAAGGAACATGTTCACTGAGTTACAACGTTAAGTCTAAACACTAAACACGCATTTCGTTCTACGGACAAGGCCATTCGATCATACATAACAAAAAAAAACAGCTTCCGATAAAGAAGGTTCGTTTTCCAACAGAACTTCAACATCTCTCCGATCTGGATTTAATATACTACATATCAAGCTCAAAAAATTGCTCAAGGACGCTGCAACGCGCTTCTACGGACAACGCCCGAGCTTGTTATCTCAGCTTCCGACGATCACACCGTCCTCCTTTGGTCACCATTCCCTCATCATCGCCTGTATCCACCAATGAGCCTAAATATTTCATCACGAAGGCAATCTCGTGTCTGACAGGACATCACCGCCAGCTATTGCATGTTCTATTCTCGACGGATGCGAAATAGGTGGTATCCGCAGCTTGGGATAGCAGTGTGGGCATTTGGGACGGACGGACGGGATGTTTCGTTGCGACACTGCGAGGTTATGTCGGCGCTGTGTGTCGCTTGGCGTGGAGCGCTGATGGTCGATCGCTGGTCAGTGCCAGCAAGGATAGTATACTGAAGGCGAGTTCTTTTGGTAAGAGAACGGAACTGTTTCAACCGCCTAGAAAAATCTTGATTTGGGATGTCAAGACGTATAAAATTAAAATTGATCTACTGGGTTATACCGACGAGGTTTACTGCGTCGATTTTGTTTTTGTTGCTAAATAAAGAGGTCAGTGGTGGAAGAGATCGGACAGTCAAAATGTACTACATGTTTTCATCGGCCTTACACGATGTACGTTACTGACCACTTTTCCAGCTGGAAAAATCAAATTACATGAGGAGGATTTCCAGAACAGAAGCAAATCTCTATCTCATACATATTCAATGGACACAGGAGCATCCTTTCTTCCAGGTATCGTTTTATTGTGCATTACTATAGAACTTGATTTCCCAGGTGAATTTATCGTATAATGCATCAATTCATTAATAATGTCTTGCTCATCTTTTCCGCCAGCACATACTGTACATACCGTGGGCACTATCTCATTTGGAAGCCTGACATTGCAAATCCCTAGCGGCGCTCCCGAAAAACGTACAGCAATTCTTCTTCGACGTTCAAAGTGCGCCGGTACCAGGGAAACTGACACAATCTCCCAGACGGAAACCCGCAACCGCCAGTATTTAATCTGTTGCGATGCGTCTTTTTCAGTTTAGATTCAGTACCTACTGCGGTGATTGTGGCGCCACCCAGAGTATATTCTGCCCCCACTCAGACCGATACAGCGCTTATACATAACAATGCAGAAATGTCACGACACGATCGTGGGTGCCATATCCTGATATGTTGAACTATGGGTGATCGAATACGACGTTCCCAGCCATTGCTGCTATGTATAATACAACATTGCAACTGCGACCATCGCACGAAGATTTCACTTGTATTTATTTTATTTAACGCCGTCGGGGACCGCGATTCTCACATCGCTAAAGCATTGGGTGCATTTCACAACCACGAAGTCATCGGGAGTTACTATATAACGTTCGTCGTCTAATTCAAACTTTGTGCTGGTGATCTATAAAAATAGATTTTTTTCTCTGTCGATTCCAATGACTAACCCAGCATCGGAATAGATTACCGTCGGTTTGCACACTGCTACATACATACTTATTATTCTAAATTTTGTTTGCCTAAAGGCTGCAGCAAGACGATGGCTGTACGCTCTCAAAGTTTTTCACACTCATATCCGCAAGAATCAAGCAAGTATGTCATATTCACTCTGGATCCTAAGATGATCCTTCCGACCAGACTCTACCGGGGTGGTGTGTGAAGCAAACGGGGTGGATAGATCCAACTGTTGCGAAGGGAATATTTTAGGCGTTCAGATCCGCTTGATACACGGAAGAAGAACATGCCATAGGACATGGGATAAATGTCTGGATGTGTAACGCATCGCGGTAAAGCTGTAGCGTCCTTCCGTGAGTGCCGTAACGACACACAAGATATCACATTTATTGTCACAAGATGCAGTATTTCTGAAATTCTTGCGTGAAAGGAATCCACCCATACAAATCAAACACTAAAGATGAGATCACGAAACCTGTCTAGGACGACAATAAGTGTAATAGGCCTTGCGTGTATGAACTGTGAAGGTACATGCCTCATACCCTTCTAGGAGGCTACTTGGGAAAGTGCACAGGGTCCAGGTAAGAATGTCGAGTAAATTAAGAAGAGTTCTTAAAATGCAGTGATGATGAGAATCAGAATGCAGGTTTAAGCTCAACGATGGGAAAAGCCTGCATCATCAGTTCCGAGTGAGGACATGATGTGGCCGCGCGTGAGTTGAAAGGTGCCATTCGACTTGCCAAATGCAAAGATGCAGTCGGTGGTGTGGCCGAGTGACACAGGCTTTGGAGTAAGGTTAGGTATGCTATGAGTTATATCCGACGTATTTGCGTATTGACAAACGAACATGACCGTATATGTATCCTTCTCAGTGAGAGACGTTCATTACAACCCAAATACGAATTGGACACATAGTCGAGATGACAGCACTCGGACCGATACCGAGTAGATGCTGCTACACTTCCCAGCTTGATAGAGATACATTGGTGTTAGACATGAGAGCCCGCCTGCGCCGTTAAAAGATGATAGCAAGTAGAACAACACGGGCATTTGGCGGGATGTACAGGGCGAAATCATACATCAAGCCCCCAACCCTGAGGCTACGAAGAGTATTCATAGCCACCATAGCTTACGCCGAGGAAGAAGGCTGCACGTACTCGCACACTAATTCCCTTGACAATCGAGGGTAAAGGACGCAAGCCAAGTCTTTATTCTTCTCCCAACCTTCGCATTGCCAAACCGCCATGGAGCCTTCCTCGGATTGCCGGCCCTTGAACGCAGTGCGTTATTAGCGAGGCTACTTGGGGTAGGATGAGAGACATGAGGCATGTGTGTCCCAGGATGTCCGGGTTTCGTACCCAGAACTGATACACAAGTAGGTAGGCGTAGCTGGCAGGGATGACTGGGAATAATAGTATGATCTCCGACCGCTAGGCGTGTAAAATGACCCCCACATGACAAGAGTAACGCGAAGGGAAGCCGACAGACATAAACGAGAGGCTAGCCACAGGGAAGGCAAGGCGGCGACTAGCTGTCCAGTCACAGCATGTACGCCCTCCTGCACGTTCATGTACAGAGCTCGCAAAACCGAGGAGGTGAAGACTGGATAATCGTAAATCGATTAATCTGACTGATATGATGGCTATCTGGTGTCGATATGGAGTGTTTGCATTCCCACAAAATTGAGGAAGTCCACAGAAAATTATGGCATAGATAAAAAAAAATCCAGATAGAAGTCAAGTCGTCTGAAATCCGCACGATGCACAAATAAGATAGCTGTAAATTGACCGTGTGCGGTCATGTTTTTCAACTCGTCTTTTTCGGTTGATTTATAAATCACCGGTATGTTGTGAGGACATCATCAGAGGAGATGATAGCTCCTAAAAGGTCGGACTGAATCACAAACAGCCGCAGACCTGAATTCCCATTCAGCCAGAAATCTCATGCTGTGTCCTGGCCCTGACGATAGCTTGAGGTCGATGTTTTGAAGCCTGAAAGGAGCAAAAAAAGCAGATATGACTTACATTGCTGTTGACATAGAACAATTGAATGAATAATCAGCTGACGGACCCCTCGCATTTGCCAAAACAAGATAATCGGAGTTGAATGCCTTGAAGCCGTAATGCGCCGCTCAAGGTGTGCCGCTCGATATTGTGCTCTAAGCTCTCGGTGCTTGATCTCCTTCTCAAATTTCAAAGCTAAAACTTTACTCAGCAGTCACAATAGGTTGATCCCCATGCACAGAGCAGACAGAGCTTTATACCCATATTAAAATTCAAGCTTGAGCGATCGAAGACTGTCAAGTGACTGTAGACAAGGTGTGAACGACATCCGAGCTTTATGCAATCGATTTGTACTTATCTGTCTGAAGAAGAAGATGAGTACTTTTAAAAATCAGAGAATGCATGAATAAGAGTTCGTTTCATTTCAACAATTGGTTTCGACCAATATTCTTTTACTAGTCTATAGGCATTGGGCGTTGGAGACCCTCGCTCTTCATTGAAGTTAGGTCATCTAGTTTATAGTTAACTATATACTTAGCTTGACTGCAAGTGTATATAGATATGTGCCAAAAGCTCATATATTACATCGCTGAGAATATCGCGCAACATTAAGCATTCATCTTATGAGCAGGCCGTAATTCACGGGGACTGGGACTCTTTACTGCCAGCTATGTAGCTTTGAATCAGCGGCGATTTAAAGGAGATTGGCTCGCATTTAGTAGTATGATCACCATAGCAATCAAAATAACGATATTCTCGTGAACCCACAGAAGCCTGTCACGAGAGACTGCTTATTTGCTGCCACCTGCGAAAGTATCGGACTACAGAGTTTCCACGATAAGTAAAATTATATTCTTACATTTTCCTGAACTTGGTATTCAAATAGATAATTTTTTTTTACTGAGGAGGGAAGATATCGTTGACTACTCGAATTCAGTGCAGAAAAGCACGTCGCTGCTAAGGCGCTCTCCTCGTTAACTACAGCCAGTGAATTGCGATAACGATAATGTGATTACACACCAGTGCATCTCCACCTTCCGTCACGGTTCTCAAGTCTTTCTCGCTTCCTATTGGTCGGGCCATCATTTTGTTCGATCATGATCATGATCAATGTCCTGAACCCTGTCCGTGTACGTAAAGCCAGGCCGGCTTCCTGATTCTAAGTTTGATGTGATCTACATAAGTGAGAAAATACTATTTTGAGTTATTTAGCATATTTAGAGTTTCCACCCTGAGGGTCGACGAGTAAAGGCTATGGATTCTATGACGAGACAAGCGAATTTGCCAGAAGTTAATAATTTGATACTTACTAGCAGAAACCAACTAGTGGTACTATACGGGCATCGAGGTTTTGACATTAATGACAGGCAAATCCGTTCCGTTATCCTGTCAATACTGGTGCAAGATCGTGCAATACAAAAGCATAATTCCTGATCGACTCATGGGTCTATTGATGTATCTATACGGTAGTGCCCAGACTACTAAAGGGTAGCTCATTCGTTGGGCTGAGGTCCGCATAAGTCGTGGGTGCGAATAAAAACGGTGGCGCATCTCAGAAAGATCATAGGATGTCTTTACTAGGACTCACGAGGCACCAAGACTCTCAAATGTCCACCAAATGCACCAGATATGGACATGACATATGCTAGCATATGCTCTGATACTGATCTTAGCTTTCATTTATGCACCTCATGGGCAATATACCAAGTCGCTCAGCCAAAGCGGCATTTGCGACCTCCTACCTAGTCGTGAGAGGGGCTCGCGGTCAAAGATTTTCTAGCTGCGCCAAGTGCCTTGATTATCGTGCAAAGTAAACATTTGGAGAGAGCCAATCAATTGAAGCCTACGACTTATTCGAACGTACATAGCGGGCGCTGTTCTGGAAATGTCAAATTACAATACAAATACCTGTACGGCATAAACCCGACAGTTTGCGCCGTTTTATTCTGAAAGCTTATGCTCTTCAGAGCTTATTACTAAGAAATTTTATCATTATAAACATTCAAACAGGTAAGGGCATGGATTGACATAGTGAAGGAGAATATATAAAGGTATGTAGCAGTGTTGATCTGCGCTTCTCGGTGCCGACTACATAACATTTTTGGCCGTCAAGAAATGGTTCGAAGTGTGGACATACATACTCCAAATTTTAAGAATATTATTGGTATCATAAGACAATTGCCTTCAGGAAATATGAAATATAGATATAAACTCGTATGTAGACAGGACAAGACTAAGAGGACGACATGTGCCAATGCTAGTGTGAACGCTTTGAAACAGCTGGGAACCAGTACAACCGCTCGATTCGCAGTCCACACACAAGACAAGAAGTCCTATAGAAGCTCAAGCCCAAGAAATCCACGCTTCCGGTACTGGTGTATATTCTGTAAATCAGTAGCCTCGTCAGAAAGCGTTACAGAGAGCAAACAGAACACTTGACCTTTGATCACGTCCGAGTTTCCCATGAGACCAGCATGCTCATACGAGCAGACGGATGCATCTCTCCATGATTATCTTTAAAAAATATGATTGTGACCCATTAACCGCGGCCTAGATGAGCTGGTATCTACGACTTCGAGTGTGATATTCTGATCCTGGTGATAGAGCTCACGTAGGTGGGTTATAAAGAAGTGAAGATGACCGTTTCTGAACCATGCATACGAAGATGGGATAACTCGCACTCCGTAAAACCGTAGAAGACGTTTAAGGCTTCCGATCTTTGTCCGAGATGGAGAGCACAACTTCCAGAATGTGTGTGGCTACAATGAGCGTCACCTGCATTTTTGGACGCATTGCACTCCATTTGCTTGCTCAGTCATTCAAAATTTCCGCGGCTTTGTTGCTCGGTCTCCTCGCACCTGTCGATCTTCGTAGCACGTGAGCCTCAAAAATCTCGAGACCCATGGCTCAATGTGCCTCCTGTACGTATTTATACGTACTTGAACCATTAAGTACAAGGAGGCATACATACTATGTCGATGCGGAGATGCTGCTGCTTATTCACCCTCGTAATCTTAAATGCATATGATATTGCCTTACCACAAACAGGTGTCCCCATTCTGGCCTGTCAGATGAAGGCCATCCGGTCGTTTCCTGAGGAGAACAGCGGACATTCACACGAGCAGAAATGCTGTCCGTTTTCTCTGCACCGACCTCATCCCTGACGCGATCTCACCGCATATGCGCATCCAGAATGACAGATCCGTTGTTGGAATGCGCATTGGTCATTTGTTCTAGACAACGACTAGCATCTCACCCCTACCCGTGTAATGTCCTTCCTTTCCCAATAAGTACATGCTCTATACGCAGGGTTCGCTGCGAGGCCATGTTAGGCAATGTATAAAAACACTGTATAAAAGCCGGTTCCGCTCGGCGTTCACAATGCGTGACCTTGAACATGAATGTGCCTCTTCGTGCCTCTGCAAATGTCATAATATACAGCCTCATTGGAGGAACTGAGTTGAGATGTTCTTATTATATTAGTAGTATGTCACAGTTCTCTCCTGAGCTTTACCCTGCAGTTTGCTGTTGATTTATTCAACTGACATCTATAACAGGGGCTCTGCACATTTGCTAAGCATACTTCGTGAGCGTGACGTCGCTCGTGCGCTCTTGTCCTTTGTCCTTAGATTTACACGTGCAAGGCTAGACTATGGGCACGCCCCACGGTGAACTCAGGTTAGAGAGAGTACGGAAACTCTGCGCAGATGTGCATGATAATCATTTGCTACTTTGACGTATCCAGCTTCTGTAAAATTTATGAACAGTTTTGTACTAATCCTTAAGCAAAAGAAGCCCATAGGTAATCGCTGCGGTGCATGTTGCGTTTGGTTTACTAATGCTATTGAATGAAACGCGCCGTAATTGGCTTTGAATCTATTTTTAGTATATGCTCTTGCGCTACGAAACAGTCCCTTTATATCTTTAAATAGCTTTCTACGACTTTGTCGAGAAATGACATTTGATTATGCTCCGAGTTCTTCACTCATCTTTCTAAAGGAATGGGCGTGTATCACAAGGATCAGAAGCATTGCAAAGAGAGTACAAACACATCCAGCTAGGGTGTCCTGTAGGATACCGCCAAGTGGCAAATGACATGGGAAAGAGAAGTTTCCCACTGGGGAGAGACCGCGCAGGTGCTTGGTAGGAATTCCGCCTAGTGTGGGGGTGGCGACCACAAATGGACACGCTCCGTGACCAGAAGGGGTCTACTCTTGGTCCAACTCGGCCGTCCTACTTCGAATAGTATATACACTAGTGGTAGACCGTGGATGGGAATAAATATAAATTGATATCCACACTTGCCGGTGTTTGAGAAATAGTGCACTAACTGTGTGTATGAAACTAAACGCTGGCTGGCTCCTGATTAGTCTGGGCAAGGCTTGGTGCTCATCCTGTAAGTAGTAGATGTACTTAAGGAGTTTAATACAGTCTTGCTTCTATGAATCGAAATATATCCTTTCTACAGACAATATCTATTTTTGTGCCTGCCTTCTTGGTCGATCACAATCGGTGGTATCCTCTGGGCCTCTGGGCACTGGGCACGTAGGCGAGCTGAACACAATCCCGAGTAGCTTCCGTGAGTATTTCCTTGATTTTCGCACAACTAATCTATCCCATCCCGATACTATGGGCACTGGGCCGTCAACAGTGATTGTGGTACGCTCCTAGGCCTTCTTGAGGCTTCTGTTCGCTGAGCACAAGGCAGTTTTGGTTCTTAGCGACATGCGGCCTGCCGCGCTGCGCTGAGACTGCGCTGAGACTGCGCTCACACAGGCAAGCGTGAAGCCCGTCCACAAAAACGGTCAATATACTTGTCCGTGTGTGAACCGTTTCAGCAAAAATTCAAATAGTATCCACAACTCCTTTTAGCTAGACTCCGGGTCATGGGAAAGGGATACATACACGTTTCCTCGCGTATTGTATTTTTGCTCTTTGAAAAACAAATTACAAGATAAACAGACTGGTCCACTGTGGGTCCAGCTAGTTGGCATGTAGGGCAGTAGCACCTGACAGCAAGTTATCACGCCATTTGACCTTCCGTACCTAACGCTAGACATTTAAGCCATCATGGCGCATTTTCAATTCACCGAGGGGAAGAACAATGAGCACTGAAAGGTTCGCATCTGCAATGCATCCCTGTTTACCTGACTTCTTGGAATAAAGAAAGGCAGACTGCGCATGTCAGTCCGAGAGGTTGGTCAGTTAGTTTAGCGGATGTGCTCAGGCGTACCCTGAAGGTTACTTTCTTGTTCCCCTTTCCCTTTCATCGCATACATTCATCGCCCAATGTCTGTGAAAAAAAAAACATGCGAAATGAACGTCATTCCGGCACGTATGTTATAAAAACTTCCCTGCATTTTATGTGGGACTTTTGGAATACACGGTTTGAATAGAATGCAACCAACTACGACTAAGTGGATAAGATGAGTGGCGGTATACTAAAGTCTGTCAAATAGTATACGGAACGCCGAATTGAATAGCAAGTATGTTGGTACTAGAAAATCTGTCAATCGAGCCACATTGAATGACATCTGTTTTGGGACCCTCGTCGTGGGGTGGGTCACATCTGTTGAATACGAAACGTCGCGCCACTGAGAGAGTTCCAACATGACAGGGCGTTGGCGGGGCGGGTCATAAGACTATGTTTAGTACCATACCCACCGTAAATTTTAAGGCCCTGTCAAGGTGCGGTTCCGATCGTGTCTCCTTACTCGCTAGAAACAACGCCGTTAGCGCTATCAACCTAGTATGGGAGACCCCACGGAAGAGGCGGCCAATCAGCAGGACAGCACCCTTAGCTAGTTAGCTTTAGCCACCCATCGAACGGCGCACTACCGGGCCATATGTATAGTGCTTACTTCCAAATATTCCCAATTCCTCCGTTTATTCCGTCAAATATATAATAATAAAAATGGATGCGTGCTTGAACGCTTGCACGCCCGAACAGAAAAATGTCAGTAATTATCACACTCGCCAATCCAAATTTCGAATTTGCGCCGTCACCATTCTTCGGGTTGAAAGAGATTGTGCGTTCTATTTATAGCCACGACATGCTGCGTAGGCGTGGGCGTGCGGGGTGACGCTTAGCGCAGGGCCCCTATTGTGACTGACTGAGTGTGCGAGGATGGATGGACTGGATTGGACAAAGGCGGATGTGATCATCATGCATGACCGTATTTGCAATGACACCTCTCCTGAAAGGAAAGAAGAGAAGAGGGTGGGGATGTCGTCCTTAGAAGACCCCGCTTTTCTCACCTGGTGTTCGCGGAAGGGACAAGTTTGGAAATCCGAACGTTCTGAGCGAACGTACTTGGAGAAAATCACTGTGACCACGCTCACATTCATATCAGAGAGGGGTGGGGTTGGGCCTCTCCTTTCCCAGTCTACCTGCACCGTCTTTTCCCACCGGACCGACGCCACGGTTCCATGAAGAACTTGGAAGGAAACGAGGATGGGCATGCGAGGGGCGTGTCATACTCCAGTGTTACTGCTTAGACTGTTACTTGCTCATCCAGGTAGTGCAATCGACCATCGTTGCCAGAACACTGGTCTCACGCATTCTCGTACACGGATAGAAAATGCGATGCGATGCGATGCGATACGGCCCTGCGATACGATACGAGCTGATGCAAGCTTCTGACAGGAGATGAATCGAACACAAACTACATGATAGTACACACACATTAAACGCCCCATACCCGTTTCTGAAATGCATCAGGCTCAAGTAAGTACCGAGGCTCTCACAGCGATACCGCGAGCGCTATTTCGAGCGTCGACTCTCGCACGGAACGTTACTCTCGTCTCCAGTTCAAGATTAGAAAAACCTTTTCAAGTCTAGAATACGCCGGATTGCTGTCACGATCTTTTTGCCTTTTGCCTTTGTGTCAGTTCCGAGTGTTCCAGTGGCTTATTTATCTACCATCTTGCCGTCGCATTTTCTTGCGGTCAGACAGGCAGACATAGTAAGCAGCTTGAAAGCAAGGCTACTTTATTTCGTACCGGACGCAAATATAGCCATAGCTAGTTTGTCAGTAGGTACTTCGAGTAAGCAAAAGTGGACTCGGATATCATCATCTCCTTCAAGTTGTTCATATGTAGAACCCTTCGATCCTTCGGAGCATGGATCATCCACCCATTCACCTATCCTATTTGGCCTCAGCCGTGCTAACCGTATCTGTAGTCTCCATACTCGAGCATCCATGAAAGCCCCAAGTAATTTACCCATGAGCCCGAAGCGGCTTCATCATCACCTTCGTCATCATCATGGCAAGTGGTGCACAGATGGTACATAAAGGCTAAAATCCAGGGTCCAAAGCGCGGTGGGCCAGGGGCACTGAAGAACGACTCGAGGCGCCGGAACAAAGCAAGGAACCAGTGCATCGTGTCCTCGTTCTTTGGAATCAACCTATCTATCTGATATCGATGTCTTGTGTCTTGTACGTGGGACGCGATATGTACTCGATATCGATAGGAACCAGTCACCAGGAGAGATATGATATAGTCAGGTCCAGGAAGGCAAAGATCAGAATCCAGCTGAGATGAAATTGAATCGAGATGACGGAGGGACTCGGAGAGACTGGGAAGCTGAATGGCCCTGGTACTTGAACCCTCGAGGGAAGGAGAAGGAGGACTCGGAAGAGTGAGGTGAGGCGACTGCGCACTGGCAGCGCTGCCACTCCTGCCAGGACCTAAGAGACCCGTATACATGATCATCGATGTCGATGTTGATACGAGATTGAGATTATGATTTGAATGTTCAAAGAACAGCCATGTTGGCCTGCGAGAAATCAGATTAGAGTCATCCACAAGTCCTCGCGCCTCGAGGCCACAGTAACGCTCACTTTGAGCCATAAATATATCTGAAAATTTCTGAGCGCACTGCAGCCCCTCCAATTAAAAGCATACGAGTATACATACCAATGTGGACATTGGGTTGACACGGGACGCCTGCAGGTTACGGGCTGTTTGAACCCACTGAAAGGGATCAATGGGCACCGCCATTATTATAGTACAATGTCATCGATATCGATATGGATGGGTGAAAATGAAGATGATGGTGGGTCGTGGGCGTGGTCGTGGGCATGGTTGTGGGCATGGTCGTGGGTCGGTATCAAGGTCGGTATCTGGGTCGATGTGGACATCTGCGGAGCAAGCTCAACCACCAAGATCCAAGCGAAAAATCCAAATGGATCAACAATTTTGGAATACTTATGTGTTACAGTATAGTCGATGTGAAATTCCAAAACAAGTTATGTACTTGCCCTGTGAGTCGGAGTCGGACTTGTTGCAATTAAGTCTCACTTCCCATCGCCTAAATGGCAACTGATTGTATTAATTTAGTCATCCGTAACCCACTTAAACCACAGCAAGTCCCAAGTCGCAAGCAACTCTCAAGCAATCATCGAATTAGGGCTCAGACGGACGCTCAGGGAAGAAAAAAAAATTCGTGTGTTATTAATCAAGTTAAGTATAGAGTGGGATAATAGCTATGGATACTATGAGAGTAAAACAGTCAAACCCCCAGTGGGAATGACTAACGTCTCGTATATAGGTAGAGTATATTACGTGGCAGGAAAGGAGAAGGAGAAGGAAGAACTAAAAGCACAACTTGACGAGAAAAAGAAAAATTCGAAAGTGAAGAGAGGAAGAAGAGTATGATGGGTTGTGGTACAATTGGATTGATGATTTTGAAATTATTAAAATGAGCCATCTGAGTTACCGTTTTGATCGAGAATCGTTGTTGGAGAGGTTGAGCCAAAAGCAAAAGCCAAGCACAAGGGGAGGAATAGGAGAAAATTGAAGAGAAACAAGATAAAGGTAATTGAAGAAGTCGAAGCTGCAAAAGCTAAGCGACTCCGAAAGAAAAAATTATTAATAACTTTATTATCCTACTCGTACGATGGATGTGATTGTATGGGAACATTGAATGGATAGACGATAGCCGGGATTAAGGATGGAGCAAGACGTATTGTATGCTAGCACATGGAAAGACATGTGGGGTGCCACCCACACCCAGAAGAGGGAAAGAGATAAAAATGAAGAATGAAAAAAACGTTGATCGTAAAGTAATGTGGGTGTACGAGAATATGATAATAAAAGAACAGTTATGATGATCGCATTGATGATGATGTGAAAAGAGAATAAGAAAAGAAAAGACAAATGATGATGTTGTTGGACTTGTGTTTGATGCAGTTGAAGATGCAGATGGGCGATGCTTGCGGAATCAGGATGCTCGTGAGACGTGAGACGAAGATGGGCTCGTGTGTTGTGTTGAGAAGAAAAAATAATTTGACTGATGCTTGGGTTTAGAATAGCGAACCGACGGTGAGAGAAGAGGCTGGGCACTGGGCAAGGGTGCCAAGGCAAGCTGGGTGGCGGCGTGAGAGGACAGAGGGTTCTGCGTGACCAAGTGCACTGGGCGGGAAGCGGCCAGGGAAGCGTCCATGCCAAGGTATGGCTGTCAGACAGTGTGTGCAGACCCACAGACGAGTGACAGGATGCCGAGCCTGAGGGCTGGAGCTGAGGGCGGGAACGGGAACATACACCCCATCGCGAGAACAAAGCAGAGCAGCGACCGTGGAATAGAGAAGGAGGCGACCTAAGCGTTGCTTACGTATGGATCCGCATACGGTGGGTTGCAGGGCAGCAGGGCAAGGGCAGTGGGGTCGTAGGCGAACAGAACACTTACTGGCGACAGCCGCGTACGTGGGTTCGTGGATAAATTTGGTGACGGCGAGGGAAAAACACACAAGAGGACAAAGGCAGAGAGGGGCGAGGGAAGATTGGAAGGAGTGAAGGACGGACAATTAGCTATGCCGTCATTCACACCCTTCCGAAATATCATTAGTCCCAAAATTGGAGTATTATTTTTTTTCGCTGGGAAAGATGAATGCCGAATGCGAGTAGCGGGGTGAGGGGCGCATCATGTGTGCGATCATTGCTCGAAGGCGTACTCC
This sequence comes from Psilocybe azurescens, assembly GCA_023853785.1. Lineage (NCBI taxonomy): Eukaryota > Fungi > Basidiomycota > Agaricomycetes > Agaricales > Agrocybaceae > Psilocybe > Psilocybe azurescens. Next base: position 574,134 of record JAJIRX010000859.1, on the reverse strand, counting down.
ACCGCAACGCAGCATGCCTCACTTGTGTGCGGGGCGTCTCGCTGACCGTGTTGGCGCAGACTCTGCAGGGTCGGGAAGAAGGCGTCGCAGGCAGGGCAGGGGTGCATGTTCAGCTCTGCGGAACTGATGCTGTGCGAGGATACTGACGAGCCGTGCGAGCGCGACCGTTTGCTGGTGTGCGATACCTATTTAATGAAAACGATATTAGTCCGGAATGCTGCGGAGTGTTAATGAAAGATTACGCACGTTGTCGCTATTGTCCATGAGCATCTCGTCGATCTCCTCTACTTTGCGCTTCAGTGAGGATGAGGATTCTATTAGAGTATAATGAATGAATGAGCAACACGGATCATTTGGCAGACGAATAAAATGTAACGCACCTGAGACTGAACTAGGAGACTCGGAGAGTTCGCGCCACATAAGAATGCGCTTCATGCGAACTGAGTGAGAGTCCGAGCTGGGTAGTGATGACAGAACGGCAGAGCATGATGACTTTTCAAGTTCCTCTGGCGAAAAGTCGTCTGATGAGCAGTATGAAGAGCAGATTTCTTCCTCTTCATCATCGTCCTGGTCCATCTCCTCGTCTTCGTCGTCAAAGGAAGAAGATGTAGAGGAGGAAGAGTACGAAGAAGATGCAGCCGAGCTTGAGTTGATCACTGAGGATATTCTCCGTGGGGGCGGAGGTGAGACCTCAACGAGCTGGATGACGGTGTGTGGTTGGCAGAGATAGAGATTGCCATTGGTTATCTTGTTCTCCGGTGCATCGTGGTGTTGGAAAAGGTTGGCGGATATCTGAGGGAGTATGTCGAGCATTGTAGTGCGGAGGGGGATAGACTAGGTTGGGAAGCGGAATGATGATTGTGAGCTGGGATTATGTATTTGTAGTGCTGTTGGTGTGGCACGGTGAATTAGTTGTGTTGTCCCATAAAAACGGACAGTACCACGAAAGGACAGCACAAAGGGAAGATCGATCCAGTTGCCGATCCGATCCACATCGGGGCTCACTTGCACTTTGTACGATTCTCTCACAGCGCTTCTGACCCAAATAGGCATAGTGAGTAGACACGTGAATCTAGATCTGCTTATCACATTGCCAATCCCAGACCTCCGTTCAGTCTGGAGTCGCCTCGATGCTGACTGCTCAAAGCAACTCACTTTCCCAGCCAACATCCACATCTCCGTATGTTTCTCTGCCAAGGCCCCGAGCTTTGCGTTCAATATACACTTATTCACCCGTCCATTTTCCGTATTTCCACAAAAACCATCATATCATCATAAAGCCATCGACAGAGAGAAAGAAAAAATAGCTACGAAAACAGCAATCTTCACAAACTTCCAAGCCAACCCCCGACGTGGCCTCTCTCATGCTACCGACGCAATACCTCCCTCTCCTGTAGTCCCATCGTATCCATCCAAAAACACAGATACCTTCAATCCCATCTCACGGTCGCATCGGCCCAAGCCAAGCTTCGGCTGCCTCGAACTGTTCAATCAACTCGCGCAGCACCGCGCCTTCCGAATGTAGCTGCCTCATCGCAGCAAGCGCCTAAAATGCAAAATAAAAAGAAACAAAAACAAAAAAAAACCAAAAAGGTAAAAATACAACATCGATCAGCACACTGCCAAAAGACCATCCTCCTCCCCACGGGACAGCAGAGGATGTTCCGATAAATGTCCAGACTTACCACGTCCCAAAACCTGAACCCGCGTTCGACCTCTGCTTTCGGGTACTTCACTCCCGGGAACGTCTCCTCGCACAGATCGAGCGCCATCTCTTTGCAAGGCCCACGCCCGGCGCGTTGGCATCCCGCACCCGCGTCCCGTTATTAATATGCGTCAGCGCGTCCAAGTACACCTTGGCGAGCACCCCGAATCCGGTGTTGACCTCAGTTTGGAAGGGCAGCGACAGCGCGATGTCTAGCAAATCGTCACGCGCGCGGCGCGCGTCGTTGCGAAGCAACATGTTCAGCGACGTCACTTCGAGAAGCGTGCGTAGGGCCCGGGTGAGGGACCGGACGAACGAGTTGAACACCAGCAGTTCTCGGGAGAGCGGCGCCGACCACGGTAGCGGCTGTGTAAAGTAAACGACAAAAATAAGCAGTGTGTTCAACGAAAGAAGTAACGATGTGAAATCATCAGGACTATCGTCCCAAGGATCAGATACCCCATAGAACCGGCCGAGAGTTCCAGCGAAATATAGATAGATGCGCGAGTAAAAATACGAACCTTGAAATTTAATGGCACGATGCTAAGCACCCGCATCACCAAGAGCATGCTTGACTTTTCATCATCTGGTGGCGCAACAGAAAAGAAAAAAAAGCAGAAAAAGGCGTTAGTGGTGGTGCAACAACTCGATTCACTGCCGTGCACAAGCACAAAGCGCAACCATCGAACAGAACGGACGATCAGTGGTCGTGAGAGAAAAACATATCTGACAGACCAGACTTGGCCTTTCTCCCCCACATTCGAAGGCTTAGTCCCCATCCCGTACCATGCTGTTACGCCATCATCCATCACATCATCAACCCCAAACCTCCGAATCCCAAGGGAAAGTAAAAGCAAAGGAAGAAAAGGCGAGTAAATAGAATGCCACAGAACACATCCCACAAACCCGGAATGAAACTAAATGTAGAAAATTCCAAATCAAAAAAATAAGTTTGGACCACATACCGACTCCGAAACTGGGGCCTCCGCTGAAGGCTCGTCCTGACCATAGATGGCCGTGCATCACACCCGCCCTGACGAGTTCCAGGAACAGATAAAGAGGGTCCTGGAATTTATCGTTCAGGCGAGCGAGCTTGATGGCGTTGTACATCGCACGCGCCAGAGGCGAGTGCGTATGTGAGTTGAGGAGGAATCTATGACCGCCCAAAACATTAATATCAGCACGTGCACCTTCGGCAAACAAAGAGCAATCAAGAGTCAAGAGATGGAGAGAAACGAAAGGAGAGAGACGAAACGCATTAGGGTTAGGCAAAATAAGCAGCTGCCCAGTGCCAGGTAAGAAAGCCTCCGCCAGCCGTAATGCAGCGACAAAATTGATAAGTGATAATGCGGGGATGATTATCAAAACCCAAAACGCCGATGACGAACATGATGACCGGTTGCCTTGTTTGGCGATGGCTGTTTTGTGTGCTTAGCTGAGCGCGGGGTTGGCTCTGTCCGACGTGCATCGCGTCGCGGAGCCGGCAGGCAAGTGGTGGTGAGCCGAATAGGACCAACCCAGCCCGAAAAAGGGAAGACAAAGGGGTTTAAAAATAACAAAACGGACTTACCCTCGCAGTTCCAGGAAACGCCAGATCACGTTGGCCACCACCTCGTCCTTTTTCTCAAGTGGTGCGTTAGCGTTGCTTTTGACTTTCGTGCGAGCTGCCTGACGTTCCGCGGCAGTCGCACCCAGACACAACGCAAAGTCAATTGTCGCAGACTAGATGCAGGAAGCGCAGTGCCGAAGTCGAACAAAAATATAGCACCAAGAAAAAGTTAAGAAAAAAGATATCCAAACGAGGAGACATTTTCTCATCAATAAAGTTGAAAAAAAATGCGGATACAGGAAGAGGCAGAGACGGATGCTTACGTTTTGCCTTCTCAACTCTTCTTCAATGAAGGAGTACATGACGTTCCAGCCTGTGACGCGCTCGGCTAGCTGAGCCGTCTGAGCCGAGTTGTGCAGCACGGGCTTTTGGTTGTGTGGACTTGGCTGCTCGAACCAGAAGTAGCCCTGTACTTTCTTGTTCGCCCAGAAGCTGTGGGCGACACTGCTGATGAGAGCCAGCGAGGTGGCCCGCGGCCCGGTCTGGCCATCCGTGATGACTTCCTTGACGAAGCGTTTATATTCGGTCGTTTCTCCGTTGTCCAATGGTGGGTTCTCCACGATTTGTCCGCTCGTGAGCCAGACGAGGGCCTGTGGACCAAGCAGGCCCCGGGAAAGGTAATAGTAAATCTCATCTGGTAACCGGTTCGTAAATATTTCGTGCAGGTCCTGTGGGATGTCCGCAGCCGTGGGATGGTGTGCGTGATGGTTTGGACCGTGCCCAGCAGGTGTCGTGATGGCAAGGGGCAGCGGTAAAACTGTCCCTTCAGATGAGAGAATGAGGGAGTATTTTATCATCGATCGTGTGCGTGCGTAGTGGTCAGAATACTGGATCGTCTTGACCGCGGGATGGTCGGAGCAAGCTGACACGGCTGCATGGCCCGACTTGTAGTACTTGACCATGTCCACTGTTGCTTTTAGTGCTTGCTCGTGCACGGTGGGAGGGAAGGGAGGCGAGTTATCGAAGCCGACGAGAATGCCGATATCCAAAAATTGATCATCCGAGACGCCGAGTTCCTGTATGAAATTTCGCTTCGATGTATATTGAAAGGTAGGGTTTGGAGAAGTCAAGTCGAGAGCTGTAATCAGCTTGTCGACACCCGGGTAGAGAAGGGTGTCCGTTGGTCCGAATATCGCGTGGATGTACGCCTTATGGTGACGCTGGAGGTATATCAACTGTTGCAGGAAACACAGATATATCAGTGTCCATAGGAATACGACGCATACGGCCGAGAAACGCAAATATGCAGTCGTGAGAAGAGCGACATGCGTACCTGTGCCCAAGCAACATATGGTGCGATGAGGAATTCCACATTCCTGTGTCTGAAGATTCGGAGGACCATTCTCCAGAGATCCCATTGCGCGAAGCTGCTTCGGCCCTCGAATAGCTTCGTTGCCGCTTCCTCCTGTCCTTGTTCGTATTTCGCCCACGCGTCTCGTCGATCTCTGCATGCTTCGAGGTGTTCGTTGTGCTGGTTGGGCTTCCAGCGTTTGTTCGGCAGCAGTCCGGGGAATACAAAAACGGGCTTGATGCGTAATTTTTCGAGAGCTCGAAGGTCGGATTCGATGCGCTGTGTGAGCGCTAATGGAAGACCCCCGTTGCCGCCAACAAGGGTTCGCGAGACGGTGGGTTGTCGGTCAACAACTGCAGGTAGTAAGATGCATCTATGCCAAGACGCGAGTCGGATAATACAGATAACGGAAGAGTTTGAAGATGTTTTCGTTCGAAAAGGTAGTCTGAAAAAAAAACGCGACAACGGAGGAAAAGGGCAATTTCGTCAGCATGTCATTTTCAAACTGAGTGAATCGGAGTGCTCTCAGCGGCGCTCGCTTCCTCACTTTCAAGGTGCTTGATAGGCATTTGGGAGTATCTCGTGAGCGCTGGAGATGTTGAGCGCAGGCTGTTGGTAGTCGTTTCCAACAACGCCGGCGTGAACAAGCCAGCGGTCCAAATCCCGCTTATGTAATAAGAAACTCCCAAAAGCTGTGCTTTCCTAAGTGACCCAGGTTTGAACGGACCCCATCATGTTCATGTTCGTCGTCGAGCACTCTCTGATTCATCGTTATCAATGTCGCTGTGCTTTGCACATTCACATCCGATAGGTGGTATTGCTGGTTCAAAATGATCCTATTCACATGCTGCATGTCAGCCCAGAAACTCTCATTTGGGAACATTCCTATGTCTTTTCTCGAAAACACGGATCCTAAATAAAATGGGGAGAATCTTCCATGGACATTCGGTACGAGTATCTCATCGATTACACCACATTGTTGCACTCTTTTCTCTCAGTCAGTATGTTTGTATGCTTTTATGGTACCCTCGATTCAGAGTGCACGCAGATAGGGCCGCAGACCCGTCCCAATCTCGGATGACCATCACGAGTGACTTAAATGTGTACAGTCTCTCCCAGTGTGGTACAAAATAAACTCTCTATCGCCCTCAATGCGGCGTTTCAGCTCCTATCCAACACTTAACCAATTGTGACTGCCCTTCCCACCTCTAGTCAAGGTCATGTCGCAAAGGGCGGTCACAAGTAGAAAACCCTATTACAGCGGAGCTTCCATTTACTTGGCCCAGCTACTACCATACTTCCTGAAGTGTGCTTTCTATCAGGATGCCATTCTTGTCGTCGATCCGAACTAATTTTGCTTTATTGCTTGAATTCCTGTTGGACGCCAAGCACCCGTTGGAATCTCAATGTCTCATGCTCTGCTCATCATCTGACGAAAGTCTGGTGATTCCAACACAGACGTTGACCTCGATAACTTCCATGGCATGGCTTTTGCATCACTTCACACCCCGCTTTGTTCTGACTGTAATTAACCTTCCGGGATCTCACAATTCTACATCCGTTCGGAGAAATATTCGTTCTCTGACTGACGACATTTCGCCGATCTTTCTCAAATGCCTCTCTAGCCTGATTACCATTCGTGCGGTCCACAGTTACCCGTTGACCCGTTCCCCATAGCTGTCTAAGTTATGGTTGGCCCATGATCCATCTCTTCCTAGACTTTTTATTATCATAGTTCGTCCTTGGGCTGAAACCGGGTCTCTGATCTGATATGTTCTAACAACATAATGATAGGATGGACTGGTCTTACTATACAGGTCATCTTCTAAGTGGTCGCTATGTGCATCCTTCGTCTATCACCGACAAAATGGTCTCTATATATTTCCTATATTTCATATTCCTATTATCGCGGGATGCTAACATATCCTCGTACAAATTCGCTATTACGCAGACATATCCGCGCCTCTCATATTGCGCTCTGGGTCCCTGCATACTTAGGGTCTTCTCACGTCAATCGCCGATTGGTCCCTTTCAGCTCATTCTCTGCATTCTTGCACAGCACGCCAGCGACAGATTTAAACATCTTTGGACTCGATCGTGGGGAAAAAAAAGACAAGGGTTGCCGCGCTTCTCCATCGTTACATTACCCATTCTAGGACCTGATGCCGAATTTCCAGCGATATCGTGGCAGTCGTGGTAGCGTAAGCCTTCATATCACATGTTCTCCCATGTTTTCTCCTAGGACAATTCCTTGCTTAATCTTGATCCGAAGGAGTATACAGATCTAAAATATCCCTCGAAGCAAGTCCTTAGCCGACGTAGGTGAAGAAGCTGCACGAACCTAGAAATCGAGGCTCACAATAGCGATAAGCCTTCCAGCCCACAGCGAATAAAGTCCGAAACAGAATTCAATATGTGAGTTTAAGGCAGATTTAAATTACAAACTGCTACATGCCATACGATATACATACAAATGTTTGACCTGACAGTTGGATTGCGAAAAATCACGATGGAGTCGTGAAACAGCATATCACTGATCAGCCACGAAATTAAAATCAAATTGATAAAGCAGATTGCGGCAAATGAACACAATTTTGGTTCCACGCATTCCACGATATCAAAGGGCTTCCTGCGCCCAAGCCTCCTCCAAGCGCTCCTTCTCGCTTAGGAAACCATTCTCTAGAAGCTTGGCGTGTAAGTCGCTTTTTGGAGTACTATACGTATGTATTTATTTCGGTTTTTTAATGCAAATTTTACGCGGACCATGCAGTCGACCCAGGTTAGAAAATACCCTCACCTGCGCCACCAAAACCTGGGCTTCGCGAAGCTGTGGATTTAAATTGTTTTAATTGACTCTGGTCTCTCTTTTTCTAGAAATCACCTCAAAAATTGATGTGAAGATATCTTACTTCACTTCACTGGAGTACTTATGCAGCTTTCATAGAGGATAGTGCGTTCATTCGGGCTCTTTGAAGGGCATCAAATCGATGGGCACATGTAAATCACGCGAGCAACACTTCCGCTGAAAAACGCCAATGGCGATTTGACTGTCCTCGTAAACTGGAAGGAGATATCCGGCACAGCTAAGAAGGAGTAAGATGACTGGACAGACTGACACCTCTGAGAAAAATCACGAAACTTACATTTAAACCTCAACAAGCTGACCTTGCACGGCCGGGCTCTATCCTTTTCCGTCCTACTATCCTGAAATGTCGGAAGATTGTAATATATATTTCTATCAAATGAATATGCAATGAATTAAAGCATACGTGGGGCTATAGAGTATACGTTAGCTCGTGGGCACCGGTAATGGGCTACTGGTATCAATTTAAGTGGAGTGTAGACGAAGATAACGATGTTCGCAAGCTCACCGAACTCAAACTTGCAACCGGGTAATTTTGGATGGCCATGATCGTTGTTGGCCCTCATGATTTAGCAACAGAACAAAAATATCTCATGGGCCTAGAAACCAGGGCTCCAGCTCTACTTTCAAACAATTCAAAAGGTCGGAGCCCATCCCACGCCATTGCAAGCTCCTGATTGTTGTTCGAAGCCTCTGCATCATCATCAGCATGGATCCGGCAAATGAGATATATCAGCACCGGCAATGCTCCAAAGTAGAATATCACTATGTATACATTACAAAATATAGCGCGATGAGCGGTGAGCCAAATGGACAAGCGGTTGGAATATACAGCAACTGCTCAGTATTATTAGCCATCGATAGATACATATGTGCTATGTATACTACATACATACCGCATACACTTTCGCGCGATGGGCGGTCAGGACTCACCCTGCAGATCATCAGTCAGTAGCATTCGTTGGTAACAGGTAAAACTGGTGGCTTTAAAATATACCCACATCTGGTAGACCAGAAGGCTGTGCCCATATGCACATGAAGCTGGAATAAAGAGTGTATTTAGTCCAAGGGAAGTATTTTGCTTGTTCAGTATGAAAGCCTATATTGAATAAGCCCGCCCGATAGAAAGACCTCATGAACAGTTTCCTTCAATGACATATGATCAACTTGGCTCAAAAAATATTCCAGAGCTATCGAAGGGAGGCAGAGAATATGGTTCTCCCATATACTCATCGTAACGTCAGAGACTACTCCATCTTGTATCTCCAGCCTTAGATAAAGGGCGCAGTCGATCAGGGTGTAAATATTAGGGTAGCAGATGATCTAGAAGCCAGAAATGCCCCGGGTCATACAGGAGAAATCACAAAATTGTTTGAACATGGGGACTAATTGCTCCCCGAAGTTGTATCTGCCATAGTCTTTCATTGAAGGCCAGCGCTCATAGCTAATCAGGGAATATTGAAGACCTTTTTAGAGTAAGCCACAAAGTAATTCCGTCGCATTCGCGGACTGACTTTGGGCTGAAGTCAGAGCGCGGACTATGCAATTTCCATATGCAGGTCAATAATGAGTCAGAGTCACCATAAGCACGCCTTCAAATCCTGTAGGAGATTTCCACCAAGCACAGGCACCACCTCCTGCGGACCTGTGTAGGATCCGAGACGGGTACCTAGGTCACTGTCAGGTCTATTTTCTTGTTGACTGAAATGAAAGAGACACAGCCCGGTGTTCAATCAACAAGGAAAGAAATGTGGGTCGCTTCCGATGGCATAATCTAATTTTTCCAGGACTGTAACTTGGCACGATGAACGTGAGATGGTGTGCCGGCAGTAGCAAGAGGAGATATTCCTGCCATCCAGCCACCGAACTTAATGGACTAGCCTGCCACAGTTACGAGTGTGAGTCTGTTCCTAAGCCATATCGAGGTCATTGGGTTGCTCTTGGTATTAAACCGCTAGACATACGCCAGATGTCGCGGAGAAAGAAAGGAAAACCCCTGGTAAATGAGTTGATCGTGCTGTTACAAGCGTCTAGAAGAAGGTGGACTGGACATTTTGACAGACAGCAAAAGAATGCGGGGAAATGGCGTTTTAGAGACCGTACTCCAGTGCGGCTCCGAAAACATAGGAATGTCGGTGACCGCATGAGAAGGGCGTTGTGAAGAAGGGGGCTAGAGCGATTGCTTGGCATCCAAGAGCGAGTCCAATTTAGTAAGCTGCACCATACGCCAACAACCAACAAAGCGGGACACCGTAGGAGCTAGCATGAGAGTGAACTATATGCCAGGTTATACTGAGTGGTCACCGAAATCGATTATGAATAATCGGACATGGTGACAGAAATCAAGATGTCGCGCTGCAGGAGCGGAGTTTGAGAGTATTGAGCTCAGCTGCTCTTCATTACCTAGAACCAGATGACCTGTAACAGTCGCAGAGAAAGGGGAGTTCGGTTCCACGGTCTCACCGCGCGTGCGAGATTGGAACGGAGCGACGGCATGTCAAGCTGACCCTTAACGAACCTGAGCGACATGCCTTCACACTCGTCTCACCAAGGCGGGGAGCAAGTATGCCACGTCAACCATGAAGCCCATTCGGAGCCGTGCTACGCCCAATGAGAAAGAGAGCTGCAGATTTGTCCCAATCCAAAATTTCAACAGCACATAACCTGGGCTACATCGGGCTGCATTATACTGGCTTTTGCATGTGCATCGTGGGTGTGAAAAACCATCCACCCAGGCGACGTCGGAACATGCGAGGAGTTTCTTCTTGGCGTGGGTACATATTGTTATCCTGCTACCCTGGCCGAGCTGGCCAGGGAAACTTCGGATTTTATCGAAAATACTGGCGGCATAGGCTTCAAGTAAGACCCTGATACCCAAATTTCTTTGGCGAATTATGCCCATCATCCCCATCATCCCCATGGTCGTTGGATTTGTCAATGGCAAATGGACAGTTGGAGCATGTAGATACCTGTAGAGACTCCAATGCAATTCAGAAGAGTCCAGATCATTACTCAAGTTCGGAACCATTAGAGCGATGCTTACTATAGGAAATATCCGTTTCGGACTGCGAAGTGACTGGTCCGAGGAGTGGACCGCGAGAATAAATATGGGGATAAGTACCTTTTATGGAGTGCGCCACACTCTACCAAGCCAGTAAGATGAAAGACGCTTATGTTATGATTGTTACGCTTGTGCAAAGGCAATACCAGGAGTGAGATCATGTCCAAAGAGCCAAAAAAACTTGATAGGCGCGTTAAGACTAAGGGATGTTCAAGTTGTCTGGCTGCAGAAATATACAGTAGGATGTTCAATGCTTGTGTCAGTCAGACAGTTTTAAGCAGTACAAAGTGTACGTCAAACTCAGAGAGTGAAAGGTCGCTTTTGGGCTCATTTTAATATCTCTAGTGATGTGTATGTCTGTGCTGAACTCGCCATATATTCGCCTGTGACTTATGGTGACGTACCCCTGCCTAAACGCGTTGCAGGGAAGCAATTCGAGTGTATGCCACTTCACTCTTGCTCTTACTCGTGTAAGCTAATGTATATCATGCTACTTTTCTTCTACTAGAACACGTGATGCATAAAATTTCAAAATTGTAAGAGCGTGGCATAGCCATTTCAGTAGGCTACTGCAATGGGTCATTCATGAGAACGCTGTTTCAAGAAGGCTGTCCTTTGATTTCTTCTTCGAAGCAAAAGCAGGGTAGACCATGGAAGGGAGCCCAGTCATTCGGGTAAAGAATGACAGACACCCTTCTCAGTCGTGCTGTACTGAAGTCGACGCAGAAAAATGAAAAGTTCACATGGTCGCCAGCTTTAGCAATATATTCGGTTAAATAAGTATAATAAATAGATACTCGGGAAAGTACACGAGTGGAGCACGATCGTAATGCATGTAAAACCGGGCAATATTTCGTTACACCGCAGCTTACGTGGTACACGCACAGACAAATCCAGAATTGCCTTGGACTTCAGAATGCCTACCTAGCCTCGTGTTGCGTGCCCATTTTGGAGTAACAATGTCTTTTCATTGGTATAGTAACTGAAAATGCCTTCGATAAATCAGTTTCCATGTTTGAATGCAACAACACGTGTTTTTAACTCCGGCTTCTCTGAGTCGAAACGGATCATCATAAACGACGTAGCGTTCGAACAAAGCAAATACACACTGCGACCAAGCAGGCAACATTTCTCTGGTTCTCTGCGCCGTATAAATCTTCCCATCTATTCATAGTGTGAGGATAGTACAGCTGCTTGGCTCCGAACTTATCCCAAAGGAACATGGTATCTCAGTCGAAGGGTTCTCGTGAGAAGGAGTTGTGCTCGATGCGGAGTACATATCCGATAGCGCTGGAAGATATCGCGAAATGTACATGGAAAGCTAACCCTGTGAACTTCACTAACTATCACATCCGCACGGAGAAATTGCGCTAGAAGCTGCACGCATTATAATAAGACGGTGTCCTTGTCCTTGCTTGTTTCATCAATCTAAAATGATTTTTGGTAGACGGACTTACGAGGACTTACTGATATCGATCATCGAGGGAAATACACACTCTCTGGTTGTTACGAGTGATCGGTAGAAAGCTCTTGGGTTATTCTGCTCGCCTGCAGCCTATTTCAGCGATGCTCTAACTGGGATCACAATGCACGATTATTGCCCGGATTAATCAAGCTACATTGTCCAAATGCGTGCGACCTCTGACACAGGAGCTTTCACTTCTGATTCATGTTCAGTCCCGCTAATGGACAAGTAAAGAAAGCTGTCGTCATACAGAAAACAACTGATACATCGCATGACATGCAACCTGACCGCGATCACCCATTTTCGTCCCTACACCAGAGTCGGTGTTCGTTAACGAAGTTCGAGAAAGACAGATAGATGATCAATATTAGAACCTCCACGGTCATACCGCAACCAAGGGCGGTGTTCTGCAACGTTTTCATGCAAATACCCCTCATGAGCGACTCTCGATGTCCAAGTCGATGATCCTCAAATGATGATCAATTCTTTTCCCACAGCAAGGAGTAGCTCCAAATATACAGTAGAACAGCACACTTGTCCCAACCTTAAGAAGAGGTCCAGCCGAGCTCTTAAGTCTAAGTCCGTGTGTCTGTGTGTCAATACGATGCTCTCCACAGTATGATGATCACGATCACAGGATTCCCCAGAAAGAATAGATTCTGGCCGCCAGTGCCGACTCCAAGTTTAACTGCAGCCTAAGCAATGAGCGTGTCAACCTTAGAACGATACCTCTTAGAGAAAATGGCGCATGGCAAAGGGCAAAGGGCAAGAGGCAAGAGGCCACCCTGCGCAATCGGCTAGGAGACATTTCCCAACGGACATGAAGTATATTCACACAGTGACCACGACAGAAGAAAAAGAAGGTCAGGTTTGTGATGTGCTGTGCAGGCACATTGAGCGTACATGCAGTAAGGGTCGTCGTGTTGTTAATCTTCACCCACTCGTCATGTAGGCATAACGGTGTTCGTCCCGCCCTTGTATATATAGCGTGGCGCAATTGCCACACTGAAAATTGTAGGCCGAGGAGAAGACGAAGTCCGCCTAGAACTATTTTTGAGTAATCTCGGAAATCGAATCCACAAATACAGTCTGAGAGTTTACTCACGAACGTAAGTGAATATAAGGACACGCAGTCAAGACAAAGCAGCTCTCCTCTAGCAATGTACAGCGAGATAAACACCTCAAGGTCAAGTTCCGGTATAACATTGACAACACCTGGCTCCTCATCGGTCCGAAAGATGAAGAAATTATCGCCATTGTCAGGGCATCGGGAGTAGGGGTCGTTGACAAATTCTAATATTACAAACCTTATGGCTCCCAAGTTAAGTCTGTAACGTTGATCTGCTAACGTCTGAGTCGAGTACATCGATCACTGTTCCCCGTGAGAGTCGGAAAGCACCGTTGTAAGGAAGGGCGAGCCGTGTCGAGTGATGGTGCCGAACAAAGAACCTGCCCGTGTGAGTCCAATTAGGAGGCATCCTGGAATAGAGGTTCACACTATCAGGTTCCCGACCTCATATTCGTCTCAGGACAGCGTGTCCAGACCCAGATGGAAGATCCAGCAGAACAACACCAGTTGGGACGCATTGACGGGCTCATGCGTCCGCCGAGTTGAAAACATGCTCCATCTTTTCGGTTGAGACGACACCAACTGCAAGTTCACATCGAAAACAACATCTTTTTCGACTGTTGCATCAAACTGCGAAGCAAAACTGACTATCGCGAGAACCCGAACATGGTTCAGTCAAGGTTCAAGTTAACGAGGGAAACATTCTCGTTGCGAGACATTGAGCGCTGTGTCTTTCAGACTACAGAGTAGGCTAGGCTAATTTAGTGCGTAGTGATCGTGGTCAAGACTCAAGACCAGCAATGGATAAAACAACAGCATAAGGAGGTTTAAAATTTCAATCGGAGATTAAACTGCCCAGATATTCGAGAAATGATTCAACGGTACGTTGCCTTCTCCCACCAGTGGCACTCCATCATGCAGGCCTTTTACACTCTACTTCGTGTTATCGATAGCATAAATAAAAGCTTGGCATCAGAACTTCAACAGCTTTGCCACCAAATCATTTCGCAACTTCAACCCATGGTCTCCAATGATAAGACCTGTTTCGGTCTACATATCATCGCATCAGATATCCTCGTTCGGTTGGAATGCAACAATGAGACTCAAGCGCAAACTTGGGACGAGGAAGATATGGCTATTCTTAATCAAAGAATGGAAGCCATACGTTTCGAAATTGAAGAGAAATCCCTTGACCGGTCAGGACTCCAGGCCTTTCGTGTCCGAGATCACACAATTAACAGGCATTCAACCACAGTCCGATTAAGAACCGCACAGCCATGAATGCTTCTAATAGATACAAGTCAGCTTCTGCACTGTCTTCAACAGTGGCTGCTGACTGTGACCCTAAATCGGAGAAGTTCGTCTTACTACGTGATTTTTTGTTGGACGCCCTTGCTTTTAAAGCCATGAATGACCGGGAAGAACAAGTAACAGAAGCATACAGCGAGACATTCGACTGGATCTATCATGAAACCAACCATGGATTTGGGACATGGCTATGTAGCGTTGACGACGCTTCTATGTATTGGATTCATGGATTGCCTGGGTCAGGCAAATCGACATTAATGCGGTATATCAATCAACAATCCCAGACGGCGGAAATGCTACAAAAGTGGGCTGGAGATAGTCCCATCACTCTGGCAAATTTCTTTTTCTGGGAAAGTGGGACAACGGCTCAGAGGTCCCAAGCGGGCTTGCTGCGATCATTGCTGCATCAACTTCTCACCCAACAGCCAGAGCTGATTCCTGCCGTATTCCCTGGGTTATGGGGAAAATATGGACAGCAGACACTCGCACACGAATACAACTCACGAGCACCTGGTCCCTATCTGATTTATCTGATGGTTTTCACCGCTTCTTCGAGCTTCGTGACAGTGAAAGGTACATATGCCTTCTGATAGATGGCCTCGATGAATTTGAAGGAGACCACCAAATTATATTCGACCTCTTAGAACATGCTCGACAACGACCTCACACCAAGATCTGTGTGTCAAGCAGGCCATGGGATGTTTTCCAGAAGGCATTCCGCAATATCCCAGCTTTGCGATTGCAAGATCTCACCGTCAATGACATGCTTCAGTTTGTCCGTGGTAAATTGGGTGAACACAAACCTATCCGTCAGCTCATGGTAACCCAGCCTGAAGCAGGGGCGGAATTAGTAGATGTCATAGTAGCACGAGCTGACGGCGTCTTCCTTTGGGTCTCCCTAGTCGTCCGCACAATAGTGGAGAAATACCAGGCTAATCATGATCTCGCATCAGTTCAACGGCTCGTGGAAAGTCTACCAAAATCCTTAGACGACCTATTTCATTATTTCCTATTAGCGCCAACCTCAAATACTCGGCCTAAAATGTCCCGAATCTTCCAACTAATACGCGCCCGGGAGGCAGTTTGTGACTTCACCCGGGATGATGACTCCAATTTGTTACACGTTTGGGAAATGGCATTGACGGACGATGGTATCGCAGCCCTGGATACTGGCGCCCCCATTCAGGAGATTTCAGAGAATCGAGTCTACGATCTCTGTCGTCAGACGATTGCAGACATTTCGGAGCATTGTGCAGGGCTTGTAGAGGTCCATCAAACCAGTATCGAGAAGCAGCGACCTGCTGTACAGCTGAAAGCTCGGCGTAACAATCCCTTTCTCGCCCGTCGAAAGATCATGTACCTTCACCGCACTGTCAAAGACTATCTAAAGCAAAAGGAAGTGTGGGATGCCATAGTATCACATCTTCCGGACATCGACGCGCACCTATTGCACACCCGAGCCGTCCTCTTCCAATTCCGGTTCCCTATCGGCGCTCCTCGAAGACAGCGGAATATCAATGAATGGTGGTCCCGAATCGTCCTTGCGATGACACACGCCCGACTATGCCTGCCCAGCTCCCAACAAGCGATGTTCGACTATCTCAATGCCTTTGATGATACTCTAAACTGGTACTGGCCTCCTCGCGGTGGGTTAGTAGCCATTGATAGCTGGGCACGCAGCTGCTTTGGTACATACGAAGAAAGAGGGTCAAAGCAGTACCCCGACCCTTTCCTTTCACTCGCCACGAAGTTTGGGATTAAGGGGTACGTGGAGACCTATCTGGACACGCTGGAGTATGAATACGAGCAAGGAAAACCATTATTATCGTATGCCGTGGAGTACCTCGTACACAGGCAACACTCTGTGTATCCTCTCGCTGATCCCGAAACTGTGGATATTTTACTGAAGAACGGTGAAAATCCCAACCTCATCAGACAGCCTGACAGGGACGCAATAATATTACAACAAAGCAACGAGAAGGCTCCGAAGTCAGACGACGAAGACCATCCGGCGGAAGCACCCAAGCGCAAGCCTCCGCCGGCGCTTAAAACGGCGTGGGTTGCGGCTCTGGAGGCCGTCCAGCAGGCACATCGCAAAGGCTGGATAGAGGTCTACGATATTGATCCTGAAGGTACGGCACGCTGGGCGCGGATACTTCGCGCGTTCCTTGAGCATGGGGCGGATCCGGATGTGGTGGTGGCGGCTACGTATAGGGATAAAGCGGAGAGCGCGCTTGAGCTGCTCACAAGGGTTTTTGAGGCGTATCGCTCGCGGGAGGTGCAGCGAGTGAGGGAGTTGTTGGCGATGAAGCTGGGATGAAGATGAATTGAGCATGTGGCTGGTACTATATACGTGGGGTTGGTGGCGATTTGTGAGCGGGATATCATCTCGAGTCTGAATCTATCTGAGAACTTGTTCAGTTTCTGAGTGAGTAATGAATATTATGTAGTTAGGCTACAGAGGTAAGCCTTGGCCAGGAACATTACGTATTTATAGCTTCCTGCTCGAGTACGACTTTTGGGTACGTATGTACTACAGTCGCGGACAATCAAACTCGACAAATTGGTGATTTCGGTAGCCAGGCAATTTTTCGGGAATCTGATTTCAGATTCTTGTTCAGCTCATCGAAATACGTCAAAAAACACACCTCCGAATTTTTTCCCACGAGCCGTTTAGATCGGCCAAATTTTTGTCCAAAATCAATGACATTTTATGTACCTAAGTTGGGTTGATAATGGCATCCAGGTGCTAGATGTTGGCGTCCCATCCTTCATCGTTATATAATTGCTCATCAAGGTTGCCATGAATCACAGGATGGACATGGGAAGCTGTTTTTGATTGATTCCGAAGGCTGGTAATGTTTCTCTTTGCCTTCTTCTTTGCCTTACGATAAGTAATCAGTGATTTGTGGCTTAGGTAATAGGATTTTGGGAATTTTTTTGGAGAGGAACGGCTCGATAAAATCCCACCAAACTTTAGGATCATCTCACTCTTCAAAAAAGAAAGCGATTCCGCTATTTTTCAAGATTTTACTGGTTTTTTTAAGGATTCGGCCAATATTTTAGGGCATGCATTCCTTAATTGGTAATTTAAAGGGGAATGGCTCGATAGGATGAGCTGAAAGTTGGTCAGGAAACTCCTTAAATGGGATTCTACCGATTCCGATGGTTTTTAGGGCCATCAATAAAAGTTGATTTTTTAGTTGAGTTTGATTGTCCGCGACTGTATAGTAGTTAGGTTACAGCGGTGAGTACTATCTGCCCTGCCCAGGAACGTTACGTATATAAATATATAGCGCCCCGCTCGAGTATGTTTGAATTTTGGTACGTACCATAACGTTATTACGGCGGGGTCGCCCCCTGCCCAGGTAACCCTCCTTCGTTCAATTTGTGGTTTATGTAAGTGCTAACACTGATCAGGAGTGACGCATGCAGTCCGGGGTAATAGACGTACACCTATATACTAAACAGGGCCTCTTCTTGAATTCCGAAGTTCGAAGTTCGATGTGGGTTTAATAGTTCTCCCGAATCCCGATATTAAATCGCACTGGAGTCAGTGTGTTCGACGTTCCTCGCCTTGTCTGGGGTCTGGTCCCAGTCCGCTGGAAATTGAAGCTTGAAACCTAGGGCTCAAGCTCAGGCCCTCGGATCGTACGTTCCGAAGGTTTGAAAAGGAAAGAGAAGAGTTATCAGCGGAATGATGAACCGGCTACTAAAGTATGTGGAAATGAATGAATAGCCCACAGAAATAGATGCAGATGCGGATATGTATATGCGCTCTGCATGATCATCGATGCTACTGGCAGTGATGGAGGGGCCCCCCGCCGCATGGGGCCCCGTGGAGCATTTATATCGGTGTTGATATTGAATTGGAATTCGATTGTAGGGTATTAGAGGTCACACGAGCGAAAAATCGCCAACTCCGACGCACAGTGCAGAGTTTTGAGTGGGCTTGTGGCTGCTGCTGCCTGGCGTACTATGCGCGTAAGTAGTGTGCATTGCAATTGCAACTGCACCGTATAAGCACTGAGCGATCGAGCGAGCGAGGATGCCAGTTGGCAATCGACAGCAACGTTCCGAACGTTTCCGAGTCCCCCCGTCCGAGGATGCTATAGAGTAAGTAGTACTAGTAGTGGCGACCGTAGTCGCTCGCGGCTCCAAGACTAAGATTATGTATAGCGCGACTACACACATTCCTTGCACAGCGTTGCCAGTGCCAGCATACCACCGCGACTTCAAGTCCGTCATGAGCATCATCGTAGATTCTCCATGAAATTTGTGACACCACATCCTGCATTTCTGCTGATCGTTATTCGTAGGCGTTAATGCATGATTTGGTGGTGGATGTCAGGAATTCACGATGATGCTGATGCTGATGGTGGTGGGTGGCTTACTCGACTCGAGTGGGTGCGAGATGAATCGATGAAGATAATGTCGGGAATCCCAACAATCCGCGTCGGCGTCGCCGGCAGTGAAAGTCACGGGTATGAGCATCATCGAATTGTCAGCCCTCGAGAACACAGCATCCTGAATTTCAGCTGGTCAATACTACATATTTGCAGGCAGATGTGCGTGGTCTGGTGGTGTGGATGGCATGGCATCCAGTCACGATGACGATGACGCCGATGCCAATGCGTATGCGTGTGCGCGGTGTGTGCAGTTCCGAGAGAGGTTGAGGAATCGATGAAGCTAAGTAGTGTTAATGTCGAGGATCCTAATTTCCAACCACCCGCGTCGGCGTCACCGGTGTCAAAAGTCGTGAGCATGGGCACGAGCAAACACTGGCAGGTATCCATGATCGATGGGGTGGATAGCGTCCTGTCCTTTCACGATGATGCCAACGTGTATGCGTATGCGCAGTGTGTGCAGTACCATGAGAGGCTGAGGGATCGATGGAGCCGATATCGAGGATCCCAGCCATCCCCATCCGCGTCGCGTCATCGGTAGGCAATACTTGATGCTCATGAGCGCCATTATGAGCAAGGACACAGAGGACGCCGTATCCTGCATAGTGATGCAGACGATAAGCTATGGCCAGCGGAGACGCGAAGGTGGGGGAGAGGGGAGGCTAGCGTGATCGTGCTTCGTGAAATGAGCAGATTGCAAATGCAAATGCAAATGAATGAGTGAGTTACAGATGTTGTGCGAACTTTGCATTCGTATTCGGGCGGCGAAAGTCACGAGCACGAGCATCATTATGACTGTTGGACATCAGTAACACCGCGTTCTTGCGTGTACTCCGACTTCTCCTCCCTATTTGCAGGCAGTCTGTGCTATGATCGGTGGGTTAGATGGCTCGATCCACGATGATGCTGATGACCCGGACGATTATGTAGATTGCTTATTGCAAGCGGAAAGAAAGAAATTAGGGGACCATGGATGGATCCGTACCAAATAAATTCCACGTTAACGGAGCGAGCGATTTTCGAAACTTCGAGAAATTCGAGAATACGCTAAGCGTTTCCTGGCGCTTCCTAAATCCGGGTTCCAGAAAGTCTTTTGATGTGTTTGTCGGGTTGTCGATTGTCGGTTATTGGTTTTGTCGGTCGGTTATCAGGACTCGAGGCGGGGTAGGATGTGAGGATCTTATCAGCATGGGAATTTCTTCCGTCATATTTTTTTTTGGGGGAAAGAAAGATTCCGAGAAAAGGAAAGGAAAGGAAAGGAAAGAGATGTGGCGGCGCCGCGGGAAGCAGATGGCCCATCATCCTGGATGTTTATTTTGGTTAGTCTGGGGTAAAGAGACGCAGCGCAGTGCTGTGGACACCAGAATGTGGACGGCTTATGTTAATGTGGATGCCCAGCAAATTGTGGACTGACAATGACAGCGACGGTGACAAGCACAAGAGCAAGGGAAAAGAGAAAGGTCACTAATGTCGACATGGTGTTCCGGCAATGTGGAATTTTAGAGTTTTGTCTTTTTTTCTTCTTGATTTGAGGGTGACAGTTGTTTAGGAGAAATTTTCCGACCTTCAGCATGCAGGCGGCAGCCAGGCAACAGGCTCCAGCCGAGCGACACTGACTGTGGGGTCCCTGGGAGTTCAGACACGTGATAGTGATAGTTGGTGCTATTTTTGCGAAGATTTTTGACGATGTGCGTCATTACTTTACTTCGAGCAAGTGCTAGTAGAGAAGAGAAAGTTCGGAGGTGGAGAGTGGAGGCGAAGAGAAGAGGAAGATCTTTCTTAAGAAGAATAGAAATGCGGGGAGACATTGGACTAATTAGATATAGAACAGAAACCCTGCCTTATTCGGACTAAAAATACGACAAATCCGATGAAACGGCCGAACGGAATGGACGGAAGAGCGGTTTGCAGGCCAGCTCGTAACTGCAATTATTGCCCAGCGAAACAACCCCTCTCCTTTACATACATCACCCAGCACACGCCCACGCCCCTCTGACACAACTGCTGCTCAAGTGACCTGCCTGAACTTACCACCCGCTACTCAGCGGCAGCCCTGGACATTTGTTGGCGTATTCCACTGTTCCATATAAAGTATTATACATAGTTCATTCCAGGTACCGAGTCATAAACCACACCACTTTCTGCTTTCTTTTCACCGAGAGTTTGCATAGCCCGTCGACATAGCTCCCTTCCGAACCCCCCTTTGTCGTTGTTTCAGGCGCTCGCGTCGCGTTAACAAACACCCGAAACGACCCGACAAAAAAGCTCGGTCTGTTGCGGCGCTGGTGTTTTCACCTGCATTTATCGATCCATCCGCCTTGGACCTGGCTCCACCCACTGCTGTCTAGATTCTGCTCTAGACTACACACATCCCTCTGCTAGACTGGATCCCCCAAACGAACGCCAATTCCAACGCCAATCCCAGGCATATCATAATAACGACCAATGAAGGGGTGTCTCAAGTTCTCCTCGCTGTCTCCGACACCGACCCCCGCACTCGATGGCCACCCGTCGTCGTCGTCCACCAGCAGCACCCATGCTGATGATGCACTCGGCGCTAGCAGCAGCGGGGGCGGCGGCTCCCCGGGCGTGGCGTCCCCCTTCTACGCCAACTCGAATGCGTCGACGTCATCGACCTGCTCCGCGACGTCGTCCCGCAAGTGCGTCGCGTTCGGCGCAGAGGGCGCGCTGGAGGAGGTGTACACAGCCGACGAGTGGGATCGCACCCCGACGGAGCCTGCGAGGAAGCTGACGTACCAGTGAGCTTTCATTTTCATTTCCACTTCCACCTTTTTTTTTTCTTTCTGTGTTTTATTTTTGGATGGGAGCGGTCGTGTGCCGCTGCTGGTGCTGGTGTTGGCACAACCCTGCTCATCCACTGCTACTCTTCTCCATATCCATATACCCTGTCTGTCTGTCTGTCTGTCTGCCTAAACTAACACACCCTCTTCCCCTCCCCCTCCTCCCATCCACCCACCGCTTTTACAGAGACCTCCTCGAGCTCAAAGAAATCCAGCGCTCCCTCCCGCGCGCGAACCAGCCCTGCGACCTCATCTCCGGCCGCCCCTCGCGGCACTACCTCTCCGCCGTGCCGATCGGCCTGCTGCCCCTCCTCGCGGAGAACGACAGCGACGCGGAGTACTCGTCGTCGATGGGCTCGTCGCAGACGAGCTCGGGGGCCGCGTCGCCGACGGGTGGGCGGGATGTTAGTCCGGTTAGGGGCGGGGTGAATGGGCATGCGCCGACGGCGTATTCGAATCCGCACTCGTATGGGTACGGACACGGGCACGGATATGGGTATGGACATCATTCGCATACGCATTGGCACACACACGCATCGTCCCCGCTATCGTCCACCGCTGCCGCCGCCGCGTCCAGCCCATCGTCCCCCACAGACGCCAACGCCAACGCTGCCGCCGCGCCCTACACGATCAGCTTCCAGCGCCAAAAACCGCCGATGCCGCGCGCGCCGCCGCCGTCGCCCGCCATCCTCTCGCCTTCTCTTTCATCTTCATACACGCCCTCGCCTGCAGCGCCCTCGTCGCCGACATCGTCATCGACACCGCGTTCGCCGTTCCCGTTCCCGCACCGCTCGTACTCGTCGCCTGCGGTCGTCGGCGCAGGCGCAAACTCAGGCGCAACCACAGGATCGCGAGCAGGAGCAGCGCATTTGTTCCCCACAGCGAAAGCGAAGGCACCGCCTATAAGACCTGGATTCGTGTATCTGGCAATGATGAATAACGCACCGCCGCCTGAGAAGGATAAAGATGTGGATGGCGAGCACGGCCATGATCATGATCAGATCGCAGACACTGACTCCGAGATAACGACTACAACCGATACCGACACGGACTTCCACACCGACACCGACACCGACCACGAGCACGAGCACGAGCACCCGCCGACGCCCTCGCTCACGAACGCGTCGCTCGAGGACAGCGACGTCGATCTCGATATCAGCAGCCCGCGCTCATCGCGCGCGTCGAGCGCTAATTGCTCGCCTGAGCGGCTTGGAGGCGGAGCTGGGGGTGCGTTCGGTGGGATTGGGCGAAAAAATACTATTACGGCGACGACGGCGATGACGACGCCGGCGTATGTGACGTTCAAGCGGCCTGTTCCTGATGCGCATGGGTCGTATTTCCCGCCGCAGCCGCAGCCGCCGCCGCCCTCTGAGGAGAGGCAGCGGGGGCGGCAGCCAGCGTCCGCGCCCGCACATGGTTGTGGATATGGATACAAAGGCCCCGGGGCGGGCACGAGCCTGTTCCCGCACCTCCCGCCCCTGCGGGGCTAGGTGAATCTGCGCTCGCGCGGGGACGTCGTGCGCGTCGGCGGGTGTGCGCCCGGTGCTGGGAGAGGGGTGAGCAGGGAGGGGAAGAGCTTGAGCAGGGAGGGGTGGCGGGGAGCAGGGGCGAAGGAGGGGGACGGGAAGACAGGGACGGGGGCGGGGACGGGGATGGGCGTGATGCCTGTGCACGCTGCGGCGCTAGGGTTGGGCCCGCCGTCGCCCTTGTGCTTGGACGTTGTCGGTGCGGGCGTGTGTGCGGGTGCGGGCGTGGGTGGGCAAGGCGGAGGGCCGGCGATGCTGAAGAGGCCGAAGAAGGAGAAGAAGAAGCGGAATTTCATCGTCGTGAATGATGTGGAGGTGTATTTGGATGATGATGATGATGGTGATGATGATGACCAGGAAGAGGAGGAAGAGAAGGAGGATACAGCGTTATCAGAAACACGGAAAATGGGATCCCGGACTGCGACGGCGATAGCGAATGCGAATGGTGTCGAGCCTCCGAAGGCCGTGATCGACGTGTCGAAGAGCGCGTTTTCGATAGCGGACGTTTTGGCTGCGTCTGCTGCTGCTTCTGCTTCTGCTTCTTCTGCTTCTTCTTTGGCTGCGTTGGGCTCTGCGTCTTCTACCTCGACCTCGACCTCGACGTCCGCGTCTGCGTCTACTGCTACACTCTCTTCATCTCGGGACCAAGCAACGACA
The DNA here is from genome assembly GCA_023853785.1 of Psilocybe azurescens. Classification (NCBI taxonomy): domain Eukaryota; kingdom Fungi; phylum Basidiomycota; class Agaricomycetes; order Agaricales; family Agrocybaceae; genus Psilocybe; species Psilocybe azurescens. The sequence goes on along the minus strand of JAJIRX010000859.1, from coordinate 550,373 downwards.
CCAACGTCGAGTATACCCCACACTGGTACCTCCTCCGCCACCGCCAGCAACAACGACGGCGGCAACAGACCGAACATGCTCAACACGAATGTGAACCTGCACCTCCCTATTAGGTTCAAGAGGACCGTGTCGAACACTGTATGACATGACATGTCGTATGTCTGGATGTGGGATGCCGCCGGTCGGAGTTGTCGATTTTTCTTCCTTTTGTATATGTTATCATTTTCATTTTTTTGCGGACGAGTGTGGATCTTTGGGTGTGCTTCGATGTATCTTCTTTCAGTTCCTTGTGTTCTTTTTCTACTTTGTGATTTTTTTTTTGTTGCTTTGGGCTTTTTTTTTTGGAGGGTGGAGGATGCGTCGGGTGGTGATGGTTGTATCCAGGAAGAAGGCGGCGCAGCAGGGACATGAAGGAAAGGAGAGGACACCAAACGAAACGCACGCACGCGCAGCGACGAAACCGTCCAAGGATGGCCGGCCCCCTTTTATTTCGAGGATTCGAAGGGATATCAAGGGATATCAAATCATTCCGGATCTCCACTTTTTTTCCCGGCCTGGATTCGAGGATTCAGGACTCAGGACAAGGCAATCAGCGATACTTATACATACTTGCTCTTTGCCAGGGCCATGACGCGGACGGACGGGTTACATGGCGTAGAACGGGACGCCGACTCGACTTTTTGATGCCGATGTCTTGTCTTTGATGATTACTCTTGTCCTGGGATCCCTGTGCGCGGACGGACTCGGAGATAAAGTGGGGTGCGTCACGGTGCGGGCGGGCGAGGTTGGATGGCGCGTTTTCGGGGTGCGCGAACGGGTTCAACTGCATGGTGGTCATATTCTGCCCCTGCTGCCTGCGCGAAGAGTGTCGTACCGTATGGATGAGAGGACGACTCGACTGAAATATCGGACGAACGAAAGGAAACGGCGGTCCACCTTTCTTCCAGTCTCGTGCTTCCTCTGTCCTTATATCCCCCAGGTCGTGTGCAGATCACTTGGGTTGTTCGTATTCGGAATCAACGATCGCAGTCGGTTGGGAATTTATACTTTATGGGCTTTGGTGGGGTCACAGGAGAGCACTTCGTCCCTCCCACCATCGACTACAGTCTGATTGCTTGCGGTGTCTTGTCCTTGGTCGCGATATAAATAATCTTCGGCCACCCACCCACCCACACACACCCGAGGAACTGGTCCTAATAATGCCTGTCTCTACTTTTTTTTCTCATGGCTCGTCTACTTCCTGGCCTCGCAGGATTCTTCTTTTCCTCTTTCTTCTTTTTCTACCCTCTCCTTGTATCAATGATTCTATTTGTCTGGTTTTTTTAACCCACGCCTGAACGGGCACTGAATTGTTATTTGTACATCTTATTATTAATTTTTATGTTTCTTTTCTTTTGTATAATCACCGTCACTTTCTATTGTGCCAGACTTTTCTTACTATATCGTCGACTTCCCCTTATACACGTCGCACACCTTTCCACGCTCTTCCTCCTCGCTTTTTCTTCTTCTGTCTCTCTCTCTTGTTGTGTTGTCTCATACTTTACATTTCTCTCCCTCTCTCTTCCCTGTTCTACTATCTTACATCTCACAACTTCTCGCTGTCTCTCCCTGCTCATCATTATATCATCGGAACCTTCTCGAACAATGCATATAGATTGAACCCAAGACCCGGAATTCTCTTTTCTTTAAATTTCTCCTTTTAATAACTCGGCGTTATGTGTTATTAATGCTTAATATTATTTTTCTCTTTTACCTTAACAGTGTTATAGAATGTAATTTTGCTCGCTTTCTTTATATTACATAAATGTTGTCGGTCTTGGTTTTGTCAGGTTTCCTCTACGGAGCGCGTCACCCTAGTCACCGCTACTTCTGTGCAGCGAAAATTGGTATCCAAAATCTCACCCGTTTTCTTACCCCTCTGACAGAAATGCTTAAATTTGCAATGGGAACCAAGCTGTCAGACTGATTTCCAAAATTCACAAAACTGACAGTTTTTTTTCTTGGCATTGTAAATTTGGCCAGATCACGTGAAAATGCCATATATAGTAATAGTATATCTAATCCTATCTAACTATCAAATCGACGAGCAGTCCTTTACATGTTTTTGAGTAGCCTTGGCTGTGAAACAGGTTTGGTAAGCATCGATCCATCAAATGATTTGCTTCATTTTTGACACTAGGAATGGAAGTTGGTGTGGATTTGTGCCGTTTAGCCGCTCGGGCATGGGCAAGACGCTCGAGAACGTGCCTCTTCTTTCTGCCACAGCGCCACTCACACTAGTTGGTGTGCTCAACCATAAATTTATTTATTTATTGTTACTAAACATTGTACCGAGTTGAATGATCCTTGCCAAAAAGCTTTTTCTGCTGCGCCTGCCCGCTCGCCCACCTCAGTATGGTTAGCAATTTTTTACCTCAACCGATTTGGCCACTGTCACAAAGTAGCGGCGACTAGGTGACGCGCTCCATAGTCTTAGAAATAGCTATATACGTTAATTGAATATCTAATTATAGGCTTTGTTGTTCTAATTTTAGCACAAATCCTAAAGATGATTATCAAAACCAAGTACAGAAATTTTTGAAGGCTATGATCATCACGTACTAACTGTCAAGCACAGCAAAGAGTCGATAGTCGATACGTATATGAGATGGGACAAGGCAAGGACAATCGTTTTATTTTCCACACCATGACCATCCTCGTTTTGCTCGTTTTGCTCTTGTATCGAAGCTCTGCGACTAGTGTTTCTGCCACCTCACCAGTAGATTTGACGTTCGCTCGAGCTGACACGGCATCTCCGGTAACACCCACCCCGCATACTTCCCCAGATCTACGCTCTATATGGAACATTACTTGGAGCTGTCTCACAACGATATTCGCATGCTCTTGGGTCTCGGTTCATCCGGATATCCCTCCAATGGGGCAGAATTGGCGCCGCCATGCACTACGCCGTTTGGAATACATGGTTTGGACAATTTTAACGCCTGAGATGGTTATTCTTTGGGCAGCTAGACAATGGTTCGGTGCTCGTGATATTGCAAATACTGATTACGGTTCAGGTGAGCTATACGCAATCCACGAGAGCTGCCAGGCTGTTACCTCTTTCGAGCTGACCTTGTAGCTGCATGTGTTTTTAGACAACAAGTGGACAAGGACGCACGGGCACTTTCTGCAGATGGGTGGCTTTATGCTCTACAATGGAAAGGAACCTCGCGGCGTCGTATGCCATTCACGCTTCAAATATCTTCTCGAAACCAATCGCATCGCGTTCCCTGAAGTCACAGAGGACGAGATCTTGGATCGAAGCAAAAGCGATGGTCTTGGAAAGACCCTTGCCGCAGGCCAAACGGCGTGGTTTATACTTCAATGCATTGTTCGGAAATCTCAAGGTTTGGGAATTACTGAGCTTGAGCTCGCTACACTGGCGTTCGCAGCGCTCAATATTTTCATGTACATCTTTTGGTGGGATAAGCCATTCGATGTGAGAATACCTATTCCTGTGCAGCTGCTGGAAACCCAACCTCAGCGCGTCTTTTTGCCTTACTATTCAATCGGTTATGAGCCGGGTAAGCTTCTTCTACCTTGACGTTACCTTTGGACGCGACAATCTCACACAATATCGAAATCGTTTCTTTTCAAATCACCAGAAAAGTCAACATCAGCTTCTTCGACAAATATAGCCATCCAATCGGTCTGGAGATTATTACAAGTAATATCCCGCAGGCTTCACAGTCTAAAGGAGAACGCTTCTCAAATTCAAGAATTCGAAGAATATTATGAACACCTTCACGATGACATTCCTCTGGCTGGCGAATTTGAGAGGCCTATGTACATCGATTATACAAAGCTCATGAAACTACCGCCTTACTATGCGCGTATGACGAACATGAAGGATGAAAGGTTGATCAATCTCTTTATAGCTGTCATTGCTATGGTTTTTGGTGGTATACATTGTGGCGGGTGGTTTTTTCACTTTCCCTCCACCGCAGAGCTTTGGATTTGGCGCAGTTGTTCACTTCTCATTGCAGGTATTCCGATCTGTTATATCGCGGTCGAGGCACTCTGGAAGACAAAGGAATACACTGGATATGGACTGCGTTACAACATCACACAGCACCTATATAACAGTTTAAATTTCTTTTTCTCCTACGTATGTGTTCCGCTATATATATTAGCACGCGTTGTGCTTGTAGTAGAGGTGTTCATCGCAATGCGGGATATGTCACCGGATGTATACGTAGATATCAACTGGATCACCTTCTTACCTCATGTATAATAAGTAAGGAGAAATCATATATGAAGGAAACATGATGATAAGGGCCATTGGCAATGTAGTCGCTTGCAAGCAACGATTTTTGCTATCCGAGGACCATCTCTCTTTCAGGTCTCTAATGTGCTGAGACTCAGGCCGTAACGGTGCTCCTATAGCAACACCCACTTCAGTGAAGGGGAAAGGGGCACAGTTACATCATCATAGCACCCATCGTACCGTAAGGCTGATACATGGCAGACCGACTAGGACCCCATGCACATTAATGTCACCCACGCAAGATCGTCGAATCTCTATCCTGCAAATGCACGTCTAGGTCTACGTGTCTTGTTTCATGGACCTATTCTTCATTTGTTCTCTTTCTTCCATCAAACCTTGACCCCATTCTTGAACTTGTGAATGACGAATTTTTGTGACGCTACTGTCGAAAAAGGGTTGTAAACTGGCGCCGTGATTTCGTTCGTATTCTAGTGCTGTAATATGATTCAAAAGATTGAGCAATTCCAACAAGAGACTGAAAGGGATTCAGTTTCCATGAAAATGAGAGCAAAGCTTACCTTGGGATGCCATTTCGAAGCGGTCAAGATCTGTGGTCGGATTAGAACTGATATTTAGAACCATTAGTATTTCTGAAAATGCACACCTTTGACGAATTTGGCTTCGGGAGACTGTCCCTCTTCGTATTCCTAGAAGCAGTGATTGTTAGAAACCTATGCAAAATACGCCCTTTGGGGTATAAAGCCAGAAGACCCACCATCCAGAGGGAGTTGATCTTCTGGGCTGCAGGGCTATTGTGGAGCATGTCGTGTACTATGTTGTGCATTGCTTCGGATTCAAGCCGGTGCTTCTCTGCTTTGGGTATGCCCTCTCTGGGAGCGATGTCTCCCACTAAGTATTGCCGAATGGTTTCGGTGACTATAACCACAAGATTAATATGAAAAAGTACCTTGAGCTTCAGCCAGGTCGTGCACCAAGGCCATCATGACGCATCTACGGCGAGCAGTAGACAAAAATTCGAATTAGGAAGGAGAGTGTGGTGTGAGACGCAGAAATAACCGCCGTTATCGATTAATTGAGTTTAAACCGCAATGGATCACTGCACCAACTTGGAAATGTCTAGATTTGGATCTTCAGAGAGCATAGCGAGCATAGCCATGCGATACATGTGGTCTGAAATACTTAGATTGCCAGTTGTTTTGAATCATTGAGATGAGATCAAAAGTTCAAGCGTACCTTTCTGGACTTGGGATCTACAAAAACAAGGCGTTATATCCTGTCGTGTAATGATTTATTTCGACAGCTACCTCGTTATCTATCCATCCTGTTCTTTTCTGAGTCTTTCTCCGACGCGCCAGTATTAATTTTATTGGGTCAAGGTAATTCAAGTCTCGTTTGAACACACCTTGAGTCTTTCAAGAATGTGAATAAAAGCTAGCTTATCCTTCAAAGAGTCTCCCGTGGGTGTATAGAGAGGAGGAAATACGCGCTTGGGAGGTGTTATTGACGTCGACATTACTAAGGCAATGGGGCAAGTCTGTCCAGGATACAGAACAACGAACCGGCACGTCCCACGTGCCGGTAGCCACTTTGTTTATTTTATTAAAGACTGCCAAGCAGGTGCATATACTGTCAAAGATATTTGCACAGCATCCTGCTTGTCACGCGGCGCCTCGTGCTGTGTCTCTTGTGCCACTCTCGATCCCAACTATCCTCGTAATACTAAGATGGTTTCCTCTGGGCCATCAATGCGAAAGCTCTGAACAATCTAATGACACACTCTGCTCATTTGAATTTGCAACGGATCCGATATCTAGGGGCTCACCTGTCAAGTCTGTTGTGTTGCAGTTTAGGTGGGATTCACACAAGCGCCCACAGATCGTAACTGCCTCTATATTTGGATTCTCAATCCCCAGGATATATCAGCACGCCTTTTTGTTCTAGAGCTCGAAGTTGATGGAAATTCTCAGCGAAGCTGATCCAGCCTCTATCCACAATGATATCTCGCGTCTTTTACTGGAGACTGGGCCGTGTTTTCCCATTCGCCATATCGATGGCTGCATTTCTGTCCACGAAGAGCCGATTTACCCACCGTTAATTTTTCATTATTCCTGGATTGGAAGTGGATAACAACAACGGGATTTATCTAAATACCGTACAGCCAGCGACGTCGTCCCATGATTTCTCAGTCATTCCTGATTCCCTGGGTGATTCATACAAACGCTGGCAATAGAGGCGTTCACGGAGATTTATAGGACAAGTCCAGTGGCACTTCAAATTAGGATGGAACAAACAAGACCATATTTTGCCACAGGACGTATATAAACCATTCCGCACTTTCGACCTCTCTTTCTTCTCAACCACCACCATCTCGAGGTTTGATACTCACTTCATCCTACCTCACCACTGCTCAACGTTGCTGTGATGCACGTCGACGACTTTAACTATTATCTTAAACAAGATGACGCTGATCCTCAATGTCGCGTCCGCTTCCACTTAACCTTGCCGCATAGTAAGTGGTCACATTACATCATCGTCTTCTTAGGTCATGGACCCTCATATATAGCTGTCGACTGCATTGTATAACGTGCAATGACTGTGAACGCCTTGCGTGTTACTTTCATCATGTATGGTAAGTATCCTTGTTTGGTTTTAAGCACGATTGTACAATCTAGCTAACATGGTGTGCACAGCACATTGCGTGGATGTCCGCCGACAACCGGCAATGCAGCGGTTGATCTGGCCGCTGGTTTTGTTTACCTTCTACCACTTCAATATACTGACCAACTCTTTCTCTAGAGCTGGAGTGGAGTTGGGACGCTCTGGCAAATAAAGTTGAAGGGAGGTGGGCGACGTTTTGTAAAACCCTTAGCAAGACTCAAGGCCTCGGCCGGGGACATACCGCCGCAGAAGTTCAATCTGAGGTTGGCTACGCGATCTTCATGGGTCTGCTTTAAAGTTCACAGTTAGTTGACCTCTTTCCTTACTCGCTCTCATCATGCTGGCGTGGTGTTTGCTTGGGGGTAATGTTGAACTTCCTGCTTACACTGCGGCTTTCAGAGATAATCACCCCTGGCCTCCTCCCTTGTTCCTGCATGAGCGATGTCCTCATTGGCGGCGGTTTCGGCATAGGTCTAGTGCTTACTCTGTTGTCGCAATCGGTCTACTTGAATTGTCTGCAGCAGTTCAGTTTCGCCTAGCGACGCAGGTTTGTGAACGCCTCCCTGTTGTGCTGTCCGTCTGAAGATCCGAGGAGAAAACGACAGAGGAGTATAAACGTCGAAACCCATGAAAGGACTAATAAACGAACGAAAAAGACGAATGAAGAATAAAAATAATCATGGAACTCAACAAACAAACGCAGGAGACGCAGGAAAGACAAACTGTTTATGCTTTTGGAGCCTGAATTTTCTTTCTTTCTTTTTTGTCAATAATAAATACATATTTGAACTTGAACCCCCTTGAGTGCGATTAAGATCTTAACCTTCTGTTGGTAAAGTCTAAGGTGGTATATCGATGCACACGAATTGAAATTTGAAACTCAAAGTTGCCAACACCATACGATCTATTTTTGGAATCTTGATTTTCAGCTGCAGTGACAGCCTTCGAAGCTTTACGCCGTGCACATCCTTCTCAATAAAAATATCTCTCCAGCGTACTTAACTCAAGCTTTAAGCGATGTTCCGTTATTTTAGAGAAGGCAATATTAGTCTTCCGTCTACATCAAGCCAAATTCCATTGCCTATTGCTTCGAACTTAGGCGGCAGTGATACCCGTCAAATGCAATAGTGACTCTCGCAGCATCGTTTCGCCTACCAAGGCGATACAGACGCCATATTGTCGAGATCTTTAGGGCTGATATTGTCTTATTACTCTTTCCTCGAACGGACTGGAATTCTCAAGTTGCAAAGAAGGACGCGTCTACTATTCCATACCCGGAGGTCCAGGACACACCACTGTTCAATGAAACCGATCTCCTAAATTCGAATCTACCGCCATTATACGAAAGATACAGGGAGTATAAAGACAATATCTCTGTGAAAAATTTGCTGAGTCAGTCGAGCGACGTTTCTGACGGCCGATACATATTCTTCGCAAATTACCCGCATGGATATGGATGGGGGAATATACTTCAGAAAATGGTGTTCAGCGCCGTGTTAGCAAGAGAGGCAAAGCTAGGATAAGTCCAATGCCAAATATGTGTGCGTTGCGGGAGAGCTGGGAAATCTACAATATCGACGTCGCAGATACGTTTGGGATGATTATACATGGAACAGAAGTGGGAGCAAATATTCTGAATATATTATGGCCACATCGTTACATCGCGGATACCGCTCTCCACGATGATCAGCGGTGAGTTATGAGTAATCGACTTAATGAAGCCAATTGTTCTTATCACTACATAACCAGGCCATATACTCGGCATTTATGAATCAAGAAGTGAAAGTAATCTCGTCAACACATTGCCGCCTTCAATCTCAAGCAGAGTATTCGAGCGACTCTGTCCACAGATCGAACGAGTTTTCATCGACAAAGAGACTGTCGAGTCCCATCTCCAGCTCACCAACAGCGAGATTATACTCTCTGAAGCCACGGGAAAAAGGTCCTCGACGCGTGGCTTGTAGTCCTAGACACACCCAAGTACAAGAACGCCCATTGCATAGAAGTGAACAAATTTTCGCCGGATCATGTCTTGGATAGCTGGTATTGGCAACGTGTTTATTTCCTGAGGATATAATTTGATATTCTTGAATCAGGCTTCTTGGTTCGTCGCGGATGCACTCCCTCTGGGATACCCTCTCTACATCGCCGGTGCTCAAACAGTGGTCATAGTCCCCCCTGATCAAGCGCTCCTTCCTCAAGCACATCAAATTCTTTGCAGCCGAACAAGACCTGCACATCAATTTAGCAGAGTATTTTAAAGGGTCTTGGAACTTCCTCGCTCCCACTCCCACTGTTGCTCCTGTGCCTTCAAATGAATCCATACCATTCCCTGAAATCAAGATAAAGCGGAAGGCACAACAGTCTCTTCTTAACGACACCCATCCTCTTCCCATCCTCGCGTTGCACCTCCGCAGGGGAGATTTCAAAGAGCATTGTGCGAATCTCGCTGAAAGGGACTCGATGTATACAGGATTCAATTCGTTTCCAGAATTCAGAATCCGAGACGCGTTTGATGTTCCGAGCATTGTCAATAACGACGACGAAGAAATCCCTACCATCTCGTCAGATGAACGATACGGTGACGATGATCCGCGCGAGGTCTCGTCCAAGGATGAGAGGAAGAAAGTTTATGCGCGACACTGTTCCCCAGATGTTCAACAGGTGGTGAAGCGCGTACGAGAAGTCCTGGACTACGCGGCTTTTGCGGACATGAGAGAAAGTCTGAAGGTTCAATCAAAACCTAAGTTGGAGACAAATTGGCGTTGGTGGTGGTGGGTTACAGGCGCCGTTGTCCAGGACGCACAAAAACAAGATCAGGCTGAAAATAATACGGATACGGACCGAGACCGTGTCACCGGCCTCCAGACCGGAAGTCGAAGAGACATCGGAGAAAATAGTCGAGCACAAGATGTAGCTGTTGCGAATAAGTATCTGAGGAAGATATATATATTGACAAATGGAGAGCCAGTGTGGTTGGATGAGATGAAACATGCTTTGCTCCAGGACGTGGTGAAAGGATGGGGTGATCTGGAATGGGAATGGGAAGGCATCGCGACAAGCCGCGACCTCCATCTGGGCTGGGAGAAGCCCACTTCGCAAGCGCAGGACATGTACATCGCACAGAGGGCAGAGGTGTTTATCGGTAACGGAGTGAGTCGGTCTATTCCCTTTGATCTCTCTTTCTTGCTGCGACAGTCTTCTGAGTTGGATGTATGCGCTCTTTTGACTCGTTTTATAGTTTTCTAGCTTGACGTCCCACATTGCTATGCTGCGCATGATGACAGGCTTCGACCCTGTCCAAACGCGGTTCTGGTAGTTTGGCAAATTTGATTGGCCGACAAATGGCAATGGAAGCATGAAATTATCAGCAACTTGGAAGGTTATTTTAAAGAACGTCCGAAGTCCTCTTAAAGGCTTTGAAGATGTAACAGAAAACTTTGGTAGAGTTGTGATGTAGTCGACTACAGATCTGTTGCAAGTATTCGCATCAATATTTGGTTAATTTATTTGGCAGAATTCGAATTCTTTACATACTGAATATACTAAATCTTTCTTCGGCATTTATTGGCTGGTTAATGTTCCAGTTTGATGATTGAGATATCGCCAGACCTGTGCCCTAGCACAATGGTGCCACTCAACTCGCCAAAGGTAGAACATATGATGTCATCTACACGATGACCATGTCGTAAGATTGTGACCATTTCGCTGAATGAAATCAACGACGTACCCCTGAGATCATACGAATGCAACGTATACACGACTCTACGCTCCATCTCTACCACTTGTAAAGGAAAGCCTCCATCGCCTGGCCCTGACAGCATGCAACCCGAGCTCGAATCCGCCACAGACGTCGAAAACGGCGACTCGCGGCTCCAGATCTGGAGATCGCGCACGGTGCTCGTGCGTTTCCTCTCGACCCATATCCCACGCTTGCCCTGTGGGCCAATGCAGTGTGTGCTCAGAAACCCGCGCGAGCTGTAGTCCGTTGTCGTAGCGCTGCTGTGATCGAGATCGCGACGGGAGCCGGCGAACGAGGACGCGTCGAAATTCCTCGTCGCGTGTGTGTGTGAGAACGAGGGAGATGGACTGAAGTTTGGCGAGTATGTCATCGGAGTGGGGGACTTTGATTCTGGGGTGCGGATCTTGACGAGGCGATGGGTTGAACGACACCTAAAGCTAGTGGGTATACACCTGCCAGCTGAACGTCGAAAGATGGTAGCAGTTCAGACGTTGGGGGTTGTGGGATTGTGAGGCGGATCGTGTATTGGAAAAGACCTTGGATGACATCGTATGCGAAAGTGGAGATTTCGTATGTAGTTGTTTCAGAGATTTTGTTTGTTGATTTTGAGCACTCGGATAACGATACTTCGCGAAATGTTAGGGAGAACACGTGCTTCAGTACATGTCCGGAAGGTTCGTTCGGTTTGTGGTTCTTGTAACGGTGGATCTCGATAGAGCGGGTTTTGTGGACAAGGATATATGAACCGAATAGTCTGACTGCTACAACGCCATTCCACTACACAAATATTAGATGGAGTACACCAAAGATGATATTTACGAACCAAACCCTCGATATCTTCGATATTGACACGGAATATCGCTCCTCGACGACCAAGTACTTCAGTATTATAATCTTCATCCCACTTCAGAACATCTACGATTCCTGGTGTCGAAACTATAATGACTCTGTTTGCAACGTCCAGGGCTTGGATGACTTTGTAGTGCGGCAACGGGATGCTCCGTATCAGATAAAACACTTTATTCAAGGCAGGTGTTTCGCCGGAAAGGTCTAGAAGTTCTATTTGGTAAATGTCAACCTTGTGAGGTCTAGAGCATAACATTAAAATAAAGATTACATAAGAGAAGAACTTGAATGCGTACGGGCGCGGATGGGAAAGGGCTAGAATCAGACGATGTCCCGTTGAGTCAATCGCCACCGAAAATGACGTATAAGAGTTCGTTTCCAGCACAAGCGATGCTCGAAGAACGGCCGCATCATGAGAATCCAGGTTGGTGGGGTTGGTGTGACGCGAACCCGTCGTAAAAGATGCTTGAGGCTGAGTATCGTATATGTGGACGACACCTTCATAGTAGACAGCGACCAACCATCTATCGAGAAGCAATTTGAGACCTATCAGCGTGGAGCCATCCGATCCTTTTTGAGCTTCTTGGGTGTTCTCACACGAGCACGCGTCCAAGCCTCTGCTGTGTGTTGGACCTTGATCACGGTAGACTCAATGGCAGCGACAGAGTATGTAAAGAGATGTCCGTCTTCTTCGCGATTGTGCAAAATTTCAGGTGGGAGTGGGAGATGGGTTTCCTGTTCCTGCAACTTGGACAGCCAAACGACGCGCTCATGCGTCAGTTTATGTAGTGTCCTGCATGTCTAGTTATGAATGAAACGTCAGGTATATTGTCACTGAGGTGTTCTGCTCACCTGACGAAGGCTTAAAATATCAGATGGGTCCACCAATGTCAATATTATCAACAGGATCTCGGGTGGGAGATATACAAGCATCAAAGATTCTTCAATCTTGTTCGAATCCGTATTTCCCATCGTCATCGTCATCCTCGTCAGTCCTCGTCACAACTCACTGGAGAGTGTTAGTGTCAAAATGTACAACAGCAGAAAAGGCTTTTATCGTATGCCCATTCTAAGTATATTGATAGGACACAAGGTGTAGCCCGCACTAGGGCCGGGCGCAAGATGAGAAAGGACCAGTGTTGTAAGTAGTTGAGGTTTGGACTCTTAAAACGAGCTTGTAGTTTGATTGCTTCCGATGCCAATGGCATCCAAGTCAAATATTCTGAAAACCAGTCAGAATTTTATTTAGTTCAAAAATTCTCTTACGATTATTACTATGCACTTACAGTTCAATTTCCTTCTTTCATGTTTTATGTGAGGGGTTGCTAGCTCTACGTATTAAGCACGAGTATGCAACTATTTTTTTTCTCTTGTCGGCTTATTTGGATACTGATTTCAAATTTCAATCTCCCCTTGATTCGGCAGCCGGCTGTATTAGGTTCACCCTCCAGTTGCTCGTTCCTTTGAATTCTCGCTCCAGCCATTCCAAATGGGAGAAGCGCGATACTCGGCTGATACTGGACTATCTGGACTATCTTCTATGTCTCCATACTGACTTGCAGGCACCCTTGAGCTTTGCTTGAGCTGTGACCCTTGCTTCCCTAACTCGAAACGAGGGCCTTTGGGGCAGTGGCAAATCTGGGATGATACCGAAGGTGAACGTCATTCGTACTCTCTTTAGTCTTTGTTAGTTAACTCGGTTTTCCTGTAAGCAAATATTGGTTGTGTACACCCATAGAACCCTGCTATGATGGAAAGCTCCACAAGGGCTGAAGGTAACTCTTTTAATTCTCTCAGGCCATCTCAGATTACTACTAATCATCTTGGATGTAAGTAGCGAAACTGGGATTGTCAGTGTCCATTCGACTCATTTTGCATAACAAAGCAGGATTTATGACAATATTTCCCATTTATTATGTGCTGGGAATCATTCTCTGGAAGACTGGTCGTAGTTTGCGATTGTGTTGATGTGGGAGCCATCTACTTAGAACCATGCATCTTTCCAAGAGAAGCACTCAAATAACCTATTGGGGTGGTAAGGCAGAAGACAGAAGGAAAAAAAGAGCCTTGAGTCTCGACGGTTATACCTTCGTTGCCCCACCGGCGGATTATGCTCAACACCACCGCACCTCTTTGCTGCTCCGACTTTTCCTTTTGAAACCTGAGTTAGTCGATTTAAGGATATAAAAGGACCTTGACCTGCAACTTTGTACTAACTCAACCTCTCATCCAGTCTTAACAATGTCCACGGCTTCCACAACCAGCAACAAAATTTGGGATTACACGCTCCCCAACGATGAGTCCCTCCATGCACCTCGACCGCCTATCTCCCAAGGCCCGTCGACCCATGTCATTCAGACAAAACCCAAACCTCAAAACGAATACGTCGATGCGGATCATCCCTACTTTTACGGGCGCATGTGGCGCGCTCGGTCTGTATTCTGGATTCTATAAACAAGCACTGCAATACTTATAAAACCACGATCTTAGTTCATTCATGATGGAATACGCGGGTGAATTCTTCGGGACGATGATACTGGTTATGTTTGGGACAGCGGCGAATTGTCAATATAACCTGAGCACCGTCCCTGCTATTTCTCCCTCACCGGCTGGCGTAAGATTGATTCTTTCTAGCACTTAACTGTCATAACACTGCGTTCTGCTCAGACATGGGGCTCTCTGAGTCTGGGATGGGGAGCAGGTAATATCTATTCATGCATGCATGCATATGTTATTCATCACTGATATATTTGTAGGTATCGCATTGGGTATCTTTCTCTCTGGGGGACATATCAACCCGGCAGTAAGTGATACTTTCTGTCTGATAAGCGGGCATGGTGTTTAGCTTTTTCTTAGGTCACTTTAGCTATGGCAGTTTGGCGTGGATTCCCATGGCTCAAGGTACCTGGATATATGCTTTCTCAACTCCTGGGTGGTATCTGCGGAGCGGCTATCGTCTACGGAAATTACAAGACCGCAATTAATATCAAAGAAGGTGGCAGTGACGTCAGAACCATGAACACTGCGGGATATTTCTGCACAGTTCCAGTAAGCCTCATGCCTCCCGCTTGGTTCTCAACTCTGATTTGCACGAAACGCTAACATTCGGTTGCATAGCTTGATTATATGACGAACCTAGGGTGCTTTTTCGATGAATTCATAGGCACGGCTTTGCTGCTCTTCGGTTTACTCTCTTTGTTGGATCGACGAAACCAGCTGACACCAGGACTTGTGTGCGTCGGAATCTTCATTTTATTCGTCGGAATTGCAGCCTGCTTCGGAATGCAGACAGGTATGTGACGGCTTTCACTGTGCATTTGCCGCCAGAAATTCCCGTATAACGTTCTTTAACACTGTGGCGCTAGGTTTCGCTCTTAACCCAGCTCGAGATCTCGGACCAAGAATTCTGACCTCTATGGTTGGTTACGGTACTCAAGTCTTTACATCGAGACAGTTAGTCTTTTCTTCATGACAATTTTCTCGCATACCGAATGACAGGATTTCAAGTCAATATTGGCTGTGGAGCCCTGTCATCGCATCTTTGCAGGCGCCCAGCTGGGTACAATGTTGTATGATGTTTTCTTGTATAGTGGAGACCAATTTGAAAGTCGAAGTATCGTCAAATATCTGTTCGTTACTCTATCGAGTTCTTCGTGTGTCGTGTCAGGCTGACTATACTTCTATACTTTGTATAGCCGCGAACGAGCGACAATGCCTGGCTTCGGAGGAAACACAAAGAATGCCAATGTTCTTGCTTGATAACTTACTTTCCATGTTCCACAAGTGGATATCGCAAAGAGCTCCAACCTTTCTTGAACTTTTAGCAAGCTTTTAATTTTCTCGGTATTTCTGTATCCTATAACCCAAAGCAAATGAAGCCTCTTCGGTATATGATATTTCCTTGCCACGCTTTCTGTAATACTAGCTCAAAATGTTAATATCGTCCCAATACTCAATCTATGGTATAAAATTGCGCTCCATTAATTATCGCACGACTCACAACCAAGTCATAATATTTGATGCCTCATGCTTGTTGAAACTGCAAGCAGGTAAATAACAATCTACGTAATTCAGACCCAAGTCAGTATCTTGATGTGTATATACTAATGCCTGCATCTGAAGTTTGTACAGAGTGACGCCAGGCACTTAAGAAAGGTCGATGAAGTTGTGATACGGTACTCTGTCGATATTTAGGGGCTAGGGACCAAGAAAGCCAAAAGGGTGATGACTTCCAAAAACGATTTCCATTGTTAATTTCTGACGCCGGTCCGAATATTTTCCTATGAGACCCGTGTACCGTTTGTTCAACTCTGCTCCTGGTGTGTTCAACAGTCAACTTGAAATGAACGAAATGATGTCTCCAGTTTTGCCTGCTGGATCACGATCTTGGTGGCCTTTGATGCCCTCAGATCGTCATTGACAAGAAGCGGCAAATCTTCAAGTCGCAAACGGTTCTAATTGGGCGCCTTTATTTTTCATACTTTCGGAAGCAGAATAATTCCAACTGGAGGAGACAGCGGAAGCATAGCTAGCAGACATCGTCACTGCGAGGAGGCTCAAGACATTGGTGATAACAGTCATCATGTCTCATCCAAGCTAATCCAAGCTCCTTAATCAGATCATGAGGCGTTAGAGACCGTGTATCTCTTGCCTTTGAGATCACATACATTTGTAGGGAGTACTCGCGTATAAGGTGTGTTCCCTTTCAAGCGTATATTGCATTAACGTCACCGACGCGCGACACAATTAAAAGACTCCCGCTCCAAATTACCCAAATCTTCACCCCAACCTTCGCGGCCATTGGGAAGAGCTCCCCACGCACACAAACCAAGTGCTCCAAAGCAATGTCTGCGTCCACGGATTCCAGCCCCACCAAACTTGATGAAATCTGGGAATACAACGAACATGCATTTAACGCTCCCCCTCCAATCGCACGAGGCCCGTCGACCCATCTCATTCAAGTGAGACATCTTCCCGTAAAGAAGAACACGAACGCGACGGTCCATCGGACGACCATCCGTATCATTATGGACGTATCTGGCGTGCTCGGTCAGTCCGTTATTTTTTACAATCTTGTTGGCATCTACTTAATGTTGCTTCTTTCTCTTTAGCTCATTCATGGTGGAATATGCGGGAGAATTTTTCGGGACGATGATGCTTGTGATGTTTGGCACAGCTGCGAATTGCCAATACAACCTTAGTGCGGTGGATTCTATTGCTCGGACCCCAGCTGGAGTGAGCAAATTTTCATGCACGCACGCCCAATGGGACTGAACAGCATCGGTTCTTACTTAGACGTGGGCTTCTGTTAGTTTGGGATGGGGGCAGGTGAACATTTTGATATTCATGGATCGGTGTTTTCATGACGTGAACTGTTCGATTTTAGGTATCACTTTGGGTGTCTTGCTTTCTGGGGGACACATCAACCCCGCTGTAAGCTACCAAGCTAAATGCTACTTTTCACAACTTGTTCATTGACTCATATTTAGGTCACTCTCGCTATGGCAGTCTGGCGCGGGTTTCCATGGAGAAAGGTCCCTGGATATTTTCTCTCTCAGCTTTTGGGTGCCATATGCGGAGCCGCTATCGTCTATGGCAATTACAAAACCGCGATCAGCATTAAAGAAGGAGGGAATCATATCAGAACTCTGGCGACTGCAGGATATTTTGGGACAGTCCCTGTGAGTTATCGTTCATTAGAATGCGTTGGTTTGAATTGTTCTTTCGATTCTGACGATCCTATTTCAGTTGGACTATATGACGAACGTGGGTTGTTTCTTCGACGAATTCATAGGTACAGCTCTTCTCCTTTTCGGCATACTTTCGCTCTTGGATCGACGAAACGAGCTTACTCCTGGACTGGTGTGCGTCGGGATCTTCATCATCTTCGTCGGTATCGCAGCATGTTTCGGAATGCAGACAGGTTCGAAGATCTGGTTTTTATCTAGGACTGCATGTAGCATGCTCAATGAGATCGCTAACTTCTTGCAGGTTTCGCAGTCAATCCTGCCCGAGACCTCGGCCCAAGAATGCTGACTGCCATGGTAGGGTACGGCCGTCAAGTGTTTACACTGAGACAGTGAGCCCCTTGAGTTACCAGTCCTACGCCAGTTCTGACGGTCTTGCATAGTCAATACTGGCTTTGGAGTCCTGTGGTTGGTTCTTTCACAGGAGCACAAGTCGGCACGATGCTCTATGATATTTTCTTGTATAGCGGAGACCAAAGCATCGTCAGATACTTGTAGGTCCCTGACACATCATATGTTTATTTTCACACTCGCTAATCCACCGCGAACTTGTAGCCGCCGAGAAATCCCTGATGTCGATCCCAATAGGAATGAACTACCTCCGCCTGTCAGTGTCACAGGAATCCCTTGAACATCTGTGCTGTTGGGGACGAACGACGCTTTTTACAAATACTGTACAATAGTCTGTATCCTTTCCCTTTAATCATCTAAACCCATGCCCTCGGTTCCTTAAGGACTGCCATTAGTTTACCCTCCTCTGTACCCTCTTCTCCCAATTCTGACATGTATTCCCATCTTGCTGTCTCAGGCAGACTCATCAAGATACTCTCGATTCTGGCTCCAGGTGTCATCAGACCGAATTTGGTGCCTCTGTCGTAGACCAGATTGAATTCAACATATCGCCCTCTCCTGATAAGTTGCCAGCGGCGTTGGTGTGGCGTGTATGGCATGGGATTACGGATTTTAAGAATAGGGACGTAAGAAGGGACGAACGCGTTCCCGAGCCCCTTGACGAAGGCGAAGATCTCGGCAGGAGTTACAGGGCGCTTCGCTTCGGAATTAGGGAAGCGGAGATGTGGGCCTTCATTGAGATCATCGAAGAAGAGCCCTCCGATCCCTCGAGATTCTCCACGATGGGGGATGAAGAAGTACTCGTCGCACCATTTCTTGAACGTTGGGTAGAGCTGTGGGCCGTGCTTGTCGCAAGCGGTCTGTAATGTCGAGTGGAAGTGGACAGCGTCTTCCTCGTATAGATATGATGGTGTCAGATCTGACCCGCCACCGAACCACCATGCGAGAACTTTGGGTTCCGCAGTTTCAGCTGCGTCGGGATTGACAGGTTTGGGCTCCGTGATTTCGAAGTAGCGGTAGTTGGCGTGGACAGTGGGCGCGTGGGGGTTTCGTGGATGCACGACCAGGCTGATGCCTGCAGCGAAGAAGGGGAGGCCCTCTGGTCGGTCAGGGAGAGGCATCGACATGTGATCCGCGCGCATCTGCTTGATCGCGGGTGGCGGGAGCACGCCGTGGACAATTGAGATGTTCACGCCAGCCTTCTCAAGGATCGATGGTGGAGAGGAGGCGGAGGCACCTTCATCGATGGGCGATGCGAAGACGCACGATCGTCCGGTGCCCCCCTGAGCGCGTACCCAGGAATCCCGTTTGAATGGCGGGGCATTTGGATCTAACTCCTCGAATGCCAGAACGATCTGGTCCTGAAGAGCGTTGATGTATTCCTCTACTTGCTGGCGCATCGGAATCGAGGGCGCATTTGAAGGCATTTTGTCGTTGTGAGTGGTAATATCTGGGGTGGGTGGCGGTGGTGGTCAGGTCTCAAGGAGGGTTAAAACTGCCCGGATAAAAATTGTCATAACCGCTTCGCCGATCGTAACGTGTATTTTATATGGCTGGCGGCTGATCGATTGAATACACGCTATCAATGCAGTCTGGGACAACCTGGATTTCGAGGAATCTCGACAATGGACATTGCGCCCTGCGTCGGTTGACAGTCGGTGAGCGAAGAATGAAGGCCTAAGTCTGGGCCTTACTGGATGCCAAATTATTGAAATTCGTTGTGTCGTCCGGTCTTTGGTATAAAACCACTATGTACACGGTGGCTTTTCAAAACTCTTCTAAGTTTCACCGTTTGATGCATACCATTGAGAAAAGTTCAACGCCTCTGTCAGATAAGTTTACCGAAACGGACTCCGAATCGCAGGATCATTCTCACAGTCATTATAATAGGACAACGGCGGGTATACTGGACGATTAGCCTGATTCGAGTCATTTACTCTGACATAGTTCGACCGCTTTTCCGAAGGCCAGATCTCTATTTACTCGTGCAGACTAGCATGCCATTGCCGAAGTACTGAAAACAGCACAACTTGGAGAAATCGAATCAAGGAAGCATTGAGTATCGACTTCATCATTCCTAATCATGGAAATAGACGATACAAGCCCACTCCGATCCCTGACTATTGACCCCATCCTTCTGAAGAATCACGCCTCAAATCGTCCAAGGCCAAACAGAGTATTTTCCTTGATCACAACCAAACCTCATCCGTCTCTTCCTCTCGCCATCCACAATTACAACAACAAGTCAATATTCTTACGCCAGGAATGGGACGATCTTAGCCTAGCGGCTAGGACCCTTGTCACAGAGAGGAATACCGGCAAAGTCGTGTCCAGGAGTTTGCCGAAATTCTTTAATTACAACGAGAAGTTCGCCTACAAGCCAACGGGGATGGAGCATACTTTCGCTATCGAGGAGAAAGTCGATGGGAGCCTTATCAGTCTTTTTTTGGTATCGTGACAAGTGGATGTTCATCAGCCGGACGTCTTTTGACAGCACTCACTCGCTTGCAGCTCGTCGGATCCTCGACAAGCATTATCCTGGGGTTCTTGGGAAACTGGACAAAGAAAAAACATACGTCTTCGAGCTGGTGGATCCCAAGATGCCCATAAAAGTTGTGTACACTGAAGAAGATCTTGTTATTCTTTCCATCGTCTCAAAGAATGGGCAAGAACCACTGCATGATTTCGATTGGGCGACTCTTCCCTTCTCTCGACCGAGAAAGCATTCAGCTCCCACAGTTGCCCCCAGTCAGCTCAGCAAACTCAATCACAAGAATGAGGAAGGTTTTGTAGTTAAATTCTGGGCTACTCCGCAAGACAGGTATCCGAAGCGTATAAAAATCAAGTTCGAAAGTTACCTCGAGCTCGTTGAAGGCGCCACTGGTGCCATGTATCACCTTTCAGTGTCTTCCTCCCCACCGACAGCGCTATCCAATGCGCGTATTCTGAAATCTACTCCAAACATAGACTCAAAATACACCACTTTAAATCGGATGCAATCGCTAATACTATGGCAAGACATAAAGCCAATTATCTCGAGACTTTAGAAAAAATCGCGGATGATTATGGAGGCGCACCCTGGCTCCAACTTATTGGGAAGATATGGGACAGGATCGATGCTATTTTTACTCTACAAGAGGGTGACTTGAAAAACGCCTTCTCATTGCTTCAAAAGGAAGGTTACATACCAAATCTGGCCAACGCGAAATCAAAGCAGGTCAAGAATCAATTCGGGAGGCGCATAAAGAGGAACGACATTGATCAAGGATTCAGGGAGACCTTGATGTCGTGGTTTATTGCCGATTCCAATGCTCGTCAAGTAGATCATTTTGTACAGCAGTTGGAGGTGCCAGCAGACTTGCGATCTACGGAGATTATTGGTAAAGTCGAAAACCTCTTGTAGCTAATTACTTTTGATGTTTTTCTCGCAGTAGTCTAAGCCACTTGTTAAGAGCCTGTCCAACAAGAGAGATACGTCTCGAGACCCAACTGGGCCACATCCTGTCCAGCCATGATCTCAGAAGGTTAGTTGTAAGTGAACCCGCAATCCGACGGTGTTGGTATTAATACTTCCTGAAGTCGGGGACAAGATAGAACAATATAGGCATATTTATATGTATTCATAAGATCTATATAGAATAATAATTGTAGATAAAACAAGCTAAGACGTCTGTCTCTTCCCCTCCCCTTGATTACGACGGCAAGCTGGCCAGTCTTTGGATCTTGCGTTAGCTTCCTGTTGGAAGGATCACGAAAGTTGATTTCCCTTCTGCCTGGGAACTCCACGTCAAAACCTTTCGTTATTTGATCGTTGTAGAAGACCACGACTCGCTCTTTGTTATCGAACGTCTCCATATTATAAGTGGTTTTTTCAACTTCAAAGCGGACGTCGTTGTCGAGGATTATTCCTTCTGGAACTATAATAGAGCAACTGGTCTTTGTACCATCCGGCTTATACCGCCTGGTCACTGCGAATGAGGGGTTATACCAGTATGGATTTAAATACTGGAGCTTGCAGATATAGTCGCCGTTCCTCAACTCGACGCATTTATCTAACTCGACTGCTTGCACGGCAGCCATGTTAAATAAGAATTTGCTATATTGTAAATGAGGATTTGAGAAATGGGAGAGTTATTGGGAGACAATGTACTTCGGTGAATATAGAGGGCTAGTCGAAATAAGTATGTCCAAGGTGAGTCTTGGACAGAGGATGACGATGTAGGAGAAGAGATAGGAACACCAATACTACTTACAAGCTGAAGAGACAAGGTATTTATATATTTTCCGTAGGCTTGAGGGCATATGCTCTGCAGTGCCTGTCCTAAAGGTATTTCCTAAAGCAATACATCTCTCGCTTCCTCTAAAATTGAGATGCAGGGCGACGCGTATGGCATAATGTCGATGCCATTGTGTACCTAGTAAGTCATTGTCTTGAGTGGTTGCTTGTAGAACACTTCCTCGGTGCCATTTTAAATTTATACGGGCCCATCAGGAATCCATTGTCCTCTCACAAATGCTCCACACCCAATGCTTTCATTAACACAACTATGTTGTCAGACCATTGGGATGATGGCCCATAACATCGAGATTCAGGTTCGATATGACCAGCGTCACCATTCTTCTCTCAATTTCCCGGAGAGGCCTTAAACATTTTAAGCTAGAGAAAATAATGCAGATCCGTTGTCCAGGATTTTTGGACACTCAGATGGGTTGTATTTGCGGCTCTCGGAGTCTGAGTTATTTCGTTATCTTCGTCGTTTTGATCACCCGTATCCCTCTCTTGTCTTTCTTTTATAAAGTGAATGACTAGAAGAAAGTCGCGGTTTCTATCGCTAAGTGCTATCTACAGAACATCCTTGTTGAATTGCGATTGTGGATCGGGCCAAGCAAAGAACGCGTCCTGACGCGTCCCGCCATTGTTGGCACGTGCTCAATTAAGGGTAGGGCTTGCGTGTCTGCAAGACTCAACTTTAATGTTTCTTCGACGCTTCTTCACTTATACTTTATCGTGTTGTCTTGTTACCACACCCCTACTACAGTTTAGAAAATACATGCAAGCAAATGTCGGTACGATTGGACGAAGTTTGACATAGTTATTTACGAATTATAGTTTTCCGTTCCCAGCTTGGTCCCGACACACAATTTCCCTTGAGTTATTCCAAAACCATTTGATCCCGCCGTCTAGAGACAGGCGTGCAGTGGTAAATTCGGGTCTCCTTTTCTGCCAAGGAAATATTCATATCGCTGTTACCTCGCCTGCCTTACTGGCCATTACGACAAGACATTTGGATGTGAATGCGACAAATCTATAGGGCCATGGAAGCAGAGTCACACACGATTAGATCCGCTAGCTGGATTTTACGAGCAATGTGTTCAAGTTGAAGTCCATTTTTTGTTCCATTCTTATAGCAGGAGGTACGTCGTTGAAACACGATCCCATCTTTTTGAGGTGGCAAGATTGAGGCCATTGTAGGTCCAAGTGTCGGCCGCCAAATGTGTTCAGCGATGTGTTGACATGGCAAGAGAGCGGTAAGAGATGGTATTATAATATGCAGCTCGTCCATATTACTAGAGGTAGGACTAAGAGAGCCTGAAAAGAAGACGTCAAAGGATGTTAATTTGGTGTCCAGGTAGATGGCTTACCGCGTCGCCGTCACAACTGATTACTTCTTCGACTTGGCCTTGGGTTTCTCTTTCTCGACGATAACCTCGCGTTTCATGACAGTTGACATCTCCTCCATCCATGCCGAATCATCCAAATCTGACCCAAGAACCTCGAACCTCCTACTGAACCTGCCCATACGTCCAGTGGTATTGGATTCCTCCTCAAGGGAGCGGTCGTTGGGGTTCCCCGTGTTCCAAAGAGGGTTATTCGTGGTATCTCGCGTCAAGCGAACCAGCGATTTTGGTGAAGTCGTCCAATGTGTAAACGATGTGCCGTCAGAACGGATGACTTTCTGAGGAAATTTAGGAACGAGTGGTTTAGGTAAGACTGGTGGTCTTCGTTTCCACACATGCGTACGGCCATACGGAGAGTTAGATATTGAACGGCAAGTTTGAGTTCTGGGAAGCCATAAGGCTTGGACTTCTGTACTAGGCACGCATCTTTTCCGTGATAATGCGAGCATGGTTCGAATATCACGTCCGAATGTGCAGTCGGAGGTTGTGGGTCAGAAAAAGTGGTTATTAGGCAAGAGCCTCAAGTACAAACATACAAACAATTCCCAGATGAGCAGAGCGAAACGCCGCTCATAACTGGATAACGTCAAACAAATGGACCAAAGAAGTACTGAAACTGCATAGTTGTCTGTACATAAGATGAACAAAAAACACCAAGGCTCTGGCTAATGTAAGGCAAGGGAGAGTGTGTCCCTTGCACGAAATTTCTGATCCATTTTGTGGGGGAAAAACCCTTTCCTCATCTGAAATTTTGTTGTTCGGCCCTCCTACCATCCCCATTTCAGCACCTGGTGTAGCAGGTTGGATCTGGCTCAGATTTGCCACAATTCTGTTCACCAGATGCTCTGGACTTACCCAGTTCTCCTTCGCTTTCAGAGGCTTTCCTGAAAGTTTTGGATTATCAGAATTGGGCCGAGGCTCGCCCAATTTATATGTACTCCGGGTCCCATCAGGACCAGCGTGATCAGCGCACATCATGTTCGAACCTTTCGCGTCCTTGACGCGTTCAAATCACGTGCACAGTCGCACCGATCACACCTTCGATCCGAAATGAAGGAGCGCAAGAAGCTCAGTTATCTTATCACCTAGACACGAAACGAGCATGTCTTGAAGGCCATGTCTAGGTTCCCATATTTTTGGGCGCCAAACCATCTTTTACCTCACCTGTTCCAAAGAGGTATCGCAACAGCTCTTGCACAGCTCAGAATCCGAAGACCCAGAGTGAATTATCGAAACCAGAACAGAAGGCAGAAACAGAGCTTCTGTGCGTTCAGCAGCCTCGTGAAAGGCCGCTGTTAGTATTTTCTTGTTTTCGCTGTTGAAACAAAACCACATTGGTCCCGGACAAGTCGGCCTCTAACCAGTGAAGTGAAAGCAGGGCGCTGCAGCTAATACGGACCACCTGGTGCTCTCTGGTGCTCTGTAATCGTCGTGAATTTCATGCTCATTGATCGCATTCTGAGTGCACAGCGGTGAGTTTATTTATGATCTAACCAATACTGAAGGACTTGACAAATGGTTCTCGGACTTAGGACTTGCTAAATTCCACCTCAAGTTTTGTTGATTATAAACCTTATACTGTTCCATTAATAGAATGCGTCAAATTTCTTCCATCCTGCCTATGTCCCGAATCCTACTGTTGCTAAAAGCTCAACGAGGTCTTGCTTCTAGCTCCGAATGATGTATAGCAATCGGATCTTATGGACCGAACACTACCTTGCTATCCAATTAATTTACGCCCATGCTTCAAATTGAAATTTTGTAACAGCGACACATATTTTGGGGAAACAGACCCCCTATACTCTACACACACGGACCGAATATCGCTCATGTGTGTCCACAAGACTGGGGAGATCCTACATGCTTGGTTCGAAGCGAATGGCAGCATTCCGACACAATTCCGAACAGATCATACGTTTCCCGCACGCCTTCCGACAGGTTATGGGCAGACCTCCGACAAATCCGCTGGCGGAATGTGTGGCACCAATTTCCTAGTGGGGTTTCTACCGGCTCCAAACTTACAAGTATAAATACCCTGGTGTTGTGTGCAATCTACTTTATCTGTTAGACCGCAATTCTTGACATTCTCAAGGCAGTGATGGGCTCACAAACAACTCATCCTGATCCTAGTATGCTGTCATCATCTAGAAGCTCTAGATTGGAATTCAATTCATCCTCCACCAAAGATGTCCTTTTCGCGGTCCGTATTGACTGTCATCTAGTCTGTGATACCTAGGTTCAATCTTTCTTACAGGTGTATTTTTTCGACAGGTCTCCTTTCTTCCTGGAGATAGACGTAATCCCATCCACTTCTCGTACCCCAAGAAATGGGTGATCACAACTGTTACCTGTTTCTTCACTCTTCTGGTGTGTAAGTATTGCCGCCTCTGTATTTACTGCCCACAATGTTCTAGATTCTAATTCCTGTCTGTCCCGTAGCTGCTTCAGCCACATCTTTCAGTTTGGGCGCGAGTTCCATGATGAATGACCTTAACTGCACACAGTTCCAAGCTACTCTCGGACTTAGTCTCTATTGCCTTGGGTTTGGAGTGCTACCTCTGCTCACATCTTCTCTAAGCGAGGACTTCGGAAGATTGCCTTTGTACTACGTCTCAGTCGCCGGATTTCTTCTGATGCATGTTATGACCGCACTGTATGTCCCTGCGGTTTTAGGCCATGTGTTTCTGTTACGAGGATATTGACAACCGTTCATATTCTAGAGCTAAGAATATTCAGACTGTCCTCGTGGCTAGATTCCTTCAGGGTGCGTTTGGCTCTACTGGATCGACCATGGTGGCGGGCACGGTCGCAGACATCTGGAACCCAGCAGAGTTAGTTTGCACTCGTTTTGTCGAATCAGATATACTGACCTATGTCCGCAGGATAGGATTACCCATGGCGCTGTACACTCTCTTTGCTTTTATGGGTAATGGAGTTGGCGCGATTGTGGCGGGGTGGGTAGAAGAGAACCAGCGCCTCCAATGGCGATGGATCCAATGGATCCACCTCATGTTCGTTCTATTTTCTTGAATATTCATCTCGTACAAGATCCCAATTTACCTATCACTTTGCTTGCTGCAGAATTGGAGGCGTCTATTTTCTGGTCATGATTCTGACTATTGATGAAACACGCTCCTCGGTGATCCTTGAAAAGACGGCGAAAAAACTTAGACACGCTTCAAAAGACGCTCGCTATTACAGCGTTCAATCGGCGGCTAAATTGAAATTGAGTCAAAGGATTTATATTTCTTGCACACGACCTATCTGTGAGTATTTTGCAACTGACGGCCGTCCTAATTGTTCACGAGCAACCTCTCCTTTCTAGCGATGCTGTTTTTTGAGCCAATAGTTTCTGCAGTTAGCGTAAGTTGCAATTGCTTTCTGTGGTTATAGCTTCGTACGTGGTGTTTTGTTAGCTGACCTTCCTCATGTCCCTCTAGATATGGATTGGTTTTGCCTGGGGGTTTATTTTTGCATGATTGAGTCCATCCCTGGAGTATTCAAAACGCTGCATGGGTTCAATGAAGGTCAAATAGGGTCTGTGTATACGACAATGGCGTAAGTCACTTTCGCCTTCAAGAAAGTTGTTGTGGATAATAACGAAGTATCAATAGACTTGGAAGTCTATTGGGGTTCCTCACAAATAGGTATCAAGAGCGACTGTATAGGTACGTGTCTTGAGTCTTACTTGGATGAATGTTCGTCTGCTCACTTTGAGGCTGTCTAGGAAATATGTGTCGACACGAGGAGCTCAAGCGAGATTACACTTGTCATGCGTTGCAGGATTTTTATTTCCTATCTCGATGTTTATGTTCGCCTGGTCAGCAACATCCAAAGTGCCATGGATTGTGCTGGTCGTTGCGCTGTCAGTATGCAAATTTTTACTTTTTATTGAACGGCTCCTTTGATCTCATTCATTGGTTGCGTTTCGTTTTGCTCTAGATTTATCTGTGGGCAGTCAGCACCATTTATATGACCATATTTACGTACCTAGCAGATTGGTGAGCGAGTCTCGTAGTGTCCACCGGGCCAGTCTCTTGTTCTAACGTACTTTCAACACCAGCTATGGTATGTATGCGTCTTCGGCATTGGCAGGACAAAGTCTGTGTCGTAACTTGATGGCCACGATATTCCCTCTCTTCGCGGAAAGGATGTTCCGCGCTTTGGGATACAGATGGGCCAATACTATATTTGCGATTGCGGGTACAGTTATGAGTCCCATCCCAATCGTGAGTATTGTAATATTCTGTCTGTGATTTTGTTGACGAGGACGACCAGATTTTGTTTTTCTATGGCCCGAGGATATTGGCACGGAGCAAGATGGTTGGACAATTGCACAGACAGAGCCAGACATTTATTGAGAAACAGGATGTCGAGCAGCCTTCAAAAGGGATGGTGAAAGACGAAATAGTGAGCATCTCAGGAAGGCCTGAGTCCGCTTAGTTACACAGGCTAAAGATAGCATTAAAAATAGACTAGACAGAACGAAAAAATTATCCATGTCATACTGCGCTGTTGACTGTTTCTATGGCCTCCCTAGTTGTATCGGGATGCACCGGTCTCTTCTCTATGAAGGTGGAGTCGTATAAATCGACAAAACCGTGTAATCTCTTTGGGGGAAGAGGGAGCAAAGTTTTACGCTGGCCGTACTGATCAAAATCATCAGGTTCCACCGACCAGATTTTCTGAGCTAGTGATGGCTCTATGCCCCAAACGTGTGTCTTCTTCGCCTCGACGAGCTGCACGCGGGAGAAGAGGCTGGGATGGATGATTCCGAGGTTGTCGCCCCTTGTAAGGAAGGGGGAGGTGGGGCTGCGCCTCTGGGAAGTGTGGACCTGGGAGAAGAAGCGGAGGCCATGCAAGATGCAGAGATGGATGTCAAGAAATATGAAGACCTGGGATTCGTCCTCATAATTATCGATGAAGTTTTTGTTTTGGACGATGGGGTCTAGTCGGATGTAGTCGTCATCGAACCTCGCTATCCCTGTGCGTGCTGGACCACGTGTAAGATGCTTGTAGGTGGGACATAAACGGGTACATACATATGTAGGATTCCCAGTTCTGGAGGGACGTTTGATAGACGCCAAGTCCGTTAGCGTTGGTGAGGAGAGCTGGTTCCAGAACAAAGTGTTCTTCCTGCCTCCAAAGTCAACTTCCGATTAGACCAGAAGGTCAAAGATGCACTTACCTTGAACAACTGACAACGTATCCACCAAGGTCCATCCTGCCGTCTGGGATCGAATTTGATGTGCAGATGATATTTCTTCCCTCTGTTTACGACCTCCTGGAGCTTGAATATGTCCATTGTTCGAAACATAGGATAGTTCAACTATAATCGCGTCAATCCTTTGGCATACTTTCTAAAATGTTTGTGCACTCACCAACTTGGACACCGACAGATAACCATCCGGCCTGGTTGGTAGCCCGTATTCTCTGGCAGCACCATTTCGGAGAAGAAAACCGAACATTTCGTAAAAGTTCTTCCAAGGCCTTTTCATCTTCGTCGCGCAGAAATGGCTTCAGAGGAGGGGGGAAAGTGGGCAAAAACCAGTGCTTGCTTTGAGTGGAGACCTGACTTTTGGCGCGTACTTTGCTTGTAATGATTTCTTCTTCTCTTCCAATTGCTCCGCCGTGACCACTGCCGGGGCTCTATTGGTATGTACACCGCGTCGATTAGAGCACGATCTAAATGTGTTTGAGAACAGGCGCCGAATGCATTGACTCATGTGCAATCAATGGGTCTCGCAGATTAACCTGTGTCGACTTTTAGCATTTTCAGCATTCAAAACAAGAGTTAGATTCTGCGTACATGTGTTCCGTCGTGGGCGTTATTGCAAGAAACTTTTTGATGCGGAGACTGAAGCGTTGAGTTCGCTGATTGGTCACCGTCACTGCCGATGGTGACGACGGCCCTTATTATGGCATTTCAATGAATCTTGACTTCGAAACCACTGTTATGGAGGCTTGCATGTCTTCACGATCCATTGTATGTCAAGTTAGATACCTAAGGGCGAGAAAAGTGCTCAGCAGGCATTTCAATAACTAAACGAGGTCAGCGGTCAAAAATAACCCCATGTCGCTCTCTACCATTGACATCCACCATGTCTGAAGATATGCCCTCATCTTGGAGATATTTAACATCAGCAGGGAATCGTATTTCCTCTTTTAAAGGATATATATCCAGCCACGAGTCAGGCTCGAGTTTGAAATTAGGAAGAACCACGCCAAATGCGACCAATGCTCCTCGTGACGAGAGACAGAGTTGGAGGGCTTGGGCGGGCCAAAAGATCAGAGTTCGAAGGAAGGGAATGTATGATGCCACGGAAAGCAACGAACTGGTCAATATATTTCCTGGTTGGGCGGCCAGACGTTATGCATCTCAACACATTGGCCATGGTGCGTTTGCTTGTAGTTCTTATTTCGCGGAAATCGGTCTTACATCAATCGCAATTGACGCAGCAGGACCTCGGCCCTTCGAATTAGAGGTATTTGTGTCAGGATACGCCATTAGCTATCGATCCCCAGCGAATGCAAGCCGTGCTCAACGGGCGTTTATTCGATTAGCAAAAGGTATGTGTATCCTAGTATCCTCATTGCCTTCCCATTCACCACGGTCACAATAGGATTCGCTTCGCTGCCAAAGATTGTGGACAGTGCTGCAGACGTCCGCCCTAACTCTTCATCTTTTGCTCAATTAACGCCCTCCACGGAAGCTTTGCTTGCCCAGGTCAAACTTCCACCCCGCCCTACGGATATCACAGATGATTATGACATCGACGCTCTGGAACGCCAACTGAGACGCGCGAAAACGATTGATGACCCGCTTAGGGACGAAGCAACGTCGTTTTCGTCCTCCTCTTCCTCTGCGTCTTCAACTGATGACCTGCCTTCGTCTGGACTCAGAACGCCCGACAATGTTATTCAATCCGCCACAGAAAACACCGCTGAGGTCATCAAGCGGCTACACGGTAATTTGGAGCGGCGGCTTCACCCATTCTGGTCCTCTGCGCTGCCCAACCGCGTCATTCGTCTCCATCTTTTCACGGCGCCCCACAATGATAGTCCATCGACGTCGAGTCCTGGGAATACTGACGATAACGGAGAGCTATTGTTGGATGCTCAAAATGGCCCGCTTGCGTCACAGGATGTGATTACCGGCGTTGATGGGAGCTTCCAGATTAAATTCAACATCGGTTGGGAAGAATTATGTCATCACCCACGCGCGCTGCATGTCGCGTTTGGTGAGGCAGAGGAAGAGCATGAATTGTTGATTGTAGCCCAACTCCTCCCTCTGAATCCACTGTCACCATTGCCTCCAATCAATACTACACCTGAATCGGTCCCGCTTACCTCGCTGACGCGCATACCAGTAACATATTCACCAATACGCGTGATTTCGGACATCGACGATACTGTCAAATTTTCGGGCATTCTTTCCGGGGCAAGAGCAGTTTTTCACAATGTGTTCGTGAAAGATTTGAGAGACAATGTCATACCTGGCATGGGAGAGTGGTATGCCGCCATGTGGAGTCGCGGTGTACGATTCCATTACGTTGTAAGCATTCTTTTTTCCCCTGTTGTCCCTGCACGCCCTCCTAATCCATCCTTATTCGCAGTCCAATGGTCCGTTTGAGCTTCTGCCGCTTCTCAATGAATTTTTGAGGTTTCTCAACTACCTCTCGGTTTGTGATTTATATTGTTCAATCAACATTGTCGCATCGTCGCTGATAAGTTTTCTAGGTTCGATTAAATTGAGGTCATATGCTGGTCGTTCGCTATTCAATGGCCTCCTTTCTGCCCCTGCGGCTCGCAAACGTGCAGGAGTCGTCGACATCTTGGATTCGTTCCCTGATTCTAGATTCTTTTTGATTGGAGATTCCGGTGAACAAGATTTGGAATTGTATGCCGAGTACGTCGACGATAATTTTGCTTGCGTGAACAAGTCCTGATTTACACGTAAAAAGTATTGCACGCGAACGACCTGATCGCATTTTGGCCGTTTTCGTGCGCGACGCGGATGCGAATACTTTTGGAGGACCGCCGGCTCTCGAAGACCCAACTGGATGGAAAGCCATGGGCGCTGCGGGTACGAGGCCAGTAGAAAGACCACTTGTTTCAAGGAGTGAAAGCGGCATGACGGCTGCTTCGACATCAACATCATATTCTAAGTATAATTTCTTCTTTTCTGGAGGTTCTATCCCAGATCTTCGTACTGTCGATGCCGACGAGACACCACGGCCGAACAATTTTGGATTCGACAACCTTAGACAGCCGTCAACCGCTAGTCTTGACGACAAAGCACTAGCTAAAGCTAGGGATCAAATATATTTGGGTGTAAGTGCACTAAGTACTGAACCGGAATCTATGGAAAGTGGTGATGGCACCACTCCACCACGTCTATCGTCTATCACAGGACCTGCGATCTATGTGAATTCACCGAATAATTCGAGTATGCCGCGAAGAGAGCAGCCCCAGTTTATGCCGGCTAGTAGATTTGTCGACCAGCCACCGCGGGCCACCCCACCGCCGTCTGTTCGCTCGAGTTTAAATTTAGGGCCTGCTTCTGCTGCTGAGTCTTTCCGGTCGCAGCGTACAGGCTCGTCGGCGTCGTCTGGGAGCTCGGGTGCGACTGGGAAGAGGGTGGGATCAATTTCGGATGCGGAGAAGAAGAGGAATGATTTACAGATGAGGGTGTATAGGGCGAGGACGCAGATGCCGAGTCATATACCGTTGAGGATATTCAGGGATCCGAGCGAGTGTGTTGAGGCGAAGGGGATTTTGGATCGCGAGCGTTAGCGTTGAGGCCTGAGGGTCGAGGGTGCCTGTGGATTCATGGTAGGCATGGTGGATTGGTGGTGTTAGTGCGCATCCAGAAGCAAGCCTGAGGTCTCTCTAGTATGTATAACATTTTTTACCGTATATCCCTTGTAATACCTTTTTGCAGGACTGTGTTGTGCATTGACATGTATAATCATTGGTAACATGTATATATCATATCCAAACTATTTCATGTACATTTGGATAGGGACCATTGGATCGTGACTGAATTATTTTCCACCTAACCTCATTTCGGAGTTTTCACGATTCCGGCAAGTTTCTACGTACTCGTGTATCCTCTTCGTCTTTGTTTTTGTCTTTCGCTTTCTGCAGTCCGTAACAATTCATGAAAATATGTAGCTAAAAATAGATTTCTATGACGCTTTTGAGGGGTTCAAAGCATCCTCATTGCCATTTTCCGCATAAGTACCGTACATGTGTGGTATGTAAGTAGGATAGTTCGAGGACTTCTCCGGATAGATAGGGATTACTTCGGTGGCGTTTTAGAAGCTCTACTTTCAGCAAGGTTTGTTGTTTCTGATATAGATGCTTATTGTGAACAGAACAGTCAGATACTATATCTAGATGTGAAATATCTGACTCAGTGAGTGAAATCTGGTCGCGAAAAGGCAGTACGGGATACATATGAACCTTTATCATCTTTTCAGGGTCGCAAGCTGGTCAAAGATGATCATCTTCGGAAAAGTCGAACAGACTCGAGGGAGAGACGTAAACTCTGTGCACCGTTTTTATCCTTACTAACCACGCCAATCCCTGGAGATTGCTTTCTCAGGGTACTTTCAAAGTAGACAGATGGACAAAGATGATCCATTTCGGCCGGCTCTGGGGAGTTAAAGGAGACATGAAATCTCCTTGATACGCATAAGTATAATCAGTGGGTGGCTCGGTCAGCAGGTCACCTTCAAGTGAACAGGGCCATATACATATCCTGTTCAAGTTAGCGCCCAGTGTTTTGACAAATTTTGGCAAGGGTTTCTTCAGCGCTTGCTAGCCTAGTCTTGACTGGGGATTAGCAACCGATATATTTTTTCACTGTTCGCCTGCTACTATACATAGTATCATATGTTTCGACTCGAGTCAGGAAAGCTACTACTACTTGGAGATATAAATGATACGCCAAGGGAAACATGATTCCGGCACGAAAGCCGAGGCGGCACTGTACCGCGGGATGACATGGTACATCAGTAAGGCGGGTCATCTTCAATCCGTCCGAGCTTGAAACCCCTCATGCCAACGTGCAGACATAAATAACAGGAGCCGGTATGGAGCTTTGGATACCTCGAATCGCTTTCCTCTTCTGTCCCTTTGCTTTCTGCTTTTCGCGTTGCTGACAGAGGAGCCTGCGAATCGAGTCAAAAAAGGGATCATTATGGTGTCGAGTACTGCTCTATCTGCAAAATTTACAGTGGATGGCGAAAAATCCGCCACTCCTACGCTTTATGTTTCGGAACCTGACATTTCGATCGAGGGCGTCGTGGTGAAAAGCCTCGAAGATGTCAGGGAGCCCAGCTTGGACCCTCGTGTACACCTGTCAGACGAGTCGCGGCCAGATGAAAAAGAACTCGATGAGGGTTCGGTCACCGTCTTACTCGTATGCTGTCGAGGAAGGACGGTGGAAGGAGTTCACGGTCGGAAGAGGAAGGGAAAAAGGATGAACCTATCTATGTGTGTCTTTTTTCCCTTTATCATCCATGTAATGCGACGGCGGTGATGGCGAACCTGGGCTGACAGATGTTGTAGATTGAATTCGCTCCAGGTGATCATCGGAATCCGATCAATTTTCCACTGCGGAAGAAGTGGGCAATCACGTCGGTCGCATGCTTCGCGACGCTGCTTGCATGTACGTTCCCCACGGCCGTCCTGTGTGTGTGGGTAACATAAATAACTGTTGTCATCACAGCGTCCACGTCGTCGACGTACAACATGGGCTTTGAGTCCATGACGCGCGATCTGGGCTGTACGGACTTCCAAGCTACCATCGGTCTGAGCGTGTATGCGCTTGGATTCGGCGTGGTCCCACTGGTCACCGCGTCTTTCAGCGAAGAGTTCGGACGCCAGCCCCTATATCTAGGCTCAGGGGTCGGGTTTCTATTAATGTTCATGATGATTGCTCTGTAAGTTCTAGCTTTGATGTATCACATAAATGCTTATTTGTTATCAGAGCAAAGAATATACAGACTGTTCTTATTGCTCGCCTAATACAAGGCGCGTTTGGCTCAACAGGCGCGACCATGGTGGGTGGAACTATCGCTGATATCTGGGCACCAAAAGAGTGCGCCCTTCTGTTATGACATTGCATTAACGAATCTTAATGCCATCGAGTACAGGCGGGGACTCCCCATGTCTATTTTCGGTCTAATGGCCGTCGGTGGAACTGGCTTTGGACCTGTCATCGCAGGGTGGATCGAGGTAAATCACAAACTGGGCTGGAAATGGATTCAGTGGATTCAGATGATGTAGGTTGCCCAAATATATGCGCGTTCTTCGCTCATAGAAACTGCCTTTTCTTAGGATTTGTGCCGTGTATCTGGTTATTCTTCCATTCGTGATGAAGGAAACCCGTTCTTCCATTCTGTTGACGCGAATTGCGAAGAAGTTGCGCAAGGAAACGGGAGACCATCGCTATCGTGCCAGAGTGGAAGATGAACGCGCAAAGCTCAGCACCTTGATTTGGATATCTTGTACCAGACCTGTCCGTGAGTTTATTCATACTCGGTTAAGCATATATGCGTGCCTTATTAACTATGATTGTATTTGATAGATTTAATGCTCACAGAACCTGTGGTATCCAGTTTTAGCGTAAGTATCATCTTCTGCCCACGTCATTTGACTCTTTTAATGTCTAATATATAGTTGTGGATTGGTTTCGCATGGGGCGTGACATACTGCATGATCGAGTATGTATTAATGTTAGATGAGTGCACACGGGTTCCAACTCATTTCATCTGCTTCTTAGGTCAATATCAGGGGTATTCAGGCATTTACATAACTTTGATATCGGCTGGATAGGCACGATTTTCATGACTATGGTGTAAGATAAACTCCGTTATACCCAGTTCGGCTGTGTTGAAAACGGCCCTTCCTTTTCAGAATTGGCTCTATATTCGGATTTATCTCTAATTTCTATCAAGAGATCCTCTATCAGTACGCGTTTTATAATGATCCAATCTACGTCATAAAAGGACTGAATATATTTTTTCTATAGACGGCACTTTCCCCATAGAGGCCCAGAAGCTCGTCTTTATCTGGCTTGCTTTGCGGCAATTCTCCTTCCCATAGGGATGTTCATCTATGCTTGGTCGTCTTTTTCAAGCGTACATTGGATTGCATTGGCAATTGGAATCACACTATTTATTTGGGGGTTTTCATCATTTACTTGGCTGTCTTCACGTATCTTGCCGATTGGTGCGTTCTTTTCAATCTT
Organism: Psilocybe azurescens; assembly: GCA_023853785.1. Taxonomy (NCBI): domain Eukaryota; kingdom Fungi; phylum Basidiomycota; class Agaricomycetes; order Agaricales; family Agrocybaceae; genus Psilocybe; species Psilocybe azurescens. The sequence continues at coordinate 514,821 of JAJIRX010000859.1, read as the reverse complement.
CCGAGGCCCCTTGCCCTTGCTGATATCTGTCCTCGTTTTTGTTCCTGTTCGTCAAAAAGCTATGGTCCTTTTGCCTCTTCTGCTCTCGCGGGTCAAAGTCTTGCTCGTAAGCGTTTTTGTTCTATGTTAATTCACGTTTTACAATAGTGTTGACTGGCTTTCTTTGTGCAGGTAATTTAATGGCGACGGCCTTCCCACTTTTCACGACTCAAATGTACAGAGCCCTTGACTACAAATGGGCTAATACCCTATTTGGCTGTATTGCTGCTTTAATGATCCCAATACCTTACGTCTGTCTACTTCTCTGATTTGATTAATATCTGGCTGATACTTTTTGTGCTGCTTAGGTCCTCTTTTCTATGGACCTGCTATTCGACTGCGGAGTAAATTCTCCCGTGCAGTTATGGAAGCCGAACGATGATTTTTTCACCATTTTAATCAAGCTAACAACGTTTCATGCTTTTTTAGCCATCTAACACTGCTATATTATCGTCCCTTCCTTCCTCATTTCTTGCTATTTTTCCTTTGATTTTTTGCTTATTATCTTAATGGAGGTTTTATGTTGTAATCAATTGTATAGGATATGCAGCATCGTACTGTAACATATATAGTGTTCTGTGCCATTTTCTAGAGGCCAGAATTGTATATACCGTAGTTTATAGAGGTACTCAGGTAGAGAGTTCACCTGGAGTTCAGAGAACACGTGGACTTAAATTTTGAATCAAGTAGCGCCGGTTATATCCGTGTGCAAGTTCTATTCTCCATAATGCGCATGTTCTTTCTTTATACCGCGACACGACTGACCAAAACCTTCTCGACATTGTCATACTTCATGTTTTTATACAACTGTCGGCGTGTACGATTTCAGGTCGAAGTTCCATGATCATGTCAAGGGGCTGTGCAGCCTGTTTAACATCTTTCAGTGGTTGCAAGGCCCCTGACCGTGCCCTGACCGGTGGGCAACGGGTCGACTGGAATGATTGTTGCTGCTGTTCATGACGACTTTGTGTTTGTGAATCTCCAATGCCACAAAACTCTCGCCCAGTCAATATCGTTGAGCTATCGTCCCCAGCTGATAGCAAGATTACAGATGTAAGCCTGTACACCGGGCTAGCTGAGGTGACGCGTATTTGCAGGACTAGTCTTAAAGAAGGCGACAATAAGGTCGTTCTTTCTGGGCTTCCGAACGTTCTGGTGCATGAATCTCTGAGGTATGCCCTAGGTTCTACTTCAGGAACTCACTGTCAATTCGGGTTTTGACGAATGTCTACAGAGTTGATGGTCGTGGTCCTTGTACGATCCACGAGGTTTCCATCTCTGAGATACCTGTTGCGCCTCCTGTCACAACGTCTGACAATCTTGAAGACTTGGCGAAGCAAAAGACTCGACTGGAGAAGGCGTTGAAGCGATGTCAAAAGGCCGTTGCTGCAGTAGACTCCTTCAGAACAGCCTCGATGTGCGACACATCAAGGCGGATGACCTCGCCAATGTTCAACGCGGGGTTGAGGTAGTCTCGGAGGAGCTGGATGTCAAGCAACTTGATTTGGAGGAGAAGATCGGGGCGGTGGCCAGAGAGATTGAAGAGGAGCGTAAAGCTCTGGGGGAGGTCAGAGAAGATAACGAGCTACGCCAGCGTGTCTCTATCACTGTAGTTGCAGAAAAAGAGTGTGATGTCGAGATCGCTCTGGTTTACGGTCAGTCACCAATACCAATACCAGTTCCATTCTTTTCGTCGGTCGTGCTTCAACTCATGTTTTATGAACAGCTGTGACCAATGCTACCTGGGACCCTACTTACGATATATATGTCAAAATGGACACAAAAGAGAAGGCCGTTAAACTTATTTACAAAGGAGCCATCTTACAAAGCACTGGAGAGGTATTCCCATCCCCGTACACCTAGTATGCGCAAAGTACTCATACCATGAGTTAGGCTTGGGATGATGTTCCACTGACCCTGGAGACAGTGACGCCTACTATTGGTTTGAATATCCCGGAACTCCAACCTTGGACATTATCTATCTACAGGCATTTCTGTAGAGGTGAACTCAAGAAAAGCGCGGTCCCGAGTTTTGGAGGCCATGGTGGATATTCAATGAACAGAAAAGATTCAGAATCAGATTCTAATCTTGGTGGTGGACCACCTGGAGGAGGAGGGGGAGGAGGAGGAGGAGGGTTACATGACATTCCCACACCAAGAATTGAGGCACGCAGCTTACGGGTCTCTTCAAAAGGCGATATCAATGCGACTTTTGCTGTTCCTGGGTTGATGACGATTCCGAGCGATGGTGCTTCTCATAGCGTGACTATTACCGAATTGAATCTAGACGCCGTTATGTCTTGGGTGTCTGTGCCCAAAAAAAACTCCGAAGGCGCATTTGACGGTATGTTCTTCCCTTTAAATATTCTGAACGAATTCTCCATCTTATTGTCCCTTGCAGGCGAAAATTAAAAATGAATCTGACTATACTCTTTTGAGTGGTATTGCAAGTATTTACGTTGATGGAAGCTTTATTTCGCGCTCTGATATCGCAGCCGTGAGTCCCTTGGAAAGCTTCGACTGTCCTCTCGGGTGAGACCGCCTTACCATAGCTGTTCCCAACCTCTGTCTAATGTTGTGTCGGATCATGATATCTAGGATGGACCCAACAATTCGCATCATCTATCACCCACGCAGCAAGAAGGTGAACCAACCAGGATTCACGCGCAGAAACTCCACCTATGTCTTCTCCCAACGCATCACGATCACTAACACCAAATCCACATCCGTCAGTTCTCTGAAAATCCATGAACAGGTTCCCGTCTCAGAGGATGGCAATATAGTCGTCAACCTGACGTCTCCAGGTCTCGTCTTGCCACAGGCGAATAAGAAAGGTGTCGTCACGGTTCCCGAACCCGTCAAGGTTGGAGCGCAGGTTATAGCGCGGTGGGAGGGCGCGGATGAGCCGGAGATGGATCCAGGTCTAATCGGGAAGGACGGCAAATTTAATTGGGTTTGTTCGTTGCCCTCTCAAGGTAAAGTCAATCTCCTTTTGACCTGGGAGGTCATCTGTCCCTATGGTACGAACATAGTAGGGCTGGATATGTAGATGAGGCTAAAGCCCGGGCAGCCTTCAGTGCAAGTGTGAGGATTTTGTGTTGGCTTTCCATACAAGCATGTATAATTTGCGCCTGCTTCCAATTGGGTTAAAAATGTATGACAAGAGGTATCTAATTCTTATTAGTTGTACAATATCCGGCACCCTGTTTGCGTGTTTACTTAGCCCGGTGGGTATATTTCCATCCCATCTCCATCCAAAAAGTTCGACTGTTCGCGGGCTCGACACTTTGAAATTTAATCAAGATCAGCAAATACAAATTCTGCAAAACGTATTGTAAGGTCCGAGCCTCCAATCGTGACTACACTCTACATCAATATTAGACTAGGAAGAAGAGAGGACGCGCACGTACAGAGGTTGTAAAATTCTTCTTTGGAGAGGTTGGGTAACTTTTGATGCGCGGACTGGAGTGGGATTCCGATTCTCTGTAAAGCAAAACGCGCCTATCAGCGATGCCCGAGGCTCAGATGATCCACGTTTACCGACCTTTGGGTGTACGCTATGCGCCTGACGGATGCCCAGCCCGAGGCTTGCTGCTGTAGTATCTGCTGCTTGGCCTTCTAAATACCGAAGGAAAGCAGCTTCATGATCTACGAACGCATCCAAAGAAGCCATCAGTCGGACAACAGACGGCGCCTGTGGGGTCTTAAAGAACGTCTTGAGTTTTGATTTCTAAGGTACATTGCGAAGCGATGTGGGCAGTGCGTCAGCGCGGAGGAAGGTAAGGCGTTAATGAAAGAAGAGAGACGGACCAAAGAAGGCACAGTCTCGCATCGTTCCATGAGGACCTTGACCGCCCGTGGGTTGTTACGCGCGATCGAGCCTGGAGAGTCTTCGTGCCACTGCTTGGAGTGCATGAGTAGGCAGGAATACAGATTCCTCTTGTTGAGCAGTGGACCCCAGTCTGCTAGGCATTCTGTGAGCCCCATTTGATCGCTCATGTCGCCAATGTCTATGCGATCGAAAGACGCGTCGGAAAAAGCTGGCAGGACACCGATAGAGATACCCTTGGATAGGAGGCGAGAATCATACTGGAGCAGGTGGAGGCTAATATTAAGCTCCTTCATTCGCAGTGAGAACTCTCGAAGCTCGGATTTGATGTGGAAGAAAAGGCAGCCCATGATGTCGGCAGTAGGGTCGATCCCATGTCGAAGTCCTGTGTTTCGGACGGAGGATACGTCCCAGCCATTCAAGGGGTTGATGTCGCTAGTAAGCCCCATCCACTCTCCTTGCGGGGAAAACATCAATCTAAGACGATATACAGTTGCTTTAAGATTGACACATGGATGTGGTAGCTTTACCCACCTATTAGGGGACTTGAAAGGTTTGAGGTCCATAGAGAACGGAGCAAGAATCCCTGTCTTCCAGAATCTGTCAAGCGCGAGTCTATGCGCAGGCATGAGAGTTGATAGCAGTTTTTCTCTGTCGTCTATCTGAAAGGGGTCCTGTAAGCTTTCTTTCATAGCGTTCATCGCTTTGCCAAGACTGCACGTTGACGAGAACATTTCCATGGGACGCTTGATTCCAGCAGCTGGTTGCGCACAGTAAAGCTTTCCCCGCCCGCGGGTTCTTAGCGTGGTCTGGAAAGACATCTCCCCGTCAGTGAGCTCTTCTCCATATATGATGTTCACGCAATAGCGCATATACGAGGCTGCAGTCTCAGGGAGACTTGCCGAGTACATCAAGTGCATTGCCAATTCTGCGGATTCTTCGATAGATGGTCCTGGAGTGAGAAGGGCGCATAGGACGACCAGCATCCGATTGAGAACGACTGTATTGCTGTTATTGACGAGAATATCAAGCTTCCCTGAATATCCATTTGGAAGGCTGTTAACAGTCTCAACAAGGTTACGAATATCACTGGCAGCTACGTTGGAGATTTTAGCGCGATTAGGTACGTTGTTGATTTGGAATATGCTTACCAGTCATGCATATCTTGAGATCTTTGGGAAAGAGTTTCCCTTCATTGTAGCGAAGTTGAAGAACATCATATGGCGGGAATCCATTATTCTTGAAATTATCGACAGATGTCGATGTTGGGAGAAATTTCGAGTCTGACAGTAGAGGCCGTCGATTCTCGGTCATCCAACCTGGCTCCCAATCATGCTGGAGGTATTGATGTTCGCAATCAAGACGATGCTTAGGCCAGTGTTGACGCTGACATCGACCTGAGCAATACTGGCCGTTTCGTCAATAAATCTGTACACATGCGATCGAGTGAAGTGATATACCTTAACCAAAGAGCACTGAGTCACAGTGAATGGTCAGTAGCAAATCAACTACGCCGGTATCAGCCATGTTAGAATCCTTACCTGAGAGCAAGCCATAAGTCCTGTATTCACGCATGTTTCCATTCCAGGACCTTTGTTAGAAGCGTTACTACAAGGCACTTGGGTCGTGATTTTCCCGTTGGTGCCTGACCCCAGTCCGTATGACATGAGTGCCTCCAGAGTCTGTGTACTCCCGTTGTTTTCCGGATGATTGGAAATCATAGACATCGGCCTTTTGATACGTGAAAGTACTTCTCGACAATACCGATAGTCAACTAGCATCTTGGGTTGCAGGGAGGATTAATGCTCGTGGGTATTCCAAGATTCTAGCGGCCGCCATTATGTAGTCAAGCGACAGTGCTTCACATTGTCTATATGAATTCTAGAAGCCGCCGTCCTGATCATGAGTGATGGAAGCATGGATTCCAGTTTGGGCGAGAGACGATGGCGTTTTACGTGATGGAAAGCCCCTCTGATTAAAGTGGGGTTAAAAGGTCACTTTGCATTGCCAAAGCGCGTTTTTTATCAGGCTACTCAAAAGCATTTTAATAGCATCGAATAATTGCTATATTGACGTTTGAAGAATTACCAGGATAGCAAATGAACAGTAGTACGTGGTACATGATGTATCACTCACTGTTATTGATTCTGTTGGTTTGACAGTGAATGACGTTTAATCGACACCCATAGACGGTGAGAGTACGAGAGCTTGAAAGTCGGAGGCGATGGTCACAGAGCGTGGATGATTGTTCCGATCAAGAAGGCCTGGGGCCCAAGGAAGCTGTTCCTAAGCGAAGCTGGATTCGACATGAGGATGTGATAAACACGCAATGGAAATAATTGCATGCCAGATACAGGGATGGACATATAGCAGGCCATACAGCAAGTCAGATGGGAAGTCGTAATCAGTGGAATGACTTATTGAGTCAAGTCCTCAACCCGAATCGAGGCAGAAGGAGCTAAGTTAACACAGAGTGGCGTACAGCCCCGATGCTTGAAGATTTATGAAAACCCCAATTTCAAAAGTATCATGTGCATCCTACATGACAAGAGGTTCCAGCCCAAAAGAGTCGGTGAACTGGATAAAATCATTACAACAGTAATGAATGATACCTTAGTAGTACGGTACCTCCGGTAGCTAATTTTGGAGCATTTGAAAGTGGGTGGACTTGGGACAACTTCGTCCCAACACAAAAGCGCCTTCCGTGAAGACTATAACGCAGGCACGTGATAATTTGAATCCCCATTCTTCGATGAAGTTCAACCGAAGTTCAACGCTCAACCGAAGTTCAAACGGTCAACCACAGTTCAAACGTTCAACCTGGGACGGTTCTAACGTCTGACTGTGGCTGACTGAGCACTTGAAGAACCCTAAATATCTCCAATTACCTTCAACTCCTGACCAACTTCATTCCTGAGTACTGATTGCTCAAACTGAATGAGGCCACGACCATCAGAATTCATGCCACATCCAGCCCATGATCACTTGCCCACCTTTGAAGAGTCTGGCCCATTATTAAACTGATGCATGGTGGGGTTTCATGGTCCTCTCCTTACTACCAGGTATAAAAATTTGAGACTTCAGTAACTATTTTCTGAAGCTTCAACTCCTAGCTATAAAAGAAACGAAATTGGACATCTCGGGCGTCCTAGATACGTCAGCGGCGAGAACACCCTTGGGGACTTGTACAGTCAAAAGACGAAGTATTCTTCACCTCTGGGATAGTTCTAAAGACATTCTCTTGCGCTCTGAACAGCGAATAATTTCTCTTCGGTGAGTGTCTTTTCAGTGTCACTTGCTTCCAGGCGTACGCGCCAACGATCGGCGCTCGGTATATAGGGCACATGGTAATCCATGTCTGCGCAGCTTCTCACCGACACTTTAAAGTTGCGTATAGTACAGGACGATATAGAGGCTTTTTCTCTATCACATTTTTCGTTTCATGCCACAGCAAAACGTCAAGAAGGCGTCAGGTCCAGTCGAGCGCGCACAGGCAATATACAGCTCCTGATCCGCATTTTTGAATACGACTTGCTCACTGGAAATGCGACTAATATTGGTTTGGTGATAATCAGCCTGGTGTTGACCATGCTTCCTCTATCCCCCAGTTTGAAGTAACAGCAATCGACCATTGACGATTACTGTGAAGTTGATGATCAAGGTCCTGCGCGAATGGTGTCAGTTCTGTAGCATCAAGGTACCGGAGGAGATTGAGGATCTTGCTATGACCAATCGCATCGACCAGGCCACCAATGGTCAAAGATACATGGCCACGGACGACTACAAAGACGCTAAAAACAAGCTTGATCTTCGAAACCATGACAAGATCGCAATATTATCTCAAGGATTGGCGGCAGGTGAGGATCCATCCATGCAAGCGGACGAGAAGTGGCCATCGATCTCAATTTTCTTAATGCGATGGCGGCACACAAGTTTCACGGTATTTTCTGGCAAGGCGGTCCACCGTCAAAGAAGACCAGAGCAAACAATTGCAGTTTGCTGACTCGGGCTTATGAAAGTGATTCGGAAGAAGGGCGGATAGCTCGGGGGGTGATTCAGGCGACGAGGATAGTAGCGCGCTGTGACGACGTTGCAACGTCGTTGAGTCTGAATAAATTGTGATGATAAGGAGGACAGTAGCAATATTTGATCTCACTTTCTTTATACTTTGGACCCATATTGAAGTACTTACTTTTAATTGTGTATAAGTATTTATGCGGATAAAATATTTTTCATTCTTTAAGTTCACAGTAATGGCCATCTATTTTAGAGAAGAATCCTATGGCTGCGGCAACGGACGACAATGGGAACACTAAATCGGAATCATTGCCGTTAATTCGCAGTTCTTACATCGCCCGAAGAACACGGCCCCTAAACGCCAAGTTGCCTCCCCCTCAACAATGACACGACCATGTGACTCCTACGAACACCCGCGTTCGGCCCTGTACAGAACGACAATGACATACTCCTCAACCTTTGTCCGCTCTATACGACATCAACATACGTGAAACCGAGCCTGAACAGCATACTACCTCATCTGTTGCTAACCTACGGCATTGTGGAAACTGGCTCAGGATTCACATTGGTCTGCCAAATAATTTCAAATTGTTGGGCCATAAAGAAACGCGTTCAACTGCATCACATTGACGGCGAAAACGCGATTGTTGGAAAGTGAGCACCTTTATCCCATTGTCCTCGGGAATTGGACTGCGCTCAAGCAACTCTTCATTGTTTTCTTCTTCCCGAAGTCGGCGTCATTTGTCTGGATATTTATTTCAGTGCCCTCTTGCTTCTTGTATAAATAGGCGGCACATTTGAAGCTTTCAAGTAAGTTCCCATCTTTCATCATGTCTGTGCCCGGTACCACACCTCAAGCTCAACCAGTAATAGGTTCCTCCCCAGTCAGAATGTCCAGTCAAGGCTCTCAGCATTTTACTTCGATGCAGTTAAAAGCGCAGGAGTTGCAGGACATGCTGGCAGAAGAAATGGACAACCACTGGGTTGGACCCATGCCCGTTACGGAGTTTCTGGAAGCCTTCCTTCCTTTCAAATCCGAAGAGTTGACGGGGAGACCTGTCCTTCCCGCCACTTATTTCGATGAATTGGAAAAGAGATATCCGAAAAGAAGATGTATAATCCGTTTGTACGTTAGCGTCGTGCTTAATCACGTTCGGCATATCTAACTTTTGTTTCATACAGATCAAACTTATCCAAACCTCCAACGTATTACCAGGCTTCAAGATTCTCAACTCTTCAGATTACGCCGACCAGCTTAGTGCACCCGGAATGAAGAACAAACCTGATATATCAGTGTATCGAACGGAAAACTCTCATGTCAACCAAGCGAACCCCACTTCGTGGTTAGAGCTCGACCTCATGTTTGAACTCAAACCAGAGAATGCCCCAGTTGACCCATTTGACGATGTACCCGGCGAGGGTGGTTCTTTTGTGGTCACCTCTAGCAAAACCCAGAAACGGTGTAGAGGACAGCTTGTGTCATATGCACGAGTTTGGAACGCTCATTCCCATAGGACCCACTGCTTCATGGTGTATATCGGCGATCCTTGGGCGCGAATTATTCGATTCGACCGCTCCGGTGCAGTTGTGTCTAGGAGATTTAACTTCCGTAACAATGGCGATCTTCTAATGGATTTCCTTTGGCGTATTTCGAAGGCCACTCCCGAGATGCTGGGAAGGGACCCTACCGTTGGCCCTGCCAGTAAGGCGGAAGAGGCAAAGGCGCGAAAGGAACTCGCCCCTTGGAAAGGTGACGGTGTCGTGTCTAGTGTTCTCAAAATGAAGATTCCCCACGGCGCTCCCAGCGACCAAGAAAAGAAGGACGGGTATCAGGAAATGCATGAACTTCTTGTTTGGGTGGCACTATCCGACCCTGGATCTGTGACAGGACGCGCTACTCGAGGCTACCCAGCATGGGATCTTACCACCAAGTCTGTCGTATTTGTCAAGGACTCTTGGCGATCTCTCGACCCTTGTGTGGAGAAAGAAACTGACATCCTGAGGAAGCTCAATGCAGCTAACGTTATCAATGTCCCAACCCTCCTCTGGGGAGATGACTTGGGACAAAAACGAAGACGAAGTTATATACTGACGAGAAATGGAATCTTGGAGCCGAAAGCAGTCATCTTTCTGAACGAGCTCACGTTCGATTTGCCGAGGATTTTGTTGGGCTTCCCCTCTCCAAATTCAAATCGTCCAAGGAGCTGGTACAAGCCATTTACGATGCAATGTTGGGTATATCCTATCCTATGTCTCTTCTGTGCTTTGCCTCTTATTTAGTATTGCGATTGATTTATATAGCTCATCAAGATGCCTACAATAAGTGTAATATTCTCCATCGCGACATTAGCTCCAACAATATTCTTATGAAAAAGGGAGGGGTGGCATTCTCAATGACTGGGATCTTGCCCGAACAGTTCCTTTGCAGAGTGGTCCACGTTCACCTTTCCGCTCAGTAAGTTCTGACTTCTTCTGAATTATCCCGGTGCTGATGAATGGGACATGATAATCAGGGTACATGGCAGTTTATGTCTTCGAAGCTTCTCAGTCAGCCTGGAAAGTTGCACACGGTCCCTGACGATCTCGAAGCCTTTTTCTGGGTTCTACTCTACTATACCCTCCGCTACATACCGGCCAACAACGCTGTCAAGTCCACTGACAGAATGGAGCGTGGGAAAGCAATACGACGTCTCTTAATTGATATCTTTGACCAAAGCTCGAGGAGCGAAGATGAAGCCACGGGCGGTCTGACAAAGGTGGCCTTGATTCTATCTTCGAACCCTCTTCCCGCCGACTTTGGTGTTATTGGTAATCGCCCCCTATCAACGATTCTCTCCTCTATGCACGAAGTCCTTCGTGATTGGTATCATTTCTTCGAAGACACGGTAAAGCTGGCAATCAAGAAGTTGGCTTCCCTAGAATGGATCGATTACGATGTGGCCACCGAGATATACATGAACACCGACACCTACAAGCTCGCTAGAGACCAGCTACAACTTCACACGCACGAGAAGATGATCTCTATTCTGCACGAAGGATTGACCGTAGAAGAGATTGAAACTAGACGGCCAATTGAAGCTAGACGATCAGAGGCAAAGTGGCCGTTGAGGGATCAAAGCGAGGATGCCCTGGGGACAGTGACGCGCAAAATGGGTGGACTTTTTCCAGCACCAAAAAAAGATTAAGGTGGGGACTCGGGCAAGCTTAATTCCGGTTGACGAAAACAGCGTCGAGTCCGACAGCTCGTCGGAGGAAGATGACCCGAACGATGAAGACTATGGTCCGCGTGCAGCACAGACCACTAGTGCGGGTAGTCCCTCTCGCCAATCGCGTCGCATTGCCGGGCTGCCGACACGTCGTTGAGCATGAATGTATTATAATATAAAAGCAAACAGTGGCAGTCCTATTTCATCATTTTTTTTTTCGAATTGTACCGCTATCAATGTAACTACAATGTACACTCACTTAAAACTGCCTAACTGCCAGTGAAACTTTACTATGTGGATAGAATCAATTACACAGAAATCCAATATCTTTCAAGTTGATCAGACCAGTTCCACACAACGTAAATTGTGTCCGTATAACAGAGCAAGAATAGTTGACCTGTGGCAGCTCGTGTCGACCTTCGTAGCCATCAGAAGACCAAGCTGATATGGTTCAAGTTCAACGTTCAACCCTCACCTTTCGTTGCCATCAGTCAACTTGCGCTCAACTCTCTACTTCACAGTATCTTTGCCAAAACACCTCTAGCACTCGGTACGCACTTAGAAGGACTTTCTACCATTCCAATCAGGTGGTTGTAAAGATGAAGCCCAAGGTTGAAGTCGAGGCTTGGGAATCAAACATGGCATACTGTACGATTTCGTTCAATTCGGCAGGCACAGTGGCCCGTGACACGTCTGACGAACTTTTGGTTTTAGAAATTTACCATATATGGTAGCAAAATAATGTTAACAGTGCCGAAGGCGCCAAAAATGTGAATATTGGCCGGAATACACGACTTTTACCTAGGCGAGCGGATCTGTGTTCTCGAGCACGGCGTTCTTCCATCCTGCTGTAATTATTCAGTATTATTCACCATCACATCGCCACCCTGCCTATGGACAAGGTCAGAATATACGGTGGCTGACAACTACCATCCAATAACAATCACGCAAGGCGAGGTCAATATCACCAACTACGTAGACGGGGATGACCTAAGCGGGAACGTCATCACGCACTCGTTCTGTAAGAGCTGCGGCTTATGATTCTTCGTGAAGCCTACGATGGAGCGTTGTGCTCGTCTATCCGTGTTTGGTTGAGGAGGGTGTTGATTGGGGTAAGTTGTTTTCATTTGTATTTTTAAATTGGCAGAAGTTGGGAGCGACTCACTGGCGCGTTGAATTTTTAAAATTTTTGTGCGATTGTAGCTCCGAAGATGAAATTCCACGGAGAGGAGAGGCTGTCTTGGATGAAAGAGATCACGTTCGATACATAATTGGAACATTGACGCCCATGTGATCGACAGTAAGCGCTCACGTTGTCCGGATCAGCTGGGATTTTCGTGGATCGAGATTTGGGCCCTACGTGGATTTTTTTTTGCCTTTCAGTAGAGAGACTCAATTATGGCCTGGAGTTACCTTGAAAGTCAGATGAGTTACGATAAGAAGTTGGAAAAAATCTGCCAATGGTGTTCAGATTGGGGGTTTCAAGGAAATACCATTCAAGACGTGATGATCTATAACTCCAAATTTTTAGATTTCAAGAGTCTTAAATCGTACTGTATTGGAATTGGAGAAACATTACTTGCAACTACATGGGCAAAGACATCTATCCAAGTATTTCAAAACATTCTAAACGTTACCGGGACGAAGTGGCTCAGCGGTAGGCCTTGGTTCGTTGATAAAGAACGCCTGTAGCGTCACACTACGCCCAGAGCCATCACCCTATAGCAGAAATCCCATTAGCTGAAGGTTTTTCTTCATCGATGCCGGCCAGAAAAGGTGACTTACGATCATCCAATTGGGGAATCCAGGATCGAACGGAGAAACACTCTCCAAGTACTGTATCTGCTCCTTTGTCAAAGAAATCTTCAGCGCCTCCGCATTCGCGAGCATGTGCTCGACTTTCCTCCCGCCGATAATAGGAAAAACGTATGTCGTCTTCTGCATCACGTATGCAATAGCCACTATATTCCACGGCATTCATTAGTGTCAATGATAAGAATGATTAAGGCGGAGTCTACCTGAGGTAATATTCTTCGCCCCGACCTCAGCTGCGACTTTCTCAAGTGCCTTGCAGACCGCCTTCTCGTGATCCGTTCGTTCCCAGTTAGGATCGAACACAGTCCGCCCGTGTTCTCCATTGGCGCGGCGTCTTTCTTCCCTCTTCGTCAGTCCGAATCTTGCCTGTGCCGAGTACACCATAGGGCGCAAGAGCCATTCCTGGATGAGAAGGTGATGCATAAGTGAGATGTTCTCAAATGAATTGTAGCGAACATATGTTTACCTTCAGATCGAGCCATGGGGATGATCTCTCTTTCAAAGGAGCGGTCCAAGATGCTCCAATAGCCTTGGTAAATCACGAAAGGCGTGAGCCCATGATCCCGAGCGTATTGATTGGCTTTTGAAACGATCCATGCAGGCGTATTGGAGATTCCCTGTAGAGCCATCAAATGAAGTGAGTGCGCCGATCTAATACACTGAAAACACGGCACGCACGAGGTATAATACCTTCCCTTGCAGGATAAGCGTATGCATCGACTTCATCACTTCCTCGAAGCTGGTATCCCAGTCCCAGAAGTGGAGATAGAAGAGGTCGATGTATGATGTACGGAGTTTCTTGAGAGACTCCTCGACGGAAATGTGCATGGATTTCGCACTGTTCCCGGAGTACAGCGCGGCTTGTTTGATGGCTCCGGTTCTGTTCTTCGTGTTGTTGGAATACTGGATGCACCCCATTTAGCTTGCGAACACTCTCTGAGAGAATTTCGTCCTGCCTCACCTTTGTGGCTATGAAGAGCTGGTCGCGAATGCCTCGCGTCTCCGCCCATTCGCCAATGAACATCTCAGAGGTTTCGTCTTGACTGTAAGTAACAAAACCATCAGTTCTAGGCTGCGGTTATGTCTCGGCCAAATAAGACCCACTAGAAGTTAGCAGTGTCAATGAAGTTTCCTCCGTTGTCGAAATACGCGTCGAGGAGCTTGAAGCTGGACCCTTTGTCCATACTTCCCATCCCGAGTTCTTCCCATTTATCTCCAATGCTCATAGCACCGAGCTGGAGAGGCGAAACATGGACTCCGGCAGTGGACGAGAGCACGCGATACCGACCAAGACCGGTCGGGGGTGGTGGAGGTGGGACAAAAAGAGATCTTGCGGATTCAAGAAGAGATTTTGGGGATTCCATTATTGATTATTCTGTTGGAAGAATAAGTATTGAAGTTGAAAGATGTTTGAGAGGTTGTTTGGATATGGATTTGGAGGGTAGAGAGATGTCCATTTTATACCTCTCCAGACGTCCCATAGATCGGCAGAATGACATCGTAATGAATGAGTGAAGCTGCAATGAGAGCTGGTGCTTGTTAAACAACGGTAGGATGACGTGTTGCAATATGACGGATTGTACCCGTGTATACAACCCTTAATAAGTATGTTGTTCGTACGGCACTCATTCCACAAGCCAAGATACCTGGAGTCTGCAGGGCCTAATCAAGGCCGAACCACATCGTCAGCTATTCATTCAACGGCAGTTTAATACATACCTTGCAACAAGCCTTGCACCGAAAGAAGGTTTTTATTGGCCAATGGTAGTCTGACATATCTAAATGACCGACAATAATGCCGATCCAGAATTGAGCCAGCATTATCTAGCAGACACAGTTTTCTCAGCGTCGAGTAGCTACGGTGCTCGATATCTGCCGGATGAGCAAATCTGCAAGCTTTCAGGCTTCATATTTGTCATTCAAGTTGTCGCTAATGTTGGCTTATAACGTAGACTGATACTAAGGATGCCCAATGAAGCCAGCCCAGGGACAAAGTGTAGTGGGCGATATAGTCACACTTATTACTTAGTCCTTAGTCCGGATGAGGATGAATTCGTCTTGCATTCAAGTCATGTAGTTCGAGTCGGACTGATTGGGACAAGAGGCGATGTGATCAAAGGTAGTACACGCGTGTTACGTGACTTGACGCGTCAACTCAGCTTCAAATTCCGCCCTGCTGTGACATTTAATTATCATTCTCATTCTTCCTAGGTACTAATCTCTGTAAAGGCATGGCAGATCGATCACGACGCGAGAAGAAGTCAAAACTCGACAAATTAGCGGAGTACAAGAGAGCTCGTGAAGGAGGAACGCGTGTTTTCAAGGTAAGTCGCGAAAACATGCTTCGCCAGCGAGGCGCCGAGGCCATGCTGACAATTCATCCAGGAGCAAGACGTCGACATCTACGATGAGGTTTCTGAAGAGCAATACAAGAAAATTGTCAAGGGTCGCTTACAACGCGACGACTTTGTTGTAGATGACGGTGCAGAAGGATATGTCGATAATGGAATGGACGACTGGACTGGTGGCGACGAAGATGCTCGTGATTCTGAAGAAGAGGACAGAAAGAAAGGTGCGTGTATTGGGTTTATCTTATTTGTCCTAATACTAACTTTACCAAAGAGAAAAAGAAGAAATCCAAACCAGAAAAAGCCAAATCCAAACCCAAACCTCCCCCACCCGCTGCTTCCTCCATCAATGCATACCGCCCCGCTGTGTCTGCCGAACAAGAGGCAGATTTCATGTCATCTCTTCTCGGAACAGTCGACAGTCTTGCCACAGATCCTCTTCCCAAAGTCTCAAGGAAGCGTAAACCTTCGCCTGAATACGAACCCGAGGAACCGCGTTATAGACGCGACTCATATCGGCGGAAGTCTCCCTTCACAGATTTCTCGTCCGATGGTCCTGCGGAGGATCTAAATAACGCTTCCAGTGATGATGCTTTTAGCAGTCCACATAAGCGCAGTCGCACCGAAGATGGTGCCATCACTCCTGCAGCCGACAGACTGGCCACTCTCGAGGTCGACGGTAGCTCCGACGGCTTCGATAGTTCCTACGACGATATCAACATGGATGATTTCATGGACATGGATGACGATTTCGACCTCAACCCTCCTATCAAGCGCGAAGAGCCCGTGATTTCGTTGTCGAAGAAACCTGCACCCAAAACCGCACCTTCTAACCTGAAAGAAGAACCGGACGTAAAGCCAGCCTGGCTTTCGGTGTACGACTCATTAGCCGTCGAATCGGAAGACACTCTTGGTCCACTTTCCACAAGTAACTTCTCGACAAATCCAACAAACATTTCTGCTCTGGAGGAGGACGGCTCTCTTCGATTTTTCTGGATCGATTATCTCGAACTTGACGGGACACTCTACTTCATTGGCAAACTGAAGGACAGGACATCCGGCGCTTGGATATCGTGTTGCGTGAAAGTGGAGGGAATTGAACGAAACTTGTTTGTTCTACCCCGAGAGAAACGGGTGGAGCAGGACGAGGAAGGCAATATCCATGAAACCGATATCGTTCCCAGTCAAGAAGACATCGACGAAGATTTCGACTTGATCCGAAAAGCGATGAAGATCAAATCATACCGAGCCAAATTTGTAAAGCGCAAATATGCTTTTGGCGAGCAGGATATCCCCAGAGGCGAAAGCCAATGGATGAAAGTTATTTATGGTTACAACGGTGCCTACTTTCACTTGTACGCGCGATTCGTTGCTAATGTACATCTCAGAGCCGGTGATACCCATGAATGCGGAAAGTCAGAACATCGCCCATATATTGGGTACAAATACCAGCGCTTTCGAACTTCTGGTTCTTAAGCGAAAAATCATGGGCCCTTGCTGGATAACTATCAAAAATCCTCAGATAGACAACACCGGGGTTCGTATTGCACATCTTATACATGCCATTCTTCTAATTTCGATATTAGGTTTCGTGGTGCAAACTTGAAGTTACCGTGTCAAACCCGAAGGACTTCAACCCATTCGCCGAGACCGATGTTAACGCTCCCAAAGAGCAGCCTCCTCTGAACGTAATGAGTTTATGCGTCCGTACAGTTGTCAATCATCAAGAGAATAACAGAGAGGTGGTTTGTGTGACTGCCAGAATCTGGCACAATAGTGCGTATCCAAATCGTTGTGGTCTATCAACTTTTGACGATCTTTTTTTCGATAGTGCAAATTCACGATGCGACACCTCCTGAAAAACTCAAATGCACCGTGCATACCTTCGTGCGGCCCTTGGATCAGTTTCCTCCAAATTTCGAAAAGCAAGCCAAAAGTAATACGAAAGGATCGATCATGCCGATGAAAAACGAAAGGATGTTATTGAGCAGCTTGCTCGGTACGTGTTCCTATCATCCCGTGAACAATTTGGCTCTAATAGCGACCATAGTTACTATCCACAAAGCTGACCCGGATATCATCGTCGGCCATGATTTCCTTGGAGTGTCCCTGGACGTGCTCCTCAACAGAATGCGCGATCTCAAGGTCGATCATTGGTCGCGTCTGGGTCGCTTCAGGCGTTCGCGATGGCCCAACATCGGAAAGCAGGGGTCCAATCTCAAGTTCTTGAACGGGCGTTTACTCTGTGATCTCGCCAGCGACGGAGCAAAGGTATATTACATCATTCTCGATATAAAAGTCCTTTCTAAAGCGGTGGACAGACTATGATTTCCTCGACAACTTGGTCGATGACTGAGATGTGCAAAACTCATTTGAACACCGAACGCGAAGACTTCGATCCGGATGACACTGCGAGCAAGCTTGATGGCAGTCTTACCACGCCGGCACCCATGCTGAAATTTGTTCGGCATTGCGAGCTTGATGCTCATTTCCAGATGGCTATCGCCTCAAAAGTTCAGATTTTGCCTCTGACTAAACAATTGACGAATCTAGCTGGTAATTCATGGTACGATTATTCTTTTTTAAATCTCGACAGATGCTCAATTGCATTACAGGAATAAAACACTAAACGGAGGCCGTGCGGAGCGTAACGAATATATTCTTCTGCACGAATTCCATCGGTTGAAGTATATCTGCCCTGATAAAACCTATGGCAAGAAAGCTGTCGTCAAAGAGGAACCCCAGGAGGATGACGAACAGGGCGGAAAGAAAGCAGTGAAGAAACGCGATAAATACAAGGGAGGTCTTGTCTTTGAGCCGAAACGTGGCTTGTGGGACAAGTACATCCTGGTCATGGACTTCAACTCGCTGTACCCCAGTATCATTCAGGAGTATAACATCGATTTTACGACTGTCGAACCTGTCGAAGACGATGAGGTATGTTATATTTTCTGCCTTATCGTTAACCTTTTTATTTTCATTGACTTGCGAGTAAAGAACGGCGACGAACGCATACCCGAACCGCCTTCACCAACCGTTCTGCAGGGCGTCCTTCCACGTCTTATTGCCACTCTCGTCAACCGCCGTCGGCAGGTGAAGTCCTTGATGAAAGATCGAACCGCATCATCAGCCCAGCTTCTTCAGGTATGCATGCTCACGATTTTTCGATGATGAAAAATGATATTTATGCTTTGCAGTATGATATTAAGCAGCAGGCTCTCAAACTCACTGCCAACAGTATGTACGGATGTCTCGGATTCGAATATTCGAGGTTTTACGCCCGGCCTCTTGCCGCTCTTACCACCCACAAGGGAAGAGAGATCCTGACACATACAAAAGAGTTAGCGGAAAGTCTTAACCTTGAAGTAGGCACCATCTCATTTAGTCTGGAATGTGCACTGATCGTAAACGCATTTACTAGGTCGTGTATGGAGACACAGATTCTGTTTTCGTCAACTCGAACGTCACTGATCTCGCTGAAGCGTTGAAGATCTCTGCTTTGTTCAAGAAGGCCGTCAACGATCGTTACAAGCTGCTGGAGATTGATCTTGATGGCGTCTTTCAGAGATTGCTGTTGCTTCAGAAGAAGAAATATGCGGCCCTTAAAGTCGACGACGGCACCAAGACTAGTCACGAAATCAAAGGACTAGACATGAAGCGACGAGAATATTGCAAGCTGTCGAAACAAGTTTCTCAGTGAGTCGGCATTCGGTTCCTCGTCATGTTTCAGCCGTCTAACCTGTTTATCAGATATGTCCTCGAGCAAATTCTTTCTGGAGAAGTGACTGAGAATGTGGTGGAGAATATTCACGAATATCTTACAAATATTGGAGAGAGTGTTCGTAGCGGATCTATTAAGATAGATGATTACATCGTCAACAAGGTAATGCCTGATGCAACTTCTGTTTCTCTGTTTGCTCATATCTGCCTCAGCGTCTTGGAAAAAATCCTGAGGATTATCCCGACGCCAAAAGCCAGCCACACGTTCAAGTTGCTCTGCGAATGAAGCAGAGGGGTGGATCAGCAAGGAACGGAGATGTCATCCCTTACATCTTCTGCTTAGCTGAAGGCGAGGAGAGCTCAAAAACTGGGCAGGCTGATCGTGCCAAGCACCCAGATGAACTTCGAAAAGCAGGGTCTGCATTAAAAATTGGTACGCAGTGCTTTTCTCTGTGTTCTCATCGTGTTGAACTCATAGTTTCAATTAGACTACGACCACTATTTGTCTCATCAAATCTTGCCTCCTGTTGAACGTCTTTGTGACCCCATTGAAGGCACCGATCGAGCACGTTTGGCTGAATGCCTTGGTTCGTTCTTGATTTGCCATATCTTAGTTATGTTTACTCATTTCAGGTGCAGGCCTCGACCCTATGCGTTACCGAACTGCCGTGGGCGGCGTTGAGGACAGGGCTTTCTCCGGTCTCGACTCGCAGATGTCAGATGCTGAACGCTTCCGAGATGCAGCACCCTTCATCATTCGATGTCGTCACTGCCAAGTCAAACTTCCTTTCCTTCCGCTCAATGACCCAGAGGTAAACTCTTTTTTTAACTAGATTCGGAACTATGCCTAACTTACATTCTCTTTTAGGCCGATATTTTGCAACCGACCGGCCCATCATGTCCCTCATGTACCAAGACCATTAGCTTAGGCAGCCTACAAACACAACTTGAGATCCAAATACGTGAATCAATATCCAAGTATTATCAAGGTTGGACCGTATGCGATGATTCAACGTGTAACAATCGTACTCGGATGATGGGCGTTTACGGTCGACGATGCTTGCGTACGGAATGTAAAGGCCATGTTACATTTGAGGTATTGCTTAGTCTCTTCTGCGTGACAAAAATCATGGCTAATGTCACAACCAGTATTCTGACACCCAGTTGTACAACCAATTGAGGTTTTTCGCCTCATTGTTTGATACGCAAAAGGCTCTTGATTCTGCGAGGCCAGAAAATCGTTGTACGTCGAACGCATATCACATCCTTCACTCTATTGATTCGTTTCACAGCAAACTTGGTAGCCATCATTGCTAAAAATCAAGTGTTATTGCGGACTCTGGCGGAATGCGTGGAGAAACACCTGAATAATTGTGGACGCCGGTGGATTGACCTGGGCACTATTTTCTCGTCGATGAAGCTATGATGGGGTCTTTTCTTTATTTCACTCGGCGCTTTCTTTGCTATGTGTTTTTATGTATGCTTTGTATTATCAATAGACAATTGTATATCTAATATCGGCTGGAGACCAAAAACAGTACTGTTGAGCTAAGAAATCCAAGCAACCCTTCGTCGTTCTTCGTGCGTGTAAACAGCCGCACTTGAGCCTATTTTTTCGGAGCTATATACTGTAGGTGAGTTTCGCTTCAGCTATGTTAGTTTCGGGAAGTTCTAGCATCATGAAAAACTGCGCAAGGACTACTTCCATTCCACTTGTTTGGGTCTAGGAGGGAAAGCGGCACGCCTATTGTAACACCTGTAGTCGTGCAAACACTGATAGCGACCTTCTAGTAGAAATGGTAAGCTAGATTGCACCAGCGATGCTTCTGAGTGTCGCCGACAGAGCGCGGAAGACCAGTGCTACCAGCGTTAACGCCCGCAGGCGCTTATACTCAAGTCTAAATGTAAAACCAGTCTATAGCTTATGTTAAACTGAACGGTAGGTCATGTAATCAGAACTAGAAAGAAGAATTGGGCGTTTGCTGATATATAAAAGGGCCGTTGAAGAAGCTAACCTTCAGAGTAATCAACTCGAACACTCCCAGAACTGAACATGCTCAAAGGTATTATCTGCGGCTAATGATCAACGATGACCACGTAACCTAAATCTTTATTTCGTTTTGCAGCAATATTTGGAATTTGCGTAGTGGCTACCCACCTGGCTGCTGTTGCCGCCCTCGACTTCACTGGAGCTCAGTGGATCTGGATTCCAGGCCGCGCAGCGGATGGCACCACGTATCCTCCCGGCAATGCCACCTTCCGGCGAGATTACTATCCACCAGCTGGCAAGACCCCGCTCTCTGCCAACATCCTCATCACCGTCGACAACGTTTTTACCCTCTTCGTCAACGGACGACAAATCGGAACCGGAAACGACCTCCGATATGCCCATCGTTACTGTGTGCCGCTCGTGCCCGACTGCAACGTCTTCGCTATTGAGGGCCAAAACGTTCCATCGGGAACGGCTTCGAACGTGGGCAACGCTGCGGGGGCTATCGCAGCTATACAAGTTCGCTACACAGACGGATACACGGAGACAATAGTCACTGACAGCGAGTGGCACGGTATTGCAGGCGCACCTGCAGGGTTCGAGCAGGTTGCATACGATGACAGCAACTGGCCCCCTCCATTTGTACAAGGTCCACTTACTACGTACCCTTGGAACACTGGACCATATGTCATCAACATCCCCCCCGAAACCCAAGACCCTGGTCCGTCCCTGACATCCGCGACGTGGATCTGGACAAACGAGGTCGTGAGTGGAAGTGCCCCAGTGGGTGGTCGCGCGTTCCGCAAGGTGGTCACTCTCTCCGGTGGACAGCTCGCGGACACTATTACCATGGACATCGTCGCAGATAACGAGTACACTCTCTATATCAATGGCCTTGTTGCAGGTTCTGGACGCACCTTCGGTGCCGCTCAGCGCTACCAGGTCAATTTCATCCCAAGCAACACTGTAACCATCGCCGTTTACGCAAATAACGACGGCGGCCCAGCCTCTCTTCTTGCTTCAGGCCAAATAAGGGGCTGTGCCTGTGGATGCGGCGCGAATGCGTTTGTGAACACAGATGCAAGCTGGAAGTTCAGCACTGCAGTTCCTAGCCCTGCTGGGTTCATCAACCCCGGATTTGACGACTCGAAATGGGGACAAGCTGTAGTTGAAGGACCGTATGGCGTTTCACCCTGGGGCAATCCTACAATCCCCACTAGCAATACTGCTCAGAACGGGCCTATCACTGATCTTGGAGCTCCAAATGCACCACCTGCTAGTGTTGTTTCCTGAAATACCGGGCGAAGAAGGGTAGCAATAGCAAGAAAAAGAAGAGGAAAGACATAGATATGAGTTCTAGTAGGTTTCGCGAGTCGAAGGTAGGTATGTTTTGAATGTCCGTTTTTAGTGTGTAAACCAGTGCAAATAAAAAGTCAATTTCGATGCGTTCGATGTACTGTTCTTAGAGCATTAGAGATGTCACTGAAGATATTAGTCGTGGTGGTATTGGCTTGTTCAAGCCGCCGTCACGGAATTAGCAACTCAGACTCGGCACTTTACATAACTTACCAAAAACAGTCTACGTGCGGGGCGGGACGCACGAATCCGTCTCTTATTCCAACCACTATATCAAACGCGCGAAAAATTGGAATCGTCGTGCGTCTTTTATGAAACATGGGGATCCGTGTTGTTTGAAGGAAGCAACTGACTGTCTTGGGCGGAGTACCACGAGAGAGCGGTGGCACCGGCGGGAGCCTGACCCGTGAAACACGCAGTCCGATGTTCAACAGTATGATAATTGATCATATCATTAAGGATGAAAGGTATGTCATTACTTTTGGGAATATTTTAAGATACTTGGAAGGACAGCCTTCCCGACCAGGCTCCGATAAATTGAAGGAAATATATATAGAAAACTTTTGAAGATCTCTTTCATTTTTGTCCCCTTGCTGACACACTGAGTTCCCGGATGCCAATTGCCTCATTCACTTACACAGCAACATCTATTTCAGATTGTTTTACAGATGAGAAAGTGCGCTCCTCAGTGATCCTAGCGGCTTCCCAATTGCGTATGCTCGGCTTGGGCATTTTCCATTCCCGTTACCTATAAATCTATTTTTGAAATATCATCATGACTAGCTCACGGTGGTATCGGTGGTATCTTGAAGCTCGAAGACGTTTCATTCTGTCGCTCTATTCAAGAAAACGCGCGTTCATTTATCGTGATTCGTTCTCTATTTCGAGTTTCCGGTAATAAACTTTCCTTCCTTCCGATCTTTCACTGAGAGCATACCGTTATGACTAGGCTTCAATGACTATTTAGCCATCGGCCAGCTATGAGTGTTGTCGTTGCATTACCAAGCATAATATCCAATGACCTGACTATGCCACACTCTGAGTAGTTCTACAAAACGTACTTAAGCCCTATGCCAAACCACAGAATTTTGCTTGCTCACCAGTGACAACTCGATAGAAAACATACTTGGTTCTCCCATGACTTCCAACACGCAGAAAACCGCTATGAACGTTGTGATGGTAAACATTTATCTAGACTAATAAGTAATTTATTAAAGTGCTTAATTTCTTGTGAATCAGGGTGCGATGACCTTCGGAGAGGAGGGAGCGGACGGCGCCAGAGTTCACGATCTCAAGGACGTACAAGCTATTCTGGATACTTTCCGCGCCCACGGCCACACAGAAGTAAATTAATTTCTTCTGTTAATAATGTACTAACTGACATTCATAATGCAGATCGACTCGGCTCGTTTCTATTCGAAAGGTACCAGCGAGGAATACTTGGGGAAGCTTGACCTCGAATCCAAGGGATTTAAAATTCAGACGAAGCTTTATCCGTGGAAAGTGAGTTTTATGTCTCACATCTGCAAAAAGACGTGCAATAACCAAGTATCCTGTACAATAGGGCTTTTCCAATCATGATGAAGAGGTAATGGATAGCCACACTGTTTTTTCTTTGGCTGTGATCTGACTGCGCTTCAGGATCTTCGAAAATACCTTGCTGAATCTTTGAAAGCTCTTAATGTCAAGTGAGTACTTTAATTCCCTCCCTCGATTGAGTATATTAAATATTTACGCAATATTCTGTAGGACCTTAGATATGTGGTACCTTCATGGACCGGATCGCACTGTGCCGTACGAGAAAACCTTGAAAGTTGTTAACGACCTTTACAAGGAAGGCTATTTCAAGAAATTTGGTATCAGTAACTATACTGCGTATGTACAATTTTATCGACTCTCTCCACTACTAGCGTGTATTCACTATGCTCCAATAGATGGGAAGTCGCTGAGATTGTGGGAATCTGCAAGGCCAACGGCTATATCCAACCTACCGTTTATCAAGGGCTCTATAATGCGATCCACCGAGCAGTTGAGCCAGAATTATTCCCTTGCCTTCGCAAATTTGGCATTGCGTTTTACGAATTTAATCCTTGTCAGTCATAGAAATTTGGCATGGGAGTCCTTGAAGGTATATACTAATCGCTTCATAGTGGCGGGCGGGTTCTTCACGGGACGATACACTTCTTTGGACGACTCGACGGAAGCAGGCTCTCGTTTCGATCCTAACAAGTTTCAAGGGCAGGTGAATGGATATTATAAACGATTAATAGTCTCTTTCCACTGATGCGTTTAACGTTACCACAGCAATATCGTCAGAGGTCTGTAATCAGCCCAAACACGTTTAGCTGTTTAACTGAAAGGCAAATCGTCTAGATACTGGAAAGAACCTTACTTCAAAGGCCTAGCTTTAATCAAAGCTGTTGCAGATAAGCACAATCTTACCCTTACGGAAGTCGCACTCCGTTGGATATCTCATCACAGCTTGTTGAAACGAGAGTACGGAGACGCTGTTCTCATTGGCGCGTCGAGCCTCAAGCACATCGAGCAGGTTTGTATATTCGATATCCTTAACGAACGAAAAGTTGATAATTCATGCTGTTTAGAACCTCGTGGACTTGGAGAAGGGCCCTCTTCGTATGTAATTCCGAAGCTCTCATGTTTTCATTACTTAAAATTTCTTATAGCGGACGACGTAGTCAAGGCCCTTGACGAGGTGTGGCAGGACGTTAAGGCTTTTTCCAGCCCTTACTACCACTAGATCACTTGGTAAGCTCGTGCCCTTATCAAATTCAATTTATTTTGAGTCTAAAATGTATATTGTGTAGTCTGTTTCTATCATCGTCGAAGTTGCTTTCAAGCTCTCAAATGATGTACACCGACGCGCGTGTAAGCCGTATATTCAAAATATAGTTTATCATTTCGTTTTTCTTGATTGTCTGAGGCTCTTTGTTCAAGCATTGGAAGTGGTGTTCGAGAGTGAGCGGATTTACGTAATTCGAATGTTATTCTCGATTTCCAACTCTTTTCCGTGGGTTTTGGAAGAACATTGCATGCGATATACCCATGATTCGTGTTTCAGAGTCCATGTGAAAGCTGAATATCGCCGTATTAACGACTAAACCGCTGAGAAAGCCGGTGGCTACTATTCTGTAGTGCGACCTTTGATCTCAAAATCAAGGCACGTCCATTGTCTAGTAGACGTTCAACATATCTAAGTAAAGAACCATAAAAGATGATTGACCTCATGCTGTTTCAAATGCCACGGACACTATGCCAAATGATATGACTCGTATTGCGTCCAAATTTCCAATTCCCGGGCGCAGGCCCGGTGGAAAATCAACGCAGCGTGAATGGCGATTGTAATCTCATGATATGCACGTTCTAATTCCTCATTCCATGCCTTACCCCGTAATGTTAGACAGTGTTGAGCCTCTTATATGCCCAATTTTCTGTTGGACTCGATCCAACTTGAATTTCAAATCCTGCGAATGCGCCACGGTGACATTTGATCTGATCACGTCAACCCGCGTTCTAATTAGCCCGAAAAGGAGCGAGCTCATATATTTTTATAGAGGCCGAGCGTGGCAAAGCGCGGCATCTCACTCTTTGAAAGCACAATGAGATTTGACTCAAAGACATCACATCAGTCACCTGTATATATATACGCATTGGCCCATGATCAAGGGCTTGCCTTGTTGCTCCCCCCGTTTGCTAAGGGGTACTTTACTTGTTATGAATGCCCTACTTTCCCTCCTTTCAAGTTTCAATACCTCAAGAGCGGTGCTATCTGGACACCATGATGCGTGGAAGACTGCAATGATCAGGAAACTTGGATTATTTCCATGCGCGTATGTGTGTGCTCTGCTGTGTGAATTTTTTTTTCGTTAGTGAGTCTTCCATTGTTCTCTCAGTTTGGACTGCTTTGAGGACGTACCTCGCTGCAACTGTGTAAATGGTTGGCATCCAAAGGAGATGTCTTCATGCAATGTATGTGCATGTACAACTCGTTGCGATTCCGCCCACGATATGTCGGTATTCACCATCCAGTTTCGAATGTGCTAAGACCCATATTGGACCTTGGCGTGCACCACAGTACAATTTCGTACCAGTTAACTGCAGCTATTGGACGTCCATTCTGTGAAGGGATATTGTAGGCTTACGGGCCTTAGCATTGGTCCTCGACTCCTCGAGCCAGTTCTTGTACAAAAGACCAATACAGTTCGCTTCGGGGATTTCATGATCAAGCTATTCGATCCCCAATGGCAAATCTAAGCAGCAGCACTTAATTCTGCAGTCCCAGCGTATTCCTTTTATACTTCTGAGTGCCGACTCCCTAATGGTTCGCGAAAAATGGAAGTACCGATGCAATGGGACTCAAGTAGCGTCGGGAAGATGAGAAGACAACCATTATCCAGGAATTCTTCCCAAAATTTATAGGGGTGGCCCAACCTCATTTCTACAAGGTCGATCAAAGGTCGAGTACAACAACGAATTTACAGCTAGGTAACTCAGTCGTCGTCCCAACCTTGTATTTTTTTGGCGAAGGGGCTTTGTTTGTTTCTGCTGCAGAAACAACGCAGAGCAGAGCGCAACCTTGTCTGGTTGTGCTTTACGGCGGCCTTGTTCGAGTCCGCAACTCCCAGATGTGTTTCCAAGGCAAAGGATTTAGGTTGCGGATGGGAAAGTGGGTTGTAGGTTGAAAGTGCGAGATTGTTTGAAGTTACTAAAATAGTCCATCAATAACCCTCCAGAACAAACAAAGCCAATCCGCATTATTCCCGAACAGTGGATGCTCTGCTAACCTTCTTCGTTCTCCTTCAAAGTCGCTCCTCCCATTCTTCGTTCTTCTGTCCTTTTCCTTTTCCCCCCCTACGGATGCCCCATTTTATGGCGAAACAATGTCGAACACTGCCTCCTCTTTTCCGTCTTCCAGATGAAATTCTTGAAGAGATCGTTTCTGAGCTCGATCTGCACAGCGACTTGGTAGCATTCGCCCTTGCATCGCGGATATGCGCCGACATGGTCATTCCTCATCATACGCAGTACCGGATACTGCGAATGCGACATACAGCACCTAACATATGGGCCCACCTCGCTCGACGTGCAGATCTAGCACGTAACGTGCGAGAGGTCCACATCTGCGAGCCGTCTAATTTATACGCCGCCGATCACTATCCCACCGCTCTCATTGACAAGCAACTGGACGGAAACCTGGAAAATGCAGATGAAAGCGTCAGGATACGCAATATCTGCAGGGCGCTTGGCCATATGCAACGCCTGCGGACCTTTACCTGGTCGTGGATGCATGTCCCAGGGCAGCCACGACCAACATCCCACCCAGCCCACGAGAATGCTATCATGACTATCGTTTCTCAGCTACCCGAACTGGAACACTTCAGCCTTCATGGAAAGTTCGCTATGCACGCCTTGAATATAATTGTAGACCGCAACAGTTTGATGTACCCAGTAAGCGCCCTGTTGCCGATAACGAAGTATCATGCATTGACGCCTCACAATAGGTATGGAAACTGAATAATCTACGGTCGCTATCTCTCGCTGGAGATACCTGGGCGAAATTGGGCAACTCAAAGCATATCTGCAACCTCTTGATGAAATCCCCCAATCTTGAGGTATGAGTTCTCGGTTGTATTCCGTCGTCATATCTGACTAAATATGACTAATCAATAGCATCTGGAAGTCCCACTTGAATTCCACCATCTTGCAGAGTGTCGTCTACCCAAACTAAAGCATCTGAAAATGGTGCTGCAAGCTGGAGGAGTGTCGTTCGGACTCGATCATTCACGCGCAGTTTTCCTCCAAAACCATCCTTCTATCGAAGTACTTAACTGGTCACCGATAGGAAACCCTGCTATCCCCCACGATGCTCTTCCAAATCTACGGTCTCTTCGTTCCAACAAGCAATTCGTCACGGCCCTCAACGATCCTGAGTTCGGCTCCAATGCCCCAGTTTTAATGACTCCTCCGTCAACCCCAGTTGCCGTTACCACGAATATCCCAGCTGAACCCGTACCTGAACCTCCTGTCATCATGCGAAAAATCGAGAATCTAGACATCTACTCTCTGGATGCGCAGATGCTTTTGGATCTTAAGTATATCGACCGGACAAGTTTACGAAGAGTTAATCTTCAGACTTTCAGCGATGTTTCCATCCTTCACGAGATTGCAGAAGTCTTTCCTAATATCGAATGGCTTTCACTTCCACCTGTACATCTCCCTTCAGGCGCCCAATACCCGGTTCCTGTGTCAAAGGTTAGTTGCTTACCCAATATTTGACGCACCATGACGTCATTTGATTTACGACATGCTGCAGGACCAATGGCTCGATATTCTACCCCGCTTTTCTAAACTTCAAGTTTTCCGCGGGCTTGGTCTCTGGTTTTGCGTGAAAATGACAAGTCTGCGATGCATGATATAATAAAGGATCTTGTTCAAGTCTGTCCACGCCTCCGTGTACTGGACCGTTTGAACAGGCATAACGACCTCGACAATTTGAAGGAAATCGTCATCACGCGCAACGGCGAACAGGGCGAAATTGTAAACTACATGATATTGCCCAAGCCATCCAGGTAAAGTTATTTACCCCTTTTAAAAGGGTTGTTATTAATTCTTCATGTAGAAATCCTTTCGATGTCATGGATGGACTGTTCAACTAAGCGCTATTCCCTAACCCATCACCCTTATGACCAACTTATGACACCATCCACGATTCTACTCTATGATTACCCTAGTCCACCAGGAGTGGCGGCTGCATATTCTGCAGTTATATTCGCTTTCGCGCACATAATGGGCTTACCCGAGCCCTTCTAGTCCCTTCTACAACACCCACCTTCCTTGCATCGAGATCCGACCTCGCTCCTAATGAGGGACCCAACATTGTTTTCGGTATGTATGCTTTTGTACATGAATTTGCTGTGAAATTTGCTGCACTGTGTAATAGCATCCCCCGCTGATTTGGGGACTGCTTGTACTCTATACGGACTAATGTGGCAATATATGTTTTGTCCTTGACTTCTTTGTTATCACAGTTAGTGCCCCGATGTCCGCGGAAACAGACGAAAACAGAAGAAAACTCGCGACACATCAAGACGATAATTTATGGAGTCGATGCAAGAAGAATATTGGACCCGAGCTCATTTCCACCCTTGAACGGTTTCAGCATCAACCCAGGACAGCCTAGATGGGCCTCCGACATTTTTAAATACGAACGCATTTTGTCGCAGTCTATCGCGTACATCGCAGGTTGGTATACCGCACCGATCTTTTGAGTTTGCTCATGTATCCAGCATTTACTGGAAGCTATCATTCTACTATATTGCCAACTTCTTTTTGTGGATAATACTTTCGATGGCGTCGGAAACAAATCCATTCAAACCGTCTTTGAGATGGGAATCGTACACAAGATTTCATTGTCGACGCGTCATACCTTGTTTTTGATTCTTTTTCGGACCTCGGCTGCTGCTATTCTTCATTGCTGATGCACAGAACTGCGTCAACAGGACTTCGGTGTAGCATGTTATGGATATTGAATAATTGCCCAAGGTCTTTCGGCGAACAATCCCCATCAACCTAGGAATTGGTCATAAGTCATCAAGTCAAGCATATGTGGTATGCTTTTCAAGCCTGTCCGTTCTGTTATTGACTCGAGGTGCATTTTTTCATTGCTACTATGATACACAATCTCTATTGATAGTTTGGCTGACCCAGCCGAGCTCTTAAAAGTTCTGAGTCCTTCACTGAAGGTCGGAGGCAGGATTTAGCATATTGCAGCGCCATTCTTCCTCGTCTTAAGGCACCTACAGGTCCGTCGTCGGTCACGGCGCTTGTGATCGATATCGTTTCCGGGGTGTACGCGATCAGAGACCTCGCTTGCTTTAATTTCGGCAGGTACGACCTACTTGACGGAGGGTTTTCGATGTTGCCTGAATTTTCGGCTCCGTAGACTCTGCAGGGTCTACTACATTCGGCATACAACGATTTCACTCACTGCAAATTGGGATATGCCTTTCAGAGCTCTCGATCTCCTGATCATGATCATGATCAACAGCATATGATGTTCTCAATTAGAAGTCAAGGAAAACAGGGGATGGCCACCGTCCCACAGGGGCATCTTGGATTGACCTCCTGAATAGACCCTGATATGTGTTATGTGTTCTCTACAACTTTTGACTTTTTGACTTTGAAGCTGCCTCGCTTGCGAAGGACGGTCTCCACGACTATGTGAGGGCTTGTGCCACGGTGGTGTTTCTGTTGTCAAGTCATCGATATCTAGTTGTTTAAATGTGTTTTAGTGAGTATTTACCAATCCATCGACCTAGACTTGACCTATTAGGCGCTGGAGTCCATTTCTCAGGCACCAATTTCAATTCGAGTTGACTCTGCAGGTGATCATGAATCAATCCTGATTTACCAACAACTTTAGCAAGTTATGATCTTGGTCTTGCGCCATAAGCAGTACCGATTCTTGACGGTTGGCTTTCTCTCGGAGTTTCGAAGGCACCTCTGTGCCACCGTTTATGCTGAGGATTATGAATGCTTTGATTCATATATCCGGTTTCGTGCAGGTATGGTCTTTTCGATCGACATCAGTGTGTGCTTTGTCTCGACCTTCAACTTGACATTGCCACGACGATCGTTCGGTTTAACATGAATGGTCGGGGTTCGTTGAACCAATTTCTAAGAAATTCCGTTGTTTTGCACGATGGCGAACAAGGCTTCGAAGGAGCTAGAAGAAAAATCGACCCCATGGCGCACTCCACAGCATGTTTGAATTAGCCTTTCG
Organism: Psilocybe azurescens; assembly: GCA_023853785.1. NCBI lineage: Eukaryota > Fungi > Basidiomycota > Agaricomycetes > Agaricales > Agrocybaceae > Psilocybe > Psilocybe azurescens. Next base: position 483,701 of record JAJIRX010000859.1, on the reverse strand, counting down.
TTTCAAAAATGCTTCTCGTCGCCGTTCCAAGTGGTTATGTTTCCTTTGGATACCTTCACCACCAGTCCTTGCCTTAACCACCTATTGTCGCTCTTTTCAAGACTATAACACTATGCGTTCTTTACTCGGCTACACGTTCTTTGTTCTCTCTGCTGTTCTTGGAGCAGCAGCTGATAGCTCATCCAAGTGCTGGAATCAACCTCTCTTCCTTATGCACGAATGGTCTCGAGCATTGCGCAGAGGTTGTTTCTGTGACCACCACTACGCCTTCTAAAGCTGTGCCTTTTGGAAAAAAGCTAGACTGAGCAATGCTCTCCGACATGCTCATAGTATGGCACATAAAGCATCAGGTATAGTCAACTGTCTTTTACTTGAGTAGGCTCGCCTGTAGGTTGATTATGGATACGACAACAGAGTTTCAACGTCGACAAGATCCTTCGGGCGTTCCACAACAAGAACGAACTGGGGTGATGCAAATTTACGGTGATGCCACGCCTATAGGCTACTTGTCTGCGACGACCCAGGACGGTGCTATATATCGTATAGATTCCTCTTTGATGAACGCTGCCATTATGACTGTGATGGCACCATCATCGGAAATGCAGGGATCTAGTTTACGGGTTAGCATCGCTGTAAGTTAACGCTCTTCACTTGAGAGAAGAATACGACTGACGATACTGCATCGGATTAAAGGGTAGTGATATCAGCTCTCGGTTCCCGCTTCTTGGACTTGTTCAAGGGCGCGATAATGTAGATACAGACATTGGACCTGGATCATATCAGTAGGTCCCTCATTTATACTTTCTCCGAGCGCGCAGCGTGTTAATCATATATTTTTTCTAGCTATGTTTACCTTGCTGGAGTAGCAGTTCCAGGAAGTGAGTATGATTGTTTCAAGATTGTTTTTGATACCGTATACGAAGTCAGTTCAGCTTACGGTGTCCAATTCATATAGCGACTCCGGGGCATCTCCTTCTATCATTGATAATTCCTATACCGATGTGTCGCTAATATCCAGGGCCGCGGAGACAGACCTGGTAAGCCTAAAATGGGGCATTGGCTCATTTATTCATGAGGTTTGATGAATGTCTTGCATTTATCTAGTGGGATATCGACTTCACCACGGGCGTTATGACACCCAGATGGATCAATTCAGATGGAGGTGAGTCTTATAAACTCAAAAATATACTACGTTAATTCTTGACCTCCAATCACCCTTCAGCCTCGCCAGGTACAGTTCTTTTACTCAGGAAGGAACGGTGTATGGGGGTGGCGACATGGTAGCGTTTGCTGCTGAATACTCTGGAGCCACAAGTATAGTGAGTCCTTTTCGTCTTTGAGCTGGCACACTCAGTCTTAAACTCTGATAGACCTTGCGATTTGTGTTCTGATTCTGAAGCTGGCTGCATGTCTTTCAGTCCAGTCCATGTCTAATTTAAGAAGGTCGAGCCTTCGTTCGCTCTTTTATCCAATTTATATGTGAAAATCCAGCGTAATATACTATAATATAATGAATACATTTTGATATATATCCAAATCTGAATGCTTGAGGGACTTTGAGGTAAATCTGAGGATGTGATGATAGTACGCATGAGTATTCTATAAATGACCGACGGTCACGGCTATGATGCCCGAAACGGCAAGGGGCAGACTGGTTCATCGAGCGACTTGGCTAACATTCTCCGTACTCAATTGCATTCTCTCATACTTCTAACGAGCATATCGATATCACCCATTAACATATCTGCTGAAGTCTTTATAACACATCTCTAACGAATACCGGCCATTACATCATGGCTACAATCTCGACGGCTCTTCGTCATTTCAAGGAACCTACTAAGGAGCAACTAACCCAAATATTCTTTTCTTTACCACCACTGGAATCTGGAGAAGATGAAGAGAAAAGTGTTCAGGACTCAAGGATGGACATAAATGCAGTTCTTAGTCTTGGAGAGGCAGAGGATTCTTATGTGAGTGCTGCCGCGGAATTTGAGAGTCAGGGATAGTGAGCTCTTCTGATTATACATGACATGGCCGATAGGCTGGAAAGCTGCACATTATGCCACCATATTTGGCATTCTCGTCCCTGGATAAAAAGTCTGTAAGATTTACGATACCCCTATCGACAATTCGTCGAGTGGAACGTCTCAATGCGCGCGCCGGAGTCTACGCATTGAGTTTATTAACATGGCATGGAATGAAGATCGTCAGTCAATACGCGTTTCTCCCACATATGATCCTGACCGGCTGAACATTATAACGTTTAGATCGTGCAATTGACGTCCCTGCGCCCGACAGCGGATCTGTTCTGTTCGCTGCTCCGAGATGCCCTAAAAGTGGAGTTACAACGAGGGCAAATGAAACTAGTGAAAACCTTCGTCAAGACATGTTACTCTGAAATCCTTATATCGGATACGTCAAACGCCGCCGATAACGAACGCGAGGATGGCAGTTTGATCACGGATGCTGCAGATGGCAGTAACCCGGAAGTCAGTTACCACGGAGGGCTTGGCCTGAAGTTCAAATTTCCTGGAGACCCAAAGAAGTGAGTCACAACTGTGTTATTTTGCTCAGACAGCCTCTAAATCCACCAAGGCTACGAGAAGCCTCAAAAATCAAGCTATGGACGACTTATCTACGGAGTAAGTATGCGTTTATATCAGAGCGCCCAATAGTCTAAAGTGTTCATAGACCATGGACGTAACCTAACACTCCTTCGCTATCCTCAATGTACTCGTCTTGTACAGGTTGGTTTACCGAATCGGCTGCGTGGAGAGATGTGGGAAACGTTATCAGGGTCAATCTTCCTTCGATTCTCAAATCCTGGGTATTATGAACGACTACTGGAAGAAAACAAGGACACTACAAGCACTAGCACGGATGATATCGAAAAAGACTTACATAGAAGCTTGCCAGAATATGCTGGTTACCAATCAGAAGAGGGTATTAACGCTCTGCGTCGCGTGCTACGAGCATATTCGTACATGAATCCTGAGCTGGGATACTGTCAGGTAAGATTGTTGTTTATAACCGCCCTTCCAAACTCAGTATCTCTCTCCAGGCGATGAATATACTTGCAGCGGCAATTTTGATGTAAGCTTCAATATACTTTCCAACCTCCCGAATGGACGCTCACTCCTCGTTAACAGTTATATGTCAGAGGAGCAAGCGTTTTGGTTACTGGAAGTACTGTGCGGACGATTACTTCCTGGGTATTATGCGTATGTTATTTCCTTCAAAGATAATGATAAAAATGAACTTGAAATTAACAGGCCTTCCATGCACGGGACACTGCTCGATCAACGTGTATTCGAATCTCTCGTTCAGAAATATCTTCCTATTATCCACGACCATTTCACGCTGGTCGATGTACAACTATCAGTAGCATCTCTCCCGTGGTTCCTGAGTTTGTGAGTAGCACCGTTATCTTCGGAGAAAGAGCTCGTTTAACATCAATTTGCAGATATATCAACAGTATGCCGATGGTATTTGCTTTCCGCATTGTCGACTGTTTCTTGTGCATGGGTCCGAAAGTCTTGTTCCAAGTTGGGTAGGTCTCCAACCTTTGAGTATCTTGTTTTTGACTGATCCACATAATAGATTAGGTCGGTTTGAAACAAAATGAGCCTTCGTCATGCCTGACAAATTGATTTAGCTATTCTGAAGATCAACGGGGAGCAACTTCTGCAAATTCAGGATGACGGAGGTTTCCTCAAGTATGTCTCTCTCGACAACATTAACCTAAAAACGCCCTATTAATCCTGTGCACAGCTTGATGAGAGACTACTTTGCATCCTTGGGCGATTCGGCACATCCAACTTCTCCTGACCCTCGTGCACGTGCGATCACAGTTTTCCAAGAATTGCTGCTTGTTTCCTTCAGAGAATTTTCCGTCATCACAGAGGATATTATTCTTGGTGAACGCAGGAGGTTCAGAGGAGAGATCATCCACAGTATCGAGGCATTTTCAAAACGTGGGGCTGTCCGTAACCTGCGGAGTCTTGGAAGGTTCAACAAAGAACAAGCTGGTTTGATATACGATGCCCTTTATAAAGCGATGTGCATCATTCCACCGCTTCCGATTGCTGCACCACCTCCGACTTTGTTCACTACTGCTACTGGCGAGGGTCATGAGGATAAACCAGAAACGAGGATCGGATTACGAACTTTCAGACAGTTCCTCAGCGAGATCGCGTCTTGGGCGCGAGATGAAAAGATCGTAATGAATGGATTCCAAGTAAGCGTTTGCGTCGAGGATCTTTGATTGCTGGTTTCTGACCTCCTTTTAGCAACGCATTGACCGCGAGGTTGCAGAACACGAATTTATTGATCGATTGTTCTACTTCTGGGATGTAGGGTGCCATGGCGCGCTATCTTTCCAAGTACGTGGTTATGCAAAGTATACTTTTTCTGTTCTTATCTTCTTGGAATTAGGACCTTGTATCTGGCCTTGATGGTGTCATGTTCAACGACTTGATGGACAACATTGAATGGTTTTTCAATCTTCACGACAAGAACAAAGACGGGTATTTAACCAAAGACGAAGTGTTGACGCTTTCCGAATCCTTTTTGGTTCGTATTCTACTTGTCATCGTGATTCGTCGTCGTCTTCTCATCTTCTGTGTAGTTTATTTTCCGATATGAAGTTGGAGATGCATATCTAGGAGCCGTGAGCCGCTTTATGACGAACGCCTTTGAGTATGGCGACGCTCTACTACCTCAAATACCCTCAAAGTCCGAAGGCGAAAGTAATAACGCAGAGCCTACATCACCACCACCGATAGCGTCAAATCAGCCATATTTGAATCTAGCCACGTAAGTGTCGTCTTCTCTCAATCCTCTGCGCATTGATATTGACCGGCCCCCTTTATCGCAGGTTCCGAATGGTCGTACTCGCTGATGAAGTGCTAGAATCATTTTTCGAGACCGATCTTTCCGAATCCTTCAAGCTGCACCCTTTGCCAGAGATGGAACTTCCCACATCTCAGAGCGGAATTCTGGGTGATCTCTGGTCATCGATTGCCACCGACACTAATAAGAAGATGTTTAATATGTTCACTGATGAAATTGGAAAGACAATTGGCAAACATCAGGTATGCATACATGCCTTGATTTTTGACGACAAAAATCAAAACACGACGACTAAGGCTAATTACATTTTTGGTCTTTTTAGGTCGTCAATAAGCCTTCGATTGGGCGATATACCCAATTGGAAGAGCCGAAGGCTCGCGAGTCGCTGCTACGCCGACGTTGCGCAAATCACTTTCGAAAGCCAGTATCTTGTCAGGTACCACGCTCACGTCGACTTCGGAGAAACAGGCGTCGACGTCGACGTTATCTGTCAATACTTCTTTGGAACCCGCCAAGTCGCTGCCTACTGTTCCTGACAGTGGAAGCCTTTCTGCGATGCCCATGTTACAAGCGGTCAATGCTGCAGCACTCATGGAGCGCACGCATTTCGCTATCGACGACGCCAAAGACGACGATGAGGAAGATGAGGACGAAGATAGTTTAGGGGGTCATGATCATGACGACCAGGTCATGGACGAGGTATTTCTTTTTCAGGGATTGCAGACAAATGTTGACTTGGATGCGCCTCTTCTAGGTCGACGCTTTCTTGGAAGCTCACGACTCGGGTTTGACTGACGCCGATAAAGCGGTGGCAAATGGTAAATTGTGTCCTGATTGGCCATGCATCTGCTTATAATTGATATAATATCATTCTAGATCTTTTGCATGCAGAACCTCTCAAGTAGGATGCTCGTGCCTCCTGTTATGTTTTCCCTGCCGCGCAAGGAATCTCGACCGTTGATATTTAGTTTTTTACTGTCCAGACTGGAGTTATTACTCCAGCTCACAGCACAATCCAAGGAAAGGCTTTATGTACATTTAGTAATACATTTGGGTATCAACAAAGGACAATTATAGTAGACGACAGACCCTCACAGCAAGGTAAAATTTCAAGCTACAGCTCCAGGACCTGGGTCGACCCAGATTCTAATTGCAAGGTCTGAATCTATGGAACCTGTGGCAATCATGTTCTGGGTAGGATGAGTCTAAGAAGAAATGTCAGCATGCATCAACTAAAACTGGAAAGGTACAAGAGGAAAAAGGCGTGCGTACCGCCACTGCAACGACAATATCTGTTGGGCCACAAAAATGAATCTCCTCATAAACCATCAGGGAAGTGTGGTGGGAAATGGCTTACCTGTATGTCCTTCCAGAACCTGGACGATTTCTCGGGTTTGGAGGTCCCATATGTAGGTTTTGTGATCTTCGCTTCCGGCCACGATCCACTTCCCTCCTGTGACGCTGAAGCATGCAGAAATGCAGTATTTTGTATTGGCGTGGCCTTTGTATACTTTTAAGCAGCGAGTTGTTTGATAGTCCCATAGACGTATGGTGCTGTCATGAGCCGTCGAAAGGATGTATTTTGAGTTGGGAGAAAACTGGACGTGTTGACTGTATAGGAAGTTAGTATTATCAAAATTTGAGTACAATAGCAGAAAAAACATACCAAATCGCATCGTGTCCCTCCGCCAGTGTTTTGAGACACTGACCGTCGCTTGTATTCCAAATTCGGCTAAATAAGGACGTAAATAGGAGTGCTTCCCTTCCACCATACACGCACGGAGCTCACATTAAGCCGTCCAAGGCACAGGAGACGATGAGAGTGGCATCTCGGTTGAAATGAACGGCGGTAACGAAATCCGTATGGGCGTGGAGAGTCTTCATACACTTTCCTACAAAAAAAAAAGGATTGAAATATGAATAACATAATCACGCCTTCAAGAGAGAGAAAGAGAGACGAACCTTTGGCTGTATTCCATATCCGTACATCGCCATCACAGCCTCCAGAGACAAGGAGATTCGAGGCTGTATTGTAGTTCAAACAAAACACCCATTTCGTGTGGCCTTTCAGCAGTTTGCGGGTCAATCCCTTTTAAGCAAAGGTTCAATTTTTGTTGATGTGGCGCAGAGGATGGGCAAAGACCGACCGTTTCGACGTCCCATATTCGAATTGTGGTGTCGTCAGAAGCAGAAGCGAGGTAGACGCTATCGGACGACCACGAAATGTCTGAGAGTCCTTGTGTATGGCCATTCAAATCTCTCAGGAACTCTCCGGTCTCAGGGGACCATATTTTTACGACTTTCTCGGCGCCTAACACCACACACACAAGATAGTAGATTCTCTTGAGACATGCATTCGAGAGAACAAGGTCGGATGTGACTAACCACACGAAGCGAGGAGTTTTCCATCGGGGCTGAACTTCACAGCTGATATCGACATTGTATGGCCCCGAAGAGTATGTCGAAGTGCATAGTGCGGTTTTTCGCGTGGACCTGGTGCTGCTGGCACTGGAGCTTGGGGCAACGGCGCCTGTGGTGGTGGTACCGCAGCTGGAGCATGAACATGGGACGGCTGATTTTCAGGAATTTGAGGGTCATCCTCAGTGGTTTGCGATGAAGTATCATCGTCTGTTGAGGAGTCATCCATCCCAGCTAATGGATCCATACTTTACGCAAAAAAATTGTATACGGTTCTGGAGATTAGAATATAGATTTGTATTGATATGCCGATGTCGATAATTTGAATGCGCGAGTCAACAGGTGATCACGACAGTTGACTCGTAAGTTCAAGAATTCGGCCATCATGGGCAGCCGAGTTACGTAAGTATAACCTTGAAGGTTGCCTTTTTTGTCCTCAAAGAAAAGCTCATTCATTCAAGTCAGTAATTTCCTTTGGGACTCGAGGAAAGTGCATAACTGTTTGACGTCTGGCATTAATTAAAATGAATTCAAATAGGGGACTCAATGAACATTTCGTCCACTGGACTTGAATCCTCCCTCCAACACTGGTTTCCTCACCGAGGCTTATCGCGTCAGAGGGAACCCTGCAGTGTCTCGTGCTCTGAATTAATCTAATCTAATTAACGTCGGACTTGGCACACCCCTGGAAAGATAATAGGAGCAGATGAAAATGGCTGACACAAGCAATTTAAAGGTTATAGGTTATAATTTGTGGGGCTAAGCCAAATCATTTGAAAATCATCGTACAACTTATATAGACGATCGGCCTCCACACAAGATGTGCCTCAGGTCTGATCTAATGGATATCTTATTGATTAGTCAGACAGAGATCTCGAAAGATTCACGAACCTTCATTCGTACCCCGAAGACAGGAATCTTCTTCCTTTCAAGCCCAATCATAGGGGGTTTTTTGAGCCGGGTGGTTTGTTTATATATACAATGGTGCACCGCCTATATAACCGGCTACCCGTCAAGATAGAGTTTACAGATGAAGCAGCCGACCGAAGTCGCACAGGGCTGACAGTACGCGTTAGCCGAACGTACTGCTATCTCCGACGCGACAGAATCTTATGAACGAAGGACCAAGTACAAGCTTCTGTTCCGCATTAGCGCCCGTGACGGTGTCAATTCAGCTGTGTCCCGTTCATAGCATTGAGAGGCGCGCCGCGCAACATACGCAAAATTATATGTAGTGAAGGTGATCCGACAAATCGTAGGCTTAGAGTAAATAAATGTAATCAACATCTTGGCGCGCGATTGAATTGTCAGAAAGGAAAGGCTGTAAGAGGCTCTATCTAATTAGCGCAGATCGATGGCAAATATCTGGGATATTTCAAATCTCAACAGATTCTATTACGAGCCACCATCGGTTGGCCTAATGGAGAAAAAAATCCTTTTGGTCCATCCTTGTCTCCGAGAAACTGGGCCAGAATTGGGAAGAATGTTCCTTCCCAGCCTTCCCAGAGGAAGTTTATCTTCGTTTGCCGACTGAGGCATATAAGGACCTCTAGTGACTCGTTTATTCCAATTCGCATCGTACCCGCTCTATCGATTCAGCATGTCCACTTCCTTCTGCCAATATTCGCCTTCGGCATCTGGTAGTGACGATACTAGGCGCAAGCCTGGCAGCCGACATATCAATACCGGTCGCAAGACATACAAGCTATGCACTAAATCGCAAACAAGAAAAAGGGAACCGGTCTGGCCTCCCCTTCTCGAGTCTGCCTTGCTCGAAGGTTGGCAGCATTCCTAAAAAAACATTCAACACACTGATCGTACATGCAGGTCTGGCGCAGTATGTACCGACGTCCACCAAAGATCCCGCCTTGCTCATGCGATTCCCCCGCCGCAATGTATGCATCTCCAAGCACATCAAGGAGAAGACGGGGAAGTACCGCACACCCAAGCAAGTCGGCAGTAGACTCCAGCAACTTCGCGAAACCTGCTGCGACAAATACAGTACGTTTGCCACTTCGCATTATTTATAGAACGAAGACTTACCCTCATCGTAGTTCTCGATCTCATCGGAAGCAAAGACTTTGGCCGGGACCGACTGTCCCCTACCGACTCTTCATTTTCAACGTCCTCATACGAAGTGCACTCTGAGCCCTCATCTCCAACAACAGTAAACATTAATTATTTTAATGCCCATTTGCTTCTTCCTAACTCAAATCTTTTTCTTTTAGGATGCCCTGCAACTAGGATCTCTACCTCCCTTCTCCGTGCAGCAGTACACCACAGCTGTAGCGCTCGCACTGTACGAGTTCGATTGTCGCGCAGCCTCTGTGGACGTGCACCCCATCATCAGCCTGGATCTCGATGAGACCGCGCTCAGCATGTCGTCTTCTTCTGCCCCCGCATTTGTGCACCCAGCTGAAGTGCGCACCGCTGGACCGATAGCTCAGTGCTCTCCCGTGCTTAACTTCACGTCGAACCGCTTCTCGCCGGACGCGCAGTATCGGTGCATCTCGGATGTGTACATCAACGGCAAGCACGTCTACAGCATGCCTGCACGCCTGGAGCTGTGCAGCTCGAGTGCTGATGCGATGACCTTCTATAAAATGGAGCTAGGACACGACGTCTGGGCGATCCTCACGAGAGACTCCGAAGGTGGGCTTGTTTTTATTCACGGTCTCATTCTCTGGTTTCTCATTATTTTTATTCCAGCATATTCGTCGTATACCATGACCCAGAACATATACACGGTGTCTACTGGCACTATTCACGACGAATGCCCGGTCTTCTCTATCAATTATACTCTCGAGCGCGGCTTCGACGTTCCAGCATATGTGTCCACTGCGACGGATATTACTCAACGTACGATGGGCGTCTATGAATCCCAATGGACTACCAACATGCAGGCAAGCGCCCAGACCGACTACGGCTACGTGCTTGACTTTACCCCCGAGACAACGCTGGCCTATGGCATCACCGACGCCTCAGATATGGGGTACCAAGTCGCACAAGTGCCCCAGCTCGCTCTATTCTACCCACAGCCCACCGACTTCCTCTGCCTGCCCCAAGACGGTGCCCCATTCCAGACTTATTATTAAATCCGCTTCTCTCCTCTCTTCTGGGTTTGTTGTAATGTGTAATCCTGGTATGTTATTGTACTATCCCTATTTATTCTTAAAATTTGCTGGTCAGTACTCGTACAATTCACCCTATTAGTATGACTCTCGCGCATTATTATTACCCCACATACGCCGCCTCCTTTGTATTGGGCGCGAAGATATTTATTATTAGTCTCCCCATTCATTTTACTTCCGGACTCAGAGAGTTTGTTGTAATGTATGTACACTTTGTAATGTATGTACACTGAAGCTGCCATGCTCTTCTAAGTAGTACTAGCTTCCTTCCAATCGTTAACTTATCTTTACCACTTGTATGCTCCATTACTTACATTAGTCTCGAATGTTGTAATATCAAATTATTGATTCTCGACTTGTGCTCGATTTCTGTGACTTTAGACTTTCATTGTTCGGACTTACCTCGGGGCGTCCGAATGACGTCTTGATGCATTTCTACATAGCTTCCCATCTCCTATTCAAGCCTATCCACAGCCTTTAGGTCCATTTTCCAGATAGATCTTGGCAGTATCACTTGTGTGGCTAATTCCTGCATGTTCACTTTCATTGCACCCTTTCTCGTAAGGTTGGGTATCAATTTAACGCCCAAGCTTCAACACCCACATGCGATGGTTGCAGCCTTAATCATGTTGTTATCGGTCAGCTGGTGGATTCATGAAACCTTCCGTTGGACAGGTCGTATTGTATACTTTTATCTTTTCCCAATATCATTTGATATTTACCGGCAAGCCTATGTTGCCGCCTATGTACATCGTAGAGATTCCGGACTCCGATCATCAAGAGTTAATTAAAAACAAGCGCGAGCAGTTGGCCTAGTACCCCCGTTAGGAAAGTTGTTGACGCGAACGTTCGCTGTTATGTTCTACCTTGGTTCTACTTCTGCCAGTGTGTTTGAGAGAAAAAAAACCCGCAATCGTGTAGATCAAGGAAGAGGTACAAAGAACTGAGAAGCTTATGAAAATTGATAAGAGAGGTCGGGTATGGTCTTGCCGACGTCTTACTTCACTTAGGATTGCTTACTCCTATCGCAGGGTTATTTTAACGGCAAGAATATAAACGAGGAGGGTGTAAAGATGAAGCATTTGCACAACCACTAAAATAGTCCAGTTATGTCGTAGTTTTCTTTAGGGTTGGCTCTTCATTAGCTCCGAGTACTCGAGTATAGTAAGTTTGGACTGGTTCGACAGAAGATATCTGTGGAGGGTTGGCCGATTTCAATAAGTCGCACCTGAGTCAAGATATATCGAGGCCGCGCGTGCGCATAGACAGCTTCTCAAGCATAAGATGATTACCAGAACTCGACAAGTATGTTGCATCTATCTCGTTGCATATAAAGGTTTTCAGAGGTTTAAACAATGTCACCTATTGGACCACACCTGATTAAAACTAAAGCAGTGATTTGGCGAACCCTTCAAACGGTGTTTACTATGATGCTATAGGTACCAAGACGGTGGTATCGAATATATACTTCCGACGCGGAAGAAGATTGATGAGCTCGCTTTCCGATGCTTCCTCCTCGGAGGCAAATGTACTCTTCACTGAATCAATCGACGGCGCTCAAAAGATATTCAGAGCTTTTAATAGCCTTTCGGAGCCCGGTTTCATCATACACAATGCTATCAAGTGTACGTACTAAATCATCATGACCTATCGATTCAGAAAACGACTAAGGGGCGAAGAAACAACAAAGGGATGAGCGCTATAAGCAGCGCTTTGGATAAATCAGAGCAAGTGAATTGCAGTGAATTGTGCGTGCGGCAAGCGAACCTCTGACTGGTCGCTTTAATGGGTCTTGCTGATTCGCTAGGCAATTGGGATTCAATTGTATCTCGAGATTAATTTCACCGAGGAAGATAAGATAATAATAATCGCATCAAGAGGCCACCCGTCTTGAGCTTTGAAAACAAATGAAGCAAATGGGCTTCCTGTAACCTAAAAGTCAAAATTGTAAATAAGAAGCTGCAGTTCAGGCGATTTCCTGAACGTGACCTTAGTCTGCCTCATGGTGACACAAGATGTATAATATGAGGTGACATTATCATCTCTCTATCACTGAAAGGGATGTTGTTGGTCAGGCAGCCGTCAATTTGCAATCTCGATCTTTAATCTGCATGCACAACGAGGTAAACGCAATGTGCAACAACGCATAAAGATGTTGATAATATTAATTGCTTTCGTCCTAGAACAAAACATTAATTCAGCAAAGCATAGTTCCTTTGGGTGTGTGCTCAGAACAAATGTCATATCGACTCCACAAATCTGACGGTATTTCGATAGGCGGTAGCCTTTCAGGGAGAGATTAAGGAACCATGCCGCAAATATTCACTTTCAAAGATCTTCGCCGATGGGTAACCAGGTGAACAGAAAAATAGTCCATGCGACATAATATTCAGATAATTTCCACAATTGAAGGCCATATGCTAGAATAAGATTTGTGTTCAATACGATTCATCAATCCGAAATTCGAAATGCGAATCACCCACCTCAGAAGGCCCACTATGACCTGCATAATAGCAAGCAGGAATGGTATCCATCTAAAAGAGAGAACAATGAAGCCTTGGACCGAAAAAAGTCGGGATAGGCGCCACCTACGTCGACATATTGAAATGAGCGGCATTGAACAAGCCCGCCATGACGAAGCCCATGATTGCCGACCCAATCACAGCGCCTGCAACACTGAGAAAAATAAATGTGAATAGAACGATGAGCGCAAATGCGACTCTTGATCTACGTTCATTTGTCTTGGGGGTTTAGTCGGTTGAAAGGATGGAGCATCCACGTTTAGGAAGGGTTGATGTGAACCCATTGAAGAGAGCTGGTACGATTCGCGAACGTTCAGAGAAGCTCGCCGTGCAGGTGGGGGGAATGAATAGTTCCAAAAAGCGTATAGGCCGCAAACCAGGAATATGGGCGTGTAGAAAATCAGAGTCCAGTACAAGGTGAATCTGAATATATCTGCAAACTGATTAGACTTTGAGATCTCTATGCATGTATTAATCAAAGCTACCATTCGCGTGATACAAATAGGCGCCTCCAGGTTGTGTAGGTGCATTGTGCTCAATGTGAATGATTTCTCTTCCCGGATTGTACAACGATGGCCAAGGCGGGGTGGTGTTCGTCGTCATTAATACAGTGTCAAAGCGCTGACTGGTCGTAATTTGTGGCCTCAACTTTCAGAATCTAGCGTACAATTCATAGCCGCTTCGCCGCCTTCAGCCGTAGGAGAGCTAGCGTCGAAGGGAATGTCTAGCTCAAGAGGTGAATTCCGTTCAACACCTTGCAGTATGCATACGCCACCTCGCAGTCACAGCGCGTCACGACCGTCACAGTCAGCGTGCCGAACATTGGCCGGACACCCCGAATTTCTTTCTTCATTGTTCAACTTGCCCAACCACCTCCTATCACCATATTTCACTGATATAAGCACCCATTGGCTCGTGTTTCTCGTACTGATGTTTATTTCGATTTTTTGGTGTATTCTGGTGTATTTTACAGTCATTGCACCCAAATTGCACCCGATCTCTGTTAGCTTCTATTGGCGTTCCTTGACCTGCTCCATTTGATTTGTCCAAAGAGCCGCTTATAGCTCTCATTCCTCCGTTGACTCTTCACCCATTAGCTCCCCTTAGTCGTTTGCTGAATTGATTGGTTAAGGGTCCTATAACTGACCTGTTCTCACTCATGATCACTTGAAGACGCAATCAATGACTACTCATAAGGAATAGGGGCACTCTAAAATCCTTTATTTCAAATTCGAGCCAATGCATTTGCCAGGTCGTTGGGTCACGATTTTCCAAGTTCCGTGACGGGTGCTCAAATCTCAATTCGAAGTTGTACCCTCATCATTTGTTCTTTCACTTGTGTTTTTTTATACCCCAGATTATATCTGGGGTGAGGTATCACAAGGGTTAGTAAGGCATAATCAATCACATTTAGACATTGCCATCGAAGGCGCCTGTCAACATGACACAGGTACTGAGTCCTGACTAACTGCCTTCTAGTCAGTTGTCTTGTCAGATCCTGTCGCGCTCGCTCTTTTGCTGTGAGCCGAGGATCGAGTTTATCTCGGCCTATGCATCTTCCCCTACATCGCCTCCACAGTTATGCACAGTATATCTTTTTATTTCATTTAACCTTCATGATCAAGCGGTTATACCCTGGAGTCGAGTTGAAATAAAGCTGCTGGTTAGTGCTACTACAATAACCCCCTGTCCGGCGGCGGCGGAGGTGACAGACATCGACATTCGAATATTCAGGACCATACGTATATTCCGCATACAAGGCGTATGAGTATGCACCTCGGAAGTTCAACCATTCTTCGGGGTCACCCGCATTTCTCTGGGTACCCGAGCCGAGCTGGAGGTGCGCCTGGACTTCGAAGCTGCGCCAAATATCAATTGATTCGTGAAATTTTGTACTAGAACCGCATTACTCTACTTGGTAGTCTATTGCAACATATCTTAAGGGTGGCCATGTGTTTATCGAGACTCAGTCGAGACCGAAAGGCACGGCACAGCATGATTGAACAGGAAGGGTTAGATACATATCCTAAGGTGATCTCTAAATAATTCAATGGAAAGGACAAGAAAAAGAGTGGAAAGGGACTACACAGACTCCATCGGATTGGTTTCAGTTCGAACGTCACAATTTCATCATTGAAGCTGCACTGAGATTCATTTTACAGTTCTTATACTGTTCAAAATCTCCTATTTGGCCATTCGTATGCTAGTATGTAGCTTCACAAAAGATTCTGATCACCTCCTTCACCTGACATCATGATGCCGTAACGGCACTTCACCATGTTCAGAAATGGCAATAATTCCCAAAATGGGCCAGTCCACCCACTCATCTACCGGCACTCATTCATCCAGGCGCAGCACCAACAGCCAGGGTGGAGAAATAATTTATGGAATTATGGCTAGTACAATGTACGAGTATGTATGCATTACAGAGTAAACATGATCCCAATTTCTCTCTCGTAGTCTTGGCCCTTTCGTCTTCACGCTGAGTATTCTTCTGTGGATGATCAGCCGTCCATTCCACCCAGGCCGCTGCCCTCTTCATTCTAGATCGAGCCAAGAAAGAACGACCATGGATTCGGCCTCGTTCATCAGCTGAATTGACCTATTCGGAAGAGGCTGGGCTGGGTGGGGATCGATGCTGTGGATGCCCCCTCTTCGCAGCCTGCAGGCCGACCCCGACCAACCTCGAGGCTCGCGCGTGGATACGCAACGCGCACATTTCATAATCGCGAGGTTCCGTCGTATATGCGTGTATGTTCGCACGATGAGATGATGTTAATGCGCCATGCATTGTCGCAGTTGCTGTTGTAGCAATGAAAATTGAAACAAGCAAGAATCACCGCCGCGGGATCTCTCAGACGGCTCGCATCACATTTCCTTCCTTTCCTTCCCCTTCCCAACCATCCGTCTTCATCTCTTCCAACAAAGCAAAATTCTCCATCTCCTGTCCCATCTCCTACACACCATTCCCCCCAGCAGCAGCCCCAGCCCTTCTAGCCAACATCCGCGCCCGCGCCCGCTCCATGCTCTCCTTCAGCTCTGGACTCTCCCACGCAGCCGTGTCTTCCTCCCCTCCAATGCCATTCCCAACGCCGGACGGAGTGCTGAACAGTGCGCTCTCATACGACACGCCCCTCACATGCCCATGCCCAGTCGATCCCGCTGCTCGGTCCTGTCGTCCAAAGGTAGCGTTGTAGAAAGGAGACGGCACCGAGCTGGGCACGAACCCCGCCGACGCGTGCGCGGGGGTGTACGACGTCGATGCGGATGCGTAGGACGACGACGGTGTGAAACCTGTCCTCTTTGGCGAGGCGGATATCGAGCCAGACGCATACGTTGATGAAGAGGAGGTGGAGGTGCGCACGCCGGAAAGTCCGAGGCCCACCTTCGAAGGGGGAATATGAGGGAAGGGCGATATCGCGAGGACGGGACGCCTTCGCTCGTATCGGGATTGACTTCGAGCTGTTCGATGGGTTGAGGGACCGGACGGAGCCCGATCGTGCGCGCCCATAGCGCGAATGTGAGTGTGTGTCGGCGTCGTCAAATTCCGAGTCATCTCCCTCGCCTTCATCGTCATCGGCTTCCTCCCAGCCACCTCGCCCATCATCCACCTCATCTTCCTTCGCCTCGCTCATGACGACCACCTCGGACTGCAGCGCGCGCCGTCCTTGTTCGATGAGCATGCTCAGCTTGTCGCCCATCCAATCCATCTAAAAAAAGCAAAGCAAAGCAAAAACAAAATAAATCGTCAATAATCAATCTTGGAGAGAACAACAAAAGTCAAGCCGAAAAAGAAAAGAAAGAACTCACTTTGTCCTCCACCTCCGTCTGCACCACCCTCTCCTCCTCCCCTCTCACGGGTCCAAAATCAAACTCGGGCCTCGTCGTCGCAGCCCTCGGAGACCCATACCCCTGCTTCGGCGTACGCGTCCGGCGCGCAGAATGGGCAACAACCACATGATGCCCCCTCTTCGCTCCGACCTTCTTACCATTCGCCCTCCCTGAGCGGGGCGTCGGCGTGCTGGGGGTCTGCGGCACAGAGCGCGGTGGTCGGGAAAACGCCGATGACGAAACCGAGGTCGAGGGCGCCACAGGGATAGCTGGCGGCTGCTCGATGGTGTGCCAGTGGCCCGCGTCGTACGGCGGAGGCGGGGCTTGCTTGTCCGGGTCCTGCTGTTGTTCGTGGTGCGGGGCATTGGTGATCTGTGCTTCTTTCCCGCGGTCTCTCCATCTGTTAAAAGCAAAAACGAGGATGAATTTGCAATTCAATTATGAATACGATTATAAGAATTAAAAAAAAAAAAAAGGATAAAAATTGTTTGGGACAAGGAATTTACTTACAGTCGGTACACGGTAAGACCTACAGCGGTACCAATGAGAGCAGCGCTGACAGCGGTGGAGACGATGGATCCAGCCAGGCCTCTGCGTTTCTTCAGCGGGGGTGCATCTATGTGGAACAGAAGTACAAGGGAAGGCATATCAGTGGACTGTTGTGCTTGCGGATAAAGACTCGAATTCGGGTCTCGGGATGCAAAAAAAGGAAGCAAGTCGGGTGCGAAGAAAGGAAAGTAGGCAAGTGTAAACGTCAGATAAAAGAAAAATGGTGATAGCTGGGGGTAAGAAATATAGTGATAGAAGATAGAGACTGAGCACAGCTCAGCCGAAAGGATGAATAATGGAAGAGAAAGAGATAAGCCTGGGGAAAACCCCGAATCGAACGCGATTGGTTCTAGTTTGCAGCGATTGAGGGATACGATGGGAGGTGTTATAGATGAAGGAAGGAAAGCTGCAGCCTGCTGCTGGGACGGTATAAATCCCTAGTACCACGCATTCAGGGCATGCATGCACGTGTTGGGCGCGCGGATGATGTGGTGTACTAAACACGCCTCGGAAACGAGTAGCACCACATCTTAAATGAAATCAATGATATGATCCCGGACATGCGCACTGCAGGACTGCTGTGCGAGGTGATGCAGATGATATGACCTGAGAGGGCGAGGCAGGCTTCTCCCGTCACTGTGATCGTTGATACAGGGTTGGGACAATTTCTGTATCGCTGCTGCCCCAAGATAGCCACGAAATGAAGAGAGAATAGAACGAAGACGATAAGATGGAGTTCAACAATGAAAAAGTCTCATATAAGAGAGAAACAAAGAAAACAAAGAAAGAAAAACCAATACGCCGCAAGAGTCAAAATCAAGTTAAAGGGCTCACCATCGTCGACATCTTGTTCGTGCTCTCTATAGTTATCATCACTCATTGTGATATCCTCAGCCATATCGCGATACTTCGCAGGAGTATCCAGGTAGCCAGAAGGCGAAGTGAAGCTAAGTGAAGTGGTCGAGCTCGACTTTCCGGTCGATGCAAGACTCTGAATAGATTCTGCGCCAAAGTCGGTTCCCAACCTCGCTTCCGCGATATTGGTAGTGCCCGCAGAGACGACGGTGGTGATGGGGAGTGTCTTCTCGGGATCTTTGGGAGCTGGGACCTCGATATTCGCCTTGTGTTGGCGGGTATAGGAATGGGGTAAGAGTTGGAAGCCGGATAGGTCGATGGCGAAGGATAAGCAGGTGCAGGGTGCCTATCTCTGTAATCTGACTCCTGTGAAGCCGGCAGGTTCGTCTGGAGGATTCTTGACGTCGGAGATTGATGGGTCCGAGTATGGCTATTATGGTCAAGCTTATTCTGTTCGCCGGGCACTGGTGGAGCAGTGGTGGGAGCAGAAGCGAAGGGATTCAAGAGCCCTGGAATGGAAAAGTTGAAAGAGAATGGAAAGATCATGGAGGCGAGACAGCTGTTGCTGCTGAAACCTTGGAACAAGTAGCTGGTCAAGAACCGAATTCGGTGGCAAAAGACACGGAGGTCACGCCATATGTTGAACAATATCATGTGAGTGTGACTCGCCGTAAACGTGACGAGCATTCCCTTGATCCGCCCTACGGCTTCGACTTGAGCATGTCGAGAAGATATACAATATGTGATTAAAATATACAGCATCGATCTATAAAATGTTCGCATTCAGCAAAAGAGTTTCATCACGGTTTAGGATGACAGCTGGTATAACTGCGGCGGTGGTATACCAAAGGCAATGGCCGTTCACAGTCCGAGTCGTCTTCCACCTCCACTTCCACCTCCTCACCCTCGCTTTCACAGCGTACCGTTTCCACTCGCAGCACTCTCGCAATGAACAGCTCCGACGCGACTTCTCCTTTCTGCAGAGGCGGCATCATAGCTTGGTCAGGTCCCATCCCGGTCCCGGTCCCTAGCTCTAGATAATCCAAGTCGAATAATGGCAGCGGCTTTCCAACGAGTCTGCATGAAATGGCACCCACAGCACCATCAATAACAGGAAGTCTGTCTTCACTAAGGGTATAAGGCACCCCCGAAGATGACGAGTTACCAGAGAAAGGCGTTGGATAGAGGTCGGGTCTCGAGAATTTAACGGCTGTAGAAGCCTGTGACGCGGATAAAGGTTGATCACCATATGAGCTTGGGTGCCGGATTCGTCTGAGCTCGCGATGGATGTTAGGGCGGTGGCCATCCGTGACGGAATGCGCAGGGCAAATGCAACTAGAGGATATGGGTCCATTGCAATTGAGGTGAATGAGGAAAGTGTTGCGCCATGGTAAACCGTGGGCTTCATTAGGTCACGCGAATTGGTGGTCGATGAATCGTCGTCTCTTTCGTTATCTTCTGAATATGAACTGGATTTTGAAGGTGGAAAAATAGAAGTGACCACCGCAACAGGTTGTGCGATATCCCTCAGGAGCGCACGCACATCCGACTTGAGCTTCTTGCTGTCCCGCTTCTCCACTTGATAAACCACGTTCGCATCTTGTTCAACAGTAACCTCCTTCAGTGCTGTCTTCGATTCAGATGTTGCATAGCGTC
Organism: Psilocybe azurescens; assembly: GCA_023853785.1. NCBI lineage: Eukaryota > Fungi > Basidiomycota > Agaricomycetes > Agaricales > Agrocybaceae > Psilocybe > Psilocybe azurescens. The sequence continues at coordinate 463,888 of JAJIRX010000859.1, read as the reverse complement.
GTCTCTGAGGAGCACCACTGCCAGGGTAGGTTTCGTACCGCGCTGCTGCACCGAGAGTTAGGCTACGAGTGCGTGGTTTTGATAAGAGAGAACAGAGAGAAGCTCGAAGACATATACTCAGACTAAGGCCAGCATGCGACATTCAAAAGAGAGAAAGGCGAAGGATATCCAAGCCGGAGTAGCGGGTTGAGAAAATCGTGTCACAGAGTATTGCTATTGATGACTGTCACGCAAGGCGTGCGGTTTCCTGTCGACCACAACAGTCAGGCTGACCTTTGCCTCGACATGCTTGATCTCTGAGTCTCTGACTTTGATACTCGACCCCAATATGCCTAATATGATCAATTCTATAACTTTGCCTTTCTAAAAGACTCAGAAAGCCAACAAGTTCTTGCTCGGCCGTTCGTCATGGAACTTGAACATAACCCACTTGACGTTTCTGTGGCCGATACTGTAATGTCATATCAATCATGCTCTCAAGCCTCCGTGTAATACTTCTCGAACAACAATTCTGAAATCCTCGAAACGAATGGATCTTCGCTGTTGACTTGATTTCGTAAACTACTGGGACTCATCGAATACTCTATTGATGTTCAACTGCAAACGAAAATCGCAGAGCCGAGAGCCTGCGACTCATCGTCCACGGTAGGGAACTGTGTCGTGCATGAGACTTATGCCGTTTTACCATGGATTGGCGTATACAGGAGCTCGGACTATCAACGGAAACAGCACTACCGAGAGCCTTGTCCCTGTACGCGACGCGGCTCATTAATAGCGTCCACAGCCTTCCACAGCTCTGTGCCAGTATAGGCCGGTGATCAAACCGATCTCACGACTTGCTTGGCTCATGCAGGGAAGCCTGTACTACTATACTCTGTCCGATAGTATACTGCAATAATTCCCTCTCTCAAGCACTCGAAATACAACTACCGCGTCCGAGTCGAAGCACCATAAATCTCGAGCTCGTTGATCGTATGAACGCGATTATGATCGACGACTAGCAGTGGAGCGCGTCGTCAGACTCTGATAATAATATATACCTCCGCAACTCGGTTTCAAATCGCACGATCTCTACTCCCAACTCTTCCAAGTAGACTCTCGCCCAAACTCTTAATATAAACCATCCATCCAATCAACGCCGCAATAAATTATTGGCAGCCAATGATATACCGGAAGACATTGAATTCTCGAAGCTCAAGAATGCTTGAACTTGAAAAACCTTTTCTTCATCGGATTTGATTGGGTACTTCCTAAACACTCCTCCATTCATGTCGAGGAATCGGAAGTGGCGGTGGAAGCGGAAGCCTCAAATGGCCAATCATATCGTGGCGCTGATTGCCATGATCTTTTCTGAATCTCTGTAAGTCGTCGACCAATCATCTCAGAGCTCAAGTTTCAACGAACATTCATTGATCCTCACAAGATCCTCAAGCAAATAGCCATGTACTCGTATCGTTGATCACGGTGAATTTCCGATCAATCTCAATTCGATTGGCTGATTTTTGTCTATTGTTATTGCTATTTCACTGTTACTAAGGACGAGGATGGATTAGACTGCATACAACTGACCTTCAAAAGCTTGGCGTCTGATAAACTACGCGAAAACTTCACCAATAACCCATGGCTGCCGTAGAGGTAGATATTGGCTGGGATATCAGATTGAGTCTAAGGCCTATGTAGTTTCACAGAACTTCAACTTTGATGTATGTATCAAACGGAAGTCTGGACAAACAATTACAATTTATGCAGTCCTTTCGTTTCTTGCAAAGATTTAATTTATCGGGACAGAAATGAAACTTGTACTCGTATGTCAGAGTAAGTACAATGCGAGGAGGCACAAATGCATGCATCAATCGGTAACCATTTACTCTAAGTAAGGTAAGCATCTCAGAGGATCCCCAGACTTTGAGTAACCACGACAAAATAGGGAATAACGCTCTTCATGCATGTGTCCGAATTCACTTGTCATGACCGGGGCTCGCGGTCGTGTGGCGCGTCCTGTATGGTTGGACTACCCAATCATAAGACCTCGCTTGCGATTTAAGAGAAAGCTGGCATAGGCTGGCACTCCGGGAGTAAGTACATACTATGTAATCATAAACGCGTCATGGAGTGTAGAGCCAATGAGAAGAGAGTAAGTGTGGCTAGATAGATATCCACCATGTCCTCTCAAGCAGAGGGAATATAACTGGAAATCCAGCCATTGTATGGATGTGGCGACAGTTGGGATCCCGCACAAGGGAAACAAATGATTCTGTATACAAATTTCTCCGAGAGACGAGCATGTTAATGAGTGAACAAGTGATACAAGTAATGTAGGTTAGACCTCTTCTGATTGGTCGGTAGGATTGGTTATTGGACACCGCCACTAACCCGCTACTAAGCAAGTACCTCATTGGCGCCTCAGTGCACAACCAGTGAATGAAGGATCCTATTTGATGACGGAGATCCGTCAAGGGGTATGGTTTGATTGGACCATAAAGAACTCGCTAAGCCGACCAGTCACCGGACACCAGCCACCAGCCACATTCGACCATAGACAGGCCTTATGCACCCCGGTTTTCTCTGATCGACTTCATCTTCATCACAGTGATCTTGGGGTTTGGGGTTGGATCTAGTGTAACCCGATTTCACGATGAGACTAGACTGCACCTCAAGTTTGGCGCTGGCGAGGTGACAGGTCCTTGTGCTTCAGGTATCAACCAGCGACCACTGCCGGTCTCGGTGTGGGAAGACGATCGCTATAAACCGCAAGCCTCGGTGATACTCTGCCTGACCTGGTCCACCCCGAAATGAGGGCTCATTTCCGCGCTCGTGACGATAGGAGACAGACAAAGAGGTGCCGCGTCCCATATATCCTTTTTCATCGCCGACAGGACCGTCTGGAGTTTGGCCACGGGGACGGTGTCCGCTTTGGTGATTATGGACTGCAGTGTGAAAGGTTGCGTGCCGCGGTCGGTCATGAGCGAGTCGGAGAGGTGTGCGAGCATTTGTTTGTCGGTTTCGTTCAGCCCGTGTTTGGCGTTGAAGAGGATGTATATCCGTTTTAGTCTGTGGGTGCACGAGTTAGGGACACGCTGCGCGTGTAGCCAGGAAGCGTGCTTACTCTGGTCGGTTTGAGATGTAGTGATCAAAAGAGTCCCCCATTCGGCTCTGCCTCGAGCACCATATCCAGGCGCGTCTACGAGAACGAGTTTACCAGGTTCAGCACCTACGCGGAAGAAATTCAACGCTTTGGTATGTCCCTTCGTTGTAACGGGGTATTAGGGTTTGTATTGACAGGAGCTTTGATTTATGTGACTCACAGCCTTCTTGCTTATGCTAACAAGTGATCTCCTGCCCAAGACACAGTTGAGTAGGGTCGATTTGCCAGCATTTGCGCGTCCTATTCATATGCCAGCTCGGTTTGAGGCAGGCGCGTTTCGTCAATTGTCAGACGCGACTGACCTATAACAACAATCTTGGATACAAGTCAGGTCAGTATACGCTCATTATGCCGAGTGTGAACATGCTACCTCTGGCAACCCATTGGATTTCGGAATGGATGAGATTGACTTTGCAGCGGCAAGGAAATCGGCTGCTTGAGCGTTTGCCCAGATATTTTGCTTCGTTGAGTAAGAGTACCTCATCGTTCTAGATGTGTAGCAGAAAGGACGTAGTGGCGAGGTCACTTTCAGGAAGACAGACATTATATTTCTAGATATGTTTGAGGTTCTGGTTCAACTTGGGCCTGAGTCTTGACAGCCACGAAAATGAGCGGTTCACGGACCGGATGCTCCGTTATGTATGGACGCGTCGTGGTGCCAAGCCGCATCCTTGCTTTCTTGCAACCAACTACCACCAGAGCGTATCGAGGTATATTGAACCACGTTTTGTGTTATTAGATCTCTTTGTTATGTCTCCATTCTGTCTGTCATGTAAATGCCGGGGATGATACTTCTTGACAACGCTTTTATGTGGAGACCACTCAACAAAAAGACCATTGACGGCATTCGACTAGTATAAAGGAATGGCGTTCATAAAGACATATGCGTACGTTCTACTTTCCAAACCAAACCACACTACACATTGCGGCAGGGCGTATATCTTAGCTATATTACCGTCTGCCACATCCACGATATTCATTACACTGCCATTCTTCAGCGACCCCAATGACCCAGGCCCAGCTAGAACAGTCGTCTCACTGTGATCAAGTTCAAGTTGGACTAGATGTCCCACTGGATCTCGAAGAGTGCGAATACTCACTCTCGAGTGGAAGCTCTACTACATCCTTCAATGACGACGAAGATGATGACCACACTTTGTCGGAATCAGCCAACTCTTCTCCTGTGCATGCCAGACAGGTTGTGAGTTTAACATTGCCATCATATTGTAAATCAAATATCGGTCTAAAAATATCGCAGTTTACTTTCGGCCACTGCCAGCAAGAGGCTCCTACCGTCGGCGTACAGCCAGTCGTCATACAGCTAGTAATATCGCAACCTCCTCAAAATATTCAGGAGATTATACAGAAAATTGTCTCTCCTCTTGGATTCATCGAGGTGGACTCTGCCATATCGGTCATCTCCAAACTGCCGAAGCCCAGCTCTTTATATGAAATATTCGAGAACCCGTGGGATCCAAAAGCATCAGTCGATGAAGCTTTTAGTCGCAAAGCAGCCCAGGTCTGGCGTCGCGACTTTGGGGCCATCAATCCTACGCTTGCGGAAGGACCAGTTGAACCTGAAAACGAAAATGCCGTCTTTCCAGAGGATTCACAGGAGAAGGGAGGGAGGGAAGAGGCGTCCCTGCCCTCTGTGACGCCCGACGATGAACGATCTTACATAGATGCAATCCTCCAGAACTTCACAACAATCCCAGCTATACTCTTCTCAGATCCACGAAGTCCAGAAATACTAGAATCCTGGAGCACCGACAAACAAGACAGCAGTGCCAAAAATCGCTTCCACTGTGCGTCAAAGTGTGTCTTTGGGCATGCGTGTTCCTGCTTGTGTACTTCGTGATGGCCTGCTATTTTCCCGGCGTTGTATCCCGTGCGATTGTGGCGTCCTTGGGCTACGAGATTTACGAACCGTTTTATTACCGTTGGGTGAGGGTTATATTGACGGGGTTTCACACTGTTTCCGTTGGGTTGCTTTATGTTCAGTCTTTGATTATTTTCCCATTCAAGGTGATTCCTTTCAGGGTGATTTAGTCAATCAGGTATTTTTAGGAATGGAATGGGCAAGTTCCTCTTCTTTGCTGGACTGCCAGGTTTGTGAGTCTGATAAAGAACAACTATGATGTTATGCTATGCTTAGAATACTAATCAATCTATGTACATATATACAACCTTTACAATTCATGAGTTTCCTGTCGTTATGTCTGTACTTTCTGAACCTTTACCTCCTGTTGTGTGCGGTCGATAAGAAAGATACGTAGCTGTGCCAACACTACATCATTGATCTCCGACTTGCCCATCATGATCCAATCTCTCCGGGGCAAGCTATGTACGGTAACGGACCAGTAATCATATTGAACTCCGTCCGCACAACATGGACCATCTTTTGCCTTCATACCAAAAAGCCCGCTGGCTCGCTGCTATCATGCCAACCCTACTGCGAGCCCTAAGACTTCTCGCAGTAGTAAATGTATTCGCCGCCGCTGGCTGCTGGCTTCCGCACTACATCGCAGTCCGCGCCGCTACGCCGCCAGCGAGGAGATATTATGACACGGAACGGTATTATGCGTTGGAACACGTACCAGGCGCAAGCGGAGCGAGTCTGGAGGAAGTTGCGGCGGCTTTGGGGGTCGAGGTTGTTGAGAAGGCAGGGGAATTGGAGGGTGTGTGGCTTGTGCGTGTGCCCAAAGCCCAGCTGCGTCGCGGCCTCGTCGAGCGGGACGACGATTCAGACGACGCCGATCCTGTCATAGCAGCCTTCGACGAACTCCAGCAAAGAGCCGAATGGCATTCATCGCATCTGACCTCCCGCTCCGAAGAAACGATACACGCGAGACGGATAGTATCTTCTGTCAACTTCTTGGAAGCGCAGACTCCGCAGTGGCTCGTTAAACGCGCGCCGCCGTCTGTGCGTCCGCCGGCTACGGCGACGTCGCAGGAAGTAGCGAAGCGGCTGGGGCTGAAGGATCCTTTGTTTTCAGAACAGTGGCATCTTGTGAATGATCACCACCCGGAGCATATGATGAACACGACCCCGGTGTGGGATATGGGGTTCACGGGGAAAGGGATTTTGACGTCGTTCTTGGACGACGGGCTGGATTTCGAAAGCGAGGATCTGAAAGACGCCTTCGTGAGTGCATTTCCATGTTGTTTATTGGAGACTTCTGCAAGTAAAAGTATGCTGAATCTATGTATATCTTAGGATGCAGAGAATTCATATGATTTCAATGACCACGTCGCCTTGCCGCGCCCTGTTACAGCGCTTGACCACCACGGGACGAGATGCGCAGGTCAAGTCGTCGCGCGGCGAAACGACGCATGCGGTGTGGGGATCGCCTACGAGGCCAAAGCCGCCGCAGTGCGCATCCTCGGCGGCCCCATCACCACCGTCGACGAAGCCGCCGCGCTCAACTACGGCTTCAAGAACGTCTCGATCTACAGCTGCAGCTGGGGCCCGCGGGACGACGGCATGACTATGGAAGGGCCGAACTATCTCATTCGGAAGGCAGTGGTTAACGGGATCAACGATGGACGGGACGGGAAGGGGTCTGTGTTCGTCTTTGCGAGTGGAAATGGAGGTAACAGCGAGGATCAGTGTAATTACGATGGGTATACGAACAGCATATACTCTGTCACTGTTTCTGCGATTGATCATACCGGAAAGAGGCCTGCGTATTCGGAGGCTTGTGCTGCGAACATGATCGCTGCTTATAGCTCGGGAGACGGGAAATATATCGTGGGTCCACTTTACGTTGAACTTTCTTCTTAGAAATATAAACCGGACTTGCAGGTCACGACGGATGTAGGCAAAAACAAGTGCTCGGATTATCATGGTGGGACGTCAGCTGCTGCACCAAACGCTGTTGGGGTCTTTACATTAGCTTTGCAGGCTCGGTAAGAATCGTTGTGTACTTTTGATTCGCAGCGTTTCATTTATTTGTTCTTTCCAGGCCAGACCTGACATGGCGAGATATCCAGCACCTCTGTGTTGAAACGGCGCGAAAGGTGAATCCAGAAGACCCCGACTGGGAGAAAACGGCCAGTGGGCGATTATACAGCTACAAGTACGGGTATGGTGCACTCGACGCATACGCATACGTCAAAGCCGCGCAGTCCTGGAAACTAGTCAAACCCCAGGCCTGGATACACACCAAGACTGTCGTCGTCAATAACGGCAAATTGACCTCATTGGGGCACAAGAAGTATAAATATGAAGGCGGCGATGTGATTGGCCCTAATGGTCTGGAGCAGAAGATGACTATTACGAAGGAAATGATGGCGGAGAATAATATGGAGACGCTTGAGCATATCGATGTGAGGGTCTGGATTAGCCATTCGAAACGCGGAGATGTCAGGGTTGAGATTGTCAGTCCGAACGGTATCAAGAGTGTATTGGCGGGCACTCGTCGATACGATGATGCAGACACTGGGTTCCCTGGATGGCGGTTCATGTCGATCAAGCATTGGTATGCTGCCTTTCATCATATACACTTATTTAATATTAACAATTCCATCTTAGGGGCGAAAATCCTATTGGAGAGTGGACTCTGAAAGTTTCGGACCAGAAAAATCCGGATCACACTGGGACGTTCCTGGGCTGGAACATGGCATTGTGGGGTAGCGCAATCGATCCTGCCAAAGCAAAGAAATTCGTGGAACCAGTCGTGGATAATGCCTTACCACCAACCGACAGTCCTGCTCGCCCTGTTATTCATGACCCGGCTTCGACTTCGACCACTGTCCACGCCAAGCCGACAGATCACCTGCCGACCGACCATGGGAAGGCCGGTGGGGAGAATTCCCATCCGGCTTTCCCAACTGCTACCAGCAAGCCCAAACCGCAGCAAGATGAAGTAGACAAGAGTACGGAAGAGACATGGAATAGTGAGCTTGTGAACATGGCAAAGACACACAAATGGACATTTGGTGCGCTTGGCGCCGGTGTGGTCTGCTTTATTGGCGCCATCATTGTTTTCTGGAGGAGGCGTGTTGCACGGAAGAAGCTGGAGGAATACACGTCTTTGGCTGCGGATGACATTCAGATGGATTCTGTAGGACAAAACGATGCCTTGGCTGGGGGAGAAGGACCACGCTCGACCAGGAGCGTCAGATTCGTCGACAATGCTGAGGATGAAGAAGTGTCGCCCAGAGCATCTGAAGAACAAGACCATACCATTATCCCGCCTAATGCTCAAGGGTTAGGTTTCCACTCATCGTTCCTCGACGACGACGAGCCCTCGCCTGGGCTATCGCCCAATTATCATGACCATCCTGAAATGTTTACCCAGGTCTCGCTGCGGAGCCCAACAGAAATACCTTCTGCGCATCCCACTGGCAGTTTTAGTGGATTCCCACTGCCAGAGCATCGCCCGTGAGATAGCTTGGCCGCTAGCTTTGTTGAATTGGCGTCAGGAATTCAACTAAAAAGACGTATTATTCTACGTTTGCCTTATAATTGGGCGAGGTCAAGCCGCGGATGTGGTGAACCAGGCTCGTTTGATTGGGCTTGCTTGTTGTACACTGTAGTCTCTAAGTACTAATTCCTTGTCAGTGTTCAACGTCTCGAACAGTACTTCGAGTCGTACTAAAAGATTGACGTCTGCCGGTTTTTGCATGTATGTATATTATCCTAGATTTATTGGAAACCTAATTATTCGTAAAAAGTTATGTTGTTCTTGTATCTTTTTATACTTGTTGGCCTTTCTTAGCTTGTACCAGAGTTGAAATTGCGTTTCATCTGATTCTCAGCGCGTCAAGCAGCTAGTCACGAGATTGGCTCATTTTGAGTTCGGCGTAAATATTAAATGGGGATCTGGATCTGTAACATATGTGTCCCATCATGATCTATTTCTACAAGTGTGTGGCTATCCGGGCTATGCGCCGGGCCCAGCAACGACGGATGTCGTGTAATTGGCATTTGAGTTAGTCTCAGATTTTTGTGCTTTACCATCCTTCCACCACCATCTGCTGGCCAGGCATGCGTTTTCTCTGGGTCTACGTGGCCGCATCGACACTGGCCATATCTTCAACGACTCAGGTCGTCGCAACACCCGCTAAACGACATTACGACACGCATAGATATTATGCATTGGAACACAAATCTGATGAGAGACTGGGCGCACCGTTGGAAGAAGTGACGAGAGCGCTGGGAGTAGAAGTCGTCGAGCAGGCTGGAGAACTGGAGGATGTGTGGCTCGTGCGGGTGCCGAAGTCTGCCGCGGACACTTCGGAGCTCGACGTTCGAGAAGATGCGTTCGACCCGGTTATTTCTGCGTTCCAAGATCTGCAGCAAAGAGCTAGCGCCCATCTGGCTTCGCGGTCTGAGGACGTGCTACATGCCAGGAGGGTGGTATCGTCTGTCAATTTCCTAGAACTGCAGACGCCAAAAGAACTCGTCAAGCGCGCCCCACCACCAATACGACCTCCTTCACGGACTTCAGCAGCAGGCGTAGCCAAACACCTAGGCTTGCACGATCCTCTATTCACCGAGCAATGGCATCTCGTCAACGACGACTACCCCGAGCATATGATGAATGTGACTCCCGTGTGGGAGATGGGCTTGACAGGCGAGGGTGTTCTGACCTCTTTCCTGGACGACGGTCTGGATTTTGAAACCGACGATCTCAGAGATGCCTTTGTAACTTATCTTTCTTTCCAAACCATCGGAAAATACTACTAACTGATTCTTTACTTATAGGACGCAGAACATTCATATGATTTTAATGCGCATGTACCATTGCCCCGGCCGACAGGTGTCCGTGATCACCACGGGACGCGGTGCGCCGGGCAAGTCGCAGCGAGGCGAAACGACGCCTGCGGAGTCGGCATCGCCTATGACGCTAAAGCAGCAGGCGTGCGCATCCTAGGAGGCCCGATCTCAGCGGTCGACGAGGCCGCTGCGCTCAACTACGGATACAAGGACGTGTCTCTCTACAGCTGCAGCTGGGGTCCGCGCGACAACGGACAGACTATGGAAGGCCCCAATTATCTCATCAGGAAAGCGGTTGTTAATGGGATAAATAACGGACGGGACGGCAAAGGGTCGATCTTCGTGTTTGCGAGCGGGAATGGTGGGAGACATGACGATCAGTGCAATTTCGACGGATATACGAACAGCATATATTCGGTCACTGTGTCGTCTATTGATTGGAAAGGTCTTCATCCGGATTATTCTGAGGCTTGTGCTGCGAACATGATTGTTGCGTATAGTTCGGGAAGCGGGAATCATATCGTAAGTTTGCGCGGAGAATGCTGATAACGTCGAGACGTTGACTGCCCCCTTTTAGGTTACCACTGATAGGGGGAACGAATGCGCTATGACCCATGGTGGTACATCGGCGGCGGCACCCAATGCGGTTGGGGTCTTTGCTCTGGCTTTACAAGCACGGTACGGGAACTTGCTCTCACACATCTTGAACTATCTCTTAAACCTTTCTATCCCGTAGACCTGATCTGACCTGGCGTGATATCCAACACCTTTGTGTCGAAACCGCGCGTAAAGTCAACCCCCATGACCCAGACTGGGAGAAGACCGCGAGCGGCCGCCTGTACAGCTACAAATACGGTTATGGCGCGATCGACGCATATGCCTACGTCAAGGCCGCACAGTCCTGGAAGCTCGTCAAGCCGCAGGCATGGCTCTTCACCGACACCGTCATCGTCAACAACGGGCGGATGCGCAGCCTTGGGCACAAGGAGTACAGGTACGAGGGCGGGGATCCGATTGGGCGGGATGGTGTTGAGCAGCGGATGCACATCACGAAGGAGATGTTGGAGAAGAGCAATCTGGAGTCGCTGGAGCATATTGATGTGAGGGTGTGGATCAGCCACACGAGACGCGGGGATGTGGAGGTCGAGATTGAGAGTCCGAATGGGATCAGAAGTATTTTGGCGAGCACACGCGAGGAGGATGAGGCAGATACTGGGTTCCCTGGGTGGAGGTTCATGACACTCAAACACTGGTATGTGCTTTCCCCCTTCCAATGAGAAATATCAAGAAGTTGACACAGTCGTAGGGGCGAAAATCCGATTGGAGAGTGGACACTGCGCGTCTTTGACCAGAACGATCCAGAGCAGCACGGCAAGTTCCTCGGGTGGAACATGGCGTTCTGGGGCAGCGCCATCGACCCTGCGAAGGCAACGAAACTGATCGAGCCGGTGGTGGACAACGCGCTCCCGCCAGACGACTCGCCGGTGCGCCCAGTCCCCAACGACCCGGACGTCGCCTCGTCCACCGTGCACGCGAAGCCGACAGACCACCTCCCAGAGGACCACGGGAACGCGACGGGGAGAACACGAAGTCGGCTTTCCCTGTCGCCAGCGGCAAGCCCAGGCCGTCCAAGCCCCAGGAAGACGCCACGGACGCAGACGAGCCCAGCAAAGCATGGTACGCACACATGGCGAGCCTCGTATCCGCACAGAAGTGGTTCTTCGGCTCGCTGGGCGCCGTCGTGGTCTTCGCACTCGGTGCGCTGGTGTACTTCTACAAGCGCCGCGCGGACCGCCGCCGGCTGGCGGAGTACCACTCACTCGCGGCGGACGACATCGGCATGGATGCGATCGATGGCCAGAGCAGGAGCCGCGTCATCGCGGGAGCGGGGGCCCGCGCACGACGCGCGCGCTGTACGACTCGTTCGGAGAGCCGACGTCTTCTGATAATCTCGTGGCGAGGGACGGGGAGAGGGAGAGGGAGGGGAGGAGCGACAACGTGAACCCGCCCTCGGCGCGCGGGCTGGGCTTCCACTCTGGGTTCTTGGACGATGACGAGCCGTCCGCCGGGCTGACGCCCAAGTACCGCGATGAGCCTGAGAGTCGCCAGCCCTCGGCGCTGCGGAGGTCGTTTGGAGACGACCAGCCAACGCCCAGTGGTGAGCTTCTGACACCGAACGAAGGTGATGACGACGATGTGCATGTGCGGTGAAAGTTTGGGTTCGGGAGAGGTTCATGTGCTTATCATGAGATGAAAATGTATACTACGTATACCGTACTCCGCCCCTTCATAAGGGTTCTCTGGGGATCTGGAGCCTTTGATATTTGTTACCCGGAAAACGTACGTATGTACATGAGATATGTACTCTATATACTGCTTATGTACTTCTTATCGTTATTTAATATATTTCTACACTCGCAGTCTCCAGAGGTGGAAACCCACGCTTACTCAGGCGGCTTATATTGGTATGTTTTTGATTGTCTGTGTCGAGACTATGTACACCAAGTACTTGCTCGTGCAGATGGAGCAACTCAAAGGAATGGATCTCTCATAACCACTTTGCATGGATAAGAAACACAACTCTCAACTGAACAGCTCATTTCATATCAAGATGTCAAGGCATGAAAATTCATTAGGAAGATAAACGTTAATACATTAAGATAATATAATTATATAGATACTACACTTTCATGTCCGCACGCCATATGGCGGCGGTCATCGTACGAGAGCTGGGAGACTCTGAGCTCGCTGGAGGTGGTGGTGGTGCGGGTTCTGGGGATGCCGCTCACTGACCTGGCGTAGGTGGCGATGGAGTGGGCAGCGGCTTTGGTGTTGAGGACCCACGCGGGGACGTTGAGGTTGGCGATGCCGTCGCAGGCTTTGTGGTAGCAGACATCGTACGCGACACCGGCTTCGCCACCCCACCTGATTCACAAAACATCGTTAGTTACATGGTTTCTTCTCTTTGAGATAGTAAGCACGTACCATTTGGCCTGCTCGGCGGTCTTGAGACCCTCAGCACCAGAGAAGATTCCTCCAGCAGGGATACCGACGTCCAAAAATGGTCCGTAATCTGAACGACCGCTGAACTCGGTAGGCGCGCTCCTGACCTTGTTCTTCGAATAGAAGTCCTCGAAGAGCTTCTCGATCTTGTCGCTGCCTGCGGGGCCGCTGATGTTGAACGCGCTGCCGTCGCCGTCGTAGATCAAGTACGCGATGTTGGGCGAGGCGATCATGTCGAAGTTGAGGTACAGCGCGATTTTCTGGCGCTCAGCCTCGGGCAGATTCTGCACGTAGTATTCGGACCCTACGAGCCCGAACTCCTCCGCGGTCCAGAAAGCAAAGCGGACGGCGTTGTTGGTCTTGAATTGGGTCAGCTTGAGCGCGACTTCGAGGATGCCCATCGTTCCGGAACCATCGTCGTTGATACCCTAGAACGGTTGTGGATGGTCAGTAAGGAATCATATCCAATGCATTGAAATGAGAGACGTACGGGGCCAGCAACGACGGAGTCGCTGTGTCCTCCGGCAACGACGATGTTGTTCCTGTCGCCGATCTTGGTGGTGGCGATAACGTTGCTCGAGTAACGTTCCTCAGTCACGGCATCGACGTGGATTGTGCCAACGACCTCAGACCCGGCGTTGATGGTGGCAACGAGCTTGTTACCGTCAATGCCGTTGACAGAGGCACCGGGGACGTAGGGGCCAGCGGGGTTGACGATGTCTCCGAGTGTGCCTGCACCGACGCTGCCATCGGCGTTGTTGTAGATGATAACACCAGCAGCACCTGAGGCGCCTGACAATGCGGTCTTCAGGCCGAAGGTACATTCACCACGCTTCACGAGCGCGATTTTGCCAACCACAGACGCAGGGAAGTCAGCCTGAAATAGAATAGAATCACTTAGAATGGCTGAAATTCGTAGCAAAAAGTGCAATTGCGACGTACGAGGGTGCAGCCGAGGTTATTGACGACCACAAGAGGTGCTGTGACATCGCCTGCAGGACCATAGGTGAACCAAGCACTGTCGTAGGCAGTTCCATTAGCAGAGAAGGTGGCGGTTCCCTGCGAGAATAGGTAAGGGAAGGTCTGGAATTCGGTGTCGTAATAGCCGGTCTTGTCGAGTTGGCTCTTGATGTACTTAACAGTCGCGTTGTGGCCCTCCGAGCCAAAGACGCGCGTGCCATTGCTGAGCTTTGAGAACTTGACGAACTGCCTCGCGTGCTCGAGGAGATTCGAGGACTTGATGGAGTTCTGGAGGGTCTGGGACACGACGAGGGGCCTCTTGGAGATCGGGTTCCCGTGGGATCCTCCTTTACCGCCTCCCTGGATGTCGATGTCCTGCGCGAGGGAGAGGCTCGCGACAGCGAGGAGAACGAAAGTTGCGGAGATCTTCATTTTCGTGGGGGTATGAACAGGATGATCAACTGCAGGAAGAGGCTCCCTCATGCAGGGGCATTATATACTCGACGCGTAAGCTTCAGGCCACGAGCTGGCGCGAGCATGGCGCCATTACATTGAATGCCTTGGTTGAGTTATACACGAGTGCACTGCTCGTGCCCAGCCCAAGAAGCACGAGGAAAGCTGAACAAAGACGCGCACAGATGTCGCTCGCAAGTTGTAGCGTTCCTTAGCCGGTAAAGGTTTGCGATAATGTGATTAAGAGGCTTGTTGGGATACGAGATTGTAGTCAAAAGAAAGCGTGGAACGACTGCCGCCAAGTCGTTCAAGATGACGGAGGGAGAAGATAGGAAGGGATGATAAATTCGAATTTGCATATGCTAACTTGGTCTTCCCCCCTCGTAAGGCCTCGTAAGATGATGGCTTATTGTGGTCACGAACGATCTTGCTAGCTCGGGGAGAACTTGGAAGAACTGGGATATGTCGAGGTCGGCGGTAATATGGCTAAGTGCTTGGGTACACTCTGCACCTCGTGTGTCGTAGAAGGCCTAGCTGCGGTGATGTGTGGTGAATACATACAAACGAAATAGAAGGAGCAATGGAAGCGCCGAAGACGCTATAACATACATTGTATATAGCCTCCATATGTCTTTGGCGGTTCATTGCGAAGATGTGGGCCTCGAGGAGAATGAAATGGGACCTTCTATTGCCCATTATTGTTTCCCCCGGGATATAATGGGCCGAGAACACACCAGGAACCCTCAAAAGCCGTCAAGCGACGTCTTTAGGCTGATAGTGGTAAAATGATGGCTTGCAGCAACAGAGCCCCCACAGTCCACATGACGGACACTCCACCATATGACTTTGTCGTATCGTTTCCGAGATCATATGCATGTAGATACCATATGCCGCTTGGCTACGTTCATACCGTAGATATCGTTGTCAAGCGGTGTGAACCCATAGTTTGGACGAGCGTCTGTTAAACTTGGGAATTTCTAGGCGTGGACAGTGTAGACGTGCGCAGAAATGAACCGATGATAAACCTCGATTTTACGAATAAGAATTTCATTGTAGTTATGTTGAACGCTGCTGCCAGTGCGCCTGGCGCCAACAGTAAGTCACGATACCGTGGTATAGATTCAGACTTGCGTGATCCGGTTAGATTAGACTGAGTCCACTCCCGAGCCAGACAAACTTCAAAGTTTTCTCACTTATAAGCTCATTTATTCTCTTTCTTTTTCTTATATACACCACCATGACCGCCCTCATAGACTCCGATCTCCCTGATCTTAAACTCATTTCGAAAGGAAAAGTGCGGGACATCTACAGCACCTCTTCTCCGGACCACCTCCTGTTCGTCGCGTCCGACAGGATCTCTGCGTACGATGTCATCCTGAAAAACGTGCGCTCTCACACCCCCTCCCCCCGCGTTCCTCCTCCTCTACGACGACGCGTATAAAAGTAAAATAACATCGATTTGCAGGGCATCCCAGAGAAGGGCAAGCTCCTGACCCAGATCTCGCTCTTCTGGTTCGACAAGCTGAGGGATATCATCCCGAACCACTTCGTCACCGCCAATATTGACGAGATGCCGGCCGAGGTCCACAAATACAAAGACCAGCTAGATGGGCGCGCGATGCTCGTCAAGAAGGCGGAGGTCGTGCCCCTGGAGGCGATCGTGAGGGGTTACATGGCTGGTACGCTTTGACGTCCCGGCATTTCCGTTGTCTCTGTCTTCTCAAGATGTGCTGTCCATTATCCTAAGGATCTGCGTGGGCGGAGTATAAGAAGAGCGGGACTGTTCATGGGATTCCGATGCCTGAGGGGCTTGTCGAGGGACAGGAGCTTCCCCAGCCTATTTTCACGCCCTCGACAAAGGCCGAGCAGGGAGCACATGATGAGAATATCTCACCCGAGCAAGGTGGGCAAAATGTCGTCGCTCTCACCGGGCATCCATTTATTTAGCTCCCTCTCATATCACTCACAGCTGCTAAACTGGTCGGCCAGGAGCTCTACGACCAAATATCCACCGCCGCCCTCAAACTCTACACAACCGCCGCGGAGCACGCACGCACGCGCGGCGTCATCCTCGCCGACACCAAGTTCGAATTCGGGCTCATCCCGTCCCCGTCCCCATCCCCCTCTTCCCCCGACAACAGCAGCTCAAGCAAGCAACTCATCCTGATCGACGAGCTCCTCACGCCTGACTCCTCGCGGTACTGGCCAGTCGCCGAGTACAAAGCCGGCGGGGCACAGCCCAGCTTCGACAAGCAGTACCTGCGCGATTGGCTCGTGCGCTCGGGGTTTAAGAAGGGGCTGGAGAGCGGGCCCCCAGGG
This sequence comes from Psilocybe azurescens, assembly GCA_023853785.1. Classification (NCBI taxonomy): domain Eukaryota; kingdom Fungi; phylum Basidiomycota; class Agaricomycetes; order Agaricales; family Agrocybaceae; genus Psilocybe; species Psilocybe azurescens. Next base: position 447,284 of record JAJIRX010000859.1, on the reverse strand, counting down.
AAGGAGGGTCAAGGGTGGACGATTGATGAGGATATTGTGAAGGGTACGCGGGAGAGATATGCGGAGGCTGTGAATCTTCTTACGAAGAAGTAGATGCGCACACGTGTGTATGTATGGACTATGTGAGTAAGTAAGTATGCGAGCGTTTGTGAAAATGTAATCAAAAGAAAAAGAAGATTTGTGATTTCGACTATACATACGTATACACACGTTAACGAAAAATAAACAGAATTGACGCCTTGAATGGGTGAGAAACTCTTTCATAATCTACTCTTCAAAGAACTTGGTTATCTCATCAGCGATGAACTTGTCATCGGCTGCATTCGCTCCTCCTCCCGCTATTGACCAGAGAAAAATATTAGTAAAATTGAAGGCATGTACAGTGCATTCAGTAAAATAGACGCACCCATATGGCCCCATACGGTGTCGATGACTACAAGCCTTGCCGTGTTCTGAAGATTGGACACCTCGTCCACACTATCCTCAGGCTAAACAAACCAAAGGCACCACAAACACAGTCAGCAAAACTAAATCCAGCAAAGGTAAAACATAAAAACGTAAAAAATGTCTGACATACCGGGAAATACAAATCCGTCTTACTGGGCATAATCAACCCCTTTGCCTTGATGCCCCGCAAGCACTTCGCGAGGTCGCCGCCGTCGCGCACGCGCGAGACGTCGCCCGTCTGCCAGGTGTGCAGAAGCGTGAGCAGGTCGTTAGCGTCCCAGCCGAGGAACCCGCCTTCCCAGTCTTCACGCAGGAAGGATTCGAGATCTGGGTACCTGTGTACGAGGTGGAAATGGAAGCGGTTGGGTGATACTAAATAAGAAGAAATTTTCTGGGATGACGTACTTTCCATCGTGAAGATGTCCGTGCTGCCTGAACCACTGTGATTCTTCCTCGTCAGTATTCTTCTAACCCTTGCCTGCCCACTGTACACAATGGCATGCAAACAAAAAAAATTAGGCATTACGCACAGTCTGACCGTACGCCCACGCGCTATACACTCGCCCGAACGCGCGTTTCCCGATCTCAGGCTGCGTCTTGTAGTGCCCGCCGTCGAAGTCTTTGGACGCTACCAGCGCCGCTTTGGGGCCTTCCAGGAAACTACGTGATAGTCGTCATGATCAGTTGAATAAATACAATGATATAATGCGATAATCATCTATATCATAGCCTTATAACGGGGAATGAGGCACACACCATTGATTGTGCGGGCTTGTGCGCGCCGAGCCGCAGATCGCTACATATCTAAGTAGGGTGTAAGCATGTAAAATGTTAGTAGTCTATTTATGGAGCGAGTGAACACTCACCGCTCGACATAGTCGGGATACATGACTGGCCAATAATACGCCTACAAACAAATCGTCCATTCATTCATTTTTTTTTGATTTAGCCAAACACCTGACGCAGCGTGGCGTACCTGTTGACCACCCATAGAGAATCCGACGACCGCGAAGACCGTCTTGACGCCTAGTTTCTGCAGGACAGCGTATTGCGCGCGACTGCAATTGTGACTATTACTTCGCGCGATCCAAGCAATGTAGGGATACGATTCGGATACGTACATGTTATCCTCGTAGGATACAGCTGGGAAGTACGGGCCGTTGTATGGCGCAGGCTATAAATGATTGGCATGGGTCGTGAGTTCTGGTGCCAATGATATAATTCTCAAGAATTTCAAACTTCGAGCGTCCGGGAGAAAGCGAGGGAGAGATAATAGTAAGAGAAAACTCACCGTGTTAGAGGGAGAAGATGACTAGATAAGATAAGATTGTAAGGTAAGTCAATTTATTATTCGAAGACACCTAAAGACAAGAACCCACCTCTCCGTTCGAGAACAGCGCCAAAGTGACGACATAGTATTTCTTGGTGCTGAGGACCTTCAAAAGGTAGCATATAAATTTGAAGTTCGAAGTAACCAAGAAGTAGCAAGTATGTACTCACTTTATCCTCCCCGACCATATAATCCTGGCCTAAAAGCGACGCATCTCAACAATCCACACCAATCATTCCCCCATTCCCATCGAAGGTGTTTTATGTCAACACCAAAAGTAAAGTAAACACTCACTATCCAATCTCCCGCCATAACACGTCGGGAACACAATGCACGGGTTCTTGGGGTCGCCGTACGTCCTGTACGCGGTGATAGCGTCGGGGAGGACGCCGCCTGCGACTGGGAACCGGCCATGGTGGTGGTATTGGGTCTCGGACATCGGTGGGATGGCGTACTTGGTCTTGGTAGCAGTAGGGGATGCGATGGATAAGTGGGTAAGCAGTGAATAGATTGCACTCTGCACTGTGAGATGGGTGGGTATAATATAAATAAGCTGGGATCGCGGGTGGGTATCTGGTCTTTCAATATTAGAAACTGCGCCTGAGAGGTCTAGATTGCGTTGAGAAGAGCTATCACTGTGAGAGGATGAAGGCTGCTTTCGGTATGCCGAGTCCCGACCATGCAGTCGTGTGGTAGTGTGTGCATGTGGAATCAGTCACTTGCGAGAATATCACTGTAATCAGATCACCATTTTTCTAATTAATCAACAGAATAGAATAGTGTCTGGGACATTTGCATGGGATATGGGATATCATACCGAGTGATCAAGAGGACGTATACATACGTTTGAAGAAAAAAACCTTTGTAGTTGGAGTAATAATACCTGGAATGATATGATGAGTATCGAGCCAACTGCTGCGTCGGGATAGTGGAGAGAGACTCACCTCATACATCATTTGTGTACTCGCCGAATTAGCCATACATAAAGAGAATAAGAGGTGGTTGGATTATAGGGTTGTAATATAATGTAATACTGGTACACGGCCGAGTGTTGTGCTCAGTAATAAAAGTCTACAAAATGGAGCAGGTAAATGGTCGATATGGTGGGTGGGAGGGTATGTGTGTCATGATACAAGGGGTGGGTGACGGAGATCGAGGAACTTCGTCGATGCTTTTGAAGAGGGGATGGAAAGAGCGGACTCGGGGCCTGGGGGCCTGGAGGGAAAATATATTGCATGGTCGGGGCTCTTCACTCGAAGTATGCAACATCTCCATTGGCACTTAGCGCACCCCTCCTGACATTCTCGCCTTTCTCCCGCAGAATATCCTCCACTGTCGGCGTCTTCCCGCCCTTGGTCGAATCTTTGAACCATCCCAGATGATCAGCAATCAAATGTCTAAGAAATTACGAAAGAGGTCATCATGAGCGTGAAGTGTTGGTGACAACTGAACAAGAAACCGCACCGATTCTTACACCCAGGGCATTGTACTAGCACGACTCCCTTTTCGTATGCCTGTTTTGTGAACTGATGCGTTGAGCGCTCACCGCATCCACTAACAGTGCACGTAAACGTGAGAGACAGCTTAGGCTCCATCTTCTCCGGCAGTGCCTGTGAGTCCGTCGTCGTCGTCCTGGAAGTGGAAGCGGAAGACCCAGATGCTGAAGCGGGCGGTGGTGGAGGGACTATCGAGTCTTTGCGGTGTGTTTTGAAACCGGTGCTTTCTCTGCGCTTGGGGGAGAGGGCGGGTGCGATGCAGAGGCATTCGTTCCTAGTGATCTCGAGGCACTGGGAACGCTTCCGGGGATGACACCCAGGCGAAGACGTAGCTGGACGGCGACATTCGAGGGGAGACTTGCGTGAGGGATGATCAGACTTCGGAGGGCGGGAGGGATGCCGGTGTTGCGGAAAAGTCTGGAGGGAAGCATATTTGCTTAGTTTTTGGGGTCGTTGTCGTTCGTCAGAGTAAGGGATTCGTGTTCGGGGCGTTCGTCGCGACTTTCACGTCCGTCGTCCACCGAGTTGTTCGGTGACATTCGAGTAAGTCCCAGCTTAGTGCGTATCTTTGTATTTGCTTGTTTCGGGAGTCAATAATTGACAGCCAATAAAATCACTTCCGCAATTGGTGCATGTGATTCCCGGCGCGGTCACTGACTCCGACTCCGAATTTGAAGGGGTTCTTCGCTGTCAAGCACATCGCAAGGCTGCATACTACATACTGTCGCCATGTCGGAAAGCAAGATCTATCATGCTGCGTGTCTGTGCTCCAAAGTCAAGTTCACTCTTACGGGGGAGCCCTTCCATTTCGTCGTCTGTCATTGCCGCAATTGCAAGCAGGCAAGCGGGTCTGCGTTCCTTGCAAACACGATGTTCAAGCATTCTGTAGGCCTTTGTTATTATCATTCGGCCGCTAGCTATATATTCTAATATTCTGCGTTCACCTCCATCGAACGTTATGCACAGCAATTGACTGTGACACAAGGTCAAGAAGCGATAGCCAACTATGCAGACAGCAACACTCTGAGCGGGAACACCATCACACGCTCATTCTGCTCAACATGCGGGTCAACACTTTTCGTCAAGCCCGCTAAGGACCATGGGTTTTTCATCACCCACCCAAGTCTCATTGAGGAAACCGTAACATGGGGTAAGTGCTAAATTCTATGTGAAACGGCGAGTTCGTCGGAGAATAGGGGCCCATTTCCATCTTTAATTTGTTGACAGTGCCAAAGAAAGAGCTGCACAACGAACAGCGATGGCCTTGGATAAAGGACATTACTTTCCAAAAGAAAGTACGGACAAAGCTCTGATCTCTGCTGCGTGTTTAAGAATTTATGTGGATCTTTCGCTGGTCGCACTATTGGTCAATTGTTTTCCGATCGGATTCCGACAAGGGGTGGTGATATTATCTCTTATGTCTCTAATGCACTCACCAGCTCGGACATAATCACACTATATCCCGTCAACTATCTCCATGTTCTATAGCATACACCTTCGAATTTATGAAAGATTACTAACCTCCACGTCAACCTCTAAATATCCCTAATTTATGTTCAAGGACCGCAGTCCGGCCGCAAATCATTTGCGTGTGGGCCGCCGCTAAGTAGTTAAAAGCGGTAGCAACATTCTCACCATACCTTAACTATGACTCGACTCCCCCTGGGTTTGTAACAAACTCTCGTTATTCCTTCGTTATTTTGACTTTCTATGTCGGCCTAGCTCGGACTGCGGTTATGTTCTTACTAAGTCCTTATTCATTTTGCTAAGTGGTCATGACAGAACTTATGTTCAAGTTCTCTATGAGTTTAGCCAAGCTTCAGTAGTACCGACTTGGTGCTAACACGTGTACGCGCGTCTTCAAGTTTTTACGGCTCCCATGTTTGATGTAGCTGATGGGCGCATCCGAGCTCTCCGGGTCTCATTCTCTAGGTCTTGTTCTCGTTGAAGGTGAATTTGAAGCAAGGTAAAAAAGTATAAAAGGCCCCTTAGAAGCAAGACATCTCCCCAGAGAAACAACTTTCCCAATTTCTTACTACCTGCAGCCCATCGAACACAATGACAGAAGCAAAAATCTACCACGCAGCTTGCCTGTGCGGCAAAATCAAATTTACGATCCAAGGCGAGCCGTTCCACTACGCGCTTTGCAGCTGCCGGAACTGCAAGCAGGCGAGCGGGTCCGCGTTCTCGAGCCAGGCCTTCTTCCATCCTCATGTGAGTACTAACAAGCCATTGGGCGTCTGAGTCGCAGCCCCCAGCCCCGGATAATTTATGGAGACTGACTGCAATGTATAGCAAATAAAAATCACACAAGGCGAGGACACCATTACGCACTACGCCGACGGGAACAATCTGAGCGGGAACGTCATCACGCGCTCGTTCTGCGCGAGCTGCGGCGCGCGCCTCTTCGTGAAGCCCGCAAGGGACGGCATCGTGCTCGTCCACCCGAGCTTGGTTGAGGAGAGTGTCGATTGGGGTGAGATATCCTAAATTATACCATGACTTACTCTTGAGTTGTTTGTTAACTTTTTTTTCTGATTGACAATTACAGTTCCGAAGATGCAGTTCCATGGAGAGGAGAGGCCGCCCTGGGTCAAAGAGATCACATTCGATACTTGAGCGTTTCGATTATTGTTGTATCCGAATCGTAGTATGCAAAGCATCGTCGTAAGCGACATTGCTATTGCAAAGAAGTAGACACCTGAGTCGTTAAATCAGATCATTCAAAATTTGCAGAGTCACAGGGTTGTTGACGCCCGTGTGATCGACAGTAAGCGCTCGCGTTGTTGGGATCAGCCGGGATTTTCGTGGATCGAGATTTTGATTGGTACAGCCTGAGGCTTGAGCGGCGATCATGCCCTATGTGGAATCTGACTTGCCTCATTGAGGACATCAATTGTTTAGAACACGGGAAAAAATCTGCCACATCCATCGAGATTAATCAAGACGGCGCGTCCGTGATCTAACACTCTCAGTTTTTAGATTTCATGGCCCGAGATTGATAAGAACTGAGCGGTTATGATTATTAAATTGCGACTACATTGGTAAAGACGATCTATAATGTGACAAAGTGGCTCAGCAGTAGGCATTGGTTAGTTTGATTATAAAGAACGCCTGTAGCGTCCATGCTGCGACCAGTTCCATCACCTTTAGGCAGTACCCACTTAGATACAGTCTTTTCATCTTTGAGGATAAAATGGCCTGCAATCAACTAGTTAGGGTACTCAGGATTGAAGGGAGAAATACTCTCCAAGTACTGGATCTGCTTATTTGTCAGAGAAATCTCCAATGTCTCCACATTCACGAGCATGTATTCGACTTTCCCCTCGCCATGATGGAGAAAACATCATGGTATGTTGTCTTCTGCATTATATATATATGCAACGGCTTATAAATTCTTGAGTACTTAATCGTCATGCTCGAAAGGGGTTCAGAAGCTTTCCGTGAATGAAGAAATTGGATTAACTATCCCGCCTAGTGTGTGACAAAAAGCAAACATTATCTCAACTGAGGTGTTTGAAAGATCAAAGATTGCGCCAGTGAACCGTCCAGGCTATATCAAGTGTGACAAGACATTTGGAGATTCAAATGTGTATTTACTGTCTCAATAAAGACGGGAATGACCCCTTCTTCAAAATTCCAAAACCATGACAGATAAATTCTATGAACTGGTTCAGAATCTGACAAGACAGTGTAGGCCCCCAATCATTGATGGCATTCAGACATGTCGGAATAATAGCCTTGTACGACTCCTAGTGGCTATTTCTGAAATTTTTGTCAAGAATATCCACATTGTATACACTCGAGTTTATGATACATCCAGTACTCAACCGCTAGCGCACAGGAGCGTTCAGCTGGGTCTCTGTAGCCTTCGCCATCCAATTCTGCGCCTGATAGAATATCTGATATGTATAGCTCAGCACTCTTAAATATCAGGTCACATCCTTCCTGATATATAGCCTGGTAGGATTGGTGAGCGACTTCAACAATCTATCCTTGCATGAGGGTCTTATCCATTGGCAGGTATAGCAAGTAGGATACCTCTCACCTATGACTTGACTGACCGGCCAGCGACAGTTTGTACTCGAATAGATGGGTACCAGCATAACCCAAGCCATCGCACTGCAGACATTTTCTTGGGTTCAAACTTTACATATCCAATAAGCGCTCATCTGTGGAGTCGATCGACTGGCTGTTTAATTTTCAAAGATCGACGAAAAACAAACACGCCACGATGTTGCCTAATGTTGCCGTGGCTTTCGCAAGCAGATCAAGGTAGACGAATAAAACTGCACAAGTGTAGCGGATGACTGTCACATGACTGTAAGTTTGGCTTAGGTTTGGCCGAAAGAGGTAAATTCGGTTGAACGACAGTCAGATATAATTACCGGCCATCGCCGGTTACAGCCCATTGCAGGAGCCACCAACCAACGCACTTTATCTTCAACCCCCATGTCTGCTATACCTGTTCAATCCCCGAGTTCCCCCATCGAAAGCCTTTCCGAATATCGTGATGAACCCAACAGAGAAGAAATTGCAGATCATGCCATTCCGTCAATCAAACAAATTCATCTGGATGAATATCTCGAGTATCTGAACAACGGAGCTCAGAATACGATCGATTTCGCAGAAATCAACGAGCCATGGATCCAGATCCAAAAGATACCTTCCTTGCTTGCGCCAACCAGATATCCAGGTACATATATGATACGAGGGGGAATCCGAACACTCCCGACCCTGGTAGAACACTTTACTGCACTTTCAACTTTTGGTTTATAGTGTTCTGTTAGGTGTATTGCTGTTTAAAAGTCTCGGAAATATGTATCCGCCTAAGCACGTCACAGACACTAAATGCAGGCCAGATATTGTTGCAGCCTTCGAGAAGGACTTCGACGAACGCCATGTTCACGCGTGGCCACAGATTCAACTCACTGGCGAGATCATATCTAAAGGGAGAAACATCGACGCACAAAGACGGCAGGCTGCATTACATCTTTATTACATGATCCTCGCTCGACCTGACCTTTACGTCTCTCATGGGTTTCTTCTCGACGACTCGAAAGTCACATTCTTTGCTGGTGTTACGGGGCACGGCATATTCGACATTTCGCTTAAATTTGATGACGAGCAGCTTCGACCACTTCTGTATGCGTTGGTCGATCATATCTACAACCCCGGTAAATTCAAGGACAATCGATATAAGATTATGTTCAACCCGCAATGGCAAGAATGCGAATACATCCTGAGTCTGAAGATGTCGTCCGGGCGTCCACTTCCCTGTAACAAATTCAAGGCGATTTATGCCAGCAGTCCCTTTGCAACTACCACTTACATTTTCGCGACTTCTGAACCAATCATGGTCAACAATAGGCCTATGCGCGTAGTCAAAGACCAATATTGCCGAGTGACGCGATTCGACGAGCCGGAGGTTCTTAAACATATCCATGAAGAGCGGGAGATACCTGGTGTGGTGGAACTCTTACACGATGAGGAATGGGAAACTCCAATCAGTCCAATGCATTCCAATCACAGAGTCAAGCGTCGTCTGGGGCTCTCGCAGCATGGATCTGATTTCATGAGTGTAAAGACAGTCAAAGCTATGCTGGAAGCTGCATACGACATGTTGGAAGGTCAGTGTCTCAACCGCCTACATAGCGAGTTCCACGTACTTACATTTTATAGTGACGAGATACCTTAGGTTTAAACGCAATGTTCTTCATCGCGATCTTAGTGTTAGCAATATTATTGTTAACGCTACATCTGATGCGTCAGATACTCCGCTTAGCATAGGAGGGACCGAAGGCAGCCAAGATGGATATACTAGAGAATTAGAAATTTGTTTCATAAAACATCTTCTGGGTGAAAGGTACGCGACAGTAGGAATGTTCTAGACGTTGACTGATTCTGAGCCAATAACAGTTCTAACCCCCGAGAAACTTCTACTGTTCTTATCCATTTCAATCGTGCCGAGCGCTTGGATATCAAGACTGATACTACACATGCTCGGATTCGGCGAACGGTTCGCCATGACTCAAAGCGAAATACATGATATTTTTCTAACACATATTTGATAGGGAACGCCGCTATTCACTGCCAGAGCTGTTCATAATAGAGGACCATTTCCAGACCTTTCAAAACAGCTAGTAATCCTCGCTGGAGTACCGGAGCCATCTCTGACTTATCAACAATGTCACCCAGAGCGCACTAAACTCTTCGACAACATTAGAACGGATTATTTGTATCCAGGAGACGCCATTTTGACTCGGCATGAATGGAGACACGAGCTGTACCACGATGCGGAATCAATTTTCTGGATCATTTTCTATTGGTTTATCTGAGCGAACCCTGAACCTGGGGACACCGACCAAAAAATCAATGTTGGTGACTGGTTTTATTTTGTTGACACTTCGGACTGCGTGTCGCGCAATGCCCTAATGCGCCAAATTGGTCTGAGAGAGGTTCCGCTTCACTCGAAGTTTTCTCCTGCTCTCATGCTGCTTAGAACTATAGCTCAAGCTGTATATCCTGGCCCGTACTACCTGGCAGAAGATAACCCAAGGAGCCGACCTGATTTTGTTCATGAAGTATTTCAGCGGGCTATTCTCAACTTCATTATTAAACACAAAGACGAAGACTTCATCAACCTAGAAATCGACTCGAAGTTTCGCCGATTTGACGTCAGCATTCCCAGGCCCCCTTCTAACTCTAACTAAGCCAGCTCTACAAACCGGCTCCAAAAGACCATCTCCAATTCCTGAGCACGAACAAGATGACGATGAAACCACTTCTGCCAAAGGCATGCGTTTTCTGCTTAATGGCCCATGTTAAATAATTACCCATATGTACATTTGCTCAACAGTTCAAGAAGCCCCGTCGCAAACCTCGTGGAAATCCGTATCCCTCTCTCCAGCCGCCTCAAGGCCCTCTGCCAGAATCTACCTAGGGGAAGAACTCGAAGTCGATCAGTAGTACCTGGCCAGGATCCTCATTTAAATTTTGTATACCCCCTTCTAATGTACTTCGTCTCGTATATGAATCAATCCATCAGTTCAGATGTCCTTTGGAGCTAAATCTCGGCTGACTCCTGGGGCTGTAAAATCTCCCCAGTGGCGTCGAACTCGGGAGTTGGGAATCTCCTAGCAATAGGTACTAGTCTCACACAATACAGCTTGAACAGGATTTTGTCAGAGGGTTGAAAGGGGTGACATCGGCATCACCGAAGTCAATAGAATTGAATATTTGAATGATGTGAGCGTTCAGATGGATGTGCGCGTGAAGGTCGTTGAAAGCCGCGTGAGAGCTTTAATTATAATCCGTATATTTTCTCTAATACGTAAGTAATACTTACATATATTACTCATGTTGCTAACGTTGCTTCGCAAAGTTCGCATGTACGGTTAAGTGGCTGCTAAGTCTTTGTAATGTACCTTGCTAAGTCTGACTCATCCATTTAATTATTTATGAACTCCAACGCCGTATAAAAGCGCTTGTTGAACTTTGTTACAACTCATTCCTGGATACATAGTGACGATGACGGAAGAGAAAGTCTATCATGGAAGCTGCCTCTGCAAGAAAGTCAAGTTTATGATCCAGGGCGAGCCCATGCATCTCACCATCTGCCACTGCCGGAACTGTAAAGTGGCAAGCGGGTCCGCGTTCACCAGCAACGCAACGTTCGTTCGCTCTGTACGAGAGAGCTTGCTTTTTCGTGCTGTGTTTAATAGCATTGACAGTCTCTGTAATGTGCTTTGTTTATTTAGCAAGTTACGATGACGCAGGGACAGGATAGCGTTGTTGAATATGCGGATTCGGACACTTGGAGTGGGAATACCCTCACACGCTCGTTCTGCTCAACATGTGGATCGAGGCTTTTCATAAAGCCTCAGATACTCCCGACGGCAATCCTCGTCCACCCGGGCCTCATCGAGGAGACTGTTACTTGGGGTACGTGAAATTGGCCGTCTAGAGTCGTGCAGAGCACTTTTCGATTATACTTACCACTCTTGTTGGATTATGTTTGACAGTGCCAAAGATGGAACGTAATGACGAGTATAAGTGGCCTTGGGTGAAAGAGATCACTACACTTGATGCGAAAGAAGGGGTATAAGTCGAAATGTGGGGCACGGCCATTCATTGGGACATAGTGAACGCCACGCCGCAGGAGTAGTCAATCAGCTGGCGATTTAAATTTCAAAGAGCAATGAGAAACAAACATGGGACGATGTTGCCTAATGTTGCCTTGGCTTTTGCAAGCACACGAAGGCAGATGAATAAAACTGCATAAGTGTAGCGGATGTAAGTTTGGCTTAAGTAGGTTTGGCAAAAAGAGATAAATTCAAATTCGGGTGAATGACAGTAAGATATAGTTACCGGCCATCGCCGGTTACAACCCATTGCAGGAGCCACCAAGGAGCCACCAATCAACACACTTTATCTTCAATCCTATGTCTGTTCAATCCCCGAGTGCTCCTATCGAAAGCTCCGAATATCGTGATGAACTCAACAGAGAAGAAATTGCAGATCACGCTATTCCGTCAATCGAACAAATTCATCTGGATGAATATCTCGAGTATCTGAACAACGGAGCTCAGAATAAGATCGATTTCGCAGAAATCAACGAGCCATGGATCCAGATCCAAAAAGATACCTTCCTTGCTTGCGCCAACCAGATATCCAGGTACATATTTGATATGAAGAGGAATCCGAACACCCCGACACTGGTAGAACATTTTACTGCACTTTCAACTTTGGTTTATAGTGTTCTGTTAGGTGTATTGCTGTTTAAAAGTCTCGGAAATATGTATCCGCCTAAGCACGTCACAGACACTAAATGCAGGCCAGATATTGTTGCAGCCTTCGAGAAGGACTTCGACGAACGCCATGTTCACGCGTGGCCACAGATTCAACTCACTGGCGAGATCATATCTAAAGGGAGAAACATCGACGCACAAAGACGGCAGGCTGCATTACATCTTTATTACATGATCCTCGCTCGACCTGACCTTTACGTCTCTCATGGGTTTCTTCTCGACGACTCGAAAGTCACATTCTTTGCTGGTGTTACGGGGCACGGCATATTCGACATTTCGCTTAAATTTGATGACGAGCACCTTCGACCACTTCTGTATGCGTTGGTCGATCATATCTACGATCCCGGTAAATTCAAGGACAATCGATATAAGATTATGTTCAACCCGCAATGGCAAGAATGCGAATACACTCTGAGTCTCAAGATGTCGTCCGGGCTTCCACTTCCCTGTAACAAATTCAAGGCGATTTATGCCAGCAGTCCCTTTGCAACTACCACTTACATTTTCGCGACTTCTGAACCAATCACGATCAACAATAGGCTTATGCGCGTAGTCAAAGACCAATATTGCCGTGTGACGCGATTCGACGAGCCGGAGATTCTTAAACATATCCATGAAGAGCGGGAGATACCTGGTGTGGTGGAACTCTTACACGATGAGGAGTGGGAAACTCCGATCAGTCCAATGCTTTCCAATCGTGAGGAAACTCCAATGTCTTCCAATCGCAGAGTCAAGCGTCGTCTGGGGCTCTCGCAGCGTGGATCTGAATTTATGAGTATAAAGACAGTCAAAGCTATGCTGGAAGCTGCATACGACATCCTGGAAGGTCGGTGTCTCAATCATATACATAGCGAGTTCCACGTACTTACATTTTATAGTGACGAGATACCTTAGGTTTAAACGCAATGTTCTTCATCGGGATCTAAGTGTTGGCAATATTGTTGTCAACGCTACATCTGATGCGTCAGATACTCCGCTTAACATAGGAGGGACCGAAGGCAGCCAGGATGAACATACTAGAGAATTAGAAATTTGTTTCATAAAACATCTTCTGGGTGAAAAGTATGCGACAGGAGTGTTCTAGACGTTGACTGATTTTGAGCCAACAACAGTTCTAACCCTCAAGAAACTTCTACTGTTCTTATTGATTTCAATCGTGCCGAGCGCTTGGATATCAAGACTGATACTACACATGCTCGGATTGTGCGAACGGTTCGCCATGACTCAAAGCGAAATACATGATATTTTTCTAACACATATTTGACAGGGAACGCCGCTATTCATTGCCAGAGCTGTCCATAACGGAGCACCATTTCCAGACATTTCAAGAAACCGAGTGCCAGTAATCCTCGCTGGAGTACCGGAGCCATCTCTGACTTACCAACAATGTCACCCAGAGCGCACCAAACTCTTCGACAACATTAACATTAGAAGTGATTATTTGTATCCAAAAGACGCCCATTTGACTCAGCACGAATGGAGACACGAGCTGTACCACGACGCGGAATCAATTTTCTGGATCATTTTCTATTGGTTTATCTTGGCCAACCCTGAATCTGGGGACACCGACCAAAAAAATCAAAGTTGGTGACTGGTCAAATTTTGTTGACACTTCGGACTGCGTGTCGCGCAATCTCCTATTGTTGGGTCTGGCGACCGATCTGATAGGCACGGTTCTTCACTCGAGGTTTTCTCCTGCTCTCATGCTGCTTAGCGATCTGGCTCAAGCTGTATATCCTGGCCCGTACTACCTGGCAAAAGATAACCCAAGGAGCCGACCTGATTTTGTTCATGAAGTATTTCAGCGGGCTATTCTCAACTTCATTATTAAACACAAAGACGAGGATTTCATCAGCCTAGAAATCGGTCCGAAGTTTCGCCGACTTGCACGCGACATATGCTAGTCCCTCTCTTACTCCAAGGAAAGTTCACTTTTCACGTCCAACTCTACAACCGGTTCCAAAAGACCATTAATTCCTGAGCACGAACAAGATGATGATGAAACCACCTCTGTCAAAGACGTGCGTATTTCTGTCCAATGATTGATTGTTAAATAATTACCGATATATACATTTGCTCAATAGTCAAGAAGCCCCGTCGTGAATCTCGTGGAAATACGTATCCCTCTCTCCAACCGCCTCAAGGTCCTCTGCCTGAATCTACCTAGAGGAAGAACTTGAAATCAAAATCAATCAGTAGTACTTGGCCAGGATTCTCATTCAATTTTTACATACCCTTTCCTATGTACTTCGTCTCATACATGAATCAATCCATCAGTTCATATGTCGTTTGGTGTAGAATCTCAGCTGACTCCTGGAGTTATAAAATCTCTCCGGTAGCGTCGAACTCGGGAGTTGGGAATCCCCCAGCAATAGGTTCTAGTCTCGCGCGATGCAGCTTGAACAGTACGTTGTCAGGAGATTGAAAGGGATAACATCGGCATCACCGATGTCGACTTAATTGAGTTGACTATTTGAATGGTGTGAGCGTTCAGATGGATGGATCCATCTGAATTCGAATTTCGAATTTCGACATGACCGTGCGCGTGAAGGTCGTTGAAAGGACTCCGTGTGAGAGCTTTAATTACAATCTGTATATTTTCACCGATAGCAAGAACCGTTCGGCGTTTACATTGAAATTTGACAAACACTTTTTCTCTAGGTAACCAGAACCTTCATGTCGCCGTGCGGAAGACTAAGCCACTGGTCTTGGCCTCCTGGGATCCGTCACGCTCTGGCTGGAAATGACCATACCACGTACATTAGAAGCAAAGACCATCTAATAAGAACGTCAGGAATGAGGCTTGAAAAAGTTTCTTTCGCTTACGTCTTTCTTGAAAATATCTATGAGCGGCTGCACCTGGCGCCAGGCCCAACCACATTCGTTTAAAAGTCGCTCCTGCCTAACTGGGTCGGCCACCAGAAATCTAGCAGCACGAAGTTTAGTTTCCATGGGTTTGCTCTCAAAGTCTTCCTTCGATTGTGGGAACATTTTTTCTAGCAATTTGCGCTGCCTTTCTTCCTCAGCTGCGGCATTTTTCCTGGCCACCCCTAAAGGAACGAGTTGTTGCAGATAGGAATGACGGAGCTGCTCGAAGCGGTCATGCCATCTAATCTGAAGACGCGCTCGTTCAGTCTCGTAGAGGTCCTGCATAGGTGTTACGAGTTAACTAGACCAAAACGACGAAGAATAAGTATGGGGTAAGTTACCACAATAGCCATTCTTTCCTCTTCATATATCTCCTGTTGTTGAGAGGTATGATCTCTGGTCGAATATTGCTCCTGAAGTGATTCCGCGTACTCTTGCATGTTCATATCATATAATTTGTCGAGATCTTCATAATGAGATATCTTCAAAGACTCGATTTGTTTATTGAACGACGCTTCGTCGTCCTTTCGGTCAACTTCGGCTTCCATAGCTTCGAAACTGGAAAGGGTAGGTATAGCAGCAGAAACATGGTATGAACAGCAGAGAAACTCACTCTGGTACATCTCTTTTTGATGCTCCAAGAAGAACTCGAATCGTAGCTGTCTTTCAAGCGCGTCGGGAAGATTCTGGTCCGTGATTTGTTCTGGATCCATGAATTGGGGTAGAAATCCATTTTGTCCTTTGTATTCAGGCCGAGGAAGTCTGATGGTCTGTGTTTCGGTGTTCATTGAGTTTACGAAACGTGTATTGAAGATCGTCTAAAAGCGTTTTGTATGCAGAAGGTGGTGGTCATTATTCAAGCTCAAGCGTGACCAGTCGCGTCGGACAAAGAATTGACGGTCATGGCACGCGCGCGGGCATTCAAATATTCAATGCTTGTCAGCGTTGAACTCCAGTTGAAGTTCGAGCCCATAGCTCAAACGCAATCGTTAGCTATATTACTGTGTGGTTCGTAATCTTCACAATATGATCCTTTCTTTTTCTAGCCACATTATTTCGAGTTTTCGAGCTACAGTTTCGACAAAACACAATTGGATTCATGAAAATGAGAGGGTTTATTGACGTGCTATGATCTTTGTCCATGATTCTAAATTTATGTCAAGATTTACCTACAGTGGCGACGGGGAAATGTTGCCTTACAGACCACTGGTACCAGCCTTGCAGCAAGTTTGTGATGAAATCTGGAGAGATCAAATTCTGTAAGGTAAACAGTGTAGTGAAATGGATGCTAATTCGATATATTTTGATGAACTGGCGTGTGCTTCCTCGAAGTTGGTCGTTAAATTCAGTACAGAGTCATCCGCGATGCACTTCCAAACAACAACCATGCGGATGTCAGAGGTAAATATTGAATAAAAACAATACACGAGCACTTTATCTTGAAGACTCAAGCCTCGTAGCACGGGCTTAAAGTCGCCCAATAATCAAGCAACTCCGGCATATAATATTTCCACCAATTAGGTCCTATCATAGATTGTTCAATATCGACAGAACTGTAATTGCCAGAAACACTGCAATTCGATCGTTGGAGGACATTTGCTTCTGATGGAACCCACATAAGGCGGTCGTTCGTGGACGAGGAACGGATCCAGTTGCCTTCCGAAACATGCCAGAAAGGGTCGTTTATGCCCCAAATAAGCACGGATCCATCCCATGAGCCAGATGGAATTGATGTCCCATCGTCAGATAGGGCGACTGAAATGACACAGTCGTTGTGGTGTGTTTCATAAAACATCTTCTGGGTGAAAGGTACGCGACAGTAGAAATGTTCTAGACGTTGACTGATCCCTCGCCAACAGCAGTTCTAACCCTCGAGAAACTTCTACTGTTCTTATCGATTTCAATCGTGCCGAGCGCCTAGACGTCAAGACTGATACACATACGATGCAGCTTGAACAGGACGTTGTCAGAAGATTGGAAGGGGTGACATCGGCATCACCAAAGTTACAATCTCTCAGGCAGAGGCAGCCATCACAGCAGCACAGATAACTGGGGCGAAGGACCAGACGCACTTGACGCGAGGCGAAAGGATGAATTGGATAAGCTATCCAGAGTGAGTAGCCTGTACTGCTGTACGAGTAGTTTCGACTCCATTATCAATGATTCAAGTAGGCAGATTGCTTGTGCGATGGGCCGTCATAGTAGATTAGCTGCAGAGTGTCCTCAAGAGATCCGACTTGAAGGGTATCCACTGTGGCGTTGCAAGCCCTCAGATACCTAAGCAATGATGAGACATTTCCCAACAACATCGAGGCGGACAACGGAGGCGGACAACAGAGACGGCTCTCTCATGTCCTGTGCACCTGGTGGCACAGTACGACATCAGCGGAAGAGACTGAAGTGTTACCGACTCTGCAACAGACAAGAGCGAAAAAGGATATTTAGTTCACAAGTCTTAGGATGATGGGCCAAATAGAGTAGCATGAGGAACTGCTTCCAAGTTGGGTCTCACGAGGGCGGACTATGACTATATTACCCTCCACACCGCTCATTGCCCCAGTCTTCTACCATTAGGCCCCTAGGGAATGGCGTCTGGTGAGCATCCCTATTTCTTCCTCTTGGACCTTGTGCTTATCGTAGGCGTTTATTATCCCAGCAGGAAGCGTCTCCTTCCCAGTATCAGAGTCTCAGGGAAAACCGGCGTCGCCGCTGAAGGCACCCCATCTACCGTTTCGGAGGATCTCGCTGCCGACAGCGCCGTCCTTGCTGCATCGTGTTTCTGTGGTCAGCGTTACTTCGTTCGACGCGTTCCCGGAAGCGGGCGATGGTTCGAGTCCGCAGAGTGCCCGACCTCAGATCAAGGCGCATGGAAAGGTAGCGCAGAACCGACCTGTTTCATCCGCGTCTCCTAGAAATCGGAATCGAAGACGCGACTCGAGCGTGAAACCGACCGATGATAGGCAGGCGGCTAAGAGAAGGAAGGTCGTGGACGAATTCTACGAGACGGAGAAAGCGTATGTCGATGGTTTAGAGTTAATATATTCGGTCAGTCTGCATGCATGAACTTTTTTTTTTGCTTTTGGACAGCACTGACTTGAATGATTATGTGTGCAGCATTTTCTGACACCAATCATCTCTTCTTTGGATACCCCCGAGCCCTTGCTCAATCGCTCGGCGTTGACTTCAATTTTCTCCAACTTCATTGACATATGGAACCTTCATCGATCTTTTTCTTTCCGCCCTTACTTCTCTCTTGGAATCAGAACCGCTTTCGTCGTCCGCAGGGTCAGATGTACCACCACCCAACCTCTCGTCTCTCTTACTGGCCCATTTTCCCTATCTCTCTCTGTACACTCCGTTTGTAACAGCCTTCCCGTCTACGATCTCGTCTCTTAACGAACTTATCACGCCGCCTTCTACGATCCGCACGAGTCCGCAATATAATCAACGCTTCGCCATTTTTCTTGCTACCCAGGAAGTCGACCCGCGCTGCGGCAAACTAAAACTGCGAGATTGGCTACTGACAATCGTGCAGCGCTGCCCGCGATATCTCCTCCTTCTCAAAGATCTCATAAATTCGACGAGCAAAGAAGACCCCGAACACGCACAGCTAACCGCTGTTCATACACTTGTCTCTAAAAGTCAGTTCCCAGTGTAATACTATGCATCGTTTGTTTTCAAAATCTAAACCAATTCTGCAGTTACTTTGTCACTCAATACGTCATTGCACACCCATGCACAAACCATGGCGTTACTCGCTCTGCAGAAAGCGACGCCGAATCTGCCGTTCCAGCTGATCTCACCGGGGCGTACGCTCCTCAAGCGTGGTGCGTTGCTCCAAGTGGAACGGAGCGATGATCCAGTCGACCGCGAATTTTTGCTGTTCTCGGACTGTATGGTGTGGCTTGCGCCTGCGGAGACCTCGATGCCCTCTTGGGACTGGAGCTGGAGTGGTAGTGGAAGCGGGAGTGGAAGTGGATCTGGCGCCGGCGCAGGGGTTGCCAGCCATAGCCATAACCATAGCCAGAGCGCGCACAATACCCCCGTGTCCAACTCTAAGCTGGCACCACCAGCGGTACTGGAACGCCCGCGAATGACGCGAAGTAGGAGCAAGAGCGAGGCCGAGCTGGAGACGCTGCGAATCGAGACGCGCGCTGATGCCCGTCCGCATGCGCATGCGCATTTCAAATCCGCGTCGCCTTCTACGCCCAGTACACCGCGCACTCCCCAGCGGAACGCCGATGCCAATGTCGATGGTGGTCTGAAATCGCATCCGCATTCCCACATGCATAAACACGCGTCCCCGGCCCCGCCGCCTCCTCCGAACATGGGCAAGCGCCACCCGTCCACGGACGACAAGTGGGTGTATAAAGGCCGCGTCGAGCTGGTGGACGTGCAGATTGTAGTTGGCTCCGCGTTGGAGGACGAAAGGAAGTTCGAGGTGTTGAGTCCTGAAGGCAGTTTTGTGCTTTATGCGGGTGGGTTGTTCTTTCTTTTCTCTCCGTTCCCTCTCCTTTTCTGGCGCCCCGCGCTGACTATGCATGATCTATAATACAGCGTCGGCACACGAGCGAGACGCATGGACGTCCGAGATCCGCAGCGCGAAAGCGCAGCTCCTCGTCTCGCTGAACATCACAAACCCGAACTCGACACTGACGTCGTCGGCGTCCACGAACCACGTGCGGAGGGTGCTGCAGGCGCTGCCGTACCCGCCGTCGGACGAGCGGCTCGCGACTGTGCGCGCGAGCAGCAGTGTGGATGTGTTTGGGTCTGCGTCGAATTTGAACTCAGGCTCGGGCTCGAATGTGAATTCGAGCGGTGGGAAGATGAAGTTGCACAAAAAGGATAAAGACAAGGAAAGGGAGAAGGAGAAGGAGAAAGACAAGGAGAGGAGGGGATATCTGCAGAGCGCAGAAGGAAGGTGGAGCATTGGGTCCCGGCGATATGGATACCGGACGGCAAGACGACGTCGTGCATGCGCTGCGGGCGGATGTTCGGGTGGCGGAGGAGAAGGCACCATTGTCGGCTCTGCGGGCGGTGTGTGTGTGCCGGGTGTTCTGGGCAGGTGTGTTTCTCTTTTTGTTCGTTCACTGTGTCGACTTTTTGTGTTTACTGGATTTTTATTTGACGTGTAGACTTTCTTTATTGCGGATGCGAATTCCAAATCCGAGTCGGCGAGTAAACCTGCGCGGGCGTGCGATGCGTGCTACGAGAGTGTATTCCCGCTCATCGATCCTCCTCCTCCGTCGTCGTCGTCGTCGAACCCCACCACAAGCTCCCCCAACGCGCAGGGTCAAGGTCAAAGCACCAGCAGCAACAACAACGACGGCGACTCCGCTGCAGCAGAAGCGGCCGAGCTGCGAGGAGGAGCAGACACGATCACCTCGCTCTCGCGGCTGCCGTCGTGGCTCTCGATGCCGGCGCTGCCGGTGCAGCGCCAGCCGCACCCGCAGGCGTTGATGGATATTGATTTGAATTTAAATTCGAGTAGGGATTTGGACGCGTCGTTTGAGGAGGATGAGGAGGACCTTGCTGGTGGTGGTGTTGGTTCTGGTGAGAATGCGCATGGGTACGGGTATGGGCAGGGGCAGGGGCAGGGGCATGAAGAGCGTGACGGGGGAGCGAGGAGGCGGGTGAGGATGAAGAAGTCAATGTCGCATCAGAGGCTGCGGAGCTATCATCAGATATTGGAGGATTTTCAGGAGCAGGCGAGGGTTATGAGAGAGGCGAAGGTTGTTTTTGAGGATGATAGGCGACTGTGGAAGACGCCTGTCCGTGTGCGTGAGGAAGGGGATGAGGCTGTGGAGGTGGAAGAAGGGAACGATACGTTCGACGATCAAGAAGGCGCAGGGATGGGTGAAGGCGAGGATGGGGACGAGTATGAGGAGGAGGACCGGGACCAGGACCAGGTTGATTTGTGGTTTACGCCCACACACTCGATCGCATCCTCGCCGGCGTCGTCGCCCCGGAAGCAGCGCAGAGCAGCGGCGGGAGGACACGGCGAGGAGGAGCAAGCGGTTCTCGCTGCCGGCGATTGCGCTGCACACGACAGTTGTTACTGCGCGGACGACGAGCACTGTGGCCGATGGCAGTGGCGATGAGCCGACGCTTTCGAGAGAGGGGTCGTTGGGGGACCACCAGCAAGGGATGGGGATGGGGAGGTCGAGGAGGTTCTCCCTTGTTTCGGGGAGAGGCAGTTATTATGATGGGGTTGGGAATTCGCCGACGAGGAGTATTGGAGGGGGTGGTGGTGGTGGTGGTCCGGATGATGGAGGAGGAGGGGATTTGGCAAGAGGCCTCGCTGCTGCTCGGCTCAGCGAGCTTTTGGGAAGGAAGACAAAGCTTGTCTGATTGTGGCACGAACTTGAATGAATGTTGCGAGGAATATCAGCGTGGATGATGTATATGGGGACTTTTCGGATGGATGGATATGTAATTTTATTTTGTATTTTTTCTTTTACTATCTGCGGGTTGTAGATACTGTAACCGCCAATGTTCTTGACGGTTTAGCAGTATGTAATAGTTTTACTTGTACTATAGTAGCAGTGTTTGTTTTTGACCATTCGTACTCTTTGATGCATGTTGCAGTCTATACATCTTATTGATAATCGTATTCCACCTAGCCTTCGCATTTAATTCGTAGCTCGACGATACTTGATATGATGGGGCCAAACCCCTAACTTGAAGGCCAAACAAAAGAACAACTGGAACCAAACTTTAACATTCCTTGTCTCTGCTGATTCACCATGATCTCCAATTGTACTTGCCTTTTTTTTTTTGAAGCCATATTATATGCTGCCCTGCTCCTGTCTACGTGTTGCATCCTGAGCTGTCCCCGAACGCTGAATTCAACCATAAATTCTACCTAAAGTCTCGTGTTCAAGTTGTTTGGGCATCTGAATGTGGCCACTACCAGTGGAATGCCCTCGTTATGTCTACTGATATAGACCAATGTGGTAATCACATTCTGCCAACTTAAAGAGTATTTTCAGATAGATATGCTATCCCACAAAACGCCAGTTTCTCACATCTATCTCAAAGTCTGTGAGAAAAGTTATCCTATTCTCCACCGAGATGCATATGCTAACAGATTATGATTCCCTAGTATAAGCTGCTTATCAACAGCTTCTCAGAGGCCATATCCACCCATATTTTAGCTATCGTCTCGACTTACTGACGTGAGGTTGAATTCTTTTAACATGTCTGCCCAGCCACCTACACATTATCATCATCACGGCCGGTTTCTCGTCGCAGGAGGCGTACTGCCTGATGCTATCACAGCTTATCGAACTTACGGAGATCACGCCAACCCGTGTATCGTCTTTCCTACATGTTTTGGGGCGAAACTGGACAGTAAGCGTTTGTCAAACAAAATATTATACTATTGCACGTCTGAAGTTCCCCATTTGAAGGCCAGGTCTATATGGTTGGAGAAGGCAAGGTAGAAGACAGATCAACGAATATCAACTAGAAAGCCCGTTGTAGTAACGCATAATCAGGTCATGGACCCCAAGAAATATTTCATCGTCACTTTTGCCCTTTTCTCAAACGGAGAAGTACGTTTTCCCTCGTTCTGAAGCATCTATCTCGCTTATTTATCGTTTAATTAGTCGTCATCCCCATCAAACACGGTAAATGTCGCATGCTTAATGAAATCCTGGCCCCCATCGACGCTCCAAACTGTGCTCATGATTCATTTCTGGACTTTTCAGCCGGCTCCTTATAACGGCCCGTACTTTCCAGCTGTCTCGTACGAAGACAACATGTGTGTATTACACCCCGCTTTTATTTCGGGCCATTATGATTTTTCTCATGAATTAACCGTCTGCTCCCTTGGCAGTCGTGCACAGTACGCTGTGCTTCAAAGTCTCGGAATACAGAAAGTGTATGCAGTCATAGGATTCTCTATGGGTGGCCAACAGGTGAGCATTGATGGAGTTTTGATACAAGAATGCTTAATCATATCTGGCTCTTCAGGCATATCACTGGCCTGTGATGTACCCAGACTTGATTGAGAGGTATGGTACTCCCATGTCTTGGGAGTCAGTCATGCTGAATAAACACAAGATACGTGGTCATATGTGGCTCCGCTCGCACCAGTCCCCATAATCAATGGTAACCTAAGAATGCCTTCACCCACCTTTCTACGTCCTCATCTCTCTCCATAATTTGCATAGCTTCTTGGAAGGACCAAAGGCGGCCTTAGTTGCTTCGAAAGACTTTTACGGTGGTCATTATAAAGAACGAGCTGAACAAGGTATTCGAGCCTTTGCACGAGTTTATAGTGCATGGGCGTATGGCCAAACCGTAAGCAGTTATTTTCAAACATTGGGGTTTTTACTAAATCGTCTTACCTAGTGGTTCCGAGAGCATAAATATACATGGGGTGGCTTGTAAGCTTTTATTCCGGGTTCAATGGGAGGAATGTGTCGCTAAAAACCGCATATACTTACTCATTTAGATACCCAAATCTCGCTAGTTTCCTCCGAGAGCGCTGGGAAGATCGGTTTCTCCAAAACTGGGATGCAAATGATTTGATTGTCCTTCTACATACATGGCAGCGAGGCGATATCTCCAAAATCAAGGATGGCGGGGACTTGCAAGCATGCTTGAGCAAAATATCGGCGAAAGGATTGATCATGCCTAGCAAGACTGACCTATACTTTCCTGTATCTACCTCTCGTTCTTCAAGCCGGTTGTTGGCGATGACACTAATCATGACGTCTAATGTCTAGCCCGAAGATAGCGTCAATGAGATCGCCTCCTTGACAAGTTCGGCTCGTCTTGTAGTCATAGGCACGGTCTGGGGACATACTGGTAAATCTATCGATTGCTTGTCGGCATCGGTCGTTAACTTGACAGCGCAGCTGGCGGAGGGTCAAACCCGGATGACGATGCTTTTGTTCAGGCAGAAATCAAGAAGTTCCTCGAAGAGTAGTGTCACAAGATACTCTTAGCCGTCGATTTCATGGTATACTCAGAAATTTCAAGAAGCTCTTACGAATACCATCATAAGTTGCAGTGGAGTTGACTATTTTGTGGCACCTTTTGAAAAATCTTCCAATTAACAAATAAATTCAAGAACCCAGTCTTGTTGAACCAACTTCCCGGCAACCCTTGCAACGGCGTGCATATTCTAATTTGTAACCCCTTCTAACCTACATAGTTCAAACACTATCAAGTTGCGACTTGTCGCAAATCATGACGCGCAGTAACTTTATCCACTCTTTCCTTTACGACAGATTTATGCTTTGCCAAGGATACCATATTTTATGGCACGTTTTTAAATCGTTCTCTTCATTTCCATGATACTGAAGTTGATTTGTCACCTTGATACAGCCAATATAATGCAGTCTTCTATGGCGTCCGACGTTTACAATGCATAACAGACGCGCAAGACATGGGATATATCGCATAATAAGATATGCCATGATGCACCATCCGCTTCATGCACGCAGGGTACATTTTCTCCGAGAGTTTGTTCGCTGACCGGGTATTTCCCAATAGACCAATAAGTTTATAATCTGCAAGATTTTTGCGCGGGTCTCATTTGTAAGACATCATATCAAAATGTTCTCTTTCAGCTAGCGTATCCTTCTTGCCGTCATAGCTGCGTCTCTGGCTAGGATTGTACTATGTGTCGGAACACCGTTTGGTCTGGAATCTGGGACTACTGGTGGAAGAAGCGCTGCAGCCGCTGTTCCTACATTTCTAGAGCAGCTGGCGACCTTGTTGAGCGAGAACACAGCTTGCACGAACCTCCTTGATAAAATCTTCAATCTAACCTCTTCTAAAGGGACTGTTACCGGTGCTGGATGTCGATCTTGAACCTGTTCTTCGAATCCACAGGTGCGGCATTCGTTCTTGTACAATTTCTAAGGTGAATTTTCAGGCTGATATATCATCTGTAGTTGGCGATCAATGCCAATGGCTGTAAGCTCGACTTGTACCTTGTGTTAGGAAGCAGGATTTGGGTGAGGGTCTTGTGTACTATGCGCATATATTTTACTTATTTCTGCAATTCTATGGTAGATTGACCATGATACTGTATGCATGCTCTCCTTCCGTTGTATTTCGCCTTAACGAACGTATCAGATTCAAAACATTGGTCGCCAAATGATTGCTACAGTGAGTCAAGTATTGATCTTTGTAATTATCACACTCTAGGCTACCACCGTATGTCGTTCAAGAAGCTACAACCTCTGCTCACTAGATATCGAATGACACCTTTAATGCGATTGCCGTCCTGTTGGTGTGGTGGAATTTTACTTGGATATGTCTCGTCTAGGGAGATACCACATGCTCCGCGACCTGCAATTCGGAACATTATTGGGTTGGAACACAGTGACTCCTCCCCCTTCGTGCCTACTGAAAATTGATCATTTGATTCCTTAGGTGGCACTTTCCACCGGAAATGGCGACCAGATAACGTTTGCCTTGAATTAGTACGCCCCATCTTTGCCTACTTCTCATAGTACTCTTAAAAATTATGGCTGGTTGCAGCTCGTACAAGTTGGTGTCTGTAAGTCGGTCGAAATTTTTTTACTACAACTTATCAATTCTTTCTTACTGATTGCTTCGCGCTCAGCCGGTAGGTACTAGTATCAATCATATCTCGAGAAGCTATTGTTGTACTGGAACGAAATTTAATTTATTTGTGCAGAGGCACAAGTGGTTATTACCAGAACGTCCACGCATACAATAATGTGAGCATATTGCAGGTATTCTCATTGATGTTAACTGACCAATTCCCACTCTAGTACTTCGGTAAGCTCTTTTCTGAATTATAGCTCATTAGGTTCTTCTCAACACCTTGAAGTTTCCGTTGGTGGTCATGCCGTTGATCCTGAAGTCGGTTCGAAGGTATTGTTGGATACTTCAATACGGTGCAGCCTTTCGTGATCTGAGTTCTGTTTCCGGCAGAAAACTGAAGGAATCGCTTGCTTCTAGGTAACAACTCCTACCCTGTCCGGAGGAACTGGTCAAGCTTTCGCACCAGTAACGGCTGCGCAAGCGGCTTCGTGTTCCTCGGTAATGGGTAGACAATGCGTGGCCAACAATGGGTGAATATCAGAGATCTTTTGCTCTGGCCTGATGCTAATGGAGAACAGAGCATCGTCTGGGGCGCTTCCAGGAGTTGCCACGGACATTGGCACAATTGGCGGTTTTAGCGCAGTAAGTTTTTTTAGTTCATCACGATGACTAAATTTGGGGATTCAGTCGACCTTTAAATCGACAAGTGTCATGGCTGCTTCGAGTGTATGTGCAAAACAACGCTGGAGTTGGAAAAGTCAATTAAGAACTTCCGCGGACATGGAGCACTGCTGCCCCGGTCGATCTAATCTAATCATACGCTCGCCGAAAATCATAAGGATTGTCTATGCCTGACTTCATGCCCGGTACATCATATCTCTTCGATTCGCATATCCTCATCGTCAGAGTCATCTGCCGGTTTGGCTGGCTCGGAGGTCTGAATCGAACCCATTTGGGCCTGGGGCACGGCGTCGATTTCGTCGAATTCATCGTCCGCAACCGCAATCTTGGGTTCCTCTCCTTGAATGAGCTGCACGAGACGCTCAATGTGCTCCGAAATCTAAAATGCCACGAGCGTTTAGTTGCCGTGCATCCACGACTAGAGAAGGTGATTTTATTTACCTTGTCGACGGTCTCGTTTTCGTGGGCTGCTCGCACGATCTCGTATACTCCATGCTGCCTCTGGTAATCTCGGCCCCATCGGGTGTGAGAGAGGAGCAAAAGGGTTTCGACATGAGTCAGACGGATTGTAGCATCAGGCTCGCGGGTTTTGGTTGAGGGTAAAAATTGGAGTGGCTCGAGAAGCTTTTCTTGGTCCTGTTATAATTAGGTTATATCCTTCAGAAAGAGAGGCTTTGTGATGTAACGTACTTCGAGATCGAACTCTTCGGGACCAGCGAGTGGGAGGAGGAGATTTGGCAGGGCGTCGATTCCAGGAGCTGTTTCTTTCGAAGGAGGAACAGCGACAAGAGATGACTCTGGACTGAGAATAGCTTTGTGTCCTGGAGCGTGGAATGCACAATTTCTATATGACACGACTGTAAGCGAGATGTATCGGGAAAGATTTCAGATGTCTTACTTGATGGAAGAAGCGACGCCTCCTCTCCGAATGGTATCCTTGTGCTGAGTGAAAGCGACGAGTTTTGCCAGTGGATATTCAAGGGGTTGATTTGGTTTAGAAACAGTGGTCGGTTGAGGAGATAGGAAGTAGTTTCTTCCTATTGGAGACTTATAAAAGCATGTCAGGGAGACTTCTTACTCGAAAAAATGTCCGATAGCATACCACTGTCATATTCGCGAAAACGTTCGCCAAGAAATGCAGCTCCGCTTTTCTTGTACGCTGTGCGAGATCCCCCGACTCTACTATCTGTGCTCCCTCGACGAAAGCGTCGATTAAAAGGGGCAGCGCCATGACTTCTTGTTGCTCTGCACTCGGATACGGCACCGGAGCAGGACATGACCCACACCTTGATTCGATTGGATATGTATTATTCGACAGACGGCTATCCGGAATCACAGACACCTTTAAGGTGAGGGAGGATCGAACATGCCGTCGAGGCTGCAGTCAAATTCGAGAGGAGCATTGCTGCAAGATCAGCGAGGATCGAGTGAGGATTCTGGAAGTTTAGGAAGATCGATATAAAGTTTACTGAAGCTGTTGAGAAGCTTACAATGATATAAGATGATACAAAACTGAGAAACGCTTGCTCTGAGAGCGGTACGATCATTAAAGGCGAGTCGGACAGATTGACCAAGGCCCTGAAGGCATCATGAGCCACGCTCTTCAGATCGAGGTCAGAGAAAGCTCATCGCAGAGTACTGGAAAAGCATACCAGTTGATCCCTGCATAGAACCTTCAGATCCCGGATTATATCGCTTTCCTTCGGCTTCTGCAAGCCTCCAGATGAAAGTCCAGAGAAAAATATGTCTCTGTGGGGCGCGCCTTTGACTGTTTGAGGCAACAGATTTTCCAGGGCTATCTGCCTGACCTGTGGGTTCCTATCCCTGAGAAATGGGAAGAGCTGTGTTCATAACAATCAGAATATGCATTGAACGAGGAAGATAATTTGCGCCAATCCTTACTTCGCGAAGCTGGGTGTCCATCTGAAATATTTGTGGCACGTGATCTGCTTAACGCGACCCTATGTGCCCTGCTTACGTTAGCAGCACAGTTATTGTGCAGTGCCACTCATTGTGCTAAGAGCCACACAATACTATAAGAGCGCTTGTACCGGGATTGTGCTCTCCTATCTTACTCCTTGGCCGCTATGGCAGGATACAACCGGACTCGATCTGTGGAACAGCTACTTGAAAAGACAGAGTCGTCTCCACCGTCTTTCACCATTCATCTTCATACCGAGTGTTGGATTTTGAACAACGGGTCCAAGTTCCTTTATAATAACCAAATCGCGGTACGTGGTAAACTGTGTTTAGATTGTGCCTCGAATACTTACTGGAGTCTTTAGTCTCTTCTTGACGATATACGTGCGCACCGGATACCAGTGGACTTTTTGGAACTATTTGACTCGGCACGGGTACCCTTCTATGAAGGTGCGGTCGTGCAGCATCGTGCACAGTTCTGGCACTAAAATATGAACCAACCACAGGATGTATGATTGTGGAACTATTGGATTACCGACCCCAGAGCACCCAGGAGCCTGCTTTGAAAATCCCTCAGAAAACGCGTGTTGTCCTTCATCCTAATTCCGAAACTCTATGGGTCGATCTCTGTTTGCTAAATCAACAACATGGGAATAAATGGACCGACCAAGATGCGCTGGAAGTAGAAGCCAAACTCCTCGTAATTACTTCCTTATCACTTATCGTGACTTTGGTACTGATATGTCTGCATTAGCTTGCTACTTCAGAACCCCTGTGCCTCGATCCCGACCCACACTTGACACGAATCGTAAACCATGTTCTAAGGGTGTCCACTCCCAGCATGCCCCTATCACTCAAACGGAAGGTCACCACTACGGAACCAGAGGAAGATGGGCCGGAGAAGATCAAGCGAGAGCGACTTCTTACCTTCATGGCTCCCCGGGAAAACAAATCCCATACTCCAAGGTTGTATGCATTCTTTACATTTTCTTGATTCATGTCGCTGACAGATAATATAGCTATCGTATGCTGGAACACTGGCAAGCTCATACCGCTAGGAAGGCTGCCGCTGAAGGCGCGCCTCCCGTGGCAGCTGGAAATCAGTTCCTACTCAATTCCCAATCACAACAATCCCCTGCTGCACAAACACCGGCCTCTCAGGCTGACTCACCGGCCAATGCTGACGGAAAGGTACACAAGAAGCAAAAGACAAATGCAACTCCAGTAGCGTCCTATGGTGCTGTCGCATTTGTTCAAACAAATGGCTCGCATACCCCAGTCCCTCCACAGCCTACCCATCAATTTGTAAACCAACACCCTCCTAATATCGCAAGTCCCGGTATTCAGCCACAGGTATACCCCAGTTTTAAGGCGTCAACTGAGGCGGCCCAGAGGGCTACAACCCCGCTCAATCGCAGCCAAATCAAGCGCAGATACAACAACAACAATATATGCATTATCAGCAGCAAC
The DNA here is from genome assembly GCA_023853785.1 of Psilocybe azurescens. Classification (NCBI taxonomy): domain Eukaryota; kingdom Fungi; phylum Basidiomycota; class Agaricomycetes; order Agaricales; family Agrocybaceae; genus Psilocybe; species Psilocybe azurescens. Next base: position 417,729 of record JAJIRX010000859.1, on the reverse strand, counting down.
AGCAGCAGCAGCAGCAGCCCCAACAAATTCAGCAGCAGACATCCCAGCAACCACAGCCGCAACATCAACCACAACCACAACCACCTCAAATGCAACACTCACAACAACGTCCGCCATCCCAACCGCGCCATCCCCATCCCCAACAGCAGCAGCAGCAACAGCAACATGTGCAGCAACTTGCCCAACACCAAGTCGCACAGCAAGCACAGCAGCCTCTCCAGCGCTTTACGCAGTCACCGAAACCTCCACCAAATGCAATGAGCCCGCCACATACCCAACCCACACCTCAACCTTATCCTTCCGCAACACCCCAATTTCAACCTCCCATACCTAGTTCACACTTTCTCCAACAACCTCCAACCGCACGCCAGCCCCAGAAAACGCATGTTGGTAATAACGCTCAACCGTCTCAGCAACAGCATGCGGGACCATCGCAGCAGAACAATGGACAGCTATACGCCCAACAACTTCAACAATCTCAACAGCAACTTCAACAGCAACAACAGCAACAACAGCAACAACTCCAACAGCAAAATGCTCAGGCGCTTATGCAGCAGCAGCGGACGAATGTGGCTATATCTAATACTCAGAAGAACAGTGGGCGGGCTACGCCCCAAGTTCCAATGCAAATGAACCAAGGGCAGGTTCAGCAACAACCGCATCCACGCCCGCAAAGCGCGGCTGCGACTCCTTCACCTGCGCGAGGGAGCCCGATGGTTCTTCCTCAACAATTGGGTCCAGGCACTGCCAGCCGTCTGTCCCCCATGATTGGTAAAGCGCAACTGACGCAACAAGGCCAGGCTCAACAGCAGCAAATGCCGCAACAGCATCCCCTCGCATCTCAGAGCGTGTTGATGCAACCAGCTCGGCCCGCGGGCACGTCCCAGTATAACCCAGCCCAGGGACGAGCCATGAATCACGGATCGCCCCAACAGAGCCATATGCTCCCCCCGAACAGCCTTCCAGCTACCGTTAACGGGACACCCATCATGAATGGCCGACCTCTAACTCCTGCTATGAGCGCGGATGGGAAGCCACAAATGGGGCAAGTAATGATGCAAGCCCAGACGCCCATAATGAGACGACAGACGCCGTTGCAACAGACTCCTCAGCAGCAGCAGATGGCAATGAATGCGGCTTCACCACAAATGCAACAATCTGCTCAACCCCATCCTCAAGGCCTTTCGCCTGCCCAAGTTCAAGCTGCCCAAGCTCACGTCAGAGCTCAGGCTCAGGCTCAGGCACAAGCTCAAGCACAGGCACAAGCACAAGCTCAAGCTCAAGCTCAAGTACAAGCACAAGCACAAGCCCAGGCTGCTAATCAACCACAAGCCCAGCACACTCAGATCCAACCACAAGCCCATATCAACTCCTTGCAAATGAATCCACAAATGGCACAATACTACGGATATCAGAACTTCTCTTCAATGAACAACAACTTCTGGCGTCAGCCTAACGCGATGAACGGAGGGCAAACCCTCACCCCGCAACAGCAAATGCAACAGCAAATGCAGCTCCAGCACCAACAGCACCAACAGCAGCAGCAAGTGCACGCGCAACAACTTCAGGGCGTGGTGGGTGGGCAGGGGATGATGGTGAATGGCCAGAATGGCCAGCCGACACAGCAGCAGCAGGCCATGATGAACGCTGCTCATTTGGCCGCTCGACAGAAAGCTATTCAAGGGCAGCAGCTGAATATGTCGATGGGGATGGGCCCTGGAGCAGGACCCGGACAGTCGATGATGGGCAAGATGCAGGCACAGACACCGGCGCAGATGACACAGATGGCCCAGATGGCCCAACTGGCGCAGTTACAGGCTCAGCAGCAAGTTGCTATGGCCAAAGGAAAGGCGGGGCCAAAGAAGGGCGGGGCGATGGCAAAGAAAGGACCTCCACGGTGATCCTTCTATTCTTTTGTTTCGACTTTTCGCTGTAAATTATTGTTTTATGCTTTTTTAAGGATTGGGATCGGCTCAGGCATTTTTATATTTTACTCTTATTTTATTTTTCAATTCCGTCCCCCTTGTTGTATTTATATATACCTCCATCCTAGTACCATCATTATATCTGTTACGACGCACGCGCACGAGCAATAACATCGACGATCTGTGTAACATCATCGCCCTAGCTCTCGAATTAGTAATTGTATGACCATACTCAGTCAATTCTACCGAAGGTCGCGTGAAAGTAATCGACGGTCTTCATAAGAAATCAGATTTCTTACTGAATGATACGATTATCAGCACCGCTTACTGCGACGCAGGGTCACGCAGCTGTAATTATTGTGATACAATCTAGTGCAATACGAATCGGATGCTGCGGACTTCATACGTGCAACGATAAAAATTGGGCCAGCTCCCGATATCTGTTGTTCAATGGATGCAGCCTCGTAAGCTGGCTTATGACACTGTGTGGACGAGCCCGAATGGTCACCATGGATGGATCCCCTGCAGCAATGTTAACATTGGTGTTTCTACCTTCAATAAATTTGAGAGGTAACCCCAGACGTTCCGAAGTGGATAGAAGCGATGTATTAGCTCTAGACGTCTCTCGATATTCTCATTCGAAATATTTTTCTGTAACTGACCTATGAAGCCATCTGAAATTCGTGTTCGTTGGAGGCCTGAGTCTTCAGGCTTATTGGCAAAATTTCAGGGCATCCAGTGTAGAATACTCCAAGCTGCCAGTGCATGATTCGACTGCGCCTACAAGTTTCTGGACAGGGTGGTACCTATCCAAAACCAGTTACTGCGTAAAAGGCAATCAGGTAGTTCGTTGTAGCGCGCTGTCAACGCGGCATCCTCGAGGCCATACAAGGCCATACAAGGGTCTCACCAAATAAGGAAGGTCGGCGCCAAATAAGGAAGACGATCACCGCTATTTCTGATGAATACTCCTTGAAGAAGTTGGAATAGCTGCGGTATTGCACAATTACCCCTCTGGCAATTTTTGTTGCCAAGTTCATCTAACCTTCTACTAGGGAACATGATCTCCGGATTCTGAAAATGTTCAGTATAAGCTTCGTCCTAAACCCTCAACAGAACATATATTTCTTCTCACTATCTCTTTGACTACCCCATCATGTCTGGCAGCAAAGCTACAGGTAAAATTTCTCTTCAGGAGTTCTTCTTTATTAGACTGAGAGCCACCTTACAGGCTCTTTCATCCGAACCGACGAATCCCTCTACGGCTACGTTCCTTCCATGGCAGTTACTGCAATCTTCGTCATACTCTCCCTAGCCTCTACAAGTGAGCGCCACCCATATCATTTTTCTCATTCTGATTTCTTCTGGAAGTCATACACTGCGGTCAATCAGTTAAATATCGCAAATGGTATCTCATATACACTGCTGGAATCTGTGGTGTGCTGGAGCTCACAGGATGGATCGGGCGCTTGTGGTCTGCTTTCTCGCCCCAGTCGTTGACGGCATTCAAAGTCCAGTGAGTAGTGTTCGGCACTTTTCTGCTCATTTCCTCCTTATCCACCTGTATCTCAGAGCTAGTTGCCTTATCTTCGCCCCAACAACCCTTTTAGCGGTGAACTTCGTCATCCTCGGACAGATTATTAAACGTCTTGGTCCAGATTATAGTCGACTTCCTCCGAAGAAGGGTAAGTATTCAATCGTATTCAACCCACTTCCTGCGCTATCTGACTCGCTCCTTGAAGATACCATCGTTTTTTGTACCTGTGTATGTCTTTATATTATCAGCTGATCGATGTTTTCATCTGGCCTAGTAACATTCAGGACGTGCTGGCTCTCTTCGTTCAGAGCGGAGGTGGTGTGATAGCAGCGTCAGCATCAAACAACGCCGACCGAGCGAATTTGGTGAGTCGGCTGCTCTCTTCAATGATTAGATACAACAGCTAAGATAACTCATTGCTTACCATCAGGGTGGCCGCATAATGCTCGTGGGCATTGTGCTCCAACTGGGCGAGTATTCAGACTTTTAACGACTTGAAGACAGACGTTGACTAACCACACCGTTTTCAGTTGTGATAATTGGATTCTCCACTTTAGCCACAGAATTCTTCATTCGGTATTACAAGAATACCCCCATCCAGGAACGAGGTATACCGGCTCAGAAGCTCAACAAGAACGATGTACACGGCAGACTTACCCGGAATATCAAATGGATGCTGGGTGGCCTACTTCTCAGCACAGTGTTTTTCCTCGTTAGGTGTGTATTTGACCCCTTAGGGGAGTTAGAGATGTGACAAGCTTATATTACCAGGTCCGTGTACCGTGTAGTGGAGTTTTCCGACGGCTGGGATGGAATATTCATGCACACGCAGATATATTTCAGTGCGTGGATCCTTCTTATCTCTGCCACACCTTCAGCTTATCGTTCTTGCTTCAATAAATAGACATCATGGATGGTTTGATGATCGCGTTGGCTATGTTTATGATCAATGTATTCCATCCAGGAAGGCTCCTTCCGGTCCAGGAGCAAAGGACACTGGAGTTGGATTACATGAGCGTCTAGAAGTGTCGTTGAAGACAAATCTTCTCCCAGCGGGATTGGTAGTCGTGGAACAACTGCCGCGCTGGGAGAAAAATACATTAGCTGTTCTGTCAAAAGGTTCATTCTTTACTTGAATAGAAGACCTGGTTACAGCTTTTTATAGTAAACGTAAGCGTGCCTCCTAAAATAAGTAGAGCTACCGGCAAGCCTTTCCAAGATGATAACATTCAACCTCCACTGTAAATCATAGAGCTTGGGGGTCTTTCCTTGCATTTACTTCGCTTATATGGTCATTATTTCAAGTTGCACTTGCATCGGGCAATTTTGAATGTATGGTCTATTTTTAGAACTGAAAAGCATGAGAGCTCGAGAATCATAAATACGGGAAATTCTCGAGGGACTGACACCCATAACTAATCTTATACAGTGCTCGAATATATTGTCCATTTTATTTATTTCTTTGGGCTTTCAGTGACATGCTCCATGACAAGCAAATTGAAGTTACTTCGCAGCAGTCAAACACTCCTGTACATTTTGCTGAACCCTTGGGTTAATTTTAGCCAATTCTTCAATTAGGTTATCCTAAGAAATATAAAGTTCATTTTAGATGTCAGTAATACGACACAGGCATTGAAAGAAGAATTCAAGGTCATACCCATATCTTGTTCTGCGCAATGCGACCCACCTCACTCTCGCCATACTCACTCAACCCACCAATTTTTGAGGCCATGTCGATAAAGGCGCCACGAAGATTTTCCTTTTGGTCTTCGCCTCCAACTGCTGCCCAAACGAGCTGTCGGCTTCCTTCTTCTGATGTCCGCCCAACAGTCTTTGACAAGAGGTTGAAAATAAAAGATTCTATGCCCTTTCTGTTTCGTCCAATAGAGGATTTACAGAAACCTGGATCAACGGTGTTGATAATGAGTGGCTTGCCAGCGAGTCTATCGTTAAGAGTACGAGCAAAGTAGACTCCCAATACTGATTTAAACCGGTTTAGTATATCTCGCGTAGACTATTCAGAGAATAAAAATTTAAAAACGCACACTTCGACTCAGCATAGATGTCGTCACCATTGTATTTTCCCTCTGCAATTCTGCGGGCAAATAGAATTTGCTCAGTGTATACTTTACCTCCAAGGGACCTGACTAGTGTATGCTTTACCTCCAAGGGACCTGACTCACCTTTGATTAAAGTAATCTTTATGCCCATGAAGACGCAAAGCGTTCGGCGCATTGATCAAGTTGCTGTCGAACTTGGCGAAATAATGCAGCCTACTAACAACAAGGGTGATTCGGGGCGTGGTATTATACTCCCTCGCGGTTTCAAGCATTCTGGGAAGCAACAAGAGAGACAAGAGTGCACCGGAGATGTAATTGATCTGATATCTGAATGGAGAAGTCAATCAGGGGTTCAATCAACGCAGACTGACGTAAGTATGGTCTCTCACGTCGACTCCCAACCATCATCTGTGAATTCGAGAGACGATGCAGCAATGCCAGCATTTGCTACGACAATGTCCAATCTTCCGCCTTCCCTCTCAAATCGCTCTGCGAACGAAATCACTGAAGAGAAGTTTGAAAGGTCGATAGTCCAAACTTCGATCTTTTCGTATGTCGTTTCTGCCTTGATCTCTTACGAAGTTGATAAAGCTGTCAACTTGTCGAATGGAAGGATTAAGGGAGAAAAGCTCACCGACTGCAGCTGCTTCTCCCCTCTCCCTACTCCGACATCCAAGAATGAGTTTCCCGGGGTTCATTCGCGCAAAATGCTTGGCAGCCTCCAGCCCAATGCCTGTGTTTGCACCAATTACAATGACCGTCTTGCAACTCAGATCGACATATGTGACTGGAGGAAGGTTGAATTGGTCGGTGAACTCTCGAGAAAAGGAGGGTTGAGGCATAATGGCAAAAATGCAGTGTACTAATGCTTTCTCGATGATGTTAATCACTGAGGCTTGTGTGGGGATCGTTAGAGTACCGGAATGAACTTGAATGCCTACAGTTTTATACCCGGCTCAGTGCTGAATGCATGGACTTCCCAAAGTTCTATTAGTAATGTTGATTGCAGTACATATAAGGCAACCTTGGTCAAAATAAGGGGGTTCTGATCGTGCGGCGTGCCAATCAAGTGCGAATCGGAAATTTATACCCGGCGTGTCTGGTTAGCGCTGGTTCACGGTTTCATTCTGTTCCCATGCATTGAGTATACACAGTTTGCGAGTGCGTTGCCTAGGCGTAGCATTTCCACCTCAACATAAATTCGTTGTTTCTGCTAATAATCTTCGGCTATGTTCTTCCCAGCGACATTCAAGCCTAGATTAGTCATTTTGACTCCGTAACTTACCTGATATAGACCGTCTGGATGAATTAACCAACAACCTGCTTTGTAAGGATCCAGCAGAAACTTGACAACGGTGTGGTCTGCGGCGTCTGCGGCGCGTGGGCCTTTGAACTTAGAATTAAGAACGGTGCTACGAAAACTGTGCCGTATTGGCGAGACTGCGCTGCTCAGTTGGATGCACAGGTAACTTGAAGAGACAGACTATCGCAGTGATTTGACGCGCCCAGCGCCTTATGAACCGAATCCAAAGTAGACACACCACTATATTTGTCCAGGGACTCGACTTTCGAGGTATTTTGGAAGGTTTAACTCGTAGTTTCAAATTAGTGGACGCAACATCACACGAAGTTGAGTGCTGAAATGCTTACTTTATTACTTATTACAGGTTGCTAATATGTTATTGAGATGTACCATACATTTGGGTCAAAGAAATAGAAGAGAAAATTTTTACCCATATCCTGTCCTAAGCAAATCGTCCTTCTTCACTGAGAAAAAATCACTGGGTTTGCATACACGGGCTAGTGAAATATAGGCTCCATGGATTTCATCCTTCTTCTCTTTGCCGCTGACTACAGCCCAAACAAACTTACAACTGTTCTACTCAAGTGCGAGGTAAAGATTCACAAGCCCCAGAATCAGGTGCTGTGGTATCAAACCATAGCTGCCTGGGTTGGATGTGGCTACTATGATGGGGTTCCTGTCTTTCATCAAGCGCATGAGCGAGCAAAAGATTTAGGACTTGGGAATTCATGCCGGGGACAACCCATGCCTCAACGGAGGTATAACCGTTGCCTGTCAAATTTCTATAGCGAATTGAATTAATTATAACGTCGATTCTCATCATCCGCAATCCAAAGTTTGTGAATTGGCGAACTTAATTGTCACTGCCTCGTCTCCCTTTCCCTCGGTCCTGCAAAGTTTTCCTGGGCTCACTCGAGCGAGAGGCCAATGCCAATATTTGCACTAGTAACAATAACTGTGTTCGAACTCAAACAGGTGGGACCGTGTGTAGAACATAATGACATCTAGATGATGGAATAAATAAGATATGATAAGCAATAGAATGATGAAGTTTAGGATATGTACTCATAACCCAGTCTAATGTATTTGACTGAGTTGTCGACGAAATGAAAACGAACTTGTGTCTACGATTACGTAATGTATAAGTTAACTAATGCGCGTTCGGGCGCGATAAGATGAATATCCAATACAGTGGACCACTAGTCCCTAATGAAATTCATTGGTGCGCACTTGCTCATAGTAGACAAGTGGTTGCAATGGTGTTCAGAGAGGGAAAAGGCAAGTAACCTCTAGGGAAAGATAGAAACGAGTGAATGTGTGCTGCGCTCTTGAGTGCTATGGCTGCGTGTTTATACCGATTGAGTGTTGATTAAGCTTAAGCGCACGAGTGAGTTTGATGTGAGAGTCTACGAAGACCTCATTATGCTTGCATTACTCATGAGGCATAATATTTAAGTTGAAGTCATTCCAAAGGACTTGTTGCTTAAAGATAGATTTTGATCGTATGGGTAAGCCTTTGCCATCGGTCCACTTGAGCAATCTCATGGTACGCTCTAGCATGCTGGTGGATTTTACTTGCTAGTTGGTAATCGGCCCAAGTAGTACCTTAACATTCATAATGGTAAATTCCTTATTTGGTCCAGATTCCGTATATAGTCTACGTAGTTTTGTAACCTTACCTTCATTCGTTTGCCACAAAGTATTCTCTTCCCTGGCCGTTATTTCAATACATGCTGCACCTCCAAAAGTTCGTTATCACCATGCTGATGAAGAAAAATGATTATGACTGGAAGAAGCAACAATAATTTTGTCCAAAAATTTTGTCTGATTTTGACCTTTGGGCAGAGCTTACGACCTTGAGGGACTTGCAACAGCATATTAAGTGACGAGTGTGCACCTTAGTCCATTCTTGCCCGCATTCGTTATTAAGGTCAGTCGAAGTCAACCGGACATCAAAGATGTATAAACATAGGCCGACCGTGACGGAAGCATGTAAGATTCAGTCCCTTTACTATGGTGTTAGTTTAGCCTCTGAGCCTGGAGCATTGTCTCTTCAAGTCGTTTGCCGAGAAACCCTCGACAACATTAGATAAACCAATCAGTAACGATGCCTTCGATTATGAGAATAGGATTACGTTACAGGTTGGACAAAGTCACGTCATGCTAGGCCACAATCACCAATAGACGCCCGACCTTATTTATAGTATAAATCTTTGTTCGATTGATGCTTGACTTTCTGAAGCTCCATATTCGCCATATAGATGTGTACATGCACATTAAACCATGTTTTGAAAGGAAGGCAAGGGCACGTCGTCTACCTTAGCTGATTTCGAAATTTGGACAACAGTGGTGTCTGACTATCATTGATCAACGCTGGCAGGGTGAGACAGGCCGATGATTCATCCACCTGTCTCTGTTGCACTCGCTCGCTAGCTTCCGAGGAAATCAGAGTCGTTAGACTTACTCACTCACATATTCACCTTCCCTCTCCTCACCACATCCCTTTCCAAATCATAAGTCACAACTGTCAGTACCATGCAGCTCACAATCGGGCAATTCATCCGCCAGCAACGGAGCGCTGTAGCGCCAGTCATCGAGAGGGATCTGACAGGGAAAACAATTATTGTCACCGGTGCCAATAATGGGATAGGGATGGAGACTGCGAAGCACTTCGCAAGGATGAACCCGCAGAAGCTGATCCTTGCGTGCAGGAGCAAGGAGAGGGGCGAGGCTGCTGTTGAAGGTGAGTTTTAACTTTGATATTCCTATTCCTATTCCTATTGTTATTTCTGTTTCTACCAAGCCCAAGCTGTAATTATTGTGGTCTCTCTAAAACGAAGGTTATTTTTTATCATCTAGAGATAAAGAAGGTGACTGGATGCGAGACCGTTGAATTGTGGATCCTCGATCTGGCAAAGTTCGCTTCTGTAAAAGCATTCGCGGAGCGATTCGAGAAGGAAGGCGGGGGACGGCTGGACATTCTCGTAGAGAACGCGGCTGTCCTCCCCCTCGTCCAAGTTCGAAGCAACCCCGGACGGCTGGGAGCCCAGGTATGCTTCAGCTTCAGCCCAATACTTTCTGAGCTCAGATTTAATTTCCTAAATACATATTGCACAGTTTTCAGGTGAACTACCTGTCGACTTCGTTGCTGGCTTTGTTGCTTCTCCCGCGCATGGTGGATACAGCTAATATGTATGAGACGACACCGAGAATCGTCGTGGTGACTAGCGAAGTCCACCACTGGGCAAAAATCGACAATGCGATTTTCAACGCGCCGAACCCGTTGGAGTTGTATGGAAGTAAAGAGCAGTTCACGCCAAAGTGAGGTTTTTTCTTATTTCTGAGATTACTAGTCTATCATCATCCACAAAATTGAAAATGGTATCTGACTGAAATAATAAAAATCCAGAACACAAGCGAACAGATATGCAGAGACGAAACGTAACCATCTTTCTTCTCTTTGTCATCACATTCCCTCTTCGCTAACTATTAAAACTTGCATTTCAGTCATGAACATATTCTTCGCCCGCGCACTCAGCGAGCGCCTGCAGTCGCAGTCGCAGATCGAGAGCAAAGACAACTCCGGCACAGGCGCGGGCACCCACAACATCATCGTCGACTCCGTGAACCCAGGCTACTGCCTCTCCAACCTCCGCGCCAACTTCAGCGGCCCGCGCGCGTGGTTCGACTGGTTCATGGAGAAGGCGCTCGCGCGCACGGCGGAGGAGGGCAGTCGCCAGGTGGTATGGGCCGCGCTCGGCGGCGAGGAGGGGGCCGGAGATGGGGATTGTGCGATGCGGGGTGCTTATGTGTCGAATGCGCAGATCACGGAGCCGAGCGATTATGTGATTGGGGAGGAGGGAAGGAAGGTGCAGGATATATTATGGGTGAGTCTGTTTTTCCATTTAGTTTAATTTAGTTTTTCTTTTGAGGGAGAGGATACTGGAGTTTCTGGATGTCGATGTTGATTTATTATGGGATTTGTGCTCAACAGTATGTGTATTATTATTTTAGGATAACACACTGGAGGAGCTGGGAAAGGTCGACGCTGAGGTTGGGAGGATCGCGAAGGAATATTTGACGCCTCCGCCGAAGAAGCAGTTGGACCCTTTGCCAGAATCTGTGTTCCAGGGAATTTGAAGAATTCTTTTATGCGTAGTCGTACTAGTAGTAGCAAGAATAAAGCATGTATTTTCGTTCATGAAGTCATCATAACTTCGAATTCGTCACGAAAGGCTCAGTCAATCAAACGATCGGTTTGACATCTATTTTTAGATATCACCTTGAAACGCGTCGGGATGAGCTGGTTGAGACCTGAGAGTAGTCGAATGTGTGCAGAAATTCGTATGTCAATAGACATTGGCGGGTATGTTAGCAACAGATGACGACTGAGATTATTAAAACGTATCGGCGACAAGTTCAAATACTGTATGGTAGAGCAAAAACCCGGCTCAAGGAAACTCCGGTGAAGGATAGTACAACATGGGTAAAGAATAATAAAGAGGGTATCATGAAGATACAGGCTCGGGTTTTACTTGTCTGGCTTCTATCCTCTTTTCATCCAACTTCTTTTCAACACGCTCGATGTCGGTAAGGAAAGAAATGAGTTCCTAGAGAAGGGGCGTTATAGCGAGCGCGTTTCGCGTGAATAAACCGAAGATACTCACTGTGCTCGTTGGCTCGAAGTCCAATCCCAGACGGACGGCATCTGCAGCTTCACGGTAGCGACCAAGACCCAAGAGGGCTTTCGCCTTCCTGAAGTGACCCTTACTCCAGTTACGGCGGACAGCGATGACTGTCTCCGCGTCGGCCAGAGCGGAGATATAGTCGTGCAAGTCAAAGTAGGCCGCTGAGCGATTGGAGATGGCGGTTGAGAGTTCCTCCCTCATGAACTGGTTGGCTTCCCATGGCGGTCGCTGTGTAGCCAGTGAAGCAGCCGTGGTGTATCGAATAATGGCCTGTTGGGCATTTCCTGCTTTGAACAGAGCCTGGTTCGCAGATTTAGAAGGCCACACGTCGCGCACAAACAAGCCGGCTCACATTGCCCTCATCCTTCGTAGACACGACCATTTGGGTTAGCTTTTGGGAGATGACGTTGCTGGGCGGCGGGCAGAGCAGGTTGGGGTTGGCGACGAGAAGCCGAGAAAAGACGGTTTGTGTTGATGAAGTCGAGATTGCAGTCGTCGCACTTTTCTAGCTTGTGGGGTTCGCAGAGGGCGGTTGTAGCATCTGCTGAAAGGGTGAGCGGAGACGGAACAAAGTCCTGGTCAATCAAGGCTTGCAGGGCGGGATCTGGCTGGGGCAGCGTCGGGGATTGTGGTTGAGCCTGCGGGGGACCATGAGAGTGGGAGTGCTCTTCGCCAGGAGCATGGGTATGTGAATGGGACATGTTGGTAGTCTCTGAGGGTCTTTGCCACGTCCTTAATTTCGCGTGCCCAGGTCGATCGAAACGCATCAGGGAGACTCACGTGCTCCTGTGAAAGAATGGTCCGATTAGTAATCCTCCTGCTGGAGCTCGGAGAATTTTTTTCTGTTACAAGCAGACCGCTCTTTGATCATCCCCCATCTTAGAACAACACTTTTCTCTTTCTCTTTCATTTTTACGAAAGAAATCACTCTCTAAAAACCACAGACCTTTACTTCTACGACTAATATGACAAATGGTCTTGTAAACGGCAATACGGGCATAGAATCTCGATTTGGTGAGCTCACTTGATGTGCCAACAGCTCCAAAGTTCTCATTTTTCGTTTCAGAGGCTCTAGGTCTCGGTAGATCTGCTTATGTTCCTCCTCATCTCAGGAATGTGCAGCGGGCTGCTTCTTCTCCTGCTCTCGCTGACGAGTAAGTTACACATTTGTCTTTTCGTTTACAGCTCATTCATAACCGTTGGTCAGCAGGAACAGCTGGGCTGGAACCCGCAGTGCAACCCCTCCTCCTCAAGCCGCCCGCGGCGGTTTTGAGCCCAGGGGTGGCTATTCTAGCAGAGGTGGATACAGCGGCGCCCCTCGCGGAGGCATGAATGGCTGGGCTGGCCCCCAAGGTGCCCCCTGCTGCCAATTGGTCCGCTCCCACTTCTCGCACCGACTCTCCTGTTCAACGTGAAAGCTTTGGCTATGGTGCGTGGAAGGATGGAAATCACATCGTCGGTGGCCGTAACATGCGCATGGAGAAGGAGTTGTATGGTGATGCAACTGACCCCTCTAAGCAACATACTGGCATCAACTTCGAAAAATACGACGATATCCCCGTCGAGGCAACTGGTGCTGGCGTGCCTGAGCCTGTCCTTTCTTTCACCAACCCTCCTTTGGACCCCGTTCTCTTGGAGAATATTGGCTATGCCATGTACACCACCCCCACCCCCGTTCAAAAGTATTCTATTCCCATCGTTGCAGGAGGAAGGGATTTGATGGCTTGTGCTCAAGTAAGCTTATTTCCGCTCGGCTAACATTTAATTTGTCATCTGACTCTCATTTTTTTTTCTTTCTTGATTAGACTGGTTCCGGAAAGACGGGCGGTTTCTTGTTCCCTATCTTGTCCGCTTCTTTCGCTCAAGGGCCTCGTGCACCTCCAGAGCAAGGCGCAGGCGGATATGGTCGTTCTCGCAAGGCTTATCCTACCGCTCTTATCTTGGCACCGACCCGTGAACTTGTATCGCAGATCCACGAGGAAGCACGCAAGTTCGCTTATCGCTCTTGGGTTCGACCTGCCGTCGTATACGGTGGAGCTGATATTAATCAACAACTTCGCGCCATCGAACGTGGCTGTGACCTCCTCAGCGCTACACCTGGCCGTCTCGTTGATTTGATCGAGCGTGGCCGCATCAGTCTTGCTAACATCAAATACCTCGTTCTTGATGAGGCTGATCGCATGTTGGACATGGGTTTCGAGCCCCAGATTCGTCGCATCGTCCAAGGAGAGGATATGCCAGGAACCGCCGATCGCCAAACTCTCATGTTCAGCGCCACCTTCCCACGCGACATCCAGATGCTCGCGAAGGACTTCTTGAAGGATTACGTTTTCTTGAGCGTAGGCCGCGTTGGCAGCACATCGGAGAACATCACCCAGAAGATCGAGTACGTAGAAGACAACGATAAACGCAGCGTACTTTTGGACATTCTTGCCTCACAATCCAAGGATGATATTGGCCTTACACTTGTTTTCGTTGAGACGAAGCGCATGGCTGACATGCTCAGCGATTTCCTTATGGGCAATAACCTACCAGCTACGTCGATCCATGGCGACCGTACCCAGCGTGAGCGTGAGATGGCTCTACAGACCTTCCGCACGGGCCGAACTCCCATTATGGTTGCTACTGCTGTAGCCGCTCGTGGACTTGATATTCCCAACGTCACCCATGTCGTCAATTACGATCTTCCATCCGACATCGACGATTACGTCCATCGTATTGGTCGTACTGGACGTGCCGGTAACACTGGTATCAGCACGGCTTTCTTCAACCGTGGCAACAAGAATATCGTCAAGGATTTAGTCGAGTTGCTTAGGGAGGCCAACCAGGATATTCCAGGATGGTTGGAGACTGTCGCTCATGAAGCTAGCTTTGGAGGAGGTGGATACCGTGGCCGAGGCGGACGTGGAGGACGCGGCGGAGCTAGAGGTGGCGCAGGAAGGGATTACAGGGCTGGTGGCGGCGGTGGAGGCGGCGGAGCTCCTTACGGTGGCGGAGGAGGATTCACTGCCAACCGGGCTACTTCTGTTGGAGCTTCCTATGGTGGTGGTGGTGGCTATGGCGGAGGAGGATACGGCGGACCTGCTGGTGGTCAAGGCGGCTGGTGGTAGATTTCTCATTTACCACTGAAGCGGAAGCGGAAGGCCATCATTTCTTCCCTTTTCCGTCTAGTACACCGGTTCCATTTCTCCTCGCCCCGCTATGCTACTGCCTATCTATGCACAGAAACAGAAACCTCGCCAAAAAAAAATCCAAAAAAAAATCGAACCTTAACGTCGCCTTATTTTCGTGAACCTTTTTCCATCATCAACTCTCGACCTATTCCGACCCTCCTCGACCTGAATCCTTTATGACCGACGACCTGTGATGGATGTTTTTTATCACGGTCAATGACCTATTTTGTGCTGCTCTGTAATGAACTCGGCGCGGCAGTTGCTCTCTCCATGCAATTTTCCTTACAGGCGGCTCGACACCTACCATTATGCCGGATAGAGGGACCCTTTTTTCCCTGTATGATTCTAGAATGTATGTTGTATGATAAACACCTACGACGACGACCTAATACCGCATCCTACACCAATCCATATCGACCCACGCACATATCTAATACCATGCGTCCACCATCCCATTCACATGTGTTTTTTCCACCATTCGATTTTCGGTTAATGGTTTTCGTTCTCGTATATTCACCTACCCCCATCGTTATCATCCAAGCATCACATCCACATCACATCGCACACCTAAAGATTTATCATACAACACAAAAAAGCGTACATACAAGCCGGCCATACAGATTAGACGCTGGGCGAAACATGAACGTTATACCAATCCCAATTATCTTAATTTTTTCGACGGGTTGGTTGGCAGATTCCCTCCCCCTCTCGCCCCGCCTTATACGTGTCTTTCCTCCTCTTTCAAAACTTTTCTTGTTACGAGCATGGACGAGCAGCAAAACGCATGACAATTCCAACATTCTCATCAATCAAATCACTCATCGAGCATTTTTTTCTCATTTCTTGGGCAAAACTCGAACGCATGGTGTTTCCTTTTTCTTTTTTTTCCCTCCTGCATTGTCGTCCGTCATCACCGTCCATCGTTACCTTTGCAGTCTACATGCGGTTCGCCAACATTGTATCAACGGCCCATCGGGCATCATATTTCGCATCCTTTCTCGCTCGCATTGTATCACATTACTTTTGCATTGTCATGTTGATACCCCCGCCGCATCCACTCGCCCCTCGGGCCTTTAAGTCTTATGAAAGATTTATTGCGACACCCCCATCGATAGGAATATGATACCCCCTCATCACCCGTCTGTTTTTTCCACTTTATACATTAAAAGCGGACTAGACTGCCCGTAATCGTCGTTCGTTCCGGCCTTAATTTATTTTGTTGCGCAGGAATAGACGATTTTTTTTTGAACGAGGACCCCTTTCACCTTGTACCGACACCCTTTTCATCACGTTAACACCATCCAACCATAGAGTTATCATCCATTCTTCCTTCACTGTTCGTTCGCAATGCCCTTGCCACACTTTCCCCCTTTTGTTACTCTTTGTTATGATATGATTTTTTGCAGCACAAGACGATTGTATGATTTAGGTCACTTTTTTAACACACTTATTCGAGATTTGATGTCTTTTTTTCCCTTCTTCCCTTCCTTATGTTTTTTTAAAGATTTCCCCTTTCCCCTTTTCCCTTGTTCTCTTCTGGTACTCTTGTTGCTACATACGACGATGCAGAGGACGTTTTATAATTTTGTAGATTGTAGTTTTTCTTCGACACAATCTCCGTTGTCGGATTGGCTGCTGTCTGCAGTGTTGTTTTATTCTGCATTACTACATAGTTTGCGCTTTGTGTTGGTATCGATATCATTATCTATATATTTCTGTTTCTGTGTCAACATACAGAGAGTCCTAAGTTCTATCTGAAAGACTCAAAGTGATAATTGCTTCGTGAAGTGGAATTGGAAATCCCCGGCAATCGGCGGCGGTCCGAGAGGTCACGAACTGATTTCGTGATACCCCAAATTTAATTCTCTCTTTAATTTTGCCCTTTCGTGGTTTATTACATCGAGCATCCTTCCAGTTGTGCATGAGGCTCGCCGCTGAAATTGCAATCATTTTCTTAACTTTTCGACCTGTACCATTGCACTTTGCTGTTACTAGAAAGTCGCTCACGGTTGTCGAGGATCGCTTGATTCAAAGCGACTGGCCTGAGGAAGAAAGCGGAGCAATTGCAAATTGAGCTGCCTGTGATCGTCGGGAAATTTGGTGGAGGGGTAGGAGGTGTGTATGTCCTTTCGTTGTCGCTTTGTATTCTGTGTGCTTTTGACGGGTGGACGTCGACTCTGATGAGCAGGCGGGTTTGAGCCAGGCTTTATGTTTGTGGATCGAGGAGATGCTCGATGAACAGGATGTTTTTCTTTTCTCTTCGGCGTGAGCGATATGTGCTCGTTTCTTACTGTTCAGGGTCTTTACCTGCCGGAATTTGTCGAAAGGATGAGGGGATGGGTTGGTTTGTCATGCACCTCGGAAAGCTACTGTTATTTCCGTCAATGGGTCCACGTCACCTTCCCGGTGTGATGCTATCTTTAATCAACGGAATTGTAGTTGGCGATATATTTCGTTGGCGGAATTGACCGGGAGAACGAGCCGTGCGTTGGGCACACGAGTATGGCGGTCCTCGAGCTTGTCCTGTCGTCGTATCTTGATGGGTGGTTGCACTCGGTGTTACTTCTCGGTCCATCTCGCGGGATATGGTGCCAGGCCTAAACGTCGTGTTTGGATGCGCAGTTGAGCCTGTGAGCCAATACGAGCCGTGCTATTATGCGTGCTATACTATTTTGGAGCAGTCACACTCATACCCACTCCTGTTCAGTCATTGCGTTGTCTTTGTTTCTCTTTCACATGGATTCGTCGCGTGAACGTTATACTCCGCGTCCCTTTCATGTCATTTTATTTTAAAAGTCATCTTCCTGTTCAATCACGTCGTTGACATATTTATCTGCCCACAGAACGGCATTCGACAGCGGTCCTTGCGAAGAACAACCTTAAGCTACACACCCGTCCTTCCTTTCTCAACAAATACACACATAATCAACCCATCAGTCTCACAGGCGTGCACCCAGAAGGTCCAGACCACCTTCACTTCTCAACGTACCATCACGGCATCCTTCATTTATAAAAGGAATTACCACACAACCAAGACGACCACGCAACAGCAGGGAGAACTCGCGCAACGCAGGAGGGACCCTCGTCATGCATCGCGGGTCGCCGTCACCTATCTTCGACGTCCCGGAATTCCCTGCCCTCCGCCGGGTAAAACCTTTACCAAAGAGACGACGGACAACGATCGATGCAGATGAGAACGGTCTGTCGATGTCATCGACATCAGCAGGGGTATCTGCCATGCCTTTTTCGAACACATGTCTCAACAAGGTTACACAATCACTGGTCACTCCGCTTCAGTCGAAGAACTCGTTGGCGAAAGCAACGAGCTCATGGGAAGTCTATCGCTGCAGGATTACTACTTGCCTCCCATTGGAGGCACACAACGTTTTATGGCAGCAGCAGCTGGCGGCGATGCGGCTGGCAATGACGGACACAGAAGTAGCAGCAATACGGCGGCGGCGGCGGCGGCGGCGGCTGCAGCCATATCCGCGGTCACTGGCACTGGAAGAAATGGGCAAGTACCTCTTCCGATGTCCGACCTCGACTCACTTGAGTTCGGCGTGCATTTTGCGGCGGCAGCTGCTGCTGCCGCTGCCGCTGGTGTGGCAATGGGAGGTCTGGGGTCCTTAGGGTTGGGCCTCGCCGGTATGAGTCTGGGTAATGAGGGTACGGATACGAATGGACCGAGTGCCGATATGGGCTCAACTGTAAGCAGGAGTGGGAGTGGACGTAGTCGAGACGATGATGATGGACGAGGCGACGGCGACTATATGGACCGCTTGCGACAACCCGGTAATACGAAGAAACGGAAGGTGCCCGCGAACATGTCTCCTCGAGGTGGAGGGCCCGAGGGCACTGCGCGACCCGGAAGCCCTTCTGGATATCTGGAAGACGAGGGCGGCGATCTCGCTTTGGAAGGAGGAGGTGGTCGAAGTCTCGAGGACGATGATCCTCAACTTCAATTCCAGCGCGAGCGCGATCGAGACAGAGACAGAGAAAGATCCCATTCTCCAAACCTTCATACACACCTAAGTAGTCCGACACACCCCTACCCTCCTGCGCCATTCCCTGGACAGCTATCTATGGTTGCTCGTAAGCGGGGCAAATTGATGGCCGTGACGCTGGCGGGGCTACAGCACAAGGAACTGCTCAAAAGCCGCAAGAGGCAATTGGCGGCTGTTATGGGTGCATTGTCGCATGGCGATACGTTAGCTTTGGACCAAGCTCTGACAGGCGCGAGTTATGGGTATCGCGGATATGGCAGCGGTGCGTTGGGCAAGGCTAACTTAGTCGCGGGCCCAGGGGCGGGGCCGACGACGCACATGCACAGGCTCGAGTGCAAGGATTGGCCGTCCGAAAATCGAAAAGGCGGACAGTACGTATGGCACGTGCAATGAAGATCATACTCGCAATGCCGCAGAGGAGGATTCGACATCCGGATGCCGTGCCTTTTCCTCAGGGTGATTTTGAGTTTTCATGTCCTAGCGGTAGTGAGTGTTTTCTTTCCTTTATTTCTTTCGCTCTTTTTGTGGTGTTTCCTTGTTTGTTTTGAGGGCTGTTGTAACTCTTGTTTGAGGTTGGTGTGTGTCTGTGGACTTGAATGCATGCTTCCTTCGTCTGGATTTATCAATGACCATTGGATGGATAATTTCACATGACATATCGAATTGCTGGACTATACTTTCGGAACATTGATGGCTTGGACTTCTATGTTTCTGGTCGTTTCTTCCCCCCAATGTCATTCTCAATTGTCCAATGGCACATATTACTTGTTATATCACTTGCTTCGAAGAATAATGTTCTGATTATTTTCTTTCTCTTCCTTCTTGGCCACTTCGACCGCTTTCTTCTACACTCTCCATCAAAAACGCTCCTTTTCTATGCTGTCAATCGACCTTGGTATACTGTGGCTACTTTGCTACGTGCCTTCGAATTGGACATCATTATGCAGCTGCCGACCGATTGATAGCAACAAAGGAAGAAGTCGCCAGCCTTCGAAAGCGGTTTGAGGTGGAGTTAGAGAAGCAGGCCGCGAAAGCTGCGAAGATGGCCGTTGCCGCCGCAGCCGCCGGGCATGGTGGTGCAGGCGGCAATGCTGGAGGAGCAGGTAGTGATGGATCCGGGAAGCTGGCGAAAGCTACTGGTGGGAAAGGGAAAAGAGAGAGACAGGAGAGAGATCGCGAGAGGGCGGAGAGAGCGCAGGCGCAGATGCAGGCGCAGGCGATGAAGACGAAGGAGCAGAGTGTCGTCAATACATCTGTTACCACCGTCACGCCCTCGACGAATATTAGTGTTCCTTCGTCTGGCGCTGGCGCTGGGGGTTCTAGCGTACCAAGTGCTGGAACTGCGTCTGGTGGAGGTGGCAAGCCGAAAGGAAAGAAGAAGAAACGGTCTACCTTGGCGAATGCCTCGAATCCACATCATTTGAAGAATTATGTGCCTTCAAGACTGCCGCATAGTGGGGATGGTGGGAACGCAGGAACAATGGGTAGTCATGGAGGGATATCACCGTTGCCCATAAGGTTTCTGAGTAGTCAGATCCCGCCGAGGGAGGAAAAAAAGGACAAGGGAGGAAGGATAAAGAGAATCTGGCTGAGGGAGGCACTCCTCTACGAGGGACGCCAACACCGCAGACGGGTCAAGGAGGAGGACATCATGGAGGACCGCCTTCGTCTGTTATACCGCTGAAACACCCTGCGGAAGAGTGGATCTGCTCATTTTGCGAGTATGACCTCTTCTATGGGAGCGAGGCTGCGTATAGGAAGGCTGTGAGGAATCGCAAGAAGATTTTAAAGAGGAGGCGGAGGGCAAGAGAGAGAGCTGCGAAAGCGGCTAGTGGGAAATTGGGCGTTGCTGCGCATCAGCCTCCTGCACCCCCTCCTTCTGAAGACGGCGATGAAGATGAAGACGATCTGTACGAGGAGGAAGTGATAGATGTGCAGGGAAATGGAAACGGACAAGGGCTGAAAGCTGGTAGATGGAAAGGAGGACGTGGGCCAGATGGATAAGGATCTGGTACGGGCGTTCTCTTTTTTGGCATCAACTTTCTTTCCTTCTTTCTTTTTTCTCTTGTTCCAACTTGGTTCCGACCTTTAAGTGAATTGGGATCTCTTTTATATTCCCCTCTTTTCTGTCTGTCTTGTCTGTCCCCTTCCCTCTCTTTCTCTTTCTCTCTGTCTCTCTCGCCTCTCCAATCGTCATTGCAATCACATCGCATACGTTCCTTTCCCACGATATGATCACACTATACACATAAAGGCACTTCTACATTTCCGTCCGCGTTTCCTCGACCCTCCCTCTTTTCTTTTCTTCCTTCCTGTCCTGGATTTTAGTTGGTTCCCTGCATGTACAGACTATACAATGGTACACACTATACTCCCCCCCTTTTTTTTTCCTCCCTTTTCCTCACCCCCACCCGTCCTCACATGGAAACGCCTAAATGGATAACTTGCAGCGTCTTGTATAGTCTGTCATATTTAGACACTACATCACTCTCATAAATCTTTTGCGTGTTATAAATTGTATAGCCTTCGTTTGGCATCGGAGAATTGAGAATCAAAATATGTAACTGCGCTGATGGGGCGATAAAAGAAATAGTAACTGGCTCGCTGATGGCGCCAGAGGCCTACATAGTGGCATGTCCTGTCACAATTTAAAATTAATCTTGTTTTAACGCGTCTAACCACCTGCTGGCCGACAGGTGACGTGCAAAGGTCTAGTACTTAGTCGCTACAAGTTCAAGGAGTTCCAAATAGAATAAAATTTACCTTATATAGCAATCCGGCAGTCCTTAAACGACGTGTGATTATATTTGGTGGGCAGTGAATCAACAGCGAGTTGGGATTATTGTATAAATGTAAGGTTTATATTATATGAAAGGCTCTGTGAGATAATTTTGTACAATCTGTTGAACCCTCGGCTCAACTTCAGACAACTCTTCAATGAATTCATTCTTTGACAAGAGTGTAAATGTTTAGGGTGTGATTAAATGTGAATGAAGGCACAGGTGACATACCCATATTTTATTCTGTGCCCTCTGACCGTCTTCTCCAATCACCCAATCACTGGGTTCCTGGACCTTCGACATAGTAAGATATGCTCCGCGAAGCTCATTCTTGTTCTCCTCA
This sequence comes from Psilocybe azurescens, assembly GCA_023853785.1. NCBI lineage: Eukaryota > Fungi > Basidiomycota > Agaricomycetes > Agaricales > Agrocybaceae > Psilocybe > Psilocybe azurescens. The sequence goes on along the minus strand of JAJIRX010000859.1, from coordinate 395,916 downwards.
TCGCCAACAGCGGCGAAAACGATCTGTCGACTGCCTTCTTCTGACGTGCGAGCAAGTGCACACTCCATGGTCTTGTACATTAGTGTTTTGAATCCAGTGGTATGTCTTCTAAGGCTTGAGTAGCAGAATCCTGGGTCGAGAGAGTTGACGATGACCGGCTTTCCATGAAGTCTGTCGCTCAGGGCGCGGGCGAAGAGGACGTTCAGTACTTTGGTTAGAATATTTTGGATAAGCCATTATCATAAATATAAGCAAGGGGACACTCACGTTTTGTCTCACTATACTCCCGTACATCCATTATGCCAGGCCTGAATGTACAGAATGAGGATGCCTAAATTCTAATGAGTGGAGGAAGTAGACAAATACCTTCGAAAGTCCTTATGAGCGTATCTGCGCAAAAAATTGGGCTCCTTGACGAACTTTTCATCAAACGACACGTTGTAATGGAGCCCACTTGTAACGACTGCTAGCCTTGGGGTGGTGTTGTGCTTCTCTGCGGTCTCTAGCATCCGAGGAAGAAGCAGGAGGGCAAGGAGTGTGCCGGACAGAACATTGGTCTGAAGCCTATATATTTGGGATGTAATAAGGTCAGCTTTTCCAAAATCTCAAATAATGAGTTCCTGGTTCTTACACCGATTCCCAGTTATCGGCTGTGAATACCACATTTCCCACAGCAATAGCGGCATTTTCTACCAGAATATCAAGCCGGCCGCACTGGTTTTCAAGCCGGTCTGCGAATGAAATAACAGACGCGAAACTTGAGAGGTCGATGATCCATACTTCAGCGGTTGTACAGCCCGTTTCTTGCTTGATTTCTAGGTGTCGGTTATCTCTGAATCAGCGTTTTCGTTTTTGATAAATCAGACTCGGTAACTCGGAACTTACGAGCTAGAGCCGCGTCCCCTTTCTCCTTGCTTCGACACGCAAGAATGAGCTTTCCAGGATTCATGCGAGCGAAATGTTTGGATGCCTCGAACCCGAGGCCTACGTTTGCTCCTATCACCGCTACCACTTTACCGGTCAGGTCGGCATGGGCTACAGGCGGGAGAGTCGACCATTGGTCTTTGACGTGCTGAATCAACGAGGGCTTCATGGCGCTATCTTATAAAGTTTGGCGTGACTGTGGAAGGGGAATGGGTTTGAATGGAAGGAAAAGAGAACTTGTAAGGATTTTATATAGTCGTTTCCTTTATTCCCTTGAAGCGCTATCTTAGAAATTTACAACTCTGAAAATACGATGCCGCGAAAGCTGGCAGTGGACGTCTCATCTCGGCTCGCAGGAGTATTAACTGAAGATGACGAAGCCACGGTAAAATTTGACTGACTCGCTGAGCATTGTGCCGATCCCAGGTAAGTAATTATGAGCTTTGTATATTATACATTTTGTGTGATTCAGTGTCGCTTACGTTTTAAGGAAAGTTGATAATATCAGAATACAAAATGTAGTATTGCATAGCTAAGCACTTGAGTCAATGAGCTGGGCTGCAGTAGTGCGGCAATGACGAGGGTTCATAGATGCCTTGCAAATCTATGTTGATTTGCCGTGCTGTTATTGAAAGAGTGAACACTGAAGATTGGCACGAGGCCGGAGTCAAGGGACGTCATGAGGGCGGCAGCCGGTGCAGAGTCCCGAGTCTCTTCAATATTCAAATCGTCCCCTGAGTGGCTTGGCTGGAAGAAAAGTAAGTTTCAGGCTGTTTCAGGAGGTGCTACTTGAAGAATGAAGTTATGGATCCAGTGCCGAACATAATCGTAAACGGCGGTGGACTCGGGTAAATTGAATTTTGATTGGTGACGATCCCCGCTTGTCGAAATCGTCACTTGTTAGGGTAAAAAGTACCTGTTTGCTCATGATGTTTATATACAATAGGTGCATGCGCACCAGCCAGCCAGCCAGCCAACGCGAGCCTGTCATTAGTAATTGTAATACTGATGTTAACCTTGCCACTCCGAGGTCGACTTGGTAGGTTGTTGTGTATTAAATTTCTTAGCAAATGCATGAGTCACGGGGTGGGAGGTAACCCGGAATACTTGGTCCGAGTGCATAGCCAACCAGTAAGACTCTTCTTATCAGGTTGGTCATTTTTTGGCTACTGGGCGCTGTTAGAAATCTAGACTTAGATATTAGATAAGATAACTCAATCAATAATAAGAGTGACTCGATGTCATTGGTACGTACCTAGATAGTAGATAAGATAACTACGAGTTTATCAGATCTATGGTGAATGGTACATATAAAAGATGCATACTTCAGTCAATAATAAGAGCGATTGAGGTATTCTACATACAGGGAGGGAGATATATATATATCTCCGCATAATATAAAGGTTTTTAGTCTACTTATAATAAAGAAGAGGGGGATAATGGAATGGTGGTGAAATAAAGATGAACAACATCTAAGGCGTCTTTATTATACCGGTGTACTCGCAACAGGCACCTGTGAATACGAGGTCGAAGAAAGGCCTTGATGTTTAATGTCGGCCTAGCCACTAGGTCTCTTGACAGACTCACACGAGCTTATCCGGGACTCGAAAAGGCTAGAATTTAGAATCCTGAAATTCTTCTGAGCATAAAGAATGCTAATGTAAGTCACTTCCAGCCTTCATTTGACCTCAGCCTTCATGGCCAAGCCGGAGAATGCGACAATGATTTATTGAAATCAAGTCAACTTAAGGCCTGTCTCAGCTGTTATAATCGAGACGGGCGCTTATCCCCGTGCGCAGTCACGATAGATTCCCCACGGTTCATCCCATTGCAGATATTCAGCGCTGGCCCTGCTGGTGTGGGCGGTGGGGTGGGCATATCACTGTGTAGCCAATCGATCAAAGGAGAGATAGGTGGAAGCGTCGACTCGGAGTCACCCGAACTGTGAGAGTGGATCTGGCCCGTGTATTGCTTGAATAGTAGAGTATCCGACGACGACGAGAGCATGGAGGAGCTGTAGCTTGTCCTGGTCCAATGGAGTGAAACTTGAGATGAAAGAGAGAGTCCGAGTCGCGAGTCTAGGTGAGGGTTTCGCTGGGTTCATGGCATGTGGTTCATAAGTACGACTCAAGAATTATTGTTCATGTCCTCGTTCAAATACTAGGTTTACGGCCCACATTTTTGGTTGGCTAGTAGAGGCAGAATGGCGCGATATTGATAGTGGATTAATGTGGACAATTGGGTGATGTATCTTGGATCGCCGTCCAGCGCCGCTCGCCGCTCGGAGATTAATTATATGTAATTTATCATACTTATTGGGAATTAATTGGAATGGACAACTCAGAGGCGTGTCGGCGGCGGATAATGCTTGCCTCGCCTAAGTCCCACATATGCTCAGGGCCCGCGAAGCTCCACCGAAAGCCCGTCCGCTTTATGCGGATTTGAGCGCCCAAAAATCGCAAAAGCTGCATCCGCTTTTTGCGGATTTCAGGCCTACATTTGAGAAAAATGTGGTCCCATTTTGCCTCGAGGTGTCCAAAAATATTATTGCCCCAGATTACTCCTCCACTAAAAGTTCCCATCCCGTGAGGAAAATCCGGGAATCAGACGAGATTTGAATTCTGTAGAAAATCTACAAAATATTGACAAAATACCAAAAATCGCTAGAAACAGCATGCCCCGTAGGGGAAGAAAAATTCCCTGATTAGGCAGGACCCTGCGAGGATTTTTTGACGACCAGAAATTTGCGGATTTGAGAGGAAAAAAGGGGGCGGACAGGCAAGGCTTTTGGTGGAGCTTCCCCGGGTCCTGTATGCTCTCATGGAGTTTTTTTTTTTTAAAAAAAATAAAGTTATGTAGCAGGTTTTGACAGGAATCCTATCCCACACTCCCTCGCCTTTTGAATTTGTTGCTGCCTGCTAAGATAAGAACGACTTGCATATGTTTGAACTTCGATGTTTGATGTCAGTGGGGTGTGACGATCATGGTGTACCATGCATTGAATACATATGCGATGATTGTCGCTGTCAGTTCTACTCTGGTGAGCTATTTTTAAGTCCAGTTCTCCATAACTTTAATTTTAACTTGGTATGCAGACGCAGTCATGAGTCGGAAATGAAACTTGCGGAGGGATTTGGAATCAGTAGTGCACAAACGCCCTTTTGGTCGAGTTTGGATTGGGATTACTCGGGGGTAGGGTGGGTATTTGGGTGATTATCATGATTCATTCGAGGTGGAGCTCGGATTGTCACTGGTTACTCCGGAGTGGAATGGGAAAGAATGGATTGACTTTAGAACAGATGGAATGCAGTTACTTATTCAAGAATAGATGGGGTTTGACGCGGTCGCTCTCTCTGAGTCACAGAGTATATTTTTTGTGTGTGTACTTTGCTGTGGCCACACCGCATAGTAGACTGGGTGATGGATGATTGGCGGGATCCAAAGAAGGGGATGAAGGGGATGAGGATGGGATGAGTCAGAACAATTCAATTGAAAATCTATAATCATATATGGACGTCGACCGTTGACGTGGATCATCGTGATGGTTGGTTCTTTCCGTGTTCTGAATCTATATTGATGCTTCTGAAATTCTTACTTCTGGGGCACGTTCGCGGATAGCTTTTTGAGCGAAATTTTTGGGAGTTGAGTTCATGTTGTTGTTCATGTTGTTGTGCTGCTGTAACGACGATTCACGATTGGTGTATGGCGTATTATTGGTGACTCGACTCAAGTCTCATGCCAGTGTAATTGGTTACGAGATTTAATTGGTAAGGACGACTGATATGTACGTATTCTATCGTGCGCGGCTTAAATTAATCCCTCGGGCTGGATGGGTGCTGTTAGTTAGTAAGTTAGTCATATTCATGTACTTATGTACTTATGTGGATAGGAGCCCAAAGTTGGCCCAAGGCGCTGGGAGTCGTGTTATCAGCACTCTTTGACTCTGGCATAACTGTAATTGGAATGGAGATCTTTCACCGGACCGCGTGAGGCGGATATGAAGTGAGGGACAGTAGGGGACACTGTGCGTATGAAGCGCCGGCGTTGCGCATGCGACTCGTTAACCAGTCAGATTCTCAGATACTGTCAGCGTAAGCAGATGCACGGTTCGAGCAAGCGCGGGTTGCTTACCATAAAAGTCCTCGACGTTGGTTATCAAGTTATCACACAGTGTTCTTCCAAGATGGAAAGTGATTAACAATGACATAAGTTGCCCCTATGGTTCTGAATTGAGTCCATCGGCGAGAAGCCCGGGAGTGTTTGACTTCTCCGTCAATAAGGTGCAACAGTGTGAGTTTGCCCAGGTTTGCCCAGAGAGTAAGTACTCGAGTCGCGACCCTGGATGATGCAAAAAGCTGTGACGACGGCTTGTTTCGCGTACATAGTTACGGTACTTTCTTGTACTAACATGGTAAGAAACTAGACAGAAACGCGTGCGGGGTGTTCATATCAAGTTTGTGTGCCTTTCTATTGTTTGTTGCACTTGGGCTTTTTCTCTTTTTTGTTCGTTCGGGAGAGGTTGTTTGATTCTGAATCCCTATTGGACAGATGGATGACTTTTGACGTTTCTGCCAGTGCCAGTGTCTATCCCACCTGTCGTTTCTGTCGTCAGGACCACGACCACGACCACGAACACGAACACGATCCGACCAACTCCACCTTCAAGAACTTACTTACTCCAGATCATGTTCCGCGGTGCAATCAAGCCCTAAGAAGGTACGCATTGGCAGCGCGGTTTTATTCATCGTTAAGGCTCACGTCGATGATGATGATGATGATATAGAGATTTTCATATTTTGTTTGGGCTGTTTTCGAATTTTGTTAACACGGTCACTCGTTGGTTCACTGATTAGTGGGGTCTGTCAATTTAGGCTTGTTGAACGTGCCCAAGCTCCTTGCTTCCTTCCTTCTTCCCGTTGGTTCGAACGCCTTCCACTCGTTCGACTCTCTCTGCGAACGACGAGTGTCTCTTTTCCCTTTCTCTTTCCCACCTGCGAAGACGGGATCGAGTGCATTCACAGGCGCGTTTTTGTTATCAAGGCGCTATCAACCGACGTACCTCCATCCCTCGCCTTATCAATTCAATTCAATTGGAAAAAACTAAAAGGAAGGAGACGAAGAGAGAGAAAGAGAGCAACGACGACGACGATGTCCTCATCCGACGGTCGATACTCGGTCTACCACCCCTCGTCGGCGAGCTACGACCCGTACCCCCTTATCCGCCCAGCTCCTCCACCACCAATAGCTCATCTACCAACACCAACACCACCTCCTCCTCGCACCTCCCCCCACCTCCGTCCTCTTCCTCCTCCTCCTCGTCTGCGTACGACCACTATCCTCTGTCGCACCACCACCACCCGGGCGGCGGCCTGCACCACCCACCATCGTCCCTCCGCCACGCGCGCTCGTCGGCATCGTCGCACTATCCCCCGCCGCTGCCCCCTGTGTCGGCGTCGGCGTCGGTGTCGTCATATACTGGGTATCACAACAGTGCCCCGCCGCCCAGCTCGAGCTATAGCTCCCAGCACCAGCACCAATGGACGCCGCCGCCGCCTCCGTCGTCTGCATCCCCCGATACAACTACCCCTACTACTAGTACGACGACTACTGGTACTAGTAGTAATAGTAATGCGCACAGCAATCATAGCACCGGCGGTGGAGGCGGAGGCAGCAGCAGCAGCAGCGGTTGGACGCCCCATTACTCGTCGTCCTCGTCGTCCTCCCACCACCCATCGTCCTACGCACACCCCCATCGTCTTCTTCCTCGAGTTCTCGATTCTTAGAGCATGTCACTGGTGGCGGCAGCGGTGGAGGCGGAGGCTCATCATCGAGAGTATCCCTCTCATCCGGTTCAGGTTCAGCGTCCAACCCCCTCCTCCCTCCTCGAGCTCGAGCTCAGGCGCAGGGTACGGCCTCTCGAGTGGCGGAGGCAGTTCGCGGACGGCGGCTGCGGCACGCCTCCTCGCCGTCCCGCTGCACGCGACAACGTCCTCGTCGACGTCGTCGGCATCGGCTTCGTCCTCGCTGGATGCGGGTAATGAGCGGCATCACTCCAGTTCGAGCGCGAGCGCGCATAGACCACCGCCCTCGCTGCAGGGACAACAAACGCATCATGATCTTTACGCGACCCAGTCGCAGTCGCAGTCGCAGTCGCAGCATTACCAGCAGCAGCCGGTGCAGAGGGCGCCGTCGCAGCAGCAGCAGCCGCAGCCGCTCCAGCACGTCGCTTCCTCGTCCTCGCACCACCACCCGCAATCACAGTCACATTCACAATCGCAATCACATCTCCAGCACCCTTCCCATCCGTCCCAGCACCCGTCCCACCCGTCCCATCCGTCCCAGCACCCGTCTCATCCGTCCCATCCGTCCCAACACTCCCAACACCCTTCCCAGCACCCTTCTCATCCATCACAACAACACCCATCACAACACTCGCAAACCCACCCTTCCCATCTTTCCTCCCAACACTCCCAACATTCGCAGGCCCAACACCATGCGCAGCAGCAGCAACACCAGCAGCAAGCACAAGCGGCGCAAGCGATGACGCCCCTCCCGCCCCCGGCCCGCTCCCGCTCCCGACGACCGCGTCGCCGATGCAGCTCCAGCACGTCCCGCAGCCGCTGCAGTACTACGGGCGGGGGTATCAGGGCGGCAGTGCGAGTGGCGGAGGCGGTTCTAGCGCGAGTGCGGGTGCGAGTGCGAATGTCAGTTCTGCTGCAGGTGCAGGTGCTGGTGCTAGTTCCACGTCCGGATCTGGGTCGGGGTCGTATCAGAGTCAGAGTCAGAATCAGAGCCAGAGCCAAAGCCAGAGCCAGGGTTCATCCGGAGGAGGAGGAGGAGGAGGAGGAGGAGGAGGAGGGGCGAGCAGCACGTACCACTCACAGTCCCACTCCTCGCAGAACTCGCGCGAGTTTTCGCACAGCTCGCATGCGCAGACGCCGTACCAGTCCTCGGCCCCGCTCCCCTCGACATCGTCCTCGTCGTCCTCGACGCCGCAGTCGCAGGCGCAGGCGCAAGCTCACTATGGTGGTGGTGGGCGACCGCCGCCGCCGCCGTTATCTTCTTCGGTGTCGTCGTCTTCGTCGACTCATTATCAGGCGCAACAGCATCAACCACCGCCGCCGCCGGTGCAATCTCAACAGCAGCAGCAGCAGCAATCGCATTATCCGCCACCGCAGAGCACGGCGCCGACGACGGCGAGTAAGCGGCGGAGAGGCGCGCGCGAGGCGACTGTTACACCCGTTCCGCTGCCGGTGTCTGCGTCGTCTGGGGGTACGCCGGTGCGGGTGCGGGTGCGGGTGGGATTCAGCAGGGGCAGCAGCAGCCGGTGTTCGCGCAACAGCAGAGTCAGCAGGGGCAGTATCAGTACGCGCCGCCTGCGGCGTATCAGACTCAGACTCAGGCTCAGGCTCAAGCTCAGGCTCAGGCTCAGCAGCAGCAACAACAAGCGCCGCCGCCGCCGACAACTTCTTCGTATCAGGCTCAAGCTCAGCAGCAGCAGCAGCAACCGCTGACTCCTCAGCAGACACCGCAACAGCAGTATTATCAACCGCAACAGCTGCAGAACCAGCCGCAGCAACCCCAGAGTCAGAGCCAGAGTCAGAGTCAGAGCCAGAGCCAGAGCCAGAGTCAGCCGCCGCAGAGCCAGCCGCAGAGCCATTATCCGAACCATCAGTATCAGGCGCAATCTCAGCCTCAACCCCAGGCGGCGCCGCACCCGCACCCGCATGTTTCTCAGCACCAGCAGACACAGGCGCAGGCACAGGCGCAGTCGCAGCACCAACAGCCTCAGTATCAATCCCAGCCTCCTCAACCCCCGCAACCGCAACCTTCTCAACACCAACACCAGCATCAGCACCAACACCCGCAACACCAACACCAGCAGCCTCCTACTGCGCCCCCGCCGATCCACGCGCACCAGAGCCCGCACCACCTGTCGTACGCGCATGGCCAGGGCATCCAGCCACACCAGACGCAGCTGCAGGGGCCGGGGCAGGCGCAGGTCATGCCTGGAGCCGGGGCCGCGGCGGCGGGGATGGTGCAGCAGATGCATGCGCCGGGGATGGTGCAGGGTCCGGGACAGGCGCAGGGACAGGTGATGGGCGTTGGGGGGAGGGCCGGGGGAGGGGGGCTGCCGAATGTCCATTTGACAAAGGTGCGTTTTGTTCTCTCTCTCTCTCTTTTGTATTTTTTTTTTTGGTTTGGTTTGGTTGTTGTTTTTGTTTGAGCGGTTATGTGCACCTGCGTTTGTTTTTCTTTTCTTCTTGATATTCTATTCTTGTTATTTCTGTTATTTCTGTTCGCATATGCGCGTCTTGTTGCCCCATATCCATATCTATATTCCCGATTTCGTCTCCATTCGCTGACTCTGCCCCTCTTTTCTATCAATCTGCCTTTCTTATTCTAGATGGTAAATGCCTACGGCGCGATGATGGACCAGCTGAACGGTGCAGGCGTCAACGGGCACTCGAACGCGCACGCCAACGGACACGGGAACGGGAACGGGAGCGACAGCAGGCCCGACTCGTCCGCGTCGTCCTCGACGCTCGGCGGCAGCGGCAGCGGCGGGGCCATCAACGGAAACGGAAACGGGATGGCCAATGGAACCATTAACGGCAAGTTGAAGTCGGGCGCGGGATTGGCGATGGCGATGTCGCCCGAGACGGTGGACCGGATGCTGCAGAATGCGATGGTGGGCATGCAGATGCTCGAGGCGGCGCTGAAGCATGTGCAGGGCGCGGGCGCGGGCGTGGCGGCGACGCCTGCTGGCGGTCCTGCCGCGGCGTCGCCGCCGATTGCGGGAGGGGGAGGGGCGGGAGCTCGTTGGCGGGTGCGATGCCGTCGCAGGGGCAGGGGTAGGTGGGCCCCGGCGGGAGCTCGCAGTCGCAATATGCGTATGTGGCATCTAGCCACGCGGCGCGCAGGGAGGAGGCCCGCCGACGCCGCTTCTAGGGCCACCAGCTTTAGGATCGGGGTCGGGGTCGAGTTCGAAGATGGCGATGGCGATGGTGGTGGATGGTGTTGGTGGTTCGGGCGGAGTCGGTGGCGGAGTTGGTGGTGGGAGTGGGAAGGCGGATGTGATCATGCGGATGGTGAGCAACGAGTCGGCGAAGGGGCCGTTGAAGGGCGGGGTGAAGAGCGAGCTGCGCGAAAGGGAGAGAGACAGGGACAGGGATCGGGATAGAGACAGGGACAGAGAAAGGGACAGGGATCGGGATCGGGATAGAGAGAGAGAGCGGGACAGGGACAGGGATGACAGGGACCGGGCCAGGGAGAGAGGAGGAGAGGGCGGCAAGGACAGTAAGGAAGGTGTCGCTGCTGCTCCTGCTACCGCCGCGTCTGGAACTGCACCAGGCGCCAAGAGGCAGGTGCGTTCGCTTTTCGCTCTCTCTCTCGTATGTTATTTTTGGAATTTATCATATTCTATTTTTAGAAAGTATCGTCTTCGGCGGATGGGGATGGGCCGCAGGAGGGGCAGACGTGTTTGGGCTGCAGCGCTACTTCGACGCCGGAGTGGAGGAGGGGGCCTTTGGGTGCGTGTTTTTTCTTCCTCTCGCATATCTTCTGGTCCTCATTCCTTTTGATAGGCCCGAGAACGCTGTGCAATGCCTGTGGGCTCGTGTATGCCAAGATGGTACGCCTGAGCACATTCGTCGTTTCTTACCCTCTCCTAACCTCCCCTTCTCCTTATCACTTGCTTCAGATCAAAAAACGATTCAAAGAAAAAACAGGCAACACCGGCAAAAAGGCGGTTCCAAAGGCGGCTCCAGCGCTGGTGGCGGTGGCGGCGGAGGCGGAGGGGGCACATGGTGGTGGGTGGCGGAGCGACGACGGTGCTGAGCAGCGGGATCGGAGGCCAGATGCACGTTATCGCGCCGGAGGAATCGGCGGATGAGGGGAGTGAGGACGAGGAGGACGAGTATGGCGGGTCGCAGGATCGGAGGAGCGATATGGCGGATTGATCGTGACGATTAATGCAAGAATGGATGGATTCTGATGCATTGTGGACTTGGGGTATACCCTACTTGCTGCTTTACTCGCGGCCATGATCCGCCTTCGCCCATCATCCTCCATACATTTACTCTCGCTTCGTCACCCCCGGACCGCCATCTTCTCCCAAGACAAAACACGGCATCTTTCCATTGCTTCCTTCCTCTCATCCGCCAATGTTATCATTCTTCTCGTCACCATTACCCTATCCCCGGTCGCTCCTCCCGCCTTTCACTCCTCCTTCCTCGTTCTCCTCTAACAACAAAATTAAAACTCCCATCATGCCATCTATCAATCTTATTAATAATCCTTTTGTTTTCTCGTTCGTGCTGTGCATTGAATATCTTCAATTTTTGGCATGATCTATTATTTTACCCTCACTCTTCTTGCTCTTCTTTTGCTATTCCTTGCTTGAATCCTATATTTATCAACTTTGATCTTCTTTTTCCTTTCTTTCTTTCTTTCTTGTTCTTCTCGTACATCTCTTGGGTTACTATTTATCTCTAGGTTCCATGGTTCGTTTCTCTCTCTCTGTGTGTCTCCCTTGTCTCTCTCTTGCTTTTTTTTGCTATCGTCGTTCGTCGGCTCGTCGCTTCAATCGGCAATTTTTTAATCTGCAGATCCATTCGCAAAATTCGCACGTTTTATCTGCTTAATCAATTGAATAATGTTTACTGTAACCTACTTGACGCGCAGAGCCTGAGCTCGGTCCATGACACGACCAACATGACAACTTCAGTCTTTGAGTGTGCTACGATGTTACGAGTAGATACTATTCTGGGCCCTGATCATATAGAGATCGAGGATCCTCTATATAATCCGGCCTCCTTTCATCTTGTACCTTAGTCTCGACCTGATCCTCGCCTGACATATGATCTACCAGCTAACCGTATCATAGACCTCTCTCTGACTCGGAGAGATGATGATACGGTAGATACACGACAACATCATGCGTATCATTTATCAGGATTGAAAGCTCGTTCATTCCAAGGTACTGTACTGTATTGAGTACTTAGTGGTCACGGTGCCGCCGTGCACTTCAATCTTCGTCAGCTAATACTTATGTACTTATGTGCTCGATGCGGGCGGTGTGAGGCACTCTTTCACGATTTGTTGGACCCTTGGTTCGATCTTCGTGAGCTCTTCGATGAGGTTGTCCTGTGATATGAACGCATGTCAAAGAAATTTGGTCAGTAAGATATCGTTCCAAATCATTCCGTCGAGAAGAAAGCCAACTCCAGCTAATAAAATATGTAAAAAAAAAAGTTACGCACCCATATCTTATCCTGCGCGCTCCGCCCCTCCTCACTGACAATATAATCGCTCGGCTCATCCACTCTCGCACTCGAGATATACGCGCCCCTCAGCTCGTCCCTCCTCCCTTCTTCCCCGTCCCCGTCCCCTTGCCCTTCCCCACTTCCCTGCTCCTCACCGCTGAGAGCAGCCCACACAAAAACCCGACTCCCGCACTCCCGCGCTGCGCCCGAGCACAAGCCCCAGGAGGGTGGTGGCGACGTACATCGCGCCTGTGAAGTCCCGCCGGAGGGACGTGCGGCAGAGCCCCGGGTTCGGTGCGCTCGTGATGAGCGGTTTGCGGTGCAGTCGCGCGGAGAGCGCGCGGACGAAGAAGATGGTGAGGACTGTGATAAGTGGAAAGTGTGATGATTGGTTATGAGTCAGTAAGTGAGCAAGTACGCTTGAGAATGGCGTTGTCGGAATGAATGCGCGCGCGTGCGTGCGGTTCAGCGGAGAGGGTTGTACAGTGCACTGACCTTTCGTTCCAAAATACTGTTTGCCCACATCTAACCTATATATAGAATACACGCAAAGATAGATGCGACGCGACGCGGGTGTATCAGCAGTGCTCTACTCCATCAGTCGCGCTGTTCCCACTTACGAAGGATCCACGTCGTCTTTATACGCATACCGCCTGAAGAAGTTCCCCGAATTCACGATGTCCGCATCGAACCGAGCCATATGGTGCAGCTCGCTCGTCGCGACGAGTATCCGCGGGGTGGTGTTATATTTCTGCGCTGTCTCAAGCATCCGGGGGAGCAGCAATAGTGCGAGAAGCGAGGTGGACAGGACATTGATTTGCGTGCTTCATATGTCATTAAAAATGGCAAGTCTGGATTATTAGCAAAGTTCCTAATGCTCGAGTCGAATGGGTATTGAGGTGAGGACTCACGTTGACTCCCAGCCATCCTTCGTAAATTCCAGTTGAGTAGGCGAGACCGCGGCATTCTCCACCAGTATGTCGAGGCGCCCGCCGTCGCCTCCACTACCTTCCTTGGCGAACCGTTCTGCGAAGGCCTTGACAGATGAGAACTCGGCAAGCTCGAGCACCCAGGCTTCGACCGTCGCGCACCCCGTTTCCTTCCGGATTTCTGCGGAAAGAACGCAAGGCAAACGCAAAAGGCGTCGACGAACGTGAATGAATTATCATCATTAACACCAGGAACACCAATGTAATTAATGTGCACGTTCAAAACTCAATGCAACTTACCAGCGACCGTCTCCGCGCCCTTCGCCGCGCTTCTGCACGTCACGATGAGCCGCCCGGGGTGCATCCTCGCAAAGTGCTTCGCGGTCTCGAGCCCCAGGCCGACGTTTGCGCCGGTCACTATTACGGTCTTCGCGCTGAGGTCCACGCCGGACACGAGAGGGAGCGCCGTCCACTGGTCTTTGATGAAATCTGTGATTTTGAGCTTCATGGATGACACGGACACGGACAGGGGATGCGGATGCGGTTAAGGGGATGCGTAAGTTACTGATATAGCTGCGGGAAGGTTGAACGGTCGCAGTATGACATTCTCTCTATTACGGGCAAGACGGCGAGTCGGCGACTCACTGGATTCGGTGCCACACAATCTTGGGTTTCATGATCACTCTCGAGGTCCGGATATCTCTCGATTAGGGGTAAATGCCTGTAGATACTGTTCTATGGCTCTAGCATGAGTAAGATCCAGATTATAAAGTCTCCATTCGCGAACGACAATCGTAAACCAGGGTTATAGATGCCCTGCTTTGTGAACGCCAAGTTCAAGTCAAGTTTAAGTTCAAGTTCCTCACTGCTTTAAGTTTCAGAGGGTGTAGTCAAGCACGCACAAATATATGTAGCTTTCCCAGGATGATTTTTGGCGCTAATGCGGCGCTTCAGCACTCCCGCGGATATATCCTTCTCGGCTTCAGGTCGGAAGAATACGAAGAGATATGTTCATACATATGTACCCGAGAATATGCGCTGGACACTCGCAAGCCTACTAAATTTGAACGGTAAGCCTGAAAATAGACACTTGGCGGGTAAGGTCCCGAGGGTCCAGATGGTCTCCGTACGGCAAGACTTCCACCGAGGAGCGCGAAGCATGAATTCTGCAGATCATCTGCATTGTTTGAGACGACGATCCCAACTTGATCAAAAGGCTTGCAACGAGAAACATGTCGACACACCAAAGAGTTTCTACGCAAATATGCTCAGTGAACCCAGATATGACCTTTTCAGTATTGAATACGCGTTCCTAGCGGTCGATGACCTATAAAACACTCCCTGTTCAAGGCACCGAAGCTAATATCTTGGGCATTTAGGGCCCGTTCGGCTAGCAAGCCCCGTGGGGCCTAAGCGGGCAGGTCCCAGCTCTGATGGAGCTTGCATTTGGTCGGGGCGGACTCCCACGGTTTCTGGGGCGTGGTCACGCTTGGTCACAGCGATTAGATTAGATTTGGTGATGATAAAATGAATAATTTCGACCAAAATAGCATCATCTGTACCAGTCCAAATACATTGAAGTGACGGTGTTTTGGCCTTATTTTCAGTCTTTAAATCAGATTTTTGGGGTTGTATTGACAGATAATATAGAGCAACAGTATTGAGAAATTAAACAAGTGTAAGTTGGGATGATGAGCTTAGACATAAACAGTGAAGTTGAAAGAGATATGTCGATAACTGGGAAAGAAAGGATTACAGAATGATGTAGCAAGCGATGTCACAGACTTAAACGAGACAGGATGCAGCCGAACGTTTGCTAGGCGGCAACGCTTGGATTTGGCTCAAGCCATCAATTTCGGCTTGGGCCCTGATTTTGGCAGACACGCTCCGTGGAGCGTTGCTAGCCGAACGGGCCCTTAACGATTTAGTGCTACAGTAAAATGCACCGGGGGAGCTACAAGTCGAGTGTTAATGGGCACGCGCAGATGCCGCACTGACGGTGATGACACTTAGCATAGCTTACCAATGACGAAATGGTATGACCTAAGCTATACTATGACATTTAGATCGATCGAGCGGTTGAGATGTTCCGGACAGGTGTTCTCTATGTATAGGATGTACAGATGTGTAGTACCCTGTTCCAACACCAGTGATAAACCGCTCATCAACAGCCCTTGAACTTATTTGCTGAAGGGAACTGCCGAGGCGAAGATCTTCAACGTCAAAACCCCGGCCGATAGCGGTTTCAGTGCTTTCAAATCTGTGCCGCAGCCGAAGATATACGTATGTCTTTCAACGTGCAAGGAAAAGCAGGCCACGGATGATGAACCGATAAATCTCGTTAATTGTTCGCACCCAGTCCCTTCTTCGAGTCTGTTGAATGGGACGAATGCGTAGTATTGGAGGATTTGGTATAAAAGCTCCCCCTTACGAACAAATTGGATTTAGCCAACCTTCACTCTAATCGCTTGAATCCTGCCCGTCTGTCTTTAATACAGCTAAAAATACTACATCCTAATACTCTTTTATCTATCATGAAACTTACACTGTTCGACTTCGTCAAAGCGCAGTGGACGACAGTACCTCCTGTCCCAAAGCAGGATCTCAGCAGGAAGACGGTTATCGTGACTGGTGCGAACACCGGTATCGGATTCGAAGCTGTGAAGCATTTTGCTCGCATGGGCCCTGGCAGACTGATTTTGACGTCGAGAAGCCAGGAGAAGGGCAACGAAGCTGTGGCTAGTATGTCTTTAATCCTCCTACTTTCCCCGGCTAGTGAATAACCTGAATTGTGCGCCTTCTTAGAAATTGAACAGGAAACCGGCTGTAAGAATGTAGAGGCGTGGGTTCTTGAGCTTGCCGACTTTTCGTCCGTCAAAGCTTTCGGCGAGAGATTTGAAAAAGATGGCGGACGCTTGGATATTTTAATGGAGAACGCAGGGCTTGCCACTCCTGAGCTTAATTTCACAGAGGATGGATGGGAGTCATCGTAAGCGAGTTCATCTGTCTGCTTTGGGCGTCTGCTTAAGATACATATACTATATAGCGCGCAAGTCAACGATATGTCCAATACATTGCTTGCTCTTCTCCTGCTCCCTCGAATGCTGGAGACAGCGCAGAAACACAACACTTATCCGAGAATAGTGATGGCGACAAGTGGAACGCATCACCGCATCCCAAGCTTGGACAATTATATAGTCGATTCAGCTAATTTCTTCCGAAAATATGCTCATAGAGAATATTTGAATCCACCGTCAGTCAATTTTTTTATTCCTATGCTCTCATTAATAATCTATTACCATAGAATGCCAAAGGATCGATATCCAAGCACTAAATGTGAGTCTAGTTATGTATTTCAAACTGTCAACTGCTTATTAAACCTTGTTTCAGTGCTGAACGTCTTTCTTGCTCGCGCTCTCAATGACCGATTGCATCGAAAGCCCGTCATCGTCAACAGTGCGAATCCAGGATATTGTTACTCCTCACTGAGACGAAACCAATCTACCTTTGGACTATTCATGATGTGGCTGATGGATCTGACCATTGGACGTACTGCAGACGATGGCAGTCGGGTTTTTGTATGGGCTGCTCTCGGCGCTGAGGAAAAAGGGACGAGCTTCGTGGGGCCTACGTCAGTCTGTGCCAAGTGAACGAGCCCAGCGATTATGTGGTTAGTGAAGATGGGAAGATTGCTCAAGATAGAATATGGGTATGTTTCAGTGGTCCCTTGACGATTAGGAGATTTTTCTTATTTGTGGCCTTTTCCTAGGATGACCTGATCGAGGAGTTGATCAAGATTGAGCCAAAGGTCCAGAAAATTGTGAAGGAATGTCTCACAGAACCGGTTCAAAATTGAAGTAAACATGGTAATATTACCGGCAGTAGCGTTGGTAATCGGATTCCTTGTGATATCACTGTACCATTACGGTCGGATGAGTGTTTTCGTGGTGACTAAATATAGCTATGAATAATTTAAGCGCTCAGTTCCCGTTCCCCTGACGTAGTTCTTGGTCTCTCTTTGTAGATGGAGCGATTGCACGCACAGAGTAACGAGCACCGCTTGACTACCAATAATCTGATGATACTAATCCGATGGAGATACAGAGAGTACCCGCCTGCGGATACGTTGTCTGGAGAACCACAGTCACGCGCATTCACCTTCCCTAACTTTTTCCTGTACCGTACATATTCCAAGTCATACCACAACCGACCGCGTAGACAACCAAAACAATCCCCTCTCTACTAGCCTAGGACCTATCAAGTTTATCTAAAATCCTAGCCGCCTATCCCCGATCGTTTTCTTCCTTAAGTACAAGTCTGTACATCAAAATAGGATCATAGGTAGAGTAGTACCATGGTGATCATAATGCGGAGAAGGTCACTACGCATCTGCATCAGCTTAGTACGCCTTGAAGACAAAACGGCTGAAATTCTGCCGACTTTTCTATTCCCTACTATATAACCATCTTACCTATGACCCGAGTGCAAGGCGCAACGCACCGTTCTCGAGAATAATACCAGCCCATTGATAGTGCCACATAGTACCGCTAGAGCGAGAGTATATTCAAAGACCCCGTGAGGCTAGCATAATCCTGTATGGCACAGTTGGAATTGCCGTTATAATTTGAAAATGACTTCTGCTACTGAACACGGGCATCAATATGAATTTAGCATACTTCATTTATAAGTTACCGACAGGCAGCTCGTTGCAGCTGACTCAGGCAATGATGGAATATAAAAGAAAGGAAAACCGGACAGGTGCAAAGATCGCCGTCGTCGCGTGCAGTTACTGAACGAGTGTTAATACAAGAATGGAAATAAATTCACGCGCAAAGGTTAATTCTCTTGTAGGTTTAGCAGTTGAGCAGCAGAGCGCGAGCAGGCGCGAGCCGGATATGTATTGCGTTTTGTCGTATAGAAACCATAATCGAGATTTCCTTCGACTGCGTGGTCTCGGTTATCTCTCGATCCTTTCATGCCATTCGTATTCGTATACGCTGTCGTCATCTCACGAGTCCAGACTTAGACGCCTGAGGCCTCTTCACTGTTTCCAGATCCGATAGTACTTGCGCCGGGCGTTTCTTCAATCGCAAAAACAAAGGTCATATCTTAAACTCAGTTTTACACAAGCTACACATAACTGTTCTACAGTACTCTGGCTATAGCTGATGAATGTGCTGGGTCGAAATGGACGAACCTACGCTGTGGATGACTATATTAATGTTATTAATAGCATTGTCGCCGGAGTTCTTTGTTTCATGATTTAGCCCATTTGATAGCAAAGCATCTTGGGGTGCAAAAATATTCTCCGGAAGGTTAAGTACGAGAGATATGGAAGTCCAACTTAAGCAAATGTATTCTTTCCATTGAATTGTGCGGAGGGCTGTGTCGTGAGTTCTCAATGAAAGATTCTGTCGCAAGGGTATGTATATAACATAATTGATGGATGCTTGCTCGGTTTTTTCCATTGATTATGTATTGAAACGTGGTGTGTCAAGATAACTCAGGTACATCGGAGGCAAGTTGACGGTGACTTCGGAATGGTTGGCCCTGCTCTACATGACCTTTCATTTCGCTACTTAATGTTCAATTTTGCTATCGGGTTCGATGTGAACCTACCTATACTCCATTTCATAGTAACCTTCTGCTTTCAAGATGGAGCAGGCAAAGCTTATGCTAACTCCGAATATAATTTCAACTATACGTGGATTGCATGTGGCACCGGTGAGTACCTTGCACTTCTAGTCAATCATCACTAACATGAAGTTGCTTATCTTATAGTACACTCAGAGTGAGCGATCAGCTTCTTAGTGACAACCAATAGGGCCCTCCATGTTTACGCTCTGGTTTCAGTCGTTGCGATTACATTGTTGGCTTATGATTGGGCCCTCACTTTGGACATGGAGATTAATCTCGTCTGGAAGAAAAAGTGGAACTTCATCAAGGGTATATACCTTTTCCAGAGATATATTGTTATTTTCGACTGCGTTGCGCAATTTTACCGTGAGTGTGATGAGTATTGTGATTTGAAATACGCAGACCATTGACCTCAACTGGATTTCAGGACAAGTGGGAAGCGAAATGACAGATACCAAATGTAACAGGCTTAAGGCACCTGTTATGGGTGAGTATGGGTGTCCTGTCCGAAAAGAGGCGAGTATATTGACTGACACTGCGTAAAAGTTCTGATGGTGTTGGGGACTATAACATCAGAAGGTGAGAGTTTCGATGGAAAGACGATGATAATAATAACGAGTAACTAACCGAGTAACATCTTGGCAGCCATTCTCACTATACGCGTATGGGCGATGTGGAACCGTGATAGACGGCTTTCAATCATTCTATGTGCAATAGCGGTGATGGTATGGACCCCTGGCGTTGTAACGTTACGCTTGTTCTTTGTCAACATCAGATGTGGGTAAAGTCATGGGATATTTTATGATATTTGGGCAAAGCTGAGACAAACTCCCCCTTCGTCTTCAGACTTTCCAGCACCGCCCTACGAGGGGTATCGAGGGTGTTTCCCACTGAGAGGTTCAGCATACATCATTTGGTGGTGGGCCGCGCTGTGCATTTGGGATTTCGGTGAGTATTCTCAGTTTCAGTGGGGTCCTAACGTTAATTGTTTAATTTAAACTAGTATGTCTGGCATTGGTTTTAAGGCCTGCAGTACATTTCTGTATGTTTAAATTATATTATAATTTGAAAACAAGCGAACCACTAACCTCTCTTCTCCTTCAGATCGGTCGAAAATGAGTTCCAGAATGCCTTTGTCGCTCATTATCTATCGTGATGGTTGTACTTTCGTCTCCCCAGTTTTCTCCATTTAACTAAATGTTAGTTTTACTAGGGATAATTTTCTATATTTGCCTTTTTGGTAAGTTTGTTGTCATCCTTTCCATTAATGAATGCATAGAAATAAAAAGTCAAGCATTCTCCCTTTTCAATGTGATAGCTTATGCTACATTTCCCGTGAGTACCATTAAGCATAACCTCCAATCTCTACTGATCGATGATCTATTCCAGATCTCTTTGCGAGTCAGCGGTACAGCGTACGCTACACGTCTGTAGAATTACTCAGCGAAAAACACTCCTGACATATTTCGTGCTTTAGATTAACACGCTGCCTGCATTCTATGCTGGCTAGTCGCGCCCTGCTTCAAATGCGACAGCAGCTTCAACGACCAGCAACTGCCACAGATTTATTTCCGAGTGCAGTCCAGTTTGAAATAAATGCGGAAACTATAGCGTTATCCGAAGCCACCCGCCAACCTCGTAATAATAATAGAATAACAACCGAGACCCCATAAATCAAAATGTCATTTTAAAGTTGGGACTACACACACTGATGACTTGGAAACATATTATTACGGGTTTATACCGCATATTTCTGTGAAGCTTCTCAGAGAAATGCATATTCGAAGACCATAATATGAACGTTTGAATGTCATTTGAACGCGCGAACGATTTGGGTAAAGCTTAAGGAGGTGGACACAACGGTCACGTGAACATGCACATTGTCAATTAAACGCGGTCCCTTTTTGGAGATAGGCCTACTCAGGCAGGCCTAACACCACCCATGGGTATGATGAGGAGAAAATGGAACCTCACCTTACCAGTGTGCAGAATGTACGTCTTGCAGCCAGCTCCTGCAAAAACAGACTAGTCCATGACAAAAACTTCAGCTCTCACGCCCATTGAAGTCAAGTCTATGATATTAGGACTTAGTAACAGACGCCTAACTTGCACCTAACAATGTGCTATCCAGCGTTAAATGTAAGGTGAGACTCGGGGCGTGCAATACTTTTATACTGAGAAGGTCGTCAATTAGGCGCAACGGAGTTGTACAGAGTCACGCACTCCCGCAAGTTCTGCTGGACCTTTGGTTCTATTTTAATTAATTCTTCGATAAGATCATCCCTCAAACCATTCAGTTCCGACTACAAAGTAAAGAAAATAAATGGTTGAGTAGACCCATATTTTATTCCGTGCAACCAGACCCTCCTGGCTATTAGCATAGTCGCTCGTTTCTTCTTGGGACACCGAGCTGATGAATGTACCGCGTGGCTCATCCTTCTTCTCACCGCCTACTGCTACCCGTATCATAGGCCGACTGCCTTCCTCTGCTGTGCGCACCATGAGCTTCTCCATGACTCTGATTACGAACCTCAAGACGCCCTAAGGTTTCGTCGCAGACCGGACTTCACGAATCTGGGGTCGACGCTGTTGACTATGATGGGCTTCTGGCGTAGTCCGTCGTTCAGAGCCCAGGCAAAAAGACAACCAACACTGGTCTAAATGACCACATTTAGAAGGTAAGAACCATTTTGTGACTTGAGTTCATGGGCGTACACTGGTTGTCGTCGTATGAAGTCCTTGCCACTCTTAATAGAAAGATTAAGTTGAGTTATCTGGACTGTGGCACTTGTTCACTGTATATGAATAGGTACCCACCTTTGAGTGAAATGATCTTGATGACCATACAAGCGTAAGCCATTCGACGGGTTAATTAACTTTCTATTAAGCTTCGTCCCATAATGATATCCACTAGTCACAAGCACCACTCTTGGAGTGGTATCGTAAGTCCATGCAGTTTCAAGCATTTTAGGAAGTAACAGAAGTATAAACAGGAATTAGACATATCAATTACTTCATACCTGTTTTGTTAATGGTCAGGGGTCTTATGGGAAGTACACTCTTAATACACATTCTTACATCGATTCCCAGCCATCATCCGTGAATTCAAGAGAGACTGACGGCACAGCGTTCTTGGGTACCAGAATGTCAAGTCTTCCGCCCTCTTTTTCAAATCGAAGGATATCACAGAAGTGAAGCTTGATAGATCAGTAGTCCACGATTCTATCGCCGTGTATCCAGCCTCTTCCTTGACCTAAAGTAAGATTATCATTAATACAGAACTAATGGGGCCTGAGTGGCGTGACGCAGCCTCTTCCTCTTCTCTTTTCTCCTTGCTCTTTGCTTCGAAATCCAAGGATAAGCTTTCCAGGCTTCATCCTTGCGAAATGTTTGGCATCTTCCAATCCAATTCCGGAATTAGCGCCAAGAAGAACTACAGTCTTTCCAGAATCCACTTAGGTCTGCAGTGACTAGAGGCGGAGGGTTCAAGATCTCCCAGAACATCTTGAAAGGCGAGGGCTGCGGTATGGTAGGAGCTGAGCAGAATACTATGTACTTCCAATGGTTTGCAACGCCTTTTAATATGCATTCGGGCGGTTGGTATAATCCTTGTATGATATATCCTACATGGAGCCGCTCGCTGTTAAACCCAGCGGGACTTTGGCGAAGCCCCTTTTCGGACAACATGGCAATAACAAAGATAAGCAGGATAGGATGACGAACAATTGTAATGCAACTTGGCAATGCTACGTACGCACCACAAGCAAACCGCTGGAAGAGTGCTTCCACTACAATTCCACTATCTCACTGTCTCTTCGAAACGTGCATCCCTACTAGGTGGTGTTAAATGCTCTTGCACAATTCGCTGCACTCTTGGCTCGATGTTGGTCAATTCTTCAATTAGGTTATTCTGGTTGAACCAACCGACTCTCATCGTCAACAACGTGGGAACACATGTGGAAAATCTCGAACAGAGACTCACCCATAATTTATCTTGTGCAACGCTGCCCTCCTTGCTGACGGCGTAATCACTTGTCTCATCAACTTTTGCCACTGTGCTGATGAAAGCCCCCGGAGTTCGTCCCTTTTTTCTTCTCCTCCAACAATCGCCCAGACAAGCGATCGGCTGCCCTCTTCCGCTGTACGTGCGATTGTGTTGTACAAAAGTGCAAAAATTATACGCAACAACCAAGCAGATTCGTTTCGTCCGATCGCAGACTTGGAGTTTCCTGGGTCTACCTGCATTACTATGATTGGTTTTTTGTGAAGCATGCTGTTAAGAGCACGGGTGAAGAACACGCTCATAACTTGAGATTGAATGTTTAGTTAGAGTCTTGACTGAAGTGGTTAGGCTACTCACGCTTCGTTTCGTTGTACGCGTCACGACCAGGGTACGTTTTCTTGCTCAGTCTGGAAAGGTAGGAAGAGGTCAGTCGGGCGTTCCAGTATCGTGTGTTCAATCTCATAGCTTCTCATAACTTACCTTGCGGCAATGTGATCCTTATGACCAAATAATCGCAGAGCATTAGATGCATCTACCGTCTTGCTGTCGAATTTGACAAAATAGTGGAGTCCACTGGACACATATGCCATTCTTGGAGTAGTATTATATCTCTCAGCAGTCTCAAGTAATCGCGGCAGTAGCAGAAGGCCAAGGAGGGAGCTAGACATGTAGTTGATTTGGTACCTAGTAACGAGGGGAATGATTTGAGACATAACGCATGTAAATATTTAAGTTCGCTTACGAAGAATTCCAGCCATCTGCAGTGTAGTCGAGATATGTTTCGAGAATAGCGGCATTAAAAAGCACGGCGTCAAGTCTGCCACCGTCTTGTTCAAATTTATCGGCGAAAGAAATAACGGAGGCGAAACTCGACAAATCGATGAGCCATAGTTCAAGAGTCTCACAGTTCGTCTCTTTCTTTATCTCTGAAAGCAATCAAAAATGAAGATCAAAGGCGTTAGAGTAAACGACAAAAGAATATTCACCAGCTAAAGCACTCTCTCCTTTTTCCTTGTTTCGACATGCAAGAATCAGTCTTCCTGGATTCATACGAGCAAGATGCTTGCTGGCTTCGAGACCGATGCCAATATTAGCACCAATCACAATAGTTGTCTTTCCAGTCAGATCGGCCCTGATGAGAGGCGGAGGGTTGAGCTGTTCTCTAAATAATTTGAAAACGGAGGGCTGAGGCATGGCTGGAGTTGCAATTGGAATGGCAGTACTGGAAGTGACATTTACCCTGCTTTATAGCACTTAGAATTATCGCGGCAGAGGAATTACGTAGCTGTAGGCGGGCTGACGAAGCCCCAACTACTCTAGATCACTCCATTCACACCGGATCCGACAAAGATATTTCAAGAATAACTTTGCTTGCGCTGCATAGTAAGACTAAGAAATCCGGCAATCTGGATTGTAGAGGAGGTTTTGGCTGGAAGGCGACTTAAGAGGCAAGTAGTAAGTAGTTGATCGCTTTGTGAGAGGTATAAGCTTTGTTCTGTCTCGGATCCAAAAGGCATAGCCAATCAACCGCATACAGCACCCACAGCCGGTTTGCCGTCGATGTCAGACTTTACGCACAACGTCTACAATCCCTTGTTAGCTCTTTCGCTAATTTATGAGTTTTTATTCATTTTCACTCGGCGAAGGTCAATCTCGCCACTAATGCATGTCTAACATGTTCTCTGAATCCGATAGTCAAGAATCAGAATACACCGAAAGGCGGGTCAAGGTTAACAATTTGGTGCTACATATAAATCAACATCCGCTAATTGAGGACTAGTCGCCAAAGTTACCCAGAACGAAACGTAGGCGGACTATAAAAGAAGAACCGGATGTAGAAAGCCTCGTTGAGTTTCCAGTTCAAGCTCTTTTCTCGGTCCTGCATTCGGACTATGGAGATGAAGACGACACATTTGAACAACTTATTGAACCTCTTCTGCCCGATTTTCTTCGCACACGAGATACTATAGAAAAGGAGTCAATAGAATGGGACGAAAGTGTAATTATCAGCCGTTTTTCATGTCCTCTTTTCAGAACCAAATTCAATGACCATTTTTCCAGGGAAATCTTACGCGCCCGCTGAGGCTGTCGGAAATCTCTTCTCTTGCTGAAGAACTCTCCAGAAAACAAGAGCTCTCGCAAAAGAAGCTGTCACACTTCGTAAGATCAAGCTAGAGCAGGTATACTAATCGTGGTTCTCGTGTTGTGTCCTACCTGCTAAAATCATGTTTAGCAAAGACGCGTTGCTCGTATCAGTCAGCCAGTTATTGCTGCACCAGACTCTGCCTTGACACTTCTTCCTTCTGACATATCGGGGCACCCCATCAACCCGGAAGTCTTGGACGCACTCTATAACATCCAAACCACACCGTTCGAATCATCCTTTTTGCACGTTTGGAGGGAACAAGGGAGAGTTTTCCTCCTGGTCTCGTATCTGTCGATTGGGAGACCCGTACGCCTTGGATGAACCTTATGACCGATATACGCAAGCATTATACATTTGCACAGTGCGATTTAGCTTTACCTATCCTCATTCACACTCTAAACTCTTGTGTGCGCTATCTAGTCCTGAACGAGAATCTTCAGTCGAAGGGATGGCTCCAATCACCTATTCTACCCTGCATGCGTATCACTTGCCCCAAGTTCACGATCTACTCGAGAGATCATTTTGGACCGGTATTGATGGTATGCCAACGAGATCACAATGTTATCCTTTGTTTCTTACTGTACCCTGCTCTCATCCAGTTACGGACGCTCTTGATTACCTTCCTGAGAAAACAACCATGGTAGCAATGTATAAGAAGGTGGTTGTTGGTGTAGCCATCATCATGTCTCCAATACAGACGTACATAACCTACCTTGCTGTAAAAGCAGGATGGGATAAAGCCCAAATCGCCAGGTTTGACACATTGTCCCTTTTATACCTATTGATCGAGTTTTTTAAAAAGTATTTGCAGAACCATGCTATTCCATCTTATATCCATGCACCCAGATAAAGATTTCACGCTACATGTTTCAACCAACAGTTCTGCTATGGTGTGTCAATCTTCGTCCTTGTTGGTTTATACTTATTGGCTAAATATTCGAGTAGCTCTTGTATAATCAGTTCGGCTTCAAAGCAGAAGAATTTGTCGCCGGGTTTTATTCCTCATACCTTGATTCTAACTCTCGTGCATCGAAAAATGCATTCAGGCTTCGACTTCGCCATATATGATGTAAACTCTACGGGCCATCGAGATGTAATATGGAATGTTCAATTAATATTTTTACAGACATAGGAATAGATCGGTAATATGTACAAGGTATGGATTCAATGATTGTTACTTGTTGATGAAAATGAAACCAAAAAGGTGTTTTTATGATGATTTGTAGGGACGCCCAAAAAGATAGAGAAAAAAAGGAAATCGTGAAGATAGGTTTACAATGTCTTCAGTTTCATATCCAATCGGCGACACTTTTGGTCGGTTATTGGTTGTCGTTAAGAGAGACTCTCGTCCTCAAGCTATTGTTTCGTGGATATTTGGGCTCTTTTGCTCGATTTTCTGCTCGCTGTCTTTCTCATCATCCGTTTTACTCGCCATTCGTGCCCGCCTTCGCGCTGCCAGCCCATTCGCATCGATATTCGTAACCTGTTGTAACGGCATCAAGAGAGGCACTGCTGGCATGGCCTCACCCCACCGCTCACTCTGCGCTTCAAGCCTCCTGTTCCTCTTTCTTTCAGCGTGCTTGGAAGTTTCTTCGAACCCAGTGTCTGATATTGTAATAAGGACCCTCTCGGTACTCCTGTAGGAGATGGGGGCGGCCTAGGAGGAAATGCCGCGAACGTCGTAGCCACAGGAGCATCGGTAGCGGGGATTATTCTGCGCTTCATGTCCATCCCTCCTCCTTGCATCGTGGTTGGCAGGTTTTTCATGCCCAGTGCCTGGTACTTTGGCGAAGAGCCTTTGCCTCCAGTCGGAGATAGAGGCGATCCGTGATGGAATGCTGCGAACGTCGTGGCTACAGGAGCATCTGTCGCGGGAACAACTCTGCGTTTCATGCCTATCCCCCTTCGTGCATCGCGCTTGGAAGATTCTTCGTTCCTAGTGCCTGATACCTTGACGAGGCAGCTTTTCCTCCAGTCGGAGATGGCGGCGGTCCAGGAGGAAACGCCGCGAACGTCGTAGGCACAGGCCGTTCAGACACGGCGATGGCAGCATTATACACCCATGCTCCTCGGGCAATTCCAGAAGGCTTACCAGCCCCCCGCTCACAAGCCCGCTGGCGGACTTCCTGCGACTGACGCATCGTTTCTTCACTGCCCTAAGGTCAGGCCTTCCCTCGACACCGGGCGACTTTATCCCAGGCCCAGGCGACTTGATTACAGGCGGCTTGAATCCGGGTGACCTTAGTCCAGGCGAAAGCGGGGTGTATCCTCTGCCGCCACCTGTGGTTGCGATCGATAGACTACGTTGACGCCCCCCGTGAAACTTCCTCGCCTTCTTGCACCAGGGCTAGTCGGGATTTTGAAACGAATGATATTGTCCTTTCCCATCTCCTCTCCCTCCCCGTCCTCCGTCAAATTTTCCCTTTCGTTCTCGTTCTGGGTCACCGGGAGCGCCTGCTGCTGCTCTGCAAGCGGCTTGAACTCGTTCTGCGACTTCTCCAACATCTCTTTGACCGTTCTCGCCCAATCGTCCTTCTCATAAAGCTTATGCACCATATGTTTGAATGTGAACGGGAATTTCTTTCTCTCTGCAAGCGGGGACTTGGCCTGGGACTCCGCGTCAGAGTCGGAGTGGCCTTCATCGATTGACATCATGTCGCCCCCTTGCGCGATGATGGATGCAACCGTGTTCCTGCGCGGTCGCGTCGACGTGCTGCTCCTGTCGACGATACTGGATAGCTTCTTCATAGCTGGGTCTAGCACCACAATAGGTGTAGGTGTAGGTGTAGGTACAGGCCGTACGTCCTCCATCGGCGCGTCTTCGTTGATGATCGATGTTGGCCGTGCGCGACGCGACTTCAGCTTCTCGAAGAGATCAAAGAGCCGAGCCATCTCGGCCTTTCTAATTTCTGAAGCGAAAGTGGACATGGATTAGAGATATAATAGTAGTGGGGATAGGAGATATTGGGCAGAAGAAAAGGTCGTAACGGGGTCGTTAATCGAAAGGGCGGGGTTTCGTGGATAGATGGATGTTTAAGTAGAAGAACATGGTTGAACATGATTTATATTTTCCTCAAGGGTGGCACATGAATGCATTCTGACTTCGAATTGGGCATTAATTTCGGCCCCTTTCCTCGACAACGTGACCCGTCCATTGTTCTAAGTGCAACGAGGCACTCTAGCAGGCCATTCTCATTGTATACCTGAAGCAAATTTATATGTCGTCAAGGAAATCTAAGTTTAACGGTAAGAAGTCTTTTGTATTGTTGAATGACCTTCAAAGTCAAAAGACAGGCAAAACAGTGGCGTCATTGGAACTTTTAGCATTACTCTAGAAAATCCGGATCACCCTGATCTTTTCGTCAGTCCTAGCAATTACGAGCGTTGTTGTCAAATTAGCATGTTGAAGAGAGGTTGCAATCCATTGTTGGTCCAAACATTGAGCTTCCGATTGTGCGGTAGTAGGGCCGTCGCATAACACATCCGTCCCATTCATATGATGATACCCTTCAATGGCATTTCCCTCTCGTTTCGATCCTTGAGCTTCACAGGAGATAAAGCACGAGCTCCAACCAATACACTCTAGAGAATCCAGATAACGGGCAAGAGAAAGGCTGGCGACGAGCTCGTTTGTCTTTGTGATTTTACGGTATATATCGCAACGAGGACAGGCGGCAATTGCCTCAACAAAGATTTGCTTGATATCAGTGTTGTCCACAGTGTGGTTTATGTGCAAATCAAGGAGATCAGGTCGAGAAAGAAAGAACCCTATAAACAGGTGTGTTAAGTTCTTTAGAGGGGTTAAAGAGCTCCCAAAGGCATCCTTTGCGCGGACACGTGCCTTTGAGTATCTACAAAACCTTCAGTTATGAGGAAAAACGCACAGTTAAGGATGCAATATCGGTATACAGGTCAAAAACTGGAGAGTGCACCATACGCGTTTGGCTATTTTCATAGCAACTTGGGCAACAGTCATCCAGGCCCTCAATTGAGCTGACATACAGCCTGATTAGCTTAGGAAAGTTCTCTGAGATAGATGTGAGTAGGTGAACGTCAATGCGGGGAAGTTTTGTCAACGTCATTGTTGTCAAGTGGCAGACTATGTTTGGTAGCGTAATGGCGCTGAACATCTCTGTGAGATTCATGATTTCAAGGACGAGGCTAGAATGAGTGAAATCAACAGCAAGGTTTTGGAGACGAGTCAGGCTCGCGAGGTTTCCAGTGTTAAAACGGATGAGGAATGATGCGGTGCTTAAAGACCTAAACATATGCGCAAATATATCAGCTCAGTTGTGACCAGCTCTTGCTCGAACCGTTCGTCAGAAAATAGTCCAAACGGACCTCACCCAGGAGTAGCCAGCAGGCCATCCCAGCGTCCGATAGCCTAGATCAACCTGAGCCAAGTAAAGAAACAGAGCTTTGGAGTGTTTCGTATTTTGGAAGGAAATATTTTCAAAGAAGTGGCGAAGAATGAAGCAGCGAAAATCTTTCGAGACCAAGGTGCAAGCTTTTATGAAACTTCTGAAAGCCGTTTTCTTGCTGTCCTGGTGATCGTTTGGTGTCAAAACGGCCTCTGCATAGAAGTCGACTATCTGCTCCAATATTTCCATCGGCACCTTGGGTACCGGAAGGGCTACCACAGCATCAAATTTGGTTCTTTTAGCACCTGGTTCAGCCTGAGCAGAGCGTGTCCGAGTTAGTTTGAGACTTTTACGTCGGTAAAGTCTCGTAGGTGGCGTTCCATCACCAGGTACATCGAGGCGAAGC
The DNA here is from genome assembly GCA_023853785.1 of Psilocybe azurescens. Lineage (NCBI taxonomy): Eukaryota > Fungi > Basidiomycota > Agaricomycetes > Agaricales > Agrocybaceae > Psilocybe > Psilocybe azurescens. The sequence goes on along the minus strand of JAJIRX010000859.1, from coordinate 366,243 downwards.
GGCATCGAAGTCGAGAAAGTCGAGAGTTGAACAAAGAGGGTCAGAAACAGGTCAGAAAGATTAGTTCGACAAAAACACAGCGCAACGTTAGTACGATTTTGAAGGCGATCCAGAAAGTGCCATGGTGTTGTAGTGGAAGAAAATGGGAGACTCGAAATCTCGAACGCAATCCAACTTCAGGGTAAGCACATGACACGCGTGATTTCCGATAGATGAATAAATGCGCCATATTATACACATTTGGAACAAGATTACAATGAAATACTACCCAGATCATATAACATAAGTATTAAGTAGGTTTATACAATGGACGGAAGACTTTGATCTTCTATAAATTTAAGGATACTGTGTTCGTCGTCCCATTTCGTGCACAGCCGGACTGGTCCAAGACTGGTCGTGAATATCATCACTAACAACGTTCGCCTTGACTCGAGCTACTCGTAAACATGTAACTGTAAGTTTCTTCAGGATCCAAGGACTGTTTCGACGTCCCAGATTTCGGCCTAAACAGAAGAGGTCAATAGTATGCGAGGTGCAGAAGGACACGGAAGATACGAACTGAGATTTCTTATTAGCAGATCTCCTTCGAGCTTCCTCCAGGGGCGGCAATCTTTGTGTCGGGATGGGTCTCGGCGTATCCTCATCGTCAACTGCCATATGTTGCCTATGTTGGCGTTTGGGTGTCTTCGTGATTTCCACGAATTCCACATCGCCGTCGCTACTATCGACCTGTATGTGTGTTTCACTACTGTGCGTCATTGCTAAGCGAGCACCGTTTCGGCTTTTGCTACGAGAATGCTGTCTTCCACCATCGACCGTCGCCTCGTTGCCAGACTTGCTGTCATATTCAAGACTAAGACGTGATAGATCACGACTCGGTGATTTTGGATGACGAGCAGGCATCGCGGTATTGAGATTTAGCGATTCAGTGGCAAATGGCGAACGCCTCCATTCTTCGGAGCTAGGTCGACGAGTGTTATACTCCCCGAGTTCAATATCGCTTTGGTCGCTAGCAGTGCTCCTGCTGCGGCTTCTCCTGCGGGAGTCTTGATCTTGTTCCATTTCTCGATCAGAAGAGTTGCTTGCATCAGATGATCCCATGCGCCGTTTGACATGCTCGCCGATGTCGTTCCTGTTGCGGTTCCCCCGTGACAAACCATTATCTTCGTCCGTGTCCGATTCAGAACACATACTGGAAGCGGCGGTTCTATCCTTCGGAATAGGCCTTGGCCTCATTCGAGGGCGTTCAACAGATTCGCTGAGTTTTCCCGAATCTAGGTCCTTCTGCCTTTCTTTCCTCAATTTCTTTTCTTGCCTTGATTTTTCTTCGGCTTCTTGCACTCTGATTCGTTCGTTCAACTCTTCCTGGAGTCTTCTTTCCTCATCTTCTTTCTCGTCCTCCGCTGCAAGTTCCTTACGCCGCTTCCTCGCCCTTTCCATCACGATCATATCACCTGCGCCCATTTTACTCTGACTGCCATGTTTCTGTGTCAGCCCTGATTCTCCACCATCCTCTGGGAACATGGCAACTCCATATGTGGAGCTCTCCCGAAGAATCCCCAAAGCCTCCTTCACACCTTCTTCTCCCTCCAAGCCCCTATCTTCCATGATCAAGTGAAGAGCAACTTCGGGGACGAGGATCCGCTGGACAAACTCAGTAGGCGTCAAAGGCGAAACCAAAGTAGGTTCGATGTCCTCTGGAGGAAACATGTTATACAACGTCTGATGGATAATGACGGAGCCCATTTCTCCATAGCTTGAGAAGAAAGGCGTTAAGTTCACACATCTTTCTTTCAGCAAGAGAAGAAAAGACTTACTAGCCGGGTTGGGCCCTTTCAAAACTGGCAAACTGCCCATGAAACCCGGAGACAGCTCTCAATCCTTTCTTCTCAACCTCGCCCATGAATTCCATCCAAAGATGCTCATCGCCTTCGGGCTCTTCTTCTTCCTCTTCTTCGACTTCCCGACATTGATTCCAGCCAACACCTCCCAGTCGGTAGAGCCTGGTTCCAAAACTAAATCGTTGCCAGGATCCTCAATGAGTGCCTTCAAGAAGTCCTTCATCTTCAAAACTCGACCGCCGACTTTCTTCCATTTAATATTCTTTGGCCAACCTTTACTCTCTGCTTCAGGGAGAATCTGTGTCTCAAAGCGGTGCCGTTGGCATACTGTTATGTATGTCGTCAACGGTGCCTTGACACCAAGTGGATTGCTAGGTCGTGGGTCTCGCTTTGCTTTCTTCATCGTCATTTCCATAAGATTGGTAAGCATAGGTGTAGGGTCTGACGGTAAGGGAGTATCACAAAATGGACACAGAGTACTGGGGTCTACGCGAGGGCCAAACGACACTATAATCACAGAAAATGACGATGAGAGACAGAGGAAACAAATTCAGAGAATCCTTACATGAGTCTCCTTCGTCGTCGAATGGTTGTCGGTTTTGGGAGGCTATGGATCGTCGTTTAGCAGGGGCGAAGTGGCTAGATATTCGCATTCGTTAAATATATGATCATGGAACAGAAATGCAGAATGAACTTACTTGTCCAATCCCTTTCGAGATTTTTTAGATGACCGTTCGTCTCCACTACTAGCTTCCGATAATCTCTTACCAGCTGACCCAAGAGAACGGCTTGTGCTTGTACTAGAAAACAGCTCTTTGCTAATAGGAAACGCCTTGGGTTTCAGTTTCTTTCGTCTCTCATCCTCCGAGTCTTCTCCCTCGTCTTCTTCCTCGTCTTCAGTTATGTTCAAAATGTCCTTGTTTTTTCCTTTGCCTTTGATATTATTGGACTTGTCGGTGGCCTGCCCCGGTTGCCCGGAAACAAACAACGGGAAAAGCTTCGGGGCACGCGTAGACGAGCCGGGGACCTTCTTGGGTTTATCGACTGGTTTGGAACGGGGTTGTAAATCTTCATCGAGTGCCTTGACGGGGAATGGGGCGGGTTTTGCTGGCCCTTTCATCTTTTGCTTCGGAGATACAATTTGAACAGATTCAGACCTGGACCTAGCGTCAACGGTCTTTGTCGTGGATATGATAGATTTAGTATATTTTCTTCCATTACGGTCCCGATTTTCAGTGGCATCGAGCGTTGTTCGATCTTTAGGAATATGTCTAGGGCGCATTTTAGAACGCGCGTTCCCTGAGTCTTGTTTGGGAGTTTCGTTGTTGTCATATCGGCTCCTGTCGGGGAGGGGTAAATATGATCCAGAAGGCGATGAAGGAGTGGCAGGACGGTTCGAGTTGGCGCTCTTTCCACTCAACGGGCTTGGAGACTTTGCATCGCTATCATCCCAGCCCTTCGCGGGAGATGAGGTCAAGTCTAGGATCTCGGCTTTCTCTTTGCCTTTCTGTTCTGGAACAAGGTCCCAACTTGAAGGACCATTATTCCCCGGGAGTTTGTTTTCCTTCGAGACGAGTACATCCAAAGTCGAGTTAGATAACGAGGGAGTAAAGTACTCTTGCTTGTTATCCTGAGGTTTGTTCTTTTGAAGGACAACGATTTGAGCACCGACTGGGGAAGAAATTGAGGATGATATTCGAGTCCAGTTGTCTCGTCGATCCCTCTCCCTGCCTGCTTTTGTGATTTATTGCTCTTAACAGTCTTGGTAGAGATGTGGGTGGGTTTGGTTACAGATGGGTTGGTTCTTCTCGAGTTGTTAACCGGTCTCAGAGAACTAGAGGGATCATGTTCAGAACAGTGTTGCGAGGATTCACTCAATAAATCGAGTTCGTCGTCGTCGTCGTTCTCGTCCTCCCTCTAAGGTTTTTGCGGCGATCAAGCTTCGAATATGACTGCTCTGAGATCTAGAGGAAGAGGACGACACGATGTTTTTCGAACGGGGCACCTCGGGGAGCACAGGTTTGAACTTTGATCCTCTAGACTCAGATGAAGACCGACCTCCACCCTGGGAGACATGTGTCTTCTGTTTCCCGAATGTCGGCTTTTCGAGGCATTGGCGGTCTTTTAACATCTCCGGCCTGGTAGTAAGACGACTTCCCGTGTCATTTTCGAGAGTCTTTCCCTCGTTCTTCAGTCGAATGTTCATACCCTCCATTGTATCACTTGCATAAGCCGAAGGTCTCTTCTGCGTCTGTCGGTATACCTCTGAGACCCGTTTTCTGATCGTCTGGTCTAAGTTTTGGATGTCAAATGAGCCGGCACGAAGGAAGAAATGAATGAGAAAGTTAGAAGGGTTCAATGGAATTCAACTTTAGAATTCTAATGTCGTAATGGCACTAAAATCGCGTGACTGCGGCACGGTTCCGCGTGACAGTCGCGTCAATAATTATTGAGCGGCAGGAAGCGGCTACGCGTAATGGGTGTTTAGCCAATGTTTAGCACACAGCAGGTATATAAAAATCTATATAGATATTTCCCCGGAGATACTAGGAAGAGGCTGCTTAATTATTTGTCCTGCAACTCTTGCAAATGGACTCAGGGATTTAAATATCCTCCCAGCCTTTCAGTTCGCCGTCTTTTATATCAACCACTTTTGAGAAGAATCGTTTCGATAGAAATCCTCGTTCGTCACCTTCAGTGAGTACGACACCATTATCCGAGAGCCAGAATTTTATGCCTGATTCGAGAGCCTTTGGTACGTCGATGTATATAAGAATGGACGAAGAAGTCCGCATTCCTAGGTCCAGAGTGTAAAATTTCTAAAACTATTAAGATAAATCATAACGCTTACCGCTAACAACACTTTGCCCTGCAATATTCTGAGCCAGATGGATGTGATTCCGCTTCATTTTCGATAGTCCTTGTTTTGCTGTAACAATGGTGAGCAAGAGGCACATGGAAGCGTACAAGAGAAAGAATATGTACAGATGATTTGCCAAGCAGCTCTATTAGTTCCATGAACTGCCATGCCGGTAGGAATATCAAAGATCGAGGTTATAGATTTGAGCTCCAATTGAACAGTCTGGCGTCGTGACTCCAGGTGAATAAATGTAAACATTGATACATTATTTTCGTACCTTCATAGAATGTCCTTGACGTGCTTTTATCCACCAGATTCCACCTTCTATAGATGACACTTCTGCTTTCTGAACTATTGATCTACTTTCTCCCTCTTCAACAGCTTGAGTTTCCGAGGCTGGGGTAGCACCCGCAGGAGTGGCATCGTCTCCATAGGTTAACAATTTTTGCCATCCACGCTTTCTAGTATCAGATCGTATCTCTGCTTTGAGTCAGCCTTAACCATTTCTTTGATTCTCTCAGAGTCGATATCCTGAGCCTTGAGCTTGGGATGTTCGAGCTATAACCTATTTCAGTAGCTATCCGAGGGCCTAGTCTTAACAAATGCAGCACGCACCAAGTCAACCACTTTCACATATCCATCCTTCCTCATTACAAGGCCCTCACCCTGAGCACCATGTCGAAGAAGCCACGAGAGTGTCTTCGAGATTCTCACTCTGGTGAATCCTTCTCCAGACCACGCAGCTTCGTGCTTTTTGAGGGATTTGCCTTCTGTGACTGCATCTGGCCTCCATTGGCAATGTTGTTTTGGGACTTGGCCTTCCCTTTTACTTTCTTCTCTCTCGTTGATTTCGGAGTCCAAGGTGGATGACGGACCTGTTTGGTCATTGATTGAGAGGTTGGCTAATGATTCTGAAGTCGTAGTTGGATCCATGGCGTCCTGGCTGTGTTTTTGAGGACGTATGGTGTTAGATGTAGTTGTACCTTTAAATGCGGTTGATTTGCTTGCAGATGAAATTGTCGAGAAGAGAAAAGTAGTCATCGTAGTTGATAGATTGGAATGAGAAGCCCATTTGATAAAATCCATAAATTAGACGGACAGTATCTCTATTGGAAGGCAATGACCCACAATATACTTTTACTTGCTCCCTTGTATGCTCTTGTTGAGTATGCGCGTGTACTTGAAATCATACACGAAAATAGAATGAGAGCTGGATAAGAGTCGAAGTCAAGGTGATAAGTAGTGCATACTAAACGGAGTCAGTAAGTAGCAATTGCGCCCGGCCCGTTAACCGTTCAAGTTTTCATCCGAATTTCCTTGGCGTTGCTTTGCCTCCCTTCCTCTCAACTTCCTCTTGTGCTCACCCTTGCCCACTGTCAAACTGACGCTCAGAAATTTGAGTCCCTGGGGGATCAAGAGGATATTCAGAAGGATTTACTACATATGAATTTACTACAGATGTGTTTTTGCAGAATGTTTGACAGCTCCTGTTAGTAACTCGCTCAAAGTTTCTCACTAAACTACCCAACGACCGCCTTAAACACGCCTTGCTTCCCTGCTTTGAACGTTTCGTCTTCCAGATCACACCGCACGGCAAAATCCCGTTCGCAACCTTTAAAGTATTCACGCTTGTATCTAGTATCCAGGAGCGAATTTACCATAACAAATCGCACCTCGAAATTGGAAGGAAGCTTCAAAGCAGGGTGAGAAACAACGGCTGCTTTGATGGTATTGTCGAAAGCGAGATCAAATACGTATTGTCTTGCGCGCTTATTAGCGTGCACATTCAATGCTCGTGCAAAAATATCACAATTATACAACATACCGCCAAAACAATATCCCGTGGCTCCGAAGTCGGTGACGCCCTGTCCTTTCAGTACAGCAATGACTTTATTCAGCGGGGAGCGTGTGTTATCTGGTCGGTGCTTTGCTACCCATTGCGGGAGATGAACGTCAGTCATGTCGACGACATCTGATGGTATGGGCTCGCTGTGCAAATATTCGGGTATTATATATGTCTGCAAGAATCGGTCAATGTCAGTGTTCGATCAAGAGAATGTACATCTGTCACCTTGAATCCGTGCCACGCACCAAAATCGTCAGCGAGGGGCTATCCATTGCAATACACAACGAATATTCGAGATATAATCAAAGCTGAGACAACAATACACACACTTCGGCGTTGACATTATGAACGCCCTTAGCGTACGTCAAGAAGAGGATGGCTTTATCCTTTGAATAGTCCTTGGCCGGGGTAGTAACATGGGTATCAACTTCACCTATCTTCTCCCATTTGCCTGTAAATAGATCGGTAAGACCAGCGACATGGAGATCCATCATTCAGTATCTTGAGGAGTGCCTTCATCGGTAACACCTACTGACATTTTGAACCGACCAATAATCTCCAAGGTACGACTAGAAGCCAGAGGAAATGCTTATGTTTGAATTTTTCTTCCAGCAAGATCATCACAGAAGAAGGGAGTAGTGTCTCGACTGAAACAATCACGAAGAACAGTATCTGTTTCATTTTAAGCAATCCAATTGTGCCGTAAAGCCATCGTGTTTGATTGTCCTTGGAGTAGCAATACGGATACTGCTCAGGATCAGGTTTAGAGTTTTAGTTATTGGTTACATATATTGTAGAAATAAACATTCATATTATTCATCCACAATGATATAGCCACCTTTCCAGTGTGTCTCGGAGATGAGATACTCACCCTCTTTGTTGTACCTATAAGCATGTATGTATCCATAGTACGGAAACTCGAGAAGCGTTTCAGTGGGTTGCTGTTGCTATCGTTTAAAAATCCGTAGCCCAACGTCTATTTTTCAGGACTAAGAGGGTGCCGCTTAAAGTCTGACTCTGGAGGTATGTTCAAAAGACCACGAATTGACAGTAGCTCCGCGACTTATATTTTGGTCCTCTGTTTGCAAAGGAAGCGACTTACATAGCCGCAATATAAACAATCCACAGTATTCTCTCTAAAGGTATTTGATGAACCACTCAACAGCCGACTTGAATGCTCCTTCCTTTCCAGCCTTGACCTTTGGGTCCGACATGTCACCCCGAACAGCAAAGCCGTGAACGCAGCCCTCGAAGTATTCACGCTTGTACCCAGGAGCGAACTTTCCATCTCCAAAAAGCGCATCCGCCTTTTCCTGAGCCTCGTGAGGGAATTGGGAATCGACAGTGCAAGAGTTGATGAGGAGAGGTGCTTTGGAGGTGGCGATGTATTTCTGGAGAACCACAAAATCATCAGATAAAGTGATATCGAAGAAATGCAACCATAAACAAACCTCAAGATCAGCAGGAACTTGAAGAAGCGAAGGGTGCGAAACGACACCGACTTTGATGATATTTTCGAATGCGAGATCAAAGACGTAACGTCCTAACCCCTATCAATTGGCGACTATGCTTGCATTGGTGGTATCACTTACCCCCAAAACAATATCCTGTAGCTCCGTAGATGGTGACACCTTGCTCTTTTAGTTCAGCGAGGAACTTGTCGAGTGAAGGGCGTGTTACGTCGCGCCCATGTCTAGTGACCCAAGCAAGAACATCAAAAGGTGGAACAGAAGTGAAGGCATCGGGTGGGACGGGATCTCCGTTCAAGTATTCCGGGATATATGTCTGCAGGAGTCTGCCTTAATACTGGCATCACCGCGCAGAATATTGGTGAACTTACTTTGAACCCATTCCTGGCAAAATCGTCGGCGAGAAGCTATCCCGTAATGAATCAGTTATGCTTCCAATTCAAGATTGAATTGTTCTACAAAAGCGTTAGGATGATGGCCCATTGCATCCGCCAAGTATAGAATCGCCTTGTCCTTCGCATACTCGGTTGTAGGAGTAGCAACATAAGTATCTATTCCGCCTATCTTTTCAATCTTCCCTGCGATTGCGAGGATCAGTCAATATCAAGGTCATATCCATTAATCGTGGGCAAGTATCGATGCACAAATACCTTCAGGAGTACCCTCATGTCTAACAACTGTGTATATTCAATTTAAATGCATCAGGTTCATTGTAATCGATGGAAGCGCGGCGAATAACAGCACCTTTGATGCAATCTGGGCACAAACTCATGGCAGTCCTTGTTTGTAAGAATGAGGTGTATATCTCTTGGAGGGACTGAGCGGTACCAGTAGGGATGGAACCACAGAAAATCGCTTTTTTTTAAAAAGTCATTTGACGATCTCAATCATGTGCGAGAAGGTTCTCAAGAACGTAATCTAAGCTTGTCATCCAATGCGATAGCGAACGGTAGAAAGGATGACATTTGCTACAGCTTCACTCAGGGTGACTGAAATCAGAGAAATGGAAGTACTCACTACGGATACGGGTAGAAAGATTATCCGTAATCCGCAGGACTTGACACTTCTAAGTAATGCGTATTCTAAACCTGGTATGGTTGATAAGATTACTGGGTCCTGACAAAATGCTTCACTCGATCAACATAGTAAGTAAAAGATGGCGATACCTTAAAGGAAATTGTCTTGAGATCATATAGACTTTTCAGGGATAAGTATTATATTGTCATCTTTCTTCAATGCACAATATTACCATCTTCCTAATCCACATGAATTGAGAACGAGCCATACTTACTAATATCGATTTAACGCACAGCCGGCCTCATAAATTGGATGACTCAGCGGAGTGTAGTACCTTCTCGGGTTTTCACAGACTCGGCCGCCCATTCAAATCTCAAACTGAAAAATAGTTTGACTGGAACGTTGGACTTGACATAGACAACCATCTTGAAACAATGCAAGATCACCGGGTTTAGAATCCTTTTGGAGACTTGGATGGTAAAAATATTGACATACCCCCGGACGTGATTTCGAGTTGGAGACGTGGATAAAGAGCAAATAAAGAGCACACACTCGCGCGCTGGGGAGTCCACATCAGGACTTATCTCAGGTTAGTCTATGATGCACATCACATCCACCCGAGGAGTTACGGGTTCATGAGAGTGTATGGATGGTATGAAGCAAGGAAGCTAGGAATCAGGACGAAGCTTTGAAGCTTGAAGTTGGGAACAAGGCCAAACCAAGTTGAAACTGGAACAACTCGAGCTCGGCGGCCACCGAGCCGGTAATCCGGTCAGAAGGATTACTACTTGGTGAGTGTGACAACTAGCAACACTGAAGCTGCACACGGGGCTTCCATGCGCTGCAAAGGTTGTGAATATCAGTGTCCTATTAGTCTCAATAATGAGGTAATTGGAAGCAAATTCTCCATAATCTGGCTAGAGGGTAAATTACAGTTGCATAAACAACTATACTCATGAATATCTCGTGTACCTCGTTTCAATCAAAGATTTTCAATAAACCATTCGACAGCTGCCTTGAATGCGCCTTCCTTTCCGGCCTTGACCCTTGGATCCGACATGTCACCCCGAACAGCAAAACCGTGAACGCAGCCTTCGAAGTATTCGCTTCTATAACCTGGAGCAAATTTACCATCTCCGAACAGTTCCTTTGCCTTGAAAAATGCTTCAGGGGGGAATAGATCATCTACCGGGCAGGAATTGATCAGCAGGGGCGCTTTGGAGACGGCAATGTATTTCTGGAGAGCGCCGAAATTTAGTTGAATTGACATATACGAAGAGAGGCAGAATATACAAACCTCGAAATCGGCAGGGACCTGAAGTCCGGCAGGGTGTGAGACAACAGATGCCTTAATTATGTTTTCAAAAGCGAGGTCGAAGACATATCGTCCTGTACTCTTAGTAATCAGTAGAAGATTCCTTCGAACGGCTCCAAATGTATTGCTCACCGCCAAAGCAGTATCCTGTAGCGCCGAAGACGGTAAGGCCCTGCTCCTTTAACGCAATGATGACCTTATCGAGCGTGGGGCGTGTCTTAGCCTCATCATGGTTTGGTAACCACTTCATGATGTCAAAAGTGCTCCCTGGGTTCAAGGCATCAGGAGCGATAGGATCACCATTCAAATAATCCGGCATAAAAGTCTATTAGAATTAATTTTAGTACATCAACGCGCTCAAACACGTAGAACGCCACTGCCCACCTTGAATCCGTTCTCAGCAAAGTCGTCGGCAAGCAGCTAGATAGATAGATATATCAGTAAAGGATGAGCATTCTGTACTACAAATTATGCATGCCTGATTGTTGATGAATTGTGGCCCAAAGACATCGGTCAAGAAAAGGATAGCCTTGTCCTTAGGATAGTCCTGAGTTGGAGTGGCAACGTAGGTGTTGACACCGCCAATGCTTTCCCATTTCCCTGATATCGTTCGATCAGTATGGTATTTGGCGTAAAACAGCACTAACCATTTCTCACCTTTGGGAGTTCCTTCGTGTGTAACACCTGAAATCGAGTACACAAATCAACTTGCTGGTTTTTACAATAGATTACTACCCACCTTTGATGCAGTTCGCACAAAAACTCATGGTAGTGGCTAGTAGGTGGTGGTGGTAAGTGACAAAGAATCCGAACTGTAATTTCACGGCGCACTCCTGTTGTGGCTGTTGACAAGATTACCAACAAAGCATCACTGAATCTCATTCATACTTCAACCAAGGGGAATATACCTTAAATAAATCCCCATGAGCAGTCTGGCCGTTAAGACTTCTTCGGTATGTCATCCCTACAGCACCCAGTCAAGCTTCTCAGCTCAGAAAGTGTGACATACCAACACCAACACACTTGTCGAATTTAGTTCAATAGAACGATCGAAAGTGGCAGTGCGTTGCGGAGATGATGCTAATCATGGGCGCTGGAGGACTCGGGTGGGGGCATGATGCTGATTGGACCTACTGTCTGCAGCCTCAGTGACTTCAAGTTGAACTGGCTCCAAGTTCTCGCAGATAGCCTAGAAGATGCAAACTCATGGATACCATATACTCATATAGAGAAAGAAGACTGAGATATTCCCAAGACGGAATCAAAAATAAGATATTGAAGACATCTGGAGATACGCATCAGTGCTATTCATAAAAGTTGGAATGATAAGCAACAAGCATAGATTAAAAGTGTACACACTAGCTCCCTATAGAGTTACATGCTATAGAGTTACATGCCGAGCTTTGATATGCCTAAGCTGGGATACGCAGAATATAAAGTACGGCTGAGATCAGTGTCAGCCGACAGGCGATTATAGCGGTCAGATCATAGAAGTATTGGTCAAGACGCAAAATTTGAAAGTGTTGCTCAATGTGGGTCGAAGGCAGTGACGTCGGCCTTTCGGCAATGGGCATAAACATGATCACTCGGGCCGACTAACTACCCGAATCTCGACTTCTTCACCACCACTACCACCACCACCACCACCACCACCACCACCATGGCTTCAGGCGTAAAGTACATCAATCTTAGTCATTCCTTGACGTCCACGACGCAGATATACCCCTCTGACCCTAAATTTGAAAGTACACCACACGCCACACACTCCAAAGATGGATATTCTGTACAGAGACTCTCGCTGGGGACGCACACAGGCACCCATATCGACGCCCCATACCACTTTCTCGCTGAGGGCCAAACGATAGACAAGATACCCCTTGACCTTTTCGTTGGGGGAGGTCATAGTTATTGATTTGTCGGGTGGCGACTCTTTCCAAGTTGGATCAAGCACCAAGCTAAAAGCGAGGCAGAGGATCACTTGGGAGAATTTGGAGAGCCACACACAGCTCATGCAGCCTGGCCGCATCGTCCTCATAAATACAGGATGGTCTAAATCTCACTATCAAACTCCTGCCTACCTCGATCATCCATATCTCTCACCCGAGGTGGCTTCTCAGCTTCTTGCGCATGGAATTCGTGTTGTCGGTGTGGACACTCTGAATCCAGACGAAACACCCTCATCTGAGATGGGTGCCGAATGTGCTGATGGCTTTAGGTTTCATGAAATCTTCCTTGGAGCAGGTGGATTAATTGCCGAGAATATCACGAATCTGGAGGAGCTGATTGTAGCGCAGAAACGCTTGCCGGACGAGAAGTGGATCGTGAACCTCGTACCCCTGAATTTGACTGGCGCTGATGGATCGCCAATCCGTGCATTTGCTTATAATCTACCAAAATGAAAGATTATATTGGAAGGAATTCATAACGACATCGCAGAAACGTCCACGGATGTCGTGTATGAACGTTTTCGCGACCCTGTTGGAAAGGTGCTGCCAAGTTTGCTGATATATTTACAAAATCTTATACGACAACTACACCCCGATTGTATATTCCACTTGTTACGATTGATAGCTCTAGAGTTTGGCAATGAACCACTCGACGGCAGACTTGAATGCTCCTTCCTTTCCAGCCTTGACCTTTTCGTCTTTCATGTCACCACGGACGGCGAATCCGTGGGTGCAACCGTCGAAGTATTCACGTTTGTATCCAGGAGCAAACTTTCCATCTCCGAAAAGTGCATCCGCCTTTTCCTGAGACTCGGGAGGGAATTGGGAATCGACAGTGCAGGAATTGATAAGGAGAGGCGCTTTGGAAGTGGCGATGTATTTCTGGAGAACAATAAAATATCAGATATAGCAAATCGAAGAAATGTTGTGGCCATAAACAGACCTCGAGATCAGCAGGAACTTGAAGAAGCGAAGGGTGCGAAACGACAGACGCCTTGATGACATTTTCGAACGCGAGATCGAAGACATATCGTCCTGAGAGTTTATTTTGGTACGGAGTGCCTTTTGTGCAGCGAGACATGGGTTACTCACCACCGAAACAATAACCAGTAGCTCCAAAGACGGTAATTCCCTGCTCCTTCAACGCATTGATGACCTTATCGAGTGTTGGGCGTGTTTTGTCCTGACCGTGATTTGGGAACCACGTCATGATGTCAAAGTTGCTTCCAGGGTTCATGGCATCTGGAGCGATTGGATCCCCATTCAAGTAATCCGGCGCAAAAGTCTGCGAAACGTATAGTTTTAGAATATCGATATTTCTGGAACAAATAAATCGCGACCTTGAATCCGTTCGCCGCAAAGTCGTCAGCCAGGAGCTATTGATAATCAGTTTATACAGAGTTCCCATCGTTGCGTAGATCCTAAAATATCGCTCCCACCTGAGCATTGATAAGCTGAGGACCAAAGACATCCGTCAGGAAGAGGATAGCCTTATCCTTGGGATAGTCACCAGATGGGGTGGCGACGTAGGTATCGACTCCACCAATCTTCTCCCATTTTCCTGGTATCGTTCTTTCAATATGTTTCAAAACATAAAACCACTGAGTACCGCTCACCTTGAGGAGTGCCCTCGTGGGTAACGCCTACAAATCGATCATATAGAGATTAGCTTTCTCTTTTCCATTTTAGACATCATTAAACCCAATCATCTCACCTTTAACGCAGTGGGCACAGAAACTCATAATGATGGATAGTTAGTAGATGGCTGTTGGTAGATGATGGTGGTTGTGGATAGAAACTGAAAGACGGCTGCAACTTGAATGGAGCAAGTTACAATTCCCGGGAAGAAACTGAAAGAACGACTTGAAAATTCCACAGTCCTGGATAATTTAGCCATTTCTCTCCCTTTATACCGGTTCTGGCTCCCATGATCCTTCTCTTCTCATTACTGATTTGGGGAAACGGGAGACACGATTGAGGCTAAATTCAGACGAGACGCGGTGGCGTCATTCACCGCCCAGAGATTAGATAACACTGTCTCCCACTGTCTCCGGCATTCCGTACATTACCAGGCCCGACGCTTATCTTTAGAAATTGTTTAGAAGATGCGACTTGCAAACTTGCCGTAATGTCAACTCCAAAAACTGTCCTCCATGCTTCTAATAATAATGTTTCTTTTCGCAAAGATATCATACAAGTATGAAATTCATATTTTATACAGCGACGACTCTGTCCGAATCGCTACTGATCAAAATCCTTCCACTCCTCCCACTTCTTAAGACCAAATATTGAGGGAAGATTATTCCATATCTCCACCCGAATTTCTTCCAGCACAGCCTTTAAAGATACTTTGCAATATAGGCATACTGGGATATCATCTGGCAAATAGTACACAGGGTCTATTGTCATGATGTATCATGTAATTAAAGTCATTCATTGCCTCAAGTGAGGCTAGAGCTCATGATCTGTTAGATCTGCATTGAACCAACGAGACAAAATCAGGATCAGGAATTACATCTGTAGAACGGAACCAGAGCATGAAGATTTTGTGGATCCTGCAGAGAAGTCTGTCGTGATCTATCAAGCATGCTGTCAGAGCAGCCGTATGCAGGACAACGTTCCTAGATTTCTCTGCCTTTGATTTAAATCCTGGTCCCCGAAGTTGAAATTGAACAGGATATCTTCCTAAAGAAATGCTGATGTTAGATTCATACTAACCAGGTGCTACAACGGAGTGGATGAACGGGGCGTTTTATTTGGAGAAGGCAAAGGTATACCATTGGAAGTATGGTCTCCACAGAAAGTGCCTTCGGGTATTGACAGCGGCAAGCGTGTGCTGCGATCTGGCTGCGATGCAAAAGCAAGCCCCTGAGAAAACCGAGAGAAGCTCGAGATGTTAGAATCAAGCCCTGGAAGTGGAATATGAGGAAATTGATGTCTATAAAAATCTGGCTCACCTCAGTCTCGTATATTAGAACTGAGAGGAACAGAATCGTAGAATGTCTATCTTTATATACTAGAGCTGTGACAAAAGGAACTTACACTCCCATTGTCTCTATATATCCGTAGATTTTCAAGGTATTGTTCGGTTAGCCCGAGTGGACCACTATTTAGGTGGATCATTTGGTGAGTAAGCCATTCGGTGAATCAGCCAGGTGTGAGACGAAGTCAATGATCCCGGGCCTGTTATCGAGATGGTGGAGCTTGTTTTCATTGCATGATGGCCACAAGGATGCGATATTTGCTGACATTCGCAATAAATACTGATCGCTTGTAGAATAGCTTCGCTCTAGAGCTGAAGGTAATTCTCTGCGCAGGCGTCGAAGGCCCTCATTTTGAAGGTAATCAATTTCGTATTTTTTTACCAAGACGCAAAATATCACTAGGAAGGTCGATAGATATCGGATTTCACATATCATGATCCCTGAAAGAAAGTTAGCACAGCCAAACTGCGTCTACTTACATGTATCCATGTCTGATTTTTGAGGTTGAGGTATGCCAAACATATCTTTGAATTTTTTGAATGGCGAGAAAATGTCGAACGATGTACTCGAAATTGTGTATTTTCGACTTGTAGAACGATTTTTCCGTCAACAAACAAGAATATCGACTTCGTAATTTGGACGTCTCGTTCTTTCTTTCATCAACTGTTCGTTTGCGTTTAATCGTAAGTTCTTGTGAAGTCTTCATGCTTGAAGTCTTGTTTTCACAGACTCTGGTGCCGTTGTGGGGAGTGGTGCAAGATAAAAGCATTTCCGAGTCCGATGACTTTGAACTATCGACACGTGACTGCCGCCAAACGACCTTCAAATCAATGACTCGTCACTTGATGCAACTTCAATCCACCATAGGTTCACTCAATGTACACTCGCCTTTTAGTGAGGCATTTTGAGCAATGTGTACCTATAGCTGTACATATGCCTATTCCAAGTAGTCTAAAACATGTCTGCGCAGCTTTTCTCATACTCCATAACACTGGATATCCTCGACATTTTCTCAATGGGTACCACTTCATCCTGCACGAGACAGAAGCTTCCAGCTCCGAAGTTTCGAATATTTCAGACGCCGATCTCCAATACCATTCTTTTCCTGACTTAGGGGAAACGATTTTCTCCCTTATTCACTTTCCTGACTCTCGCTGGCATCTTTTGCTTCGTTCGAATCCATTTTTTCGCAACACTTCCCTCTCACAATCTCTGCGCGGGTGCTGGGATTGCCTTCAAACGCTGCAGGTTTTCTTTCGTCGATGTCTAAATCCGCATCATGGAGGCTATCGATGAAGCCGAGCACTGTCCAAAGACTTCACATGTCATTTCGATGCTATGCCACCCAACTCTGGACAAATTCCTCAATAACAAATGGGAGTTCGTATTTCTGTAAGAAATTTCCAGCCAAGAGGTGTTCGGCCGAGCACGAAACCACTCTGGCCTGGGTCTGTGGAGACATTGGTCCAGTAGGATATATACAGTACATATCGCTTCAAGACGAGGCAGGGAAGAAATCGAATGTCCTCGTTACTGGGCTCTCAGTTGAAGATCGGTATCGTCGTCGTGACTTCGCTAAAGGTCTCATTTCGGCGCTCATTCGTTGCGTCTGGCCTTGCAATGAAATATGGGTGGCAGTTCACGAAGAAAATATTGCGGCATTTTCCCTTTATTTGCAGTGTGGTTTTGTAAAGAGAAGAAAACAGTGGGACATGACTATCCTCAATTCTTTTGATAAAATGTAGGCATATGCCAGGTGTACACCACTATTTCCTTAGATCTGATTATCTCGCAAGCAGCACCTAACCTTACAGAATCTTCAGTGCTTTACTTAATCCTTTCTTAGAGTTTCCCCATGAACCACTCTACAGTGCCTTGAATGCCCCATCCTTTCCAGCCCTGACATTTTCGTCCTGCATATTCCCCCGGACCGCAAATCCATGCTCACAACCTTCAAATAGCTCGCGTTTATATCCAAGAGCAAATTTGCCGTCTCCAAAAATTTCATCGGCCTTGGCAGACACCTCAAGAGGACACGACCAGTCGACTGGACAGGAATTGATCAAGAGGGCGGTTTTGGAGGTTGCAGAATATCTCTAAGAATGAAACGGCTTGGAGTAAGTCTTGATCACGAGCAGTATAATTAAACGAACGGATCTTGAGGTCGGAAGGTTGGGCAACGACGGCCGTCTTGATAACGTTGTTAGTGGCAAGATTAAATATATAGCGACCTAAGAATTTATCGGTCATCATCCAGGATATATATGCAAGCTCACCAATGGTACACACCACCAAAGCAATATTCTGTGGCCCAAAAGGCGGTGACACCCTCCTCTCTCAGCGCAGCGATGACTTTATCGAGTGTGGGCCTGGTTACGACCCTGCCATGCCTTAGCTCCCACTCTGGGATATCATAATCGGTCGAATTGAGTGCCGGCGATGGAACGGGGTCGCCATTCAAGTAATCCACCGCATAGGTCTGCACGATCAATGGAGTTAGTATGACAATTAGATGAAGATGTGATACTGGATACCCTAAACCCGTTCGCGGCGAAATCGTCGACAAGGAACTAATAGGTACTTTGGCTCGTCCGTAACCCTGTTTTTGATGACGTATGGGTTTTTACCTGAGAGTTGATATGCTGAGCGCCTAAAATATCCGACAAGTAAAGAATGGCTTTATCCTTTGCATAGTCCACAGTCGGTGTGGCGACATAGGTATCAACACCACCAATCTTCTGCTATGTACATGTGGATGTATCTACGATACGTTTTGAACTAGATAGAGATCTCATGACTATCTTGAGGTTTTCCTTTATGGGTGACACCTATGGGCAATCAAGATTAACGCCCAAGTCCATAATAGTAATTTAAAACGAGATGCTGAAAAGAAAGTCAAAGAACTTGCAGAAAATAATAGACCAAGACTAACACTTTTGCTTCCTTTTGCGGAAGCCACAGACGCAAGGTCTAACGACTTGTGCGCTAGAATATGGAAAGCGAGACTGTCAAGCTTCTAAAGCCGTTGCCAAACAGTGTCCGGGATGCTATGCCGGACATTTGTTATTTCGAGGTGGTTGTCAGGACCCCGAAGATCTCTCTTCTACTGTTGAACTTGACTGGGCACCGTCTTGGTGCCATCATTGGTTCAAACCTCGCCAAGTCGACAGTAAGTGCTAGCCTTGCTATGAGCAAGATTGGAAGTAGCTCATAGGTGCTCGTTTCTACCATCTGGAACATTAATAGACGTTGCTGGCTTAACTGTGGTTAGGACCAGGACTTTTAAGAAGGCTTCAACACGGCCTGAATAGCACCACATTGACAAGACATGAATGACACAGCATGATTGAGGTTGTCTTATTCTAAGTATATATCACATTCTTTCTTTATTTCTTGTCTTGTCGGTGTATCTGACAATGGCTGTGTAGCATTAACCACTGGTCCACATATTTCCACCATAAGTAAACTGTAAACCCGAGATATGCCATGTGGTGTCGATCACTGTGGGCTGCATGTCCCTAAGTCTTTGAACTTGTTCACCACACTGCCGCCCTATTTAGTTAATAGTCACAATGAGTGTTATAAATTGTGAATTATCAAGTAGAGTAAAATGCTTAGCACCGGTGGGTCTTCCTTTAGTAACTTCTCTCTTCTTGTTTTCTTTTCTTGATATTGTATCTGCCAATTATTCAACTTCTTTGTGCTTCTGTTTGTGTTTCTTTCTGGGTCTCATATCTGTCTATCTTGTCTATGGCTATACTACCGGTGCAACTGAGCTGTGAGCTGCGTATACAGGCTCGTAATATGTGAAGAGGTATACTCGCCATTAGCAAGTGAAGCCTCATTTTTACATGCACAGTCTCAGAATTTCCGATGGCACAATTAATAGGCAAGGTAAGTCGGGTCTGCATTATTGAAAGACCATTGATATTCCGGCTCTGGCCTAGTATTTAGCTTTGTAATATTGATTTACAGACCACATTTAAATTCAAGCCCAGATGTTTGAGCGCCCCCATTGCTCACCAGCCTATTGAAACTGAAGCCTGCACTCAGACGTAGCAGCTCACCATTACTCCCCATAGAATTTACAGAGGAGGAATATGAAGACGAGGGGCCAGATGACTGGTAGACTATACTATATGTGTACCATTTGTTGGGCTCAAGCAAGGAATTATAAAATAGTATTACTGATTCTCTGAGATCTATATACTGCGCGCTTTGTGACCAATGCCCCGTCTACAGTTGAATGAGAGTCAAAATTTGTTTCGAAGACAAGTCCGGCAAGCACCTGGATCGGCCCGCCGTCGCCGTGGAGCTTAACTGGGGCTTCAACGGCGCACAGACTGTAGAGTCGTTATAGTTGCTTCAACGCTTGCATAAAGCTACTCGCGGTATATGCTATTTGTGCCAAAAAATATTTATTAACTTTGTATCGGTGATTCGGTATATAGCATCTATAATAAAATACTGAATGGCTCTGTACTAGGCGGGTACCGGTGTCGAAGGTCTTTGCTTGCCCAGTTGTCGCCAAGAATACTCGGCTTGACAACCCGATGATGTTTGGCAACGGCTTTAGAGGCTTGACAGTCTCGCTTTCCATACTAGAATGATTGTTCGTACTAAGGGCTTGATAAGATACTTACTGCTCCAAGAACATGTCGGAACCACCCTCTGGCGCTTAATTTTTGCTGATTTTCGTCACCTCAGATAAACGTCCCATCAGGCTCAGGTTTATTGGGGAGACCGGACGAGATTTTTATACTTAATCAATTAATGGACCACAGAACTCGTTTAATAGGGAACTGAGCAATTCCGCTACCTGTAACTTCCAAACAAATTGACGATTACAATTACTCATGATCCAATCATTCTTTACGGTCAGTGAGCGAAGCATTGCATTTTCTCTGATTAAGCATGAGGGTATGTCTTCCCGTCAAGCGTAAATCTGCCAAATGTTCTATCATATTTCTGTTTTGACCAATGCAGCGTGACAAATCTTACTGGTGATTCCAGTCGGCTTGCTTCTTGCTATTGATGAGCTCCCAATATACGTCAGCATGAGCCTGAGCACCCTTTGCAAATTCTTCAGGAGAAGGATTAGACCCCTCCTTTGAGACCAAAGTGGCGAAGTAGAATCTGCAATATCAAGCGAGTCAGTCCACCCCGGTATGCACAAGGGTTCATTCCAGACTCACTGTATATTCTCGTTCTGATACGACTGCGAAGCTGTAGCAATAAATCTGCTCGATAAAACTTTTTGTGCAGCCAGAGTGTACCAGCCAGGAGGGCTATAATGTTCAAATGGGAGCAGGTTTCCAGTGACAATGAAAGATTTGGGATCTTCCTTGTGGAGATCGCTACGGAAACTTGCGAGTGACTTCTTTGCGGCAATAAATGCACCAATGCCGATCGATGTTGAGTCTTGGTACGCTTCTACTGGGAGAGAAAGAAAGTCTTTGGAGTCCGGGGTGAAGCCACAGATGCGGCTGATAATGCGGTGAGAATAAGATGTTGGATAATATATGGTGATCACAGTACCGTTATAGACCACGACATTCACTGGCCCTAGTTTTTCCACAACAATATCGAAGGCAGCTTCGATACTTTCACGGTTCTGTACATCGACCTTCACGTAGAAGTACGCGTCATTGACTCCTTCCTGTTTGGGGTTTCGACTTCCAAGAGCCACTCGATAGCCGTTCTCGTGGAGTTTAGCGGCGACCGCAGCACCGACGTGTGTGCCTGCACCGATAATGAAGGCTACCAAGCTCGATTGTGAAGACATTTATCGTATGTTCAAGTCGAGATAAGTCGGTAAATGTGGTTGAGAGGGCGTTACTTGAATGGAGACTCGCCGCAACATCTGATTTATAAGAGTGGTTAATATAGGACCCGAAACCAATATGGCTTACATGAACCAATTTATGCACAGTATGGCGTGTTCTCACATGATAGGTATGACAATGTCTAAAAATATAGCATTCGACTACAAGGCGAAAGATGTCTGCAAAAAGTCTATGTGTTCAGCGAAAAGAACTGGCTTTGCACGCATTCCATGATGTCGATGTATCCTCAGGAATGACACCAGGGCTTTATATTTCCCCTTAGAAGCGTTCGGCAACCAGTTAACCTTCCTTTCTGGCAAAGATTTGCAAGAGTCCATTGCAGAAATTTGCCCACGGGCGCTTATTGTAGCAATAGTTAGATCACCTCGGCTGAGTTTCAATCGTCATAGTTCACCTAAAGTTCAAAGCTCATACATCTGTCGATGTGAACCCAAAGCGAAAAAAAAAGTGTCCCCAGCTTAGGCATGGAGATAGTTTTTGCCATTGAATGTAAACCTAAAAAGGTTCTCACCAGTTATTTATGGGTATTGGAGTACTTCAGCAAACATCACTGATGGTTCCAGCCGCCTTGCTTCTTTCTGATTAAGGGTTTTCCCAATAGATGTCAGCATGGACGTGACCGCTCCTGTCAAGAAGGTCCAGAGCAGGGGGAGTTCCCTGATCTAAGACCAAGGTAGCGTAGCAGAACCTGCAAAATAGAACGAGTCGATCAACGGCGTGCACTGGCAGGTCATGGTTGGGGTAATTGTTCACTGTATATTTTCATCCGTGTACGACTCTAAAGCTGTGACAATGAATCTCCTCATCAAGGCTTTCTGCGCACCTATAGTAAACCGATCAGGAAGCATATATTGCACGAAACACCTTGTTGTCGATAACACACCATTGTAGGTCACCACCTTCATTGAGCCTAGGTTCTGCACTACAGTATCAAATGCAGCTTCAATACTTTCATGTTTCTGTGTATCAACCTTTACGGGTCATCGGTTGTGTTTTCCTCGGGGCTTCGCCTACTACCGAGAGCCGCATTATAATGATTTTTGTGAAATTTAGTGGCGACTGCAGTACTGACGTTTGTATCTACAGCTATCTACAGCAACAATGAAGGCCACCAAAACTGGAGTTCGACAACATTTGCTGAGAATAAGAGCGAGGGTTGTAGGATCATTCAAGACGCCGTTGAATAGAAAATTCAGTGGTTTAATCGGGTTGGAAAGGAATTGAGAAACATGGACTGGTTGCGCTGCGCATTCGATTACGCAGACAGGTGATTAATCAGAGTCTGATGCCAATGTTGTAGCATATGCATGAGATGGGATTAAGGGATTATATGTCAATGATATGTACAGGTTGTGAGTTTACGATGTGGCCTTCTCCGTTGCTGTCTCCGCAGAAGCTTCTGATGTTGAATCAGCTTCTATCTTGGGGATTACACCGTTATTCTCCAAAAGAGTCTCTAGTTCTCCAGATTGGTGCACTGGGCATAAAGTGTTGTAATTAGTAAGCCGTAGAATTGTTCATACAAGGGCAGAATGAACAGGAAGAGGACATATTCAGGTTAGACTCACTTCCGATGAGAATATCACATCCACCAACAAATTCGCCGTTCACGTAGATTTGCGGCACTGTCGGCCATTCTCTGTGTTACGTATCCAAGTCATTCGAGTTAAGCTCTTAGAATGGCGCAACGGAGCATAGAATAGACGTACGAGAACTCTTTGATACCACTCCTCAACTCCTCGTCAGCAAGAACGTTGTAGGTCTGCATTTTCTCAGGCGGCACTCCGTGGAGATCGAGAATCTGTACCACGGCACGGGAGAAACCGCACTGGGGTTCCGCAGGTGTGCCCTTCATGAAAAGTACGACGGGGTTTGCCTTAACAGCACTCTGCAGTTTCGACCTAACATCGTCTGAGAGGCACCTGTAAGCGACGAGCCTGCTTGCCAGTAACGTGGAAGGCGCTGCGCGGTGAAGCGACTTTAACTATAACAAATATGAATCCGTTATAAGACAAAGATTCCTTCCCTGGAAGGGGAGTGGTGGAACACACTGATGAGCGAAGAGCTGGTCTAAACATAGCTTGGGGATGGTGGCGGTCGAGAATAAAGGATGCAAAGGAGAAATGAGAAATGAACCAAAGACCGTCAGTGCCCACGCCGGACAGTGACGACGATGCTGAGAAATTCAAAAGGTGGGAATGAGGTAAGCGATCCTCCCTTCTCCTCACGTGCCGCCGGTATACTGAACGTGATTCTTGTTAGCCAATAGAATGCCGCGCTTTCAGAGCTATGAACACAGGGCCCGGTTCCGGGAAGTTGGTTAATGTTTGAACCAACTTCCATTGGATTTCCGGCAAGACTCCAGGTGTAGAGAACCACATACTCGATATTCTCGAATTAGAGGAATATGAAGGCTGAAAACAGGACATTTGTGGTCTCTGGAGGGTACGTTTCTGGTTATCTTAATCTTCTCGGTGTTGATCTAACGCACCGTATGCAGCTCTTCGGGACTCGGACTGGCAACAGTGCAAGAGCTCCTATCACAGAAGGCATATGTAGCCATTGTTGATCGCTCACCGCCCCATGATT
Organism: Psilocybe azurescens; assembly: GCA_023853785.1. Lineage (NCBI taxonomy): Eukaryota > Fungi > Basidiomycota > Agaricomycetes > Agaricales > Agrocybaceae > Psilocybe > Psilocybe azurescens. The sequence continues at coordinate 342,530 of JAJIRX010000859.1, read as the reverse complement.
CGATTTCTTCTTCTCCCAATGTCAAATTTTACCAAACCGACATCACAGTTCTTGCAGAAGTTGCCTCAGCCGTCGGTAACACTGTCGAATGGGCTTCAAGCACCGGTGCACCTCTTGGAGGCGTTATAAACTGCGCAGGTGTCGGTACAGCATCGAAGATCATAGATGCTCACGGGAAGCCTCATGATCTGGAGCTCTGGGACTTCACCATTGCTGTCAATCTGACAGGATCATTCAACTTAACGCGTTTGGTGCTGGAGCATCTTGTCAAGGTTACCCCGGAAGAGGGTCCAGATGGTGAAAGAGGTGTCGTTGTGTTGGTTGCAAGTGCAGCTGCTGTCAGTGGTCAACCAAATAATCATGTTCTCCTTCATATGTTGATCCTATTATTCGTTGTAGTTTGAGGGTCAACCCGGTCAGACCGCCTATTCTGCGTCAAAAGGAGCTCTACGGTCTATGGCACTTCCCATGGCTCGTGATCTTTCCAGGCATGCCATTCGTGTTGTTACCATCGCTCCTGGAGTCTTTGATAGCAGCATGACCGCCAATTTCCCCGCCAAAACACGGAGAAACCTGGAAAATGAAGGTATCGTGTACCCTAGGAGATTCGGCCAACCATGCGAATTTTCCAAGACCGTGATGTGGATCTTGGACTGCCCCTATGTCAATGGCGAAACAATCAGATTGAGCGGCGGAGGAAGATTGCCTGGGAAACTATAAATAGATTTGCACTCAAAGATCGTGTCAGAGGTCGTTAACTGTATATTTCACTTCTTCGCAGATTGAAATTCGGTAGCTGAACGCTGCCAATTGCTCCTTTGAGATGGCATATGTTTCGTTTTTTTTTGACGATTCAGGTGGAAGTCGTGGACGAATGAGCAGTAAGCATGTCGTCTTCGCCCGCCTGATCGGCATTTCAACCTTTCAGAAGTTGTGAATACACACCCAGCGTCAATATTAACCCTCAAGCAGATCTTTTGTGTGGGGAGAGATATTTATCATTTGGCAGAATGATTTATAAAGCTCTGCATACTGTGATCTAGGCGTTTGTAAAACCGTTGACAATACTGTTGAGCTTAAAGAAGATATCAAAAAGCCTTTCGGCTAGCTCCATACTGTTTGTCGAACTTTGCTGATTCCAGGACCTTGTTCCGTGTCCCGGAGCTGTCTCATGCGCGAGTTACATAAGTATGTCGATCTATTTCCATCCGAACAAGCACTGAAACTGGCCACACATAAGCACACATACCGTTGTCCATATCAACCATAGTGATAAACACAGTCTAGAAATATTTTCTAAATGAACCCACCTCAAACTTCCTTAAACCGGATACTTTCAAGGGCGTATTGACATCTCCATCCCGTACTTAACATGCTAAATTATCAATGGCTATGTAAGTCACAACGGATCAAATACTTTGCCGTGTGGCGCACTGCTTTTGGCAATGTGGCATCGCCCGCGTGCTACTAGTATTAATACTAGCTAATACTAGTGCAATGTAACCAGGCAACTTAGGCATGCGTCTCCTCCAAGTCAACATACTTGTTTATCCGATCAAGCATTTTACATTCGCCCTGAGAGGTTTCACAGTAGAAGCAAGCACACCAAAAGCACACTATGTTTCGAGTCCATGAAATCAATAGAATCTACATACATCAGCTTGGCGGAAACAACGTTTCAGTGTTGGGCCGTTCGGGGAGGGGATCGCTATAGTCCGACCCTATAGGCGTACCTCGACGGTGCACACGGGGTCCACGGGAAAGGAGTCGCACGCAGTGTGCTGTTAACTACTATTGTAATCGTTAGTTAGGTCTGCATGGGGCCAAGCCCCAATAGACATAAATTTACAAGAAAAAAAAAAATACATCAGCTTGGTTCATATATCCTCGAGGAACACCACTTTGACCGAATCACGAACTACAGCACATGTGGATGACCGCCTTACAGATGGTTCGTACTTTACCGCCGGTGAGTAGCTGTGTTGTATCTGCCACAGTGTAGGTGGGACATCTTAGACATTGCTTCTTAATTTACCGGATTTCTAATCAGAGTGAGTGTGGGCAGCAGGTAGTGAAGAGCGTATAGTGACGCTCAAATCGGACGGTAGTCTTCAATCGCAGATGTAATGCTTCAACAGTTCTCTCTCTCGATTGATTTACACAGTGCGCTACCCTACCAGCGGGCAGTCAGATACCAAATAATCCATCAGTAATCCGTGATGAGCTGGTCGTAGAGAAGCAGGAATGAAATGGATCATGAAAAAGTAGCAATGGTCCCGGGTAAAAACAGGATAGAAAGGAGGAAAAAAGGCGACAAAAAGGCGACAAGCTGGTATATAAATACAATGTGTTTGTTTAAAATTGAGATTTTGTTCCTTGTAGCTCTGAGAGCGTCATGCACAGCCGTTTAATACGCAGCTGTCGAAGCATACGTCATGGGGGTCAACATAGTGAATAAGCAAGGCCAATGGGTCACACCACTGGTCACCAGCTAATCTGTCAATTGAAAAGAGGTTTGAGGTTGTTGTCTCGATCCGGCGTCAACCTCTTGCGCTCGATGATCAAAAGTGATATCAAGATATGTTCAAAAAGCTTTGGATCCTGGCCAGCAGGTGTGACCTCCAAGAGCGGGAAGCCGCCTGTATCATTCAATCCATACGGACTGGTGAATTTGGCGAGAATGTCTTTGTCTCCTACGGTCGAATGGCACTGCACAGAGGAAGATTGATGGTCAGAAGATGTTTTATGATAGGTGGATGCAATGCTTTGACTCACTGTGCACGGTCGGATGCTGTAGTCCCACTTGAGGCAATAGTCCGTACTGATGCCCAAGGGATTCCAGAACCAGGATCCCTGGAAACGCAAGGTCCCCGTCGTTAGTGTACTCCGATAGTAGTCAAGCTGATGTCTCGTACCGAGACTCGACCTTTCGATTTACTGAGAATATCAGAAATAACATAATTGAGACCCCATATTTTGACTTTGCTAGTAACTTCGTTACTCATGATGCCCAGTCTGTAAACTATGCCGTTAACGCAGTAAATTTAAATTTAGAAGAAAAGAAAAAGGACAAACTCGAATTCACCAAACACGTTCTTCTGATGAAATATCTTGGTGATGAACGAAGAAGGCATAAAACAGTTCATGGAAACTGTTACTGAATACTGAGCCTGGTTGTCGTCCGTGTCTACAGATGGAACAAGACTCATCGAGTTGGTGCCTGTAGTCGATGATATGAACGTGTATATCATGTTTCGCCGTGTGTCGCTCGACCTTGGGATGCTGTGTCATTCAAATTATTATTGTTGAATCATCCTATGAAAAAATAAGAAGCGTACGCCGGCCGGGGTCGCTTCTCTGTGCTTAATGGCTGTCTCGACCGAATCAACACCACAGGTTCTGTCTGAACATGTCGAGGAAAAGTGTGTTTGTTGGGCGGCATGTTGAACGTCTTGTCAATGTCATGCCTGCTCCTTTCCAAGTCCTCTGAATACTTCTCAGGGGAAGGATCATAGAACGTCTCAAAGTTACTATTGTCCGAGGAGGTAGACGACTCTGCGGGGGAGATATCGTTGAATGCGGTAATTAGCTCGGGTAAGCAATAGACCGTCAGCTCTCGGTACCTGGAGTGGGAATAAAATAACATATTGAGTCTATATCTGTAGGTCAGAGATAGTTCTCATGAAACACGCACGGGGGTGGACGTTTGTCCTCCATGCTTTGCATTGCGCTGAGGCTCGTCTGCTAAAGGTGGCTTATCTTGAGGCTCGGAAATGGATGGAATTGATAAAGGACTCGGAAATTAAAACGGGTCATGTTTATAAACTGCGAGAACTTAATGAGATCTCTGGCAGAGGATACCAGTGTGCTTCTTTGATCGTTGATTCGGCATCAATGAAGGACCCACTAACGATCAGGATAGCAGTATTTGAAGTAAAATTGACCAATTGAGGTCTGATGATGCGTCGACAGTTTGTTCGTTAAAATCGGGCTTACTCTTAGGTAACAAGTTGGTGTCCACCATGTGTCCACTTCGCCAAATATAAATTTACGACACTGGTGAGAGTGTATTCATATAAGAGTGTACCGTAGAACACTTTAGTACTATTAATTAAGCACATCACATTGGGAAAAACCAATTCTGTTCGGCGTTCTTTCATGGGCAAATATCATTGATGAGGAGCTTGAGTATCAAAATCTCTTTGATTTCTCTAAAGTCCTGGTGATCGATATCATTTCTTCAGGGTGCCATATCAACCGAAAGATTGAGAACGCAGCGCCGCAGCGGAACCATAGACAAGTAGGAATGCTTTTCTGAAAGGAGAGTCAAACGCGGTGTGAAAATCGGGATCTGAAATCCTCTTTGAAAGGATTGTGTAAATTAAATGAACTTCAAGCGACTGAATTGATTGTGATTCAAAAATTTCAACATTGAGATCGCAATCTTCCACTTTCACCGTCTACGATGTTTTTCAACTATTGCTTGAGACAATAATCATGACCTATTATTACTGAGAAAAAACTTTAGAACGGACTAAGTGTGTTTCCCCGTGCTGCGCACTCGCACCCCGCTAGTAGATCAAAAGTACATACCAGCCTTCGGTCCATGCTGTACGCTAACACCTATACATGCGTAAACAGCTCAACTGCGGCAAGGAGCATAGAACATTGTAATGCCTTGTATAACGTAATAACAGCCAGCGATTGCTTGGGATGTAGGTAGAGAACGATAATTGGGAAATTTGGCATGAAAGTACCCGCGAGCGGGTACGACTTCTCGTGAGAAGGAGGCGCCATCACGTGTATTCTGATTCCCATCTTTTTCCTTACACTACGTTTGAAGTCGCACGACGACGACTGCACAACCCTTTCCCATAAGCTCACTCTTTACCGAATCTCTATCCTAGCATCACTTAAAATCCCACCCACTCATCAGAGTCACCGAAACTATTGTATATCCCAACACGTAATATATATAACTCAAATACATTACAGGTAGAGTAGAATCTTTAGAAGTGCGAAAAGGGGGTCACCCTTCAGCACTTCCATCGGTTTTCTACGCCCTGGAGACAAGGCGGCACCTCCGCCGCCGACCTCTCCACCTCCACTGTCTACCATATATTCCTTGTATTATCCACTACTAAGCGCGACGCACCTCCCTCGAGAAAAACCTTCCATGAGTTACACCAAAGTAATCCATTCCAGAACCAAATGCAACCGTTTCCATTTTAGGGCATTCCGCGAATACAATTTCCGAAAATAGTAGAATGTCTGGGTTCCAGGCCGATTCCATTCTCATTTTGGGCCCTATCTTGCGACCTTCCAGAAGATGACAAGTATAATGACTAAGAGCTGGCACTTGCCGATCGCGACCAACAAGAGTAATGATTAATATCACGTGCTGTGCGACATCCGCGTAGAATCCGGATGCAATTCCGGCCCGCCATCCCGTCCATTGTGCGGATCAAAGAAGATCAACATCGCCAACTGAGGTGGGCAGTCTGCGGATTGTAAGTCGAGCACGGACAGAGTAGGGTGTGGTACATTTGGAATTGAAATATGCTTCTAAAATCCAATGGTTATAAAGTACAGACAAGTATCTGAAAGACAAGCTGCAAGCTGGAGGGACAGAGCAAAAAATTATAAATAGACAGGGCGTATAAAGTACAGAGATAAAAAGTTTGAGAGAGGAGAGAGGTATAGGCCAGGCTACAATAGACGGGGGATAACATTGGAGACAAAAAGAATTATAAATGAAAGAGAATAAGAAGCGTGCAAAGAAAAGACCATGGAAGAAAGATCCCAACGTTATATGTATATGAAACCAACAGCAGTGTATGAAAAGAAGAAAAGGTGGAATAAAAAGACACACCCCTGTCAACGACAATGAACGGGATATCTCATACGACCCCGCGCGCCGCAGTAGCTGCTGCGGTAGCTCTCCGTCTCTTATTGCCTCTCCGGATCTCCCCAAGGTCGCTTTCCAGGTCGTTATCCCGAATCGTGTTCAACACGAGCAGACTCTTGCCCAGGCCACCCACAGCTTGGCCCTGGTGAGCACCTCCGCCTTTCACTCGTCTTCTGCCACCTCCGCCTTGTGCGCCCCCGCCACCGGCGGCACCACCAGCACCACCAAGAGCCGCACCATTCGTGCCACCCGACGGGGGCAAATGCGTCGATGTAAGCGGTAATGGGAACGGCGATGGCAGGTCCTCGACTGATAGTGAATGTGGATTCAGGAAAGGACCGGTAGTGATTGGCAGATTAGATGCCATAATGGTACCATTTGGATTTCCGGATGTGTTGTGGAAGTTGGTGATGGGGAAGCTGAGGGTATGGGCAGAACCGTTGATGTGAGACCCGTTATGGGGTGTTGGTGGAGGCGATGTGCCCAGTTTGTTACGTAGCTTTCGTGTTATAGGCGGTCGAGAGTGCAAGTCTAATGCAGCATCTAAGTAGTTGGGGAGATATATGAGACAGCATGATGAGGTCAGAGAAGAAAACAAACCCACCACCAACGATCCCTTCGCCGTCTTTTCTCCTCTCTTGCTCGTCTTCGCCTCTCTTCGATGCCTTCAAGGAGTCTCTCTCTGACTCGCTCCCTGCCTCGTTTCCATTCTTCTTCTACTCTGTCGCGTTCTTCTTCGTATGCGACTTGGGCACATTCGATCGAGTAGCGCTCCTCATTCTCAAGTTGTGCAGTGAGCGCCGAACGCTCAAGTGAAAGTGGGTATAATCGTAACAGGAATAGGTTGGACATCTCAGGGCGTGTAGAGAGAATGTGGGCGGTATTGTGCAGGGCAGATATGCTTTCAGTGAAGTGTCTTCCGCTGTGGATGGATCATTTGGGGGTTGAGTGCGAGAAAAAACGGATGAAAGAAAAAAAGCACGCAACTCGTCTCTCCGATCACTCATGTCCTTTCCAAATTTTGAGGATTCCTTCCTCTTCTTTTCTTTTCGTCCATCGTCCATCGAACCACCTAAACACACGAACGATTACGGTGCGGGAGAAAAAGAGAAAAGATTCAGAGGGTCAGCACATGGATGCACCCGAGACGCAAGGCAGGGAACCAAGGACGGATGCTGAACTCACCGTGTCTTGAGCTCGACCCTGCTGCCGGTTGGTGCGCGGAATGTTGGTTTCCGCGTGATTGCGGCTGGTGTTGATGCTGGTGCTGTTGCAGATGCGATGGGCCTCCAACGAGTCCAGAGCCGAGTGAAGCGGTGGCGATGCCAGATGGTGTAGGCGTAGGGATTGTACCGTGTGGGACAGCGAATATACCTGACTGCGGGGGCATATATGGTTGTGAAGGTTGGCTGTGAGGACGTGGATTCTGTACACTGTCACGGTGGGGTTCGATTTCCTCCTCACCATGTCCCTGGGCCTGTCGTCCAAAAAGGGACCGTGTCGAAAACGTGACCTCTAATGATCATCCGTCGCGTACGCGGTCCGTTCTTTACCCGAATCGTTCGTGGGTGATTTGCGCGTTCAAATCAAGTTCAATGGCCCTCAAAATTGGTCTAAACATCTATATTCTACTCAGTGCTTATATGTTTCCTCTGTAAATATTTACAGCAAATAAATTGGCGATAGATTCAACCGACAGAATAAGACAGCGTCCGACCGCCTTTATTTATATGTTAACCATTGCAGATATCAGTGGAACTATAATCCCCAAGTGTAAATTATATTTATTGATTTATGATGCTTCAGGTGGGGTTGTTAATCTACTACTACCAGGTTGACGGTCGGATTCGGATAGGACCATGGTATTACTATCAGTATTGGTTTCTCGAAACCGGACTGAGCTCGGGAAGAAATCTGTGGCAGTAGGCGGTCTCTGAAGCTGTTCTCTCATTTGAAGCAACGCCCGGCTTGCCAGCATGGAATGTAAGCAGCGCGTTAGTCTAGAAGCCGGATTGTATCAGTAGTTGGACCGGCTGGGGCAATGTTATAGTGTAACGTACGCAGTTCCCATGACTCGTAAAGGAAGCTGGAATAGGTCGCCAGTCAGTGAAATCTGCATACCATATTTGTTGGCACTTACTGGAAATGTCGTATAAGCGAGCACATTGAAAAGGGAGCATGCTTGACGTTCACCATTAAGCGAAGACAATTGGAAAGGCGACAACAAGCTTACCAAAAAGGCAAACATAGAAAAGAACCCCTGGAAATTGGTCATTAGTCTGGTTGATAGAATACTTCAGAGACAGAAAATACAACCATCGCGATAGACGACGAGCGATAAAGGCAGTTTGGAAGTCATGCCCGACCGCGCTGAAGGAGAAGGAAGGTCAGCTCATTCTTATCCATTTGGTTCCAAAAAGAGAATTGGAAATGAACATACCGAAGCGTATAGCAGGCATTAATACCAATGCCAGACATACTAGTATACAATTAACACTAAGAGCCCACATAATCGGAGGGTACCCACTGAAATCCCAAACGCACAGTACGGCCCACCACCAAATGACGTATGTAGAACCTCTCAGTGGGAAACAGCCCCGATACCCTTCGTAAGGGGTGCCGGGAAGTCTGAAGACGATGGATTTATCTCAGCTTCGAATCATTTCCCATGACTTTACTTACACCTGATGTTGACAAAGAACAAACACAATGTTACAATGCCTGGAGTCCATAGCATCACCGCAATCGTGCATAGAATAATTGAAAGTCGCCTGTCGCGGTTCCATATAGCCCACACGCGAATAGTGAGAATCGCTACCCAAAAAAACGGCTCGGTAAGCTAGCCCTAATTATTTTTATCAACGTTTCAGCGAAACTACTCACCCTCTGATGTTATGGTCCCCAGTGCCATCAAAACTTGTAACGCAGCATTAGCCTATACGCACGCTTCTATTCGGATAGAAATGGTTATGCTTACCTGTAACGGTCGCCTTGAGCCTGTTGCATTTAGTATCCGTCATCTCACTTCCCACTTGTCCTGGAATCCAGTTTTGGGGGTCAGTAATCTACCTATCTGCAAATTATAATACTCATCACACTCACGGTATAATGGCACAGCACAGGCATCAAGAATGACTACGTATCTTTGAAAAAGGTATATGGCCTTGATAAGATTCCATTTCTTCTTCCAGACGAGATTAATCTCCATGTCCAAAGTAAGGGCCCAATCATATGCTAGCATTGTGACCGCAGCGACTGTAAGCCAGAGCGTAAGTACGCATTGCTATTTAACAGTCATAGAGAGGCCGATTGCTCACTTTGAGAGTACTACAAGAATGTCAATTTTATTTTAGCAACGATGGGCTGAGACTTTCGAAATATCAAAAATACTCACTGGTGTCATGCTCATTCCACGTATGGTTGAAATTATCTTCGGAGTCAGCACAAACTTTGCCTCTTCCATCTTGAAAGCAGTAAGTAGATCACTATGAAGCAAAGGTGGGATCCACGTCGAACCAGATAAAAGAATTCGACATTAAGTAGCGAAATGAAAGATCACAGCCGAGCAGGGCCAACCATTTCAGAGATCGCCGTCATGCATGCGATGTACCTGAAATTATCTTGACACGCTTCAACAGAATCAATGGAAAAAACCGAGCAAATCCATCACTTATGTTAATCCCTTACAATAGAATCTTCCATTGAGAACCCATGATACAGTCATCTGCACCAAATCAATGAAAGGAATACATCTGCTTAATTATAGCTTCTTTCCACTTTTATAATTCATTTCGCCGGAGGAGATTTTTGCACCCCAAGGCGCTTTGTTATCAGAGGGGCTGAATCATGAAACAAAGAAGTCTGGCGACCTTCCCAAGACTTGGCTGTCATTAGGATTAAAATAACGTTATTATAGTCATCCATAGCATAAGTTTGTCCATTCAGACCTACTGCATGATCAGCTATATACATAGCATTGCAGAACAGTTGTGTGCAGTTTGTGTACACTTGATATCAACATCCACTTCGTCGCTTTGCTCCTGCGATTGCAGTGGCGTCCGCCACAGAAGTCTTGCCAGATCACCAGATCTGGAAACAGTGAAGAAAAGAGGCCCCAGGCGTCTAAGTCCGGTCTTGTGCGATGACAGAGAATGACAGCTGCGTATACGAGTACATACTACACATGGCGTAGACGGGTCGATGGATAGCTTTCAGGACCCTCCAGGACCACGCATCCGAGGAAAATCTCAGTTACAATTTCTACAACAAACTCGCTTCTTTCGGGTCTCAAGCCCAACCGCGCGACTACGACGGGCAAATTAACCTTTTCGCGCGAAATTGTTTCTATTTATGTAGCATCCTATATGGTGGTCCCTGAAAAATAGTTTTATGCGACAGCGATCTGCCCCCAGTCCCGTTTTCCAGGGTTTTCCGTCATTTCAAAATTCAATGGCATTCATTGCCCGAAGTCAGCTGCGATGGACTATCGATAAAAAAAATGAAGTATTTTATATTCATACTGGTGCCTGTGCTCAGAAGAAGACCGTTTTTAATCATAACGGTAATCTCAATTGGGCGCATGATCATGCCAGAGAGATTTATTCACTGGTTTCAAACACGGAATTTTGAATATGTTCCTCGCTCTAGCGGCCACTGGCGATCGAATAGTAGTCACGCCATGTAGATAAAGTTTTATGGCAGCTCATTGATGGTCAGCATAACACCCCTCATTGGGGCTTTGGAATCATCTCACATACAATGAGATACAAGGGGTGTGATGCTAAGGGAGGGCTCTGGATAAATTGCGAACGCTTGAAACATTGACATTAAACACTTAATAATCCGTTTACAGCACTAGTGGGAGTCTTATGGTCTAACTCATAACTGGGAATCATGGTCGCTCCGTGAAAACCTGAAGGTGTGAACACATAGAACGAGGTTAATCGAGTTCTTGGCATGTTTTGTTACGTTGTACTTACATTCTAAAAATAGAATATTGTGATTGCGAGGTCGATATCCCAATCTCCATATCTGTTCCTATTGTTAGCGGCTAAATATATACAGCCATCTATGGTCTGATCAAAGGCAGCTACACCCAGACGAAATTATTTTCTAATAGTTCTCACTTTTTCAAAACATTTATATCGTTTTCCTTGGGGAGGGTGTAAAAATCCGGGCCCCGTTAAAAGCATCAGGTTTAACCAGGGGCCGCGAGCGGAAAGTGCCGAGACACCTCTGACATGTACCCATCAAAACCCAATTCGGTCGAGTCAGGGTCCGTGGAATCCAGCTTAGTTAGGAAATTGTATCCCTTGTGTGTTCCTCGAGGACGAGAATACGATGGCTGTAAGTGGTATCTGATTTTCCACGGGTCTGATGTCGTTACTTCAGTCATTGCTCTGTATAGCTTGCTGATTATTAGTCGGTCTTCGCTCTTGAGGATGTTGATTGATAAGTTGGATATAAGCCTAAGATTTATTGCCTGAGCTCTCAAGTACATGGTACAACTGACCCAAAGAGTGTTCTAAATTCTCATCTCACAAATACTTGCTCAAAATGAGAAAAGTGAACACCATTCTCTCAGACACCTTGTAGAACTTGCTAAATCTACTACGCCCTCATTAACATCCCAATCAACTGCCTCCTCCGCGCCGCGGCTTCAAACAATAGTCAAGGGATATTCTGGAAGTATAAATTTATGACGCACATGACAAAAAATCACCTTAGCAAATCAAACGAGCTGCCTTTTCTGCCATTACGGCTCTGGGCAACAACACATATTAACAAACGGGAAGAGGGTCTTATGGGTACCTCAGATTGAAATGGACACATGGACGGAGCATTACCAGATGCTAGAAAATTATGATGTTAATATAACTGAGGAAGCAGAAAACGATGAAGAAGGTCTTTACACTAGTAATAAAGAAGTGGAAGAGATAACATGCTCACGAAAACGGGGAATATCAATTGTATCCACCTCTTCCAGACATGGATCACCCACAAAGAAACATCAAGGTTCCGCAAGATAATGTTGGTAGTAGCGATGCATAGAGTACTTACCTGGCTTTACAATAACATCCTTTACTCGGTGGTAATTTGCGTCCGTGAAGTTGTGAGACTTGTAAACGCGATCAATATAGCGGACTTTAAAAGTCTATCCAAATTTGGAATACTGGAGGTACTTACATGCTCGAAGAAGTCAAATGTTTCGGCATTCTCCGATCCCAGCCCCGGTTTAACCTTGTCTACGCACCAAGTACTCAAGTGCTCAGATGTAAGAAGAGTTGGGCACTACGTATGTATCATTCAATTAAGTCTTCCTTGATTTTCTCTCAGAAGTCTCCACTCCGCGCTCGGTGGTTGCATTGCTCTATGGTGTGACCGGCGGGTGTCCTTAAGTAGAGGTTAGGAAGGAATTTACGACCGAATTACCGGCATAGAATGCATTCAATGCAGACATATCGTAAGTATAGAAGCATTCTGATGCAATTGCAAGTTTGCATCCACTGTATCGGTATTTCCAACCGCCGCAGCTGACACAATACCTCTACCGAGATTTCTCAATTAGCGTAGTTATGAATGGGTCAAATTATGACATTTCAATTGATATTCTACTACACTGTCGACGTTCAGTTTCTCCTAACGTCATGTTCTCTGTAACCCTTGTTTCCAAAGCAAACTGCGCTTTGGTAATAGTCCGTTTCATCGTCTTGTATTTGAAGTTGCAGTTGTTCTCGCATTTGAAGCAGTGCACGGCTTGCCAATATAGAGTGCAAGCAACGCGTCAATCTAAGCGCCGGAAGGATATCGGCAGTTTAGACAAGTATTAGCATGTCGTTCGGCGAGCTTGCAGTATAATTACGGCGTGATACGTACGATGAGATTATGACTCGCCTCGAAGTCTATACAAGTTGGATCATCAATTAGATGGGGTCTCACGTATTCTAATGCCACGTACGGGTAATGTCAAGTTGGCTATTATATTGAAAACAGAGAAAACTAAGTCCAGGAGTTAATCGTTGTTGGTTGGTGTTGAGTAGATTGTAAGCTCACAAAAGAGGAAGATGTAAAAGAAGACACCTGAGAGAACCATATGAAACAAAGTTAACTAGTAGAACAAAAAATATAGGACTGAAACGACAAACCATCGCGATAGACGACACGCGACAAAGGTAATCTGGAGGAAACACCAGACCGAACTGAAAAACCATTGACGTCAGCTCGTTGCCAATGCGGTTTGTGAGGGGGCATACAGAATCGCAGGCAAGGTTTCAGAACTAGGAGCATACATACTGGGTCGGATTAGAAAGAGATGGTGGCGGAATATGCCTTTAACTGAGAAAACTCACGGAAGTCCCACACGGCCAGGGCGACCCACCACCAAGCGATGAATCGTGTGGATGCTATAATAAAACATCCTCGAAATCCCTGATATGGTGGTGTTGCAGAGTCTGAAAGTAAACGTCAAGGCGGCCGGTTGCAAATTCTGGTAAAAGATTTGTTGAAAATTCTTACTACGTACATTTGACCTTCTGGAAGAAGAAGAAACTTGCTGCAATCGTTGGAATCCATATCATACTGGCTGCCAAGATTAAGAGATACAAAAGGCGTTTGTCGCGGTCCCATATAGCCCATACACGTAGAGTGAGAATCACTGTCATGAGGTTAAATTATTAACAATAGAAAACTTGCAACGGAAGCCCCATCCATACCTTCTGACATTGAAATCCCCAACCCCGTCACAACTTTTGCAAGGCATTAGCTACATAGACCTAGGACAGGCAACCTACACGTACCTACAACTGCAACGAGTAGCCGGGAGCATTGAGCATTTGTCATGTGGCTTCCAAGTTGTCCTGAAATGAATTCGATGTTAATACCTTAAAAATCGATATCCTCTAGTAGTCGCAAGACTCACGGTATAATGGCAAAAAGCCGCCATCAATTATAGTGCTATACTTTTGGAGAAGGTAGATGACTTTGACTGCATTCCACTTCCTCTTCCAGATTAAGTCGATCTCCATGTCCATCGTGATGGCCCATTCGTACGCGAGCAAGGCAATCGCTGCGACTGAGACCGAAAGCGAGCTATTATATCAGTATGGCTTTATTACTCCGACGAAGATAACCACCTTCAGCGTGCTGCCGAAAGCGTTAGCGAAAGACATGGGGGTGCTCGGGTCACACGGGACTTACTGACACCAAACTCAATCCATCCAGAGCTTCAAGTACTTGTGTCGTATCATCCTGGCCTGCGTCCATCTTGCAAAGCTTCAAGCTGCTGCTGCGTATGAGGTATGTTGGAAAGAGGGATATACAGTCATTAAGTGAGAGCAAGAATTGGTTCTCCAGCAACAGGGCATCATCGAATGCTGAAATGCTACTGGCCGCAGTCGGCAGGGCCAGTGGTACGACAGAAAACAACAGTCAAGCCTTGATGGCCACTGAGTACTGAGATCCTGAGGTTACCGCAGACTGCAAACCAACCGCGTCACCCGAGTCATCGAGAGGCCTTGAATGGCGCCCCGCTCATCGCCCAAATGGGAAAGGCCGAGAAAAGGCGGTACGCGATGTCATGGACCCTCGCGCTAAAAACTTGTTAAAACTTAATAGTACATCGGTAGTACATATATCAGACCGTTATAAATGCATTCCTTTTTTGAAACCATAAAAAAAAGAGCACACACGCATATATGTTCTTCTGCAGCTTTTGCTCCGGTAGCAGGTTGCTTTTGTACGCGGAGAGCGCTTTTCGTACCATACCTGGGTCTAGTGCTGGTAGAACCACCGCAGAAACGAGAAGACCGGTCATCATCATTGAGAATCGACAAGCTGAAATCCCACCAGTGAAGGAAAATGTCACGATCCCATATCATCCATGACGTAGCTACGTCGATTCTGACTTACTACAGTATCAACATGATCAGCAGTATCAATAGCATCCAGGCGTTCGTCGAAGTGAATTTCGGTTGGCGAGAACTGTGTGGGATTGTCCATCTGGTGCCGCAGCTGGAGAAGCACGCGACTCGCCAGCATGGAGTGTAGCACTCTCGTTAACCTACAAGCGATTGAAGTATGGTCAGTGATGGTATACGTTTATCCAGCCAGGGATCAGACTTCTCCAGCAACAAAAGAGCGCTGAAATATTCTGAAACATAACAGTTGGGAACCTACGAGAGTGTGACTACGCGCGCGTTTGGCTGAAGGATATCGGCGGCACGGGGTTAGTTCTCAAAAAGCGGTGGATTGTGTACATTACAACTCACCGGAAATATAGCGCTGAAGACGATGTTTAAGATCGACAACACTGCACAAGTGGTCAATGCTATTTCCACGTTGAAAATATAACTGAAGCGCGCACCAAACAGGAATAGGTAGTAAACGCTCCCTGTTAGAATGCAGAGTTACTAAGTATTCATGGAAATAATGGGGTGGTAGGTTTACCGTCACGATACACAACATATTCTAGCCTCGATACGTGCCCAGTTCGGACTGCCAAAGGATCAAATGTGAATACTTCTAAGCCATCAAAGGACAAAGGCGACGCACACGAGTTGATTCCAGGAATCGCCACCAGAATTAAGCAAACTGACACAAGTAACGCTTGAGGCAAAGAATAGCAATAGTGGATAGAGGAAAAACGCACTCATATCCCAGATGAGAAGTCCCAGCCAGCACCAGACCACCATCAAATTATCACTGAGTATGAAACAGCCCTGAAAATTAGGAAATGGTGGGATATCAAGATCTGTGTTTGCATGATCAACGTCGGTTTAGGGTTCAACAAGTCAAAGGTGCACCAACACCGAAGATCACTGATATAATAATATCCTGCGATGGATGCCGGAATCCACACGCTTAAAAACCCTACTGGAAGAGCGATGGCGAATGTTGGGTTACGGTTCCACAGAGCCCAAACGCGAACAGTGAGAAGTACTACATAGAATCCAGATTTAGTTCGAGAGTCTGCTTACCACGCTATAGATAACTGACGCACTTTCAGAAGCAATGGCCCCCGTGAAGGTGAGGACTTGGAATATAAGTTCCGATACACTTGGCCTATTTTATGGGTAAGAGGAACTTACTTCCAGTCCCGACCGTTAGAGTGTGGCATTGGGTACTTGTAAGGTTCCGACCCAAATGACCTAGTTTCGGAAGAGAGAAACTCATTCAAATGAGAAAAAGTGGCTAATAGATCGCAGAACCAAAGCGCTCACGATATAATGTTAGAAGGCCTGCATCGCAGAACGGCAAATATCGTTGGAAGAGATATATGATTTTGATCACACTCGACTTCTTTCTCCAAACCAGTTGAATTTCCATCCCGAGGGTAAGCATGTAGTCGTACAAGAAGATCGTCGTAGCCGCCACTGCAAGTTCTCCGGTAAGTTCAAGAACCGATACGCTCCAACTTTTTGCACACCTTCAAGGTACTATTTGACGTGGATTAGTTAATCACTGTAGACACGAATGCATCGATTGATTGAACTTACCGATAATACCCTCCACGCTCTCAATCCGTAGAGAATTTCACGTAAGATTGTTGGGGGCGGCCCACTAGAGAACATTTCGAGGGGCACTCCGGGGGCATCCCAGGAAAACCTCTCTGGCCATCCATCACACCGTTGGTGCTGAGGTTTCAGTGATGTTTGAGTCGGAGGCAAGGATGGCCACAGGCGGGCGTGGGGCCACCTTGATTGTTATATCTTGATACAATGGCTGCAAATTTCAAATCGTCGACCTGGAGATATTGTGGCTCGTGGCCGTCATCGGGTTCCTGGGGAACATAGGGGGTCATCCGTGCCGAGTTGAAACCATCTCCCGGGCCCGCGAAGGTCTTTTCGAATTTGTATCCGATACGGACACAGAGAGTATTGTCTTTGTACTATTGCAATAGAAGAAGTACACGCAAAAGACTCCAGAGTCTGAAACAATGGCATAGTTATGCAGTAAGAAATTGTTTGTGTAAGTCAGCTCAGGAGGTCCTTCGGGTATTATTTAAATATGTTCCTCTAAAATGAATCAATTTCGGCGTCGTTGTCGGATACATATGAGCAAAATTATGAGCAAACAGAGCCAACCAGTTACCATGATTGGCCAATGACAAGAGTGACGTCGTCATGAGGCGTTATGCGCCAATGCCCATGGCCCCAGATGATGTAGTCAATGTATGTAGTTTCAACAAGCTAAGTCAGGCTCGATGACACGAGACGACAGTCGCACAAGCCATGATCGGAAAATGCAAAAATGCGGAACAGCAATGAAGACATATTGATGTCAAACGGTCGTTTGCGCCAAGTTTTCGCGACGCGTGAAAGCGCGTCAACCGTGGCACGAGGCCGTGTGATGACAATTGGGCATAGATTTCATTATAGAATACAGGACAAGCGCCCGAAGCCATGCGAAGAGTGGCACAGTATGTTGAGTGCTCCACGTTTAGCTGGGCTTAGCTGCACGTATGTATCATTAATACATACACATGCTTTCGATGCGCTGCGTAACTGCGTTCCAAGCAATAGTTGGCATTGACATCATATGAATGTTCTTCGACTCGCGCTTACCATCGTGAAGAAAAATGTTTTATATCTTACGAAGAACGCGACTCAATTAAAGGACGCAGGTTTTCAAAAAAAAAAATTAACCATGATTCATATTGCAGCATGGGCATAACGAGTGGAGGAGATACACTATAATACAATAATAATGCCGAATAAAAAAACTAAGTCTAAAAACGCCCTCCTATGATCGCTCTCCCCTTAGTCTGCGAGCCAAAGCGAGATCTTTGGGCTGGATGGTGACACGCTTAGCGTGGATGGCAGCCAAGTTGGTATCTTCGAAGAGCGAGACAAGGTAAGCCTCGGCGGCTTCCTGGAGAGCCATGACGGCGGATGATTGGAAGCGGAGATCAGTCTAAATAAGAAATTAAGTTAGAAAAGATCATCTAAGTGAGTCATCGCAAGTCAAGTACCTTGAAGTCCTGAGCGATTTCACGGACAAGTCGTTGGAAGGGGAGTTTGCGGATGAGCAACTCAGTTGACTTCTGGTAACGACGAATTTCACGGAGAGCGACAGTTCCGGGCCTGAAGCGATGGGGCTTCTTGACACCACCAGCGGCGGCCTGGAGAGGATGAATAAGCACGATGCCACAGATGAAAAACTATCAAGGTCAACGTACGGCAGTCTTACGCGCCGAAGACTTGGCTGCGAGTTGTTTACGAGGGGCTTTGCCACCGGTGGACTTGCGGGCGGTTTGTTTGGTACGAGCCATTGGATGTGTTGGTTAAGGTGGTGTTTGGTAGTGGTGGTGGTGAAAAGTGAATGGGGGTCCATTACCCAAAGTGGGCTCCATTATATACAAACGCGATCGCGTTTCCCACGTGACTCACCGCGCCTCTAAAGATCAACAAACGAGGAAATGCTGCACAGCCACATTCACTCTTATATAACGAAGCCTGGAATGACCGTGGCTTGATATCTCGCTTTCACCACCCACCACAACCATCAACACAGTTTTTATTATCCTCCCTCCCCACCAACCTATTAAATCAACATGTCTGGACGCGGAAAAGGTGGAAAGGTGCGCTTTATTCATTTCTACTCAACTTGGACAAGTTCACTTACTTGTGGCATTTTAGGGACTCGGAAAAGGCGGAGCCAAGCGCCACCGCAAGATTCTTCGTGACAACATCCAGGGTATGTATCATTAACTACTTGGATCGTATCTCAGTTGACATTGGCTTCAGGTATCACAAAGCCCGCTATCCGCCGTCTCGCTCGTCGTGGAGGTGTGAAACGTATCTCCGGTCTCATCTATGAGGAGACCCGTGGTGTTTTGAAGATCTTCCTCGAGAATGTGAGTGCCACGAACAATTCATCCATCCTGATGCTCATCTCTTCCTCCAGGTCATCCGCGATTCTGTAACATACACAGAACACGCCAAGCGAAAGACAGTAACAGCCCTCGATGTCGTCTACGCTCTCAAGCGATCAGGACGCACTCTCTACGGTTTCGGTGCTTAATTGCGCAGGGTTTAGGGTTTCTTTTTCGCTATCTTATTTGTTTGTTGTATATTGTACTATCATAATCTCATTTTCTTTCACAACTGCATTCTATGAGATTCGAGGCAGTTTGTTCTCATCTAAGAAATGAGTTCCGAGTATTCAGTCTGTTCTGTCGTCGTCTGCGAATGCAGTGTCAATTCAGTTGTGGAGTCCTTATGAGTCGGTGTTTTTGCACCGAGGTCCGCGGTGTCCTACACATGTGACAGGATGCTTGGGCCATCTCACAGAGCCACTTCCGTCGCTCTCTGTCCTAAAGGCGTGTACGTCAAACGCCAGAATACAGAAATAGAGTAGAACAAAAAGACCGAAGAAATCATGCAAGAAACGAATGTTGACAATTTATGTACAGGTTCTAAACAAATTAGATTATTTACATGAGTTGCAAGGTGAGTGGGGTAGTGCGGTATGCGCGTGTAGTGTTAATAAAGAATCTCCAAGAGCCAGACAAACAGTAATTATTATAGCCACGCGGCCCTTCTCTCCGCGTTGATTCTCTCGTTTTCAGCCAGGTATTCGTCCCAATGAATATCCCGCTCCTCCTGCTGGGGCTTCTCCTGCTCCTCGGGCAGAGCCTGCTCTGGCTCATGCCCCTCGTCCTCGTCTTTGTCCTCCTCCCTTTCACCCTCTGCGCCGCCGGTCGCAGGGACAGGAGGCGCCTCCACCTTTTCAGGCTCATGGTTCCGCAGCCTCATCTCTACCAAAAACTCCTTATCCCGAACGGCTTGGGACCAAGAGGATAACATAGCATATAGCTTGATCGCAGAGCGCATACCGCCCGCGAAGATAAATACCGTCGGGTACACATGCATGACTATAAAAGGAAAAATGGGAGTAGCGGGAGAGGAGGAGCAGGTGGGTTGGTTAGTTGTTACGACGCGACATGGATGCATAACCACGTACATATGAATCGATTGTCTACGCTGATCTCGGGGAGGAGGTATTGTAGCCCGCGGAAGACGGCGCCAGGGAACAAAATCATGGCGAGCAATCCACCGCCCAACGGGCCAATCACGTCTTTTGTGGCCCTTATTGGGTCAGGCCGGGTCCAACCATGCGAAGCAATCTATTTGAAAGAAGGTCATCAACATAAGAAATGGCAACACAAAGAACAAAAAAGGAAAAAGGCGATAATGGCAACAGCGACTTACACTCTGCAACCCTCGCGAAATCCGACTTGGCGGCAGACGCTGTGACATCATCACAATCTTCGAATAGAGCAGTCCAAGGGCCCAAAGATCGACGATACGTATCCTCGGCACCATGCTCGGATCGATCGTCAACCGAATGGGGAGGATGATGTACAAATCGATCACGAGCGCCAACAGCACCGGGATGACGATGCCCAGGAAGAACACCATATACGCCGTCTTCGCGACCCACAGCAGCCCGCGCTTGAGCACGAGCACATGCAGGTCAGCGCGCGGGCCTTCTGCACTCCTCCGCTGACGGCGCTTGTCCAGCCGGTCGACCGCTTTGGCTGTGAGGTAGCACACCCAGACGAGGTAAAAGCCGATGATGAACGAGTATCCGTCATGCACCTCGCGCGCTGTGAACAGCCTGAAGAAGCTGCGCCCAAGTTGAACAGGTAGAGCAACCGTGAAGCCTAAGACGATGGCGCCAAAGATCCAAAAGATGGCGATGAACGTGATAATACGCCAGCGGAAGTGTGGTGGCATGTAAACAATCATGTAGTCGTCCTTGATCGACCTCTTGGCCTTCTCCGCTTCGGCATTCTGCAGATCCATGAGCTCCCTGTTAGCGTCGTCCACAGGTTCGCCTTCGGGCGTAACGGCGACCGTCGCGCGCATATCTCTAGGCAGCGCCAGATTATCAGTCGCCGGGACGCGGCGGAAGGTGCCATCTGCATGGTCGTCGTCCATCACAACAAGGATGTTCCCTCGAACAAAGTTCTCTTTCCAGTTCTTCGGGGTGAATTCTTCCTCAGGATACCGTCCACCAAAGAAATACGAAGTGAGACGCAGACGTGTCGCTATGAACTTCCACACAACGGTCGTGAATGCTTGATGGCCTTCTTCGGCCGGAAATAGTGCATGGTGTAAGGCAGGACAAGATGTAGGAACAACAGGTCAACAGGCACGTTCGATAGCGGCTCCCTAGAACATTAGATTATAGGCTCAGAAACACCGTTACACAGCCCATTTATAATGAAGCACATACCGATTCTTCCACCTGAAAGGCAAGATGGACTTGCTCCCCACGACGAGCAATGCCGCAACGCTGCCAACAACGCAAGCGACCACGAACGAGTACATCAGACCGCTAATACTGATCTTGCGCAGCTGCGTAAGCGTCGGACGATCGAGAATGTCCCGTATAGGATGCGAATTCTGGTCTTGAGGATCCTTAATAAACCACATCGCTCCGGGGCGCATGACGCTCCGACAACCCGATAGAAGTACGGCAAACGAGTACCTGCAAATTGTTTACACACGTAAGTTCGGAAATTCGACAAGATATTGAAGGTTTAGCGTACATAAACATTGTCCCTGCAACCCAATGGTAGAACATGGCCGTGAGCGGCGCCGAGTAGAAGAACGCAATGCGCGATTGCAGATTGGCCTCTGGGAACAGCCACACAGTGCACAGATCCAGCACAATACCACAACCCAGCGGGAAAATGACCAGCTCGATGAAAATGAACGCCGCGACCTTTTATGCAACACATTATGAGAAAAAGGCGTTGTAAAGTAAGAATAAAAGGACAAAATACCTTCAAGACAAGCAGCTGCTGACGAACAGCATTCCTGACGGCGACACCCGCCGATCTCGCGTTTCCAACAGTCAAAATATTCAAATAAAGCAGCACTAGTATGCAGACCACGCAATACCCAAGGAACACGGCGAAGAGGCGATTTCCTGGGCCGTTGCCCAACGCCAGCTTGATCCAGGATTCCTGGGCCTCGGTGGTAACGGTCCTGACCTCTCGCCCGACGACTTCGAAGTATGGCTCGGTGAATCCTAGATAATCTGGAAGCGCCGCCAGGAAGTCGGTAGTCGAGTTGGAGGCGGGTATGGCTTCTGCTGTCACATTTGAAGGGGACGACCATGCAGATAGCTGAGCGAGGGGTTTGTTTAGCAGGTCTGCCGATTGATTGTACTACAGAGAAGAAACAAACGAAGTATGATTAGTTGTTGCTCTTCCGAAACAAAAACAAAACAAAAGGATGGCAAAGAACGACATACCATTTTCATCGAGAACTCTGAGATACCCGAGCTTGTACTCTTGCCTAACAAGTTGCCGACCGTGACCGAGGCGAGGAACATGAAAACACTCAATATTCTGCCGAACAGCCGTCCGATGCGAGGAAGCATGACGCGCATGATGATGAACACCACGGCATCGACGAAGGGGTCTGTGACGTATCGCATGGCTCGTATAGGTAGATGTAGGACTTGTAGAAGTCGACGGGGGTCCAGCTTTATTATAGAAAGACTGAATGAGTGATGTGTGAATATGAAGATGTGTGTCGACGTACTGTTAAGAGTGCAGTCGTTTTGCCGATTGTAAAAGGTACCCATATGCCGATGCCAATGGCAGTATCCAGAACGAAAATCATCAAAGCCGCCTGTACGACAAATTCCAACATAAGAAATAGCTTCAAACGCAATAAGAATAACAACTTACATTTTGGAACACACCATAAATAGGACCTCTCATTCCAATAGCTACAATCCAGATGTCAACAAACCTCAAAAAAAAAAACATGCAAAGCAAATAGCTTACCTTCCATCACGCCTTCTAAATCGTCTTCAGCGTTGCCCTCTGCGTCTTCCTCCAACAATCCTGCACCGTTAGGGTCTGCATTCACAGCCGCATCACCAGGAACACCAGGTTCACCCCACTGGATTACCTGCACGCCCGGGGCGCTGCCGGTGCCGCAACCGCCTGTTGTGGCTGCTGACGTTGTTCGTCATCGTCCCACTCAGCCTCGTCGTCATCATCATCATCAAACAACCCCTCCCCAACATCGTCGTCATGGACATCGTGGAACATTTCATCCCCATGTTCCTCCTCCTCCTCTTCGAGCTCGGCCTCCACACCACGACGTCGCAGAGGATGCGGCCGGCGGTTCCGGCGTCTCTCTTCCAGCTCCAACTCCTGCTCATCGTCGCGATCATCCTCTTCGCCCTCCTCCTCCGTGTCGTCAGACTCGCTCAGGTTCAGCAGCCCAGGCGGCATTTCGTGCTCCGCCTCCATCGCGGCCTGGAAGTATCGATTGCGCTCGGCTTCCATGTCCACGTCAGAGTTGGACTCGGACGACGCGTCCATGTCGGCGTCGGAGGCTGGCATGGGCTGCTTTCCTCGTCCTCTCTCTCTCTCTTCTTCTTCTAGTTCTTCTTCCTCCTGATGCTGGTCGCCGCGCCGTTTAAACCGACGCTGCGCACCCCCATATCCCTCCTCCTCGCTCCCAGAATACTCGCCCGCGTACCGCCGTCTCTTCGGTGGTGTAGAAGTAGACGCGAACGGACTGCCCTCGTCCTCGTCTTCCTCGTCGTCGTTTTCCTCCTCCTCGCCATCTTCCTCCTCCTCGTCCGTGTCCCCTTAGCGTTCAACGGGAAATAGCCGGGTGCCGTCGACGGCCCCGCCCACGCCTGCCCCCTGCGCCTCGTTTTGCAATTCCTCGGGGGCGCGGTACGTCGACATGCTCGGCGAATCGAGCGACGTCTTGCCGGGAGAGAACAGGAAGGGCGAGTTGTGTCCGGCCTGGGGGAGCGGGGCCATGGGAAGAGGGGGCCGAGCTAAGCTTGTGCTCGTGCTCGCGCTCGCTTGTGGTTGCGGTGGCGGCTGGGCAGGATAGGGCGGTGTGGTGTTCGTCTCCTCCCCATCTGCGCAGCGAAAATGGGATGTCGCCGCTGGGTGGCTGGAGAGTGACGGATGGGAAAGGTGAATGTGGTTCATCTCCCGCTGCTGCTGCTGCTCCTCCTGTTCTTGTTGCAGTTGGTAGTGGTGGTAATGACGACGATGACGATGACGATGAAGAAGAGGTGCTCGGTCCAAAGAAGGATGGTGGTGGTGCTGAGGACGTACTAGCAGATGGGGCAGAGGCGTCGTCGGTGTTGTGTGTCGCTGGTGGATCGAGTGGAATGACAAAGTCAAAGGTGTTGTGCAATTCCGCGACCTCGAGTTCAGGAGTGGGCGGACGGGGATACTTACGACGGGTGGCTTGCGCCCTCGCGACGTGTCGGTGGAATGTCTTCCGCTTCAAAGCCTCTATTTCAAACTGTGGGCCACCATCTTCCTCTCGACCAGCCGCGTTTCGCAGATTGTGGGTCTCGTCGCCTAGTGAATTTCTGGCTTTGTTCTTTTCTTCTTCCGCAGCCGTCGATTCGCAGCATCCGCGATCTGCGCGTCTGTATGCCAGCGGTCGGGGTCCATTGCGATCTCTGGGTCCAAATTGTGTCGCATGGCATTGAGGGCACGCATGGCTTCAATCTGCCGCTCGTTCAGCGCCGCCCGCTCTCTATCACGCTCGCGGTTCGCATTTGCGACGTCGTTCAGCGGTACAAGGCGACGAACCAGCCCAGGCTGCTGCTGCTGTTGTGCCGCAGCAGGTTCCTCCGGCAGCTCCTCTTCTTCGAAGACACCAGGACGGGCGTTCTGCGAGATCCATTCGCGGAGGAGAAAGACGGCGACGAATGTGAGGACGATGAGCGATGCGATGATCTGGCCGGTGAATATGTCTGCTGAGAGCGCCAGCCATGCAGGATGAGAGGAGATTTTGGAGAAGACGTTCTTCGAAGGCGGGGCTGGGGCCTCGTAGCGGATTTTGTTGAAGAATAAAGTGGATTCTGTTGATGGAGGTTTTGGACGGTCGCTTATCCACCAAGCGCTAATAGAAGCTGTCAGTGACGGGTAGTGTTGAAGCTCGGAATGTACGTACGCAGACTCGCCCATTGAAAAGTACATTCTCCATGTCCAAACTGTCACCCATGGCAGAACACCCAGCCAAATGGCAGCAACAGCTATGCCCCGGAGAACGAAAAGAAGTGCAAAGAACACTTGTTGTAGGAGCCTTCGGATGAGGAGGAGTGGCGGGAGTGATGAAGGCATATCCGAGGCATACACTTGACAGAGCACAAGATTAGCACACAACGCCCATAGAAAGTGACAGGAATAGATATACATACCTTTTGTAAATGAGTAGGGATGCTTGCAGACATCGCAAGTCTTCTTCTTGCTATGGGCAAGCCATGTTGTCAGACTATGTGATAGCAATCAACTGGTTGGTTCAAAGGGTCAGATTCAGTAGAATTTGTAGCTCACCAGTCTTGATGAATGTAACGAATGGTGCCCGAGCATTTGCAAGGATGGAAGAGGGGTTGGTCGGGCTCTGCCGGTGCACTGCAGATTCGACATGTATCTATAGGGAGGTAAGGTATCTAGATGAGTGCTAGAAGACAAGACATGGACATGCACGGTACCTTGTTCATCAGCTTCTTGCATAAATCAAGAACTGAGCGAGAGGCCCAAAGAGTAGTGTGAATAGAGAGTGGTCAAATGTTAGTCAGACAATCCAATTCCAAGCTTGCGGACGACCGTCTTTTCTCCAAACACGTGGCTGTATCCACCCGTGTATGTGTGTATTCCTTTTCCGGTCCACTGTATGTAACTTGAAATTTTAATTCTTATCTATAGCAGAGTGTACTTGACAAGGACTACGCTACACTAGCCACCACAAAACCTCTCGGCGTATTCAAACCCTTTTTTTTGCATCTTTTGTCGCTTTGAAGAGGACCCAAGCCGATTGAAAGCCGAAAACGTGGGACTCACTTACTATGTGGCTGTGCTGGGCGCTGCTGGGCGGTTATTTTGAATCTACTCAAGTTGACCCCCTCAACATCACAAACTTGTTGCAACTGACTACAAATACATGTTTACTTTATACTGTGCCCCCGAGAAAGTATAGCTCTTTAATATTCCTGAAAGCTGCTATCTGTTTATTCGCGTCGTGTGCCCCGTGCCCCGCATGACCTCGACAAACGTCAACCATTCAAATTTCACGAGAAACGGCATCACGTTCATTTGCCTTCGGAGAACTTGACAGGGTCGGGAACTTCTCTGATGCACGCCTACATGTGAAGAGGGTTCTCCCAACATTATCTTCTGGTCACGAACCCCCATGAGGTGAGTAGTTTTCTGCAGCCATATTATCCCGTTCAACCCAACAAGGCCCATCTCTTCTTCAAGATACCGCTCGCGGGTTGCCAGAGCTCCTCAACTGCATACGTAACGTCTTAGCATCGTACGACAAAGCCAACGAAGATGTTTCAACGGCAAGGCTCCTGCCGCAAAGAACAAGATACCAGAATCAATCCTTTCCCTTTGGTAGTACCTACACGCAATATCACCAAGCCTCCACGAAATCCAACAACTTCGGAGGCCCAACAGCCCACAAATGGCCACCAGACAAACTTCGCACCTCATTCGCCTCGTGATGATACCAAGGCAATGTCTGTCGCATCTTCGGCGACCCAGGCGACCCTCGAGCCGCCACAACAGTCCTGGCATACAACGCTAACGGCAGGGGGTCAGATGTTCTCTACCAGACCTCGTGCAGACACTTCAACTTCAAAACACAGTCGCTCCTTCAAATCAATGGATGAAGGGAGTCCTTTACCCGGTAATCTGCCACCCTCGTGAGTGCCCTTTTCATATCCACATCTTCTTGACGGTGGCTAAATTTGAATCTTACACCTGGAAGCTATAACAATATCCCTATCCCTGATGTCGCAATAGCCTATTCTTTCTCCCAAATAGGCACCAGTAACGCCATGTTTGTTGTCCCACGGCAGGGTGCTGTGGACACCAGACCTCTTTACTATGTTTCCGTCGGCCATGAACCTTTCCTTCCGACATGTCTGGTGACATCTATATTCAGAGGGTCCAGTGATCAAGATACCTACGTCGGTAGCTTTCAGTAAGTCGAACCTCAAACACGCCCCTCGGTGAGACAAGCAACTAACCTCCTTGGACTTAGCACAACGTTGCTGCAGAGCGACAATTCCGGACAAGCGATTTCTATCCGTGGGTCTGAAGGCAGGCAGTCGGATGTATTCAAGCCGGGAACGAAGAAGAAAGGCAACGTAAGCGGTTAAAATTTTACAGTTTCTGGTTTCTGGATTTGAATGATAATGATTTCGTATGATAGCAAACATTCGATTGGGGCGACGGAACTATGACCCGGATTCGATTGCAGTGGACGTGTCCTAATTGGCCTTCTGCGGGTACATTCATTGTGAGTTTTTGTCATGTGTTCATTATTCGCTTCGGTAACGTGGGTGTGTTGCTGATTCTGTTCCAACTCAAAAGTGTCGCAACCCAGTCAATAATCACGTATACGCAGAATACAGCGTGTCTAGTCGCCGACTGGAACCGAAGGAGAACCCATTATTGACCGTCTTGCCGATTGGTCATTCTGTATTTGATGATCTCGTCCTCTCTATCCTACTCCTAGAACGCCGGCGACTGTTGTTGCTTTCTGATACTGGTCCCCACAATCCATTAAGCAAGAAGAATTAATAGACGATAACGATCAAAGTGCACGAAGGATAGCTGTCCTGGAGACAACTGCGATGATTTTTTGAAACATAGATATCCTGGATCATCAGAAGATGATGATGATTCAAATGTCCTCAGAGGACCGTCTATTCTCTTATTTATCTTGACACTTCGCACAGCACTCGTCGCATCCAACCCGCTTCACAACGTTGACTCATCGTTTTGTCAAGGAACCTAAGTACTTTCGACGCATCCGTGTCTCTGAGCGTCATCGTCGGCGTTGTGAACCGTCCGCTATCGTCCGGCCATAGAGAAGCAAATTGCGTGAACTTCGGTCTGTTCTTCGAGTTTGACAATACTGCTCATTAACCTCCAATATTTGCAATTGATATAGACCAAACTGATCATCATCATCATCAGCCGCATCCTCCCTGATTGTAAGTCGGTTGCTGGTCATCTATACACATGGGACTAGAAAGTCAAAACTGAGAACGGTCGTGGCTTCTGTAATTAGATGATCAATCTATCAACTCTTGAGAAACTGCAAAAATCAGCCAGCCGTGACACATGCATAGCACTCAGACACACTGAATCTGTGATTCTATTCTGTAAGTGCTCGAATAGCCCAAAAGTGTTATTCCCATCGCAATTTCTATTTATGTTACAGTCCAATTTCGTAGAGAGGCTTGCTGGAAACCATTTGAAGTATATACGCGAAACCCGAACCCGGCGCTGCCTGATCCCCTATATGAGGGTTGACGAGTTAGCAGCTCCAGTCAGCACGTTCTGCTGTGTTCCTTATCGACCCGAGCTAGCTCTGACTCACCACCGCGAAAATGGAGCCAGCTGCCTTGCACACGACAAAAGGGCGATCCTCCGTTTCGTTGGAGCAAGTCGACACGACCATTGCGGCGGCTTACCCTTTCCCCCCTGTCGCCGATGCATTCCCTGTCATCTCCATACTATTCCGGGCCGTCGTCGGCAGCAGTAGTGCCCATTTCTCCGCTTGATGGACATCCTCCTTCGTAAGTCATGCATAACTTGACACCGATTTCAAAATCATTGACTGGAGCTGACTGAATCATAAAAAATGGCCGGGTTAGGTATGATAATGCGCTCCTTTCAGGTGTACCCCTCGCGTATTCGTTTTCGCTGCTTGGCACCAGCGCTAGCGCGATGCTGCTTATCCCGACCCATGTGGAGTCCCCGGCGGGTGCCCAAGCTTTATACCATATTTCAATCGGGCACGATCCTTTCATTCCGACGCACCTCGTGACTTCTGTCGTCAAAGGATCTAATGACCAGGGTCTGTATGTAGGAGGGTTCAAGTGAGTTGCACTTTTCTGGATTTCCTTTTTTCCCTTGAACCATTGCGTTATACATCTGAACAAATTGCTTGCTGATTCTTTTCTAGGACGGCTATATCTATTCCAAACCACCCACAGCAGCCTGTATTTATAAATGGAAGTGAATATAAATTAATGGATATATTTCAAAAACGAAAAAGAAAAAGGGATCTGTATGTTTATCATCGCTGTCTCTGTACGCCATTGTGGGAGAACTTGAGCTGATAGATATTGGCTATTTCAGCAATGCTTTAGCTGGGGGAACAAACAGGTTTTTAATATGCAATGGACGTGTCCTCATTGGCCGTCAGCCGGGAAGTTTACAGTAAGTGCTTGCATATGGACATAGATTTCGTGCATGGGGCCCTTTCTGAGAAAATTTCTGTCCGCTGTAGTGCCACGATCCAGCCGATGATAACCGCATTTTTGCGGAGTTCTGCGTCTCTGCGAGCCTCGCGACCAACAGTCCTCGCGCAGAGCCCCAGCTGATAGTAATGCCCATCGGCCAAACGCTTCTCGACGACATAATAATATCGATCTTGCTCCTCGAGCGACAACGGCTTACTGCGGCACTTGACACTAACGAAGTGCACTTGGAAACCCGGAAAACGTCGTCGCCAGATAGAATCGTGGAATAGTAATCCGGGAAAGGTCCCGATCCCAGGCTCTGTAGGTTTGAACACGGTGAAAGAGACAGGATTTATTATTTAAGTTTGCTGGCATACGTGTATTACTATAGCAAGATCCAATTGCTCTGGTTTCGCTTGGATATGTCCAGGATCAAATTTCAAGATGCAATAACAAAGATTTGTCTGAAATCTTGGAGCTGCTACGTTTTTTTGTCGTTAAAGGTCAAGCCAGGCTGCGGCTATAGTCTTTTATAACGCTGACAACGCCACGGTGCCGTTTATCCGACTTCAAGTATGTTCACTCATGAGGGAGTTGGAACTTGGAATCGCGGTGGGCTAAAAACGCTTTCATCGACGGCGTCTAAATTTGACACTTGGATATTTCTTGTTGCTTTCGGAGAGCGTCTAATATTGATAAATGTTTGATATAACTCTCAGTAGATTTACATAGTCTCTTTAAGTCGACCAGTATTCTCAAGTGTAATCAGCCAAGCGTCGCCTCCTCAAATGGTACTTTTACAGTTTTGTCGGGCTGTGTTTGTGCTATGTTGTTGTTCGTTGGTCCGTCCATCAGATTATTTTAGGGTATGCGATCTAAGCATCGCACTTCATGATGAGTAGTCTAGTAGTAGACCGCATAGTTGTAAGAAGTGATTAACTTAATAAAGCCTTAAGACTTTGCAACACGATGGGAGGGAGTCAAAGCCTAAAGTCAAGATCAGTGGCTCTGATCGTTGATAACCGACAAACCCGGGTTACGAACGCGAGCGCCGAGAACTTACAGTTACTGTTCGTTGCTGCCTCCACGATCAGTAATACACTGCAAATGTACATATTGATATTCGTACAAACGATTTCTTGTCGGGTGGGGCCTTTGACTGGACATTTTCTCTCACTTTCAGCCACCACATACTAAACTTTCAGGCGTCAATCACTATGCCGTTCTTCTCTGGCTATCGGCGTTCCCGCGAACCTGAAGGTTCAGGACATCCAAGTTCCCAGGTTGCCGGCGCATCTTCTTCATCAAGCCCTGCCGCCCGTCCTGCACCATTATTACCAGAACAGAACGAGATGCCCGGATCCACAAGCGAGGTCACAATGACTTGGAACTTCGATGCATTGAACGAAGGGCAACAAGTCATCTTATCCAATGGACCAGGACAAGAAAATGCGGTGATTGTGAGTCCCCTAAACACATTATTCCATGTTCTGCTGATCAATACCCATCAAATCAGCTTGGAGATACGGTGAATGAGCCACCGTCGCCCATCGAGCCACCCCCAAGTATAAGCTTCTCAAAACCGTCACAAGTGAGATCTAAATTCTTTTGTTTTCTCTAGTTATGACGTTGCCCGGATTCCTTCATACCCGCTCACATATACATTCTCGAGCTTGGGTGGTAGCAGCAGTGCTATGATTTTGATACCGACGCTGGACTCTCCAGACACACGCCCGGTTTATCATATTTCAGTAGGCCATGACCCCTTTCTCCCATTCTGCTTCATAACTACTGTGGTGAGGGGAGGAAGTGGGCAAGGAGAATACGTTGGTGGATTCAAGTATGAAATCGTCTCCATTTGTTATGAACTTTGACGTATCAAATCTATAGGACACTCCAGACCTATCCCTCGCATATGGAAAGTCCGACACCTCGATCAGAAAGCGTAACCATCAGGGGATTTGAGTATTCAATGCCCACAATATTTACCAAAGGAAAAAGGAAGGGTGTGGTGCGTGTTTCTCCCGGAACATTTATTTCATATAAGCTCAACCAACCCCCAGAAACACTTTGATTGGGGATCGAAATTCAAATCCGATCGGCGTCTAACGTGGAGCTGTCCTGGTTATCCTATGGTTAACGTGTATACAGTTTGTATTTTTGTCAACTTGCAACATAACTATTCATAGCTTTCAAGAACTCACTTCTCCGTGTATGCTCAACAGTGCTATAAACGTGACGACGATACCAAACCTCTTGCTAGGTTCACTCCGACCGAGGAGCTGATGCAGAAGAACAAACCCTTCCCGGAAGCCAAATTAGAAATCATGCCAATTGGGCATGCCCGGTTCGATGATATCCTGATATCCGTGCTGATTTTAGAGCGAAACCGGCGTGTTTCATATTACTAGTACAGGATCGCCGGATCGGTGTGTGCAGGAGAATTATTCATAGTTATTTACTCTTAACATTTGCTGTCCTTTCGAAATTCGAACCGATCGTTCTGATAACTACTCAACTATTCAAGTGTGGCCACGTGCAAACCTTCGGGTAGCCTTGATCAATGTTTTCACTCAGCTTTGCGAATCAACTTTCGAAAGAGTATCCAGGACATCCAGAACATAATCGGCCTTCGTTCTCATCATCGTGCCTCTATCTAGTCCTGGTCTGAAGCATTCATTATATCGGAGAATGACTTGACTCACCTATGATGTTTCAATGACGGTCAAGAAATCAGCTCATCTGAGAGTTCAGAAGACAGGTTCTCCGAAGACGCCAGGTGGGAAACACGGAATAGTTCGTGTTCGGTATTCGATGATATGTCGGTGACCATGCTGCCATTGGAACGACACCACGGGTCGAGTTTGAGGGCCGGTTTGAAGGCAGGAAGATCCTCACCTTCAATGTAACTGTATGGAAGTAGCAACCACAAAGAAGCGATTATCGTTTACGTGATCAGTCCAGTCTAAATTCCCCTGAATTTGGAGACACCTTGGCCCGGGTGACCCTCTACACAACCGGATTCTGTGAGCATAATGGCGATATTCTGGCACAATTATCTCTATTGATTATCAACGAAGCATACCTTAACCATAAGATCGAAGCAGCAAAGAATCTCACTAACACATGCACATAAAACAGAACCACTCTACTCCCAGATTTACCCACTACATCTTTCTCAGGCGTAATGACAGCGTCCGTTCAGTGGTGCGATGCCGGGTATCAGTCATACTGGTAGAAGTCCGAGATGCACATGATGTCTAAATGCACTCGCATGAACACTCAGATATATTAAACGGGGAGACGGAAACCAGGATACACACAAATCATACTTATGAATTCGTCGACATTTCATCGAAATTAGCACATGGATGATCTATTTTTAGCACCTCACCTTCACACTGGATTGCATCGCAACGTTGTTTATTATCCGTGCACGAGCAGTATTAGTCCATTAACGGACACGGATTATTTCTAGTAGGGTGGGCAACCTGGCTCGAGACGCAATACCGGTGGTTCCGGTTGTCTTTTTGGGTTGGCCATGCGTACCTGCTGCATTCTTTCGACCTGCGATTCTCCTGTTCATCGGCATCACCGCAGGGGGGATCTTCTAGCTTCATGTGTTTCCCCAGACCATAATTGCTGTCCATGCGTCTATGGAAGATAAGGATGATCATACTCGACGATCTTCTATTCGGGAAGCATGAACAACGATATAAATAAGGACGTGGCAGAATGGGTGCTCGAGCTTCTCCCTCACCCCCAGCTGTCGACATTGGAGTTTCTTCTCTTCAATGCTGTGGTCTTCCATTTTACTCCTGGGCGTTGCCCAGCTGGCTACCTCCAAAGCACTTTCTCGCCGATGGGACGATGTTGCTGAGAAACACTCCTGGGTTGGGATTCCCAATGGGTGGCAACTCAAAGGATCGGCGGCCCCGAATGTCATTTTTGACCTGAAGCTTGGTCTGAAGCAGCACGGCATGGATGATCTCATTGCCAACTTGATGGAGACTAGTGACCCGGCTCACTCGAGGTTCGTTGTCGTCTCTGGCGTTTTGCTTATAATAAAACCAACATACCTACAGATACGCGCAACATTTGACAAAGGAGGAAGTAGAATCTTTCTTGGCTCCTCATCCTGACTCTCTTGGAGCTGTTGATGAGTGGCTGGCCTTCCATGGGATTGACACTTCGAAGACACAGCGCTCTAAGGCTGGTGATTGGATTACCCTTCGCGTCTCCGTCGAACAAGCCGAGCGTATGCTAAATACCAAATACAACGTCTATCAGCACGGACCTTCTGGCGAGCAAGTCATCCGCACTCTCAGTTACTCTCTCCCACAGGAGCTTCATTCACATATTGATGTTGTTGCTCCTACCACCTATTTTGGGACGCTCCGTAGCATGCGAAAGACAAGCTTCTTGCAGCCCGACGTCAAGCCTGTCAGTGATGAAGAAGCATTAGTACCCGGATCAAACGCCGCCGTTCCCTCCAGCTGTGTTAACACAATTACACCTACATGTCTGCGAGATCTATACAACACTTCCACCTACGTTCCACAAGCAGCAGCTACGAACAAGCTGGGTGTGGCCGGTTATCTCGAAGAGTTTGCCAATATCGCAGATCTTCAGGTATGTGCCCATTTAGATCTTTTGTGGATCTCTATGACCTATCTGCACATATTTTGAACCATCTTGGCACGTAGACGTTCTTCACCAAGTTCCGAACAGACGCCTTAGGATCGTCATTTTCCATTATTCAGGTTAACGGAGGTGGTAATAATCAGAACCAACCCGGTACTGAAGTAAGATTGTTCCTTCTGGATGTCATGGAAAGGCACCCTAACTGCATCGATCCCCTAGGCCAATTTGGATATCCAGTACACGACCGGTATCTCGTTTCCGACCCCCAATATCTACTACAGGTAATGCCTTTTGAAATAAATCTGGGCCCAACTCCCAAACAAATGCTTTATTGTCTAGTACTGCAGGAACTCCCCGTTTACTCCAGACAGCTTCACTACCACCAATACAAACGAGCCTTACCTTGATTTCTTGACCTTCTTGTTAGAGCAGAAAACTATCCCCCAGACCCTGACCACATCTTACGGCGATGACGAACAAACTGTGAGATCAAAGTGATTTTTCTAATACTCCTGCCTCATAGTTCCAATAGGTTCCTTTAGACTATGCGACAAAAGTCTGTAATATGCTTGCTACACTAGGAACTCTTGGAACAACAGTCTTCTACTCAAGCGGTGATGAGGGGTACGTTACCAGTCTACTATATATTTCATCGGTCATTCTAATACAGTGCCATACGACAGCGTTGGAGGAGGCGACTGCAAGACAAATGATGGCAAAAACACGGTTCTATTTCAACCAGCGTTTCCGGCATCGTGAGCAGAATCACTGACGTGCTGTTATTTGACATTCATGACGTTAATTATTCTGGTGCAGATGCCCTTTTGTGACTGCTGTCGGCGCCACTACCAGGATCAACCCAGAAGTTGCTATCAGTTTCTCTGGCGGAGGATTCTCTCGATACTTCCCCACCCCTTCGTATCAGACCACAGCTGTCAATACTTTTGTTAATGGTCTTGGAACTAAACTCTCCGGTTTATTCAAGTCAGTAGTAATTAAAAGCAGCAGTCGACGCAGTGACTCAGTTTATGACTTGTAGCAAAACCGGGCGCGCTTATCCCGATGTCTCCGCTCAAGGCCAGGGGTTCCAGGTCGTTATTGGCGGAAGGGTCCAGTCCGTCGCGGGAACCAGCGCTAGCTCCCCGGTATGTCGTAGTGAAACATCTCTCATGAATTAGTTGACTGAACCTTTCTGAAGACTGTAGCTGCAATCTTCTCCCTTTTGAATGACTTCCGAATCTCTCAGGGTAAAACCGCACTGGGCTTCATCAACCCCCTGATATACTCTACCGCAGCATCTGGCTTCAATGATATTACCTCTGGTTCCAACCCAGGATGTGGCAGCACAGGTAACGTCTGCTTTCTCTTTACAATGAGACGCATGCTGAACCGAATGTTCGAAAAGGATTCACCGCTGGAAAGGGCTGGGATCCTGTAAGTGATTATTCACTCATGCCTTCGGAAGTATTCTGACCGCAATTGAAAATACAGGTCACTGGACTCGGTACTCCTGACTTCTTAAAGTTGCAGAAGCTGGTTTGAGATCCAAGTTAGAGCAGTTTTTGTACAAGCTTCGGACATTTTCTGTTACTCTAATAAACCCAGTGTGAATAATCAAGCGAGTCTCGGTTTACAGTCGTTACGCACGGTATGTTGCCAGCGAGTTATCAAATTCGAAATGGTCATCATGACTTAGAATTATTAAATCCATCGCTAAATCAAATAGGTTATTGGTCCAAAACGGTAATTGTGATACTCGTCCATTTTGCGCCACATAGACGGGATAAAAATAAAACAGATGCTTTCAGTAAAGACCACACGACCACTCATATTTTGACCAAAAAATTCCGAGACTGAAGAGTAGTAAGAGGAGGCATATAATTTAATCTGCTTGTTCATGAAAGTCACAAGAGGGTAAGAAATATCCAGCTGATCATTTGAGGCAGGTGGACGTATATCAGTCAAGGTCAACCAGTCAATCATACGACATACCCCTGATTTATAAGGTCCTGAGTAAGATAGAGCAATGTGAGTTACATGTTATCTATAACAAACAATCGATTGTCTTGAGTAGCATCACTGACAAAAGATCATGAGATCAGGGATTGAACAGCCCGGGCCAAAGGTGCCTTCTTTGTCGGTGACATATATGTCAGAATGAGTTCAGCCTTCTGGTTTCCATACCTGGAGAGCTAAATGTATGCATCGTCTCAGGAATGGTCAGGAATGTATCTACACAAGAGCCATCGAGTCACTGAAGTGAATATCCGTACACCACGCATACGGCATGGAAGGTGACATGGGGAGGGCTCGCTCCATACATCGTATCGAGTTTCCACACGCTGCAAATATATGTTAAATAGAATGACAGATTGGGTCATCGTGAGCCACGAAACTCCCTAAAACTGAACAATGAGTGCGCGTACCATGACTTGTGACCAATAAAGCTCAACGACATAGTTTGAAAACAAGAACTACGTCGGACCAAGATCTAGACATTTCTGAAAATAGGAAAACGCTAATTGATTTTTGTCATTATGTTAAGAATAGAAAACAATACTATGTCATTAAATGTA
Organism: Psilocybe azurescens; assembly: GCA_023853785.1. Taxonomy (NCBI): domain Eukaryota; kingdom Fungi; phylum Basidiomycota; class Agaricomycetes; order Agaricales; family Agrocybaceae; genus Psilocybe; species Psilocybe azurescens. The sequence goes on along the minus strand of JAJIRX010000859.1, from coordinate 306,125 downwards.
GCACAGAAAAAGTTCTTCTAGACATCACATTTCAGATCATTGCTCATAAAGAGGGTTCAAAGTACCTTATCGCTTCAAAACCTCCCACACGGTTTATATAAAGCCTTCAATGATAGGCACCCAGAGTGGTTCCTATCTAATTTTTATTCGTTTGGTAGTTTTATGCATCGATATCTCAGTCAGGAGACCTGTGTAAGTCACTGACAGATGGGAGGACTAGTATGGACCCTGGCAGCCTGGCAGGATGGGTTTGCCATACTCTTACAGATCTAGATAAATGAACAGATGAGATTACATCGAGATGTTCAGCTTCCATTTCAGTTTGTCTCTTGTACGATTAAGTGGACGGTGATGCATGTGCTTCGACAGAGAAGATGAGAAACTCACCCACTGCGCAGTTTTTACTGATAAATCCTTGGTCAAGAGCTCATCATCGGGGTTTTGAAAATATAGTTGCAAACAAACTCAGTGCGTATATTACAGCTGGTTTCCTATTCTTTTTCGCAATGTTTGTAGGAAGCTGGAGCTAGCTTAATCAAAGTTGGCACCATATCATCGGGCCCCGTTACCTTGGACGTCGGAGTCATTCCACAGCTAACGGCCGTTCTGTTTGTGTCGTAAGTGTCCACAACTCCAAAAAGCATGGGATATAAGTAGTTGATTGAGAGGGGCTATGCTCGCAACGGTGGCCTTCGGATGGAGATCATGAGATGAATCGATACCGGCGTTTATTAAATGGCATTCGACAAACCATTCAATAGATACTCGTCTAAGAGATTCTCCTGCTCAGAGAAGACGGCTCATATTGGGCCGGTCATTGTTTCTGCGAATGGAGCTCCCGACTTAGCAAAGGAGTAGAACTGGACCCACCTGTAAGCCTGGCGCCCCAGTCTTACCACAGCCCCTTTCCGTATTATCTTATCTTCTACATTTACGTACACGTGACCGCGATCCCCAACCCATTCCTTCGACACCGACTTCTCTCTTACACATTATGCACCATACACACCTGTAGCCCACTCACTCGTTCTATCGATATATTGTGGTCCTGTCATTCTCCGAGTGACTCTCAGTGAGCCTGGTGACGCCAGGTTTTCACCACCGGATCCTTGAAGATACATTCAGTGTCATTGGTGAGCCGCTTGTCAGCCTCTCTATTTGGTATCTCTCGGAGTTTGCTAAGAAAGCAAAATTGAAGGACCGAAGAGCATTCTTTATGCTTCACTTTGGCTTATTACTTGGTATGAAGTGGTGAAATGAATGCTTACACTTGAAAGTTTCTAGTACGTATCATCAGTATTAGAATTGCTGGCGGTTTGTCGCAGACAAAAGAGACACTAGTCAGCATAGGTCGTATGCGACGCGCATGCCAGTGGATGCCCTCCATGAATGTTATATGTAGCATTTAAACGTTTAACAATTTGGCTTCCGTTAAGTTTATTTGCACTCGACCCCGATTCAACCCAATTAAGCGCCGAGTGTGCCGGGAAGCAATGCCGAATACGGCTCGCCTGAGTCACGAGGCAAAGAACAATCAGTATCGCGCCGCCGTAAGCCACTTGAACTAGAACCTTGAAGTCGACCTTTGAACACAATACAATGACGGTCAGCAAAGTATATATTCAAATCAGCTCTGTAATGCTTATTTATCCCAATAATTACAGGATCTTACATATTGCTATCTACATATGACTCGCAATGACCTTCTTGTTCTTGATACAATTGATACCAGTGAATACATGTCAGGGGAATTATCCGACGACGGTGCGGCTGCTCGGAATTAAACCTCATTATTGTCCGTCTTACCAAGTCATGGCAGACCTTGATATACCGTCACATATGGTTCCTCCCAATCCCGACGATTCAGACAGTAGTGTCGTTTTTCTAAATTTCTTTATCTAAATTGACGGTTTGACTATAGTGCTACCTTCACAGGTGCATCCTTCATATCCATACGGGAACCCAACTCATATAAAGCATCCCTCTTCTAAACCTCGACCCGGATACGACCCAACATCACGCGCTTTGTTTGAGGACATGGGCTATTCTGGTGGCGGGGTTAATGGTTCACTTCGTTGGCGCGACCTCGGTCTCAATGATTTGCTCCCAGTAGACGAGAATAAAGAGGAAGCAAGAAGAGCAATTCAAGCTCGTAAGATGGCTAGCGGCGCGTCAAATCACAATCCACAAGGACAACAACAACCTTATGCTCCTCAGGCTCAGCAAGACTTAATCAACGAGGAGAACGAGGAGGATGAAGAAGAAGAGAATGACGAAAATAACCACGAGGATTTCGAAGAAGAAGATGATGATGAGGAGGAGGAGGAGGAGGAAGAAAGTGAAGGAGACGAGGATTGAACTGGACCGCGAAGGTGTGTACATTTTACGCTGTTTTACATTTATATATATGGGAACTCGCCGAGGTAGATGCAAACTAAAATTCATGTAAATCTATATAATTTTATTCATCTCCCAGATATGACAGATTCAACTAAGGCGTCGCCAAAATCCTGCTGGAGCAGATCCTTAACATCGCTTTCATGCTCCACGGTCCACTCGTATGCTTCCAGCAATAACGTGTCGGAGAGTGGGATAAAGTGAGAGGTTAGGACGCGAATTATGTGTGTCACTCTTGAGATCGCCGTCCTTGTCGGTTCATTGATTTCCTGGTGCGGATGGGAATCATCAGAATTGATACAGTTGATTTCAAATGGAACCCCTACATCGTTTACGTTGGAGTACACTGCCTCAGCATCAAACCCTTCCTCTCCCTCTTGTTCGTTTTCTTTTACGTGTTTGCTTACCCAGATATAACCATTTAGTCCAAGTATAAGATCTACGCCACAGGGTAATGTCAGGAAGTGGGACTTCAGACGGCGCACTAGTATGGGGGGACCACAACTAGTTGACCATTTCGCAACTATTTCGGAGGACGGTCAGAACTTCCGTTGATATAGCAGCAGTATTCGGCACCTTCCCGTATTTCAAAGATCGTGTATGGAGGGACATGGCACCATCCGAGAAGAAAGCCTGAACTTCCGCGACCAACAAGTCCCCTTCCTCGAAGAAACCACGCATCTGAAGTTCATCGCTTTCCAATTTACGCCGCTACGTGAGATTCCATACGAAAGCAAACTGTCAATTTGAAAAAAAGAACGGTCATACAAACGAACTCACTTGTACGCCACCAGGCAAATTTACAGAAGATAACATGAGAACAGCATCCTGTCTTGAATGCGCATCGACTTTCCATCTTCGAGGTTGAACCTACCGATTGAAGATGTTAAGGACCGGAATCCGGTAGTTCCAAACAGAATCGGACATCGTACTTCCGTTATCCTTCCTACAACAAGATCCCCTACTTCGGGATTATACCTGAGGGTATCCAGACTAGTATGAGTTAGCAGCCAGAGTAGTTGGAACTGTGTTCTCACCGACTTCGGATAGCCCGGACGGTGATCAACTTATTTACGCGTTCAATAGTTCCAGCCACAGAAGCGATGACTTCCTCATTATCAACGTATGTTCCATGGCCTCTGTTTCGTTCAGATTCAGGAGTGTCATTCAGGGTTTACAAAAAATAGATCCGTACCGCATGTAGGTATGTGAAGAAGTCAACGATTCTCCGGGGCAAGTCAGTTTAGATCCTTGAGACTCGAAATCTTCGTCATCAACGACCATAAGGTCTTTTTTCAAATCGCCATATTGGCTTGTTTTCTCGTATTTCGTCTCTTGGAACCTTGAAGGAAACGAAGTAAAGGATATCATGGTGGCTTTGAACTGGACTTTTCTTTCCAGAAACCACTAGTAGTGTTCAGTATGGTATGATTGAGGTTAGGGTTTGGAATAGGTGATATCTTAGGGTTAGGGGATAGTCACACACTAAATATTGATTTTCATCTTTTTTATTTTTTTACTTATCAACAAGCTAGCATCTCACCACATTACGGCGGCGACACCAGTTGTCTGTCCAAAACTAAGCAAATTCAGAGTACCTTTGCGGAGACTATGTCTGAGCAAATTTCGACAAATGAACTGAAGAAAATCAATACCAACTTTGAAGGTCCTTTTGAGCGCTAGCGCCCGCAACTCTGTGCTGCCGTCGAATTAGACGCGCACAAGGCGCGCTCCGGCATCCGTACGGGCAGATCATTCTCAACCTCGTCGACTTGGGCTGGGAAAACCTTCGGAGCGCTTTGTCGCGGTATTCCGAGTTCTCGATTTATTATGTTATGCCTCTGACTCATTGTTGCCCAGACGGCTCTCACCTATTACAATGATCTCCTTGCCGCCATTCAGTCGTATCGAGGACAACCCTGGCGCGGGGGATCGATGCCAAAGGAAGGCGTTCTAAATGCATGGCAAACATCAAACAACTGCGCTGTTCCGCTAAAAGTGTAGGATCGGCATGGGCACCATCATGATCCATAAGTTCATGATTCAATATCATTCTGGCGGAATCCTTCTCGGTTACCGTTGTGTAGCATATGGATGGTGCTCATTGATATACCAATTTGAGACCCAAAGACAAGAGCCCGTGAAGCGCTAAGCATCTTACTTTTTCACCTCAATAGACGTATATTTCTTGAAAGTTGAAACTCACTTCCTCTGGTGTTTGTTGCAAATGCACAGTACCTCGAAAGGTCTCTAATTTATTGTCAGAACCTGGACTACGGTAAAACTGATAAATAATGATTCTATACAATTCTACAATTCAAGTTAATGGAAAATAAACGATATTTAAGAAGCCGAAAGAACACAATATAGGCGATATGCTACAGCAATTAATTACAGAATAGTGATGAATGGGTAGTAAGTGATAGCGTATAGAGAACAGCGGAAAATAGATTCTAATTAAAAAGTTGATAGATAACCTACTCGAAAGGTAGTTTTGCTTTTAGCATCTGAGAAAAGGTGGGACAGTGAGAAAATACTTACCAGATGGAGGTCCTAATTTTACTTGTAAGATAGGAAATAGGCTGAGAGGGCTGGAAGATCGTTTGAACCAGCGTCTGCGTAACCTTGCCGTCGAGATCCGTTGAACTTCAAGACAACAACAGGTCCACACCACGGCTTATCGGCTGCCCCGGAAGTAATATGGAATATGGAATGGTTGACGGGGCTGCCCTTCGTTAATAGCTGCGGCGCATACCACACGTGAAGAGGGAATCGCAAAGGTTCTCCATTTAACCCTTCTGTAAGAACAAGATGCGAAATTTCGTTTCCATCAAAATAAGAATCTAACATAGGGATTGGGCAAACGCCTTGAGAGGCTTTGGGGGAGGGACGGCAACTGATATTGACAATTCGTGGACGTTCTGCCGAAAACATATCAGTTCAATGTGCACGGACCTGGACGGCTGTTGACAGTGACGCACCTTCCTCAGGTGCGAATAAAATAGCCGATACAGTGACAAATTGTGGCTCAGCAGGCGGTGGAGTGGCGATCATATTGACGTTGTATGAACTGTGGGGGCCCACTGCCGGAATGCACTCCCTGCGATGACGGGGCCAGTCCTGTATGAATTGGGATCAGAGGTTGTGATAGAGAGAGACCATGCTAACGAACGCTACTGATATGTTCTGGAGAGCAATACCAAGCACTTTGGCATCGACTACACCACATCGAAGTGGGTCGACAGCATAGTGTGCAAGGGTGGTTGATGAGTGGCACTGCGTGCATTTTGTCAATACAGTGAAAGTGAGAGCGAAGTAGTGAAGTCGAGATATGCCACAAAACTACTCTTTTCGACGAAGATTCGTCCTCCTTTTAATATGCGGAGAGTTGAAAGGGTTGATTGAGAAATCGGTCCGTTCGATTTTTGTGTGCGAATAGCTTGAAACCGTTGTATCAGTATACCATGATCGAGTTCGGTCAAGACCATATTTGAATCGCGATTCACGATCCACATATTACCGAGATCAACTCTAGAAGGGTACGATTTAAACGAGCGAAAACAGGTTCAGGCACCACTTGCACTGACTGGTCCCCGTGGAATTGGCGAGCGATCGGGATCAAAATAACACTGTCGGTAAGACAGTTCAACAAACGTCAAGGGAAGCTTTTGGTTTAATTCTTCTTTCTGAGCGCTTGAGGGGTGGACTGAAGTCATAAGTCTCTCCATGGTATCCGTACGGTGAATAAGCGGTGAAAGGGAAGGTTACTTAGTCAGCTAAAAATATCTTTAGACTTGCGCAATTCGAATTGCAAACCGATTGCATTAAAGCAGATAAATTGACAGCTTAAAAAAACTTACAGAGTACCACTCGCATCGGTACATATTCTGTAAGAAAATGCGCATGAATCCGAGTTGAATCTTGTATGCACCAAGTATGCACATGAAATGAAAAGGAATATGTGTCTAAGTCCCCCTTGTGACAGAATCACGTTTCATGATAATTACTATGTTGTCGGAGTACGGCCTGCTTGCCGGCCGGCTCCTTTCTTTTTGGATTTTAGGCCTGTGACGACTACATCACGCACCCTTAAGCTTTCAGTTCAACCACTTGTTCACTTTCTGACCATTCGCGAATATAGACCAAGATGTCCGACGATGAGATGAACATTGACGAATGTATGCTCTATCAGGTTCCTATTTATACAATACCATTAATAATTTCCCAACGCAGTGGCGTCAGGCGGCGCTGTAAGAAGAAGGGGCAGAGGTTTCGCAAACTCGGCAGGTAAATCAGTTCAGTGTATTTACGCGTCGAAGGTCGCTCATACGGGGTCATTTTAGGAGGAACTGAAGCGGTCGTAACAGCAGAGCCAACCTACGATCGTGTAGAAAGTACACAGACCAAAGATTCCGATACCAGGGCTGCACGATGTTCGTCATTCTAGACACACCTGTTTTTGATTCGCACTGAAGTTGATCGCAGCTGTAGAAGGATGGATCGTTCTTGTCACTAATGTTCATGAAGAAGCTACAGAGGAAGACGTACAAGACAAGTTTGCAGAGTTTGGAGAGATTAAGAACTTGCATCTCAATCTTGATCGTCGAACCGGTTACGTGAAGGTCCGTGGTTCGAGTACCCAGAGACATAGCCTTCACCTGACGGCTCCAAATGCTAGGGTTATGCGCTGGTGGAATACGAGACTATGACAGAAGCCCAGGCCGCAATTGATGGGGCATCGGGCACACCATTGCTCGAACAAGTACTCCAATGCGATTACGCTTTCGTGCGGCCACCACCCTCTGGCCCCAAAAAGGGCAGACCTGCTCGAGGACGTAGCGCCAGTCCGAGTCGAAAAAGATAAATACATTGCATATGTATGGAATGGCCCAGCCATTCATCTTTCTAATATCCTTTCGACAACGCGATGTAATGTTAGCAGTTGAATTCGTGAAAAGCAATGGGAGCGCGTAATGTCAAGATTATAGTAGTATAGTACTGACATGGAGCACATGAACCCTAAGCCTGCAGTGAGCCTCGCAGCTAGTCGGAAGTATTTCAGGTGTCTTTGTTTGTCCGTGCTCCGAGCATGTTCAAATCTTTTGAGCTGGCCACGCAATTATTCTCACGCTGTTCACTCTACCCCATCAACCTTCAAGACTAGTCTCGCGTGTCTTCGTTGCCTACAGTATGCCTGGCGTCGTTCACTCTGATAGCGAGGAATCCAAGGTCGCGGTCCATGAATCTAAAGTCAAGGCGGCCGCAGACGACGCCGAATCTGGCTCTGACGCTGGCTCTGAAGAGGCCACGGAATACGAAATCGAAGAGGTTTTAGACGCGAAACGCGGACAATTTCCCGATGTATGTACACTCGAATAATTTTTTCCTTCTCTGAAGCTAAAGACGCGTTATGACGCGGCTTAGGGCCGAATGGGCTACTTCGTCAAGTGGAAAGGCTATGGTCCTGAAGATAATAGTTGGGTTGACGAGATTGACGCGGGGTGAGCACAGAATCACGAAATGCTGAGATGTACATTTTTCTTATCATTTACCAGTAACGCCAAAGACCTCGTAGAGCAATACTGGCGAAAACATCCTAATAAACAGAAAAAATTACTCGATAAAAAGTCTCCAAAGAAGTCTAGGAAGTCTGTTACATCCGACCAGGTCTCTGACGTTGAGGAGGTAACATCTTCCAGGAAGCGTGGACGCAAATCGGCATCTCAGAAACTAGAGTTAGCTGATGATATGGATGTGGACGAAATAGAGAAACCTCCGAAGAAAGCGAGGACTTCCGCTCAACCCCCGAAATCAAAGGTAAAAAGATCAGATCATCCTCACCGGAATCCGAAGAACAAGTCATCGGAACCATGAAACAATACATGAATCTGAAGAACTGGGAAGGTTTGGTGAAGACCGTCGATACTGTCGAGAGACAGGAACCCTCAAACAAACTGGTGGTTTACTTCACACTGTAAGCGTTCGCCAGCTCGCCAAGGGATAAGCTATCAACTTTCGATTTTGTAGTAACACTGGAGACAAAGTCATGGAAAATTCGGTTATCTGCAAAGAGCGCTTTCCTCAAAAGGTTAGGAATTATTTGTTTTACCCGGACCTAGATCATTAACAAGGTTTTTAGTTGCTCGAGTTCTATGAATCCAACTTGAGATGGAGAAGCATCGAAGATCCAACCTCGGATTGACCTCTAAATTCCACAAACTCAATAACGGCGCTAACTTTTCTGGCGATGGCGGGTATGTGACTGATAGCCCCCCTTCGGACTTTCCTTTCGTGTAATCTCTTTGCTGGAGAAAAAGACGGATATTATGGTCACGTCAAGCATATGGTGACCGATTGAAACCTATTTATATCTACCTCTTTGTATTTCATCCAAACTCTACCATTATGTCCCATAACTCAACTACGATCCTTCCTTTTCTCATAGGGTTTGAAACCCCTATTTGTTGACAAAGTACTACAGTTTTCTTGTGTCTCTATACGGCCAATAATTATCATGTCTGCACTAGCAACCGTGATACGGAATTGTAGCCGTTTCTTAGATATAGCGGAAGAAAAGGAAAATATGCAAAAATTGGCCGGGCATCAAGCTGTGTTCAAGGCCAAATTACCATTGCGTTATGCTCTGCGGCAGACATTGATTCCAATTCTGCTCCCGCTCGTTTATTGCTCAATAGGCATCCCAATACAACACGTTTCATCAATTCAATGGACCACCACCATTCACACGTCCACTATGTATATGAGAGAAAGTCGCCCATTTTGTGCACGCAAAGGGTTTTCTCCAAATCGTCAATAACACATCTGCTCCACGGGCTTTGAGGGCAGCCTTTTCTCACTGTCGTCGGGAGAGCCGTTCCATTGTTCCGACGGCGAACACGACCAGGACCATGTCGGCCCTCGAAGAAACCGCCGCCCACGAGCTTTCAGATCATATTACGAACTTCTGGTAAACCGGCTGCCCCGAGAACGAGCCTGAGGAGAGGGCAATTCCTCGTTCACGTGGCATTAATTCAATGCACAAAATTCTTTTTCATTGAATGCCGCCAGAGTCCCCCTGCGCATGACGGCACACGAACACGAAAGAGTGGTATGATGGTCACCTATTCTGGTCGTTTTCTCCACCACGGAACACGTTTTACAACCAGGGATACATTATCCGAACCTGATTTCCCACCCAATGTGTACTAATCCAATTGACAGATCCGCGTTCTTTAGACACATTAAGATGTGGGCGCTGAAGTAAGTAATTGAACTACGTTTGCCGACAACGGCAAAAAATAGCCACGGAAACGACCTGAGTGAGGGAATGCAAAAGCCTGCAGTGTGAGTTACATACTAACCATTGAGAAGCTGGAAGTATACGAGACCCCTGTTTTTATGTATGAACATGCAAACTGGCATAAATTGTGCATCGTTACTCGAGAAACATTGCAATGTGCCTAACCACGAGTTAACAGGCACTACTGGTGGCCAATCAAATACATTGTGAAGTATAGCGACGGGGACTTACGGTGGAGAGAGGGTCCAGTCGCCTCAGACACCGGGAATTGGGAATCACGTTTTAGGAGCTTGATACATGTTCTCCGACACTAATATATGGGTACCGAATAAACTGCAATGTACCTAGTATCGGCACTACATTATTTTAAAGTCTTTCATGCGTCTGTCCACCCAGAGACTCGAATAATAAAGTCAACCGTTGGAGCCAGTCCAGGTACATAAGTTGAGCATGTCGAACAGATATTGATTGAGGAGCATCATGTCGGAAACATGACACAAATACAACAAAGCTTTTTCCAGGACAAAAGAGAGAAACTTGAATAACACCTTATGTGTAAAGATATCGAGTGCAATAAACCAAATTTGTATGACAGACTGACAACATCCGGAAGATGCGGCTACCCATTGAGATAGCCCTCGGTCCCGTCACGAATCACGATATACGTATGCGGAGCGAAATTGAAGCAAATATAACACAGGTGTGGCAGAACAATGTTGCCAGTAGCTTGCAGTTCCGATAGTATAGCTGCTCCTGGAACGCCGGTAAGGGAAGAGACAGACAAACTGGGTTATAGCTTACTCAAAATTTTAAGCACAAGGATATGGAGGTATGGATATGACAGTATGTCTGTTAGCCCCGAGTTATAGCCCAGAAAGTTATGCCTGGCGTAACATCACCGGAAGCCGTTAAGGAGGAGTTGCTAGAGGTTGATCAAGTCTTTCAACTGTCATCTACTACGCCTGACAGGTATCCAGTTCGCGCCAGACTAGAGAGATGATATCCAGCGGTGCCGCTACAACATGGCAGTCGAAGATTCGATGATCAGACCAGATGGTGGCCGATGTGTATGACGAATACATCGAAGTTCAGACCTTGCTAACCAGAATCAATGGGTGACGAATTAACGTGGCATTCCGATGCCAAAGCTGAACTCAAAGGTCAGCTATTGCAGTAAGCAATAAGCAGAGGGCGAAGGTTATCGACTGTCTATTGTTCAGTCTTTCACTTGAATTGAGCTTTCGGTGGTGCCTCTTTGTGTGAACAGTGGATCCGACATTTGCGACGTCAGTCGCTGTAGCTGCGGATGTACCTGTAGGATTACATGACACGTTCAGCCATTGAGCATTCAGTTTTTGGAAATTGGAACCCCCTTTCAGTCTGCCGTTGATAAGCTAGGTGGTGGATCAGACTCCCTGAGGAGACAAGATTGTGGATTCGCATGGGGTTATTTCCCAGTGAAGTCTTGTTCTATATAAATGAAAATTGAGCTAGTTTACATCGGTTCAGTATGGAGCCCATTTAAGAGGAGATGTCGACCTGCAAGCCCGTCATCGTAAGATTAAAAGTGTTGAAAAATCGAACATAGTGGTCGTCAGGGGCTCCTCGACGATTCCGGTGACCCGTCAGACTCGTGGGAACACGGCAAGACTTATCAAAATTCTTAATCTTACGTTTGTCTTACGTACAAAAGACCCAAGATTTGCGCCAGATGCCGCTTGTCACCGAGCGTAAGCCAAGGGCGCTATTCAATGTCCCTTAGAATATACCTCACTAGCACGCTTTGGACTGCCAAACTACTGGTGCTCCACCCTATTCAAATTTTGTGGTCGACAGTCTCCTGGATGCCTCATAAGTGATGGACAGAAATGAAGAGTCGACAACTGAGCGTCAATGACAAAGTACATATAGACGATTTGCCATCGTGACACGGAAATATGATCAGCGGTGGTCACGACTTTTCTTTCTTGATTATACATATAGATTTGAATAGCTTGAGGGCCTTCATCACTGTCAAACATAACGGGTATCATGTGTAAGTAGTGCGTGTTATGGGGTCCCTGCCGACAACTGCTCATGGCAATCACTGCGCACTCCTCACCAGACCGTGGTTTTATTCGTTCTTCAGACGCCGCAGAAAAAATGCCGTTACAATTAAGAGTTACAAACTCCAGAAGGCTGCATTTCTAACTATATTAATACTCGCAAACATATTACTCACCATGCTCAAACGCAAACACCATAAAATATCTCACCCTCAGTCAACGCTATGGTATTATCGCATTTATTGATTGGTAGATTTTACAACGGAGGCTTTTTGCATAAACTTTGGGGAAGGAAATAGATAGACAACTTTCAAGCGGCTGGGGACGGCTGCGGGTGAATAAAAGTTCTATAATGATAATAGGTGCCAATAGGAATCCGAGCTCGAGGTCGCTAGAACTTCTATTTTCTTTAAACTCAGACTTCAGAACGCTCACACAGCCAAGAGAGTAGAAGAGAGCACAGCACGGGTCGCCTTCTGACTTTCGATCGAAACAGCCCTGCGCCGTTGGATTCAGTGAGTTGCCGATAGATTCGGCGTCCGATGCTTTGGCAAGTAGAGGTTCACTACTAAGCGCTGCACCTGCATACCTTACGAATATGCGGGCTGTCATCCGTTGACACGATGAAGGAGCGTGAACTCCTCGCGTCTGTCTCGCGAAGCTCGCGTGGGCACTTGAATTCTTCTATCCCGTTTGAGAGTCCCGCGGGGGCCGGTGTTAAAGATTCAACGTGGAAACTAGTGAAAAGATTCGTTTCATAGCAGATGAAAATGAAGTCATAGAGACAAAATGATATAATGTGTCTCACGCTTCACCAAGTAGATTGGAGTCGCGAAGGAAGATCCAAAGAAAATGTAAAATCTCCTTATTAAGAAGTGTGGCGCGTCGGTTTTTGATCTCAGAGCGAAAGAAGAATGAACCGTGGCGGGTTCCAGGATAGTTTTTGAACCTTCAGTTTGCGTCTGTAAAATTTCAGGCTACTTGCTGTGCGATTCCGACAGATGGATATACATGCGCGATATTTTACGGACCTGTATCCGATACCATTCCGGATGATTATTACGAACGGAAGCTACCACGCTAGTCCCACGCAACTGATCCCGCGACTATACATTTATCTTGTAAGCCATGTAAAAAAACATTACTTAGGCAATAAATCTTTTTCGACTCCACGCGCCATTTCTTAAAAAGTATCTGGAGGTCCCAGACACCGGCCATTCGCTACACTGTTTGGGGTTAGATGGTGCCCCTAAACTTTCAAAGTTCATCCACATATTGTTCCAGGGCCACAGCCTTTATTATGAAGGGATGAAGTAAGACGGAGAACTAAGAAGGTCTTAGAGTTTATTATTATGTACATACTCTCCAGTTTTTTGGAGCCTCGGAGTAAAAATGCAGGAACGGTGTCCATAAGCACAATACGAAGGTAGTTAGGCTTCAGGTTACTATTATGGCGGTATGTTACATAACCAACACCTTGCTCGGTGCTGCCGGGTACTTTATTTACAAAAATTGTCGATCAAAGTGTTTATCGATCAAGGAGCGTTGCTGACATTTGGCTGTTTCGGAAGGGCGGGTCATTAGCTGCGGAAAATTGCGCTGCGGGCGCTATGAGTGGCTATGTGTATCAATTGCGAAGGGAAAGGCCGGCGCACGAACTTGAAAAAATGTGCAACCTACCGCGGTGTCCGCAGAGGCTAAACACTAATTATTACAATCTGTAAGCAGACTCTTGTAGGAGACTACTTATCTGCGACACATCATACAGAAGTCAGGTAGCCGAAACATATGCATATGGTTAAGCAATACCAATTATACTACCCACCGAAGTAGTAGCAAGTATTATCTGGAATACAGTACTCTGGTCACATCAATAATAATAAACCCTCCATGCCTAATAGAGGTATCAACAGTCCAATCTATAGCTCCTCGTGCACATGTTCGACAGGCACGTCCTTGAGAGCCTGCTCGATCTGCACCTTATCTTTCCCAATTATCACTTTGCTAGCATCGAACACTGTTTGGTCCTCCTTGACCGGAAGATTCGAGTCGATAGGCAAGATGTGTACTTCCTCGTCCCCCTTGCCTTCTCCGCCGGCAGATTTGGAACCATCATCAGTGCGAAGCTTGACGACACCCGCACCTTCGGTTTTCTTCAATCCTAAATCACCGAAATCGACACCTCGCAGATCGTCCTTCCTGACCTGTCCGTCATTGACGACGAAAAACCCGCTGTCAACGTCATCTACCTGGCCGAGGTTGACACTGTACACCTTGGCTGCGTCGCCTCGTACCTTCCCCAGCGCAATTTGGAAGCCTGCGACAATATCCTTCGTGTCCTGATCCAGGTCGTCCAGGAGGGGCATGATGGGATCGCGAGGAGCGTTCTCAAGAGTGTTATTTTGCATGCCGTATGCTGTCTGCTCGAAAGCCTCGGCCATACGTACGAGATCATGGTATTGTTGCCAGTCGTCGTATGTGACATCCTCGAGCCAGGCGTAATCCAGCCCCAGATCAGCCTGGGCGCGTTCTGCGAGATTCTTGATACGCAATGCGGATTCGCGGACCTGGAAAGAGCGAACACCTTTGTCAGTAACAAGATTTATCCAGATGAAAAAAGATGGTAACTGACTTCCTCTCCTTCTTTCTCCCGCATACCCATATACCACTGGTGAATCTCGACTTGGAGCTGACTTACGCGCTCAGCAAATCTCTCTTCGACCTTCGAGAGGACGGTCTCCCATTTGTCCTTCTCCGCCTTCGCCGTGGTCTTCTTAGCCGAAAATTCCTCTTGATAGGCCGCAACCTTGTCTTCGACGGTGATATCTTCCAACTTTTGCTTATCTTTGGATATTTTCCATGCCGCGCTTCGTCCTTCAGCCTTCTTGAGGAAGCTTTCGAGACCTTTCAAAAATTTCTCGCCGTCCTTTTGCACATTCTCGAGGACACCTCGTTTCTTCATATCTTCCAGTTCCACTGCCTTGAGATCCCTCCATTCCTCCAGGGCCTTGCTGAGGGCTACTGTTTCCTCTTCGATGCCGTCGTCTAAGCGGACGAACCATTCATTGTGTCGGTTGACGATCTCCTCGCGTTTAGCGGCGATTTCGGCGAGTACCTCTTCAGGAGTTTGGACTGGTGTCGTCACTTCTTGCACAGAAATGGTCGTTTCAGCAGGAGTGTCGGCAGCAGCGCTAGATGTCACTCCGAGGTCGTTCAGGAATGCATCAAGGTCAATATCTTCTTCAATATCAGCGGAGGATGGTAATGGTGTAACTGGTTCTGAGATAGTGGTAGGCTCGACGGACCCTTCTTCAGGTATAGGCGCTAGCGCATCAGTTGTTGCTGGCCCGGCCTTAAAGGCGGCCTGTGCAACCTCCGGTGCGGTATCATGGGCAGGAGGAGCGGTGTGAGTACCGGCATGCCCTGGAGCATCAGTTTCATCTTCAGCAGCTTCCACCGGAGTGGGAGCCGGTGATTCTGCTGCAGGTGTGTTGTCGGCATCAGATATTTGGGTGGTGGTGGGTGTGGGTGCAATAGTGGTGGAAGTGGCAACAGTAGATGTAGTTGGCTCAGCAATAGACTCGGCGGTCTCTTGAGTAGATTGAACTGACGGCTCGCTGAGCTTCGTGATAGTGGGCGCAGATGGGGTCGCTAGGTCAGTACCTTCGGCAACTTTGTCCCAGATCTTCCTGACTTGAGGGTCGACATAAGTTTGGCGCAAACCACTAGCTTCCTTGATGGCTTTCTTCAGTTGCTTCCCTCCGACATCAAGAAATTTGCAAGTAAATTTCTTGAGTTGCTTGAAAAGATCGAATGAGAACTGGACGTGCGGCAGCCCACCCGACAACTATGCGAGGATGCGCGTGTGTCTTGTAAGCTTGGAAAGTCTTGACCGAAGTGACATGAACGGTGTTGATGGTGCGTTCGATGTGAGGCTGAACTTTAGCAACGTAAGGCTTGAGATTGGTCGCATAGATAGTGTGAATATATCGCTGAGCCTTCAAGGATTGAATATGCAAAGGATTCGCGACGTAATATCTGTAGTACTGTTTGGCCTGTTTGATCAAAGGGAGCAACCGAGGATGAATATATTTGTTGTATCGCGGTATCACGGCTTTGACCCAGTATGGCTTCAACGTCTGTGTGTATAACGGCACCAATGTATCATTCCAGACACTTCTGGCCACGGACACGGCGCGTACGACGTAAGGTTTAGCGGTTGTGATTGCGCGGGAAACAGGGGCGACGTATGGCTCAATGTGTGGTTGTGCTTGAGAAATATAAGGCTCTGCGAAGGCATGTGCGTACGATATACCGGATTTCAGTGGTGGCAAGACATATGGGTCAAGAATATGGGATCGGTATGTGGCTAGGGAGCGACATAGAGCATTTGGGTCGTGTGAAAGCGCATTCGAGGGTGAAGATGGTAAAAGGGGATTTGGCCTACACGCGTAGAATGCGTAGATGACGAACACAGAGAGAGAAAGAGAGAAAAAGTCGATCCAGAAGAGATGCTGTTTTTCGTTTCTGTTAAGCCAAGCGTGTCAGACTCAAACATATAGGGCATTCATTCCAACATGAGACCGCACCTTTGTCTTTGGTTTTTCAACTTTAACTTTAGATGGCTTTTGTGAGACTAATGCCAGGTGTTAGGTAAAATATATGTCATAAATCAGAATACGAACATCAATCTCTGAGTGCCCATTCTGTATTAATATTGGTTTAGCCGCGTTCTTGGAGGCTTTCTTGGTAGCCACAGGCTGTGTAGAAGAAGAACGAGATATAGCTGGAGGAACAGGAATAGAAGGCTGCTTGCGGTTGACCACCATGGCTGGTGCAGTTGTAGTGTGGCAGCAAAGGTTACTCTGGACTCCAACTTTTGACGACACCGACGTGGATTACTGTGGGTATCACCGACTTGCTATTTGTTCCTGCTTGCAATTGGATCCGTGTCACCTGGCAACGTGATCCTTTGGTGATCCTTCAGATCAACGGAATGTCTCAAAATATTTCAGTAGAGCATATCCAAGTACAGAGATTGAGTAGAAACGAAGCCCCAAACTCATAGATGATTTTGAGGATAGCGGAGTGGTGCCTGTCGGCGCTTGTGACCGTTCTTGTAGTCTCAGTCGCGTCTGGACAAGCGGAGACAAGCGGTCACGAGATTTTATTCCGCGGACCGGAAGAGAAGACTCCGGTGGCGGAACCGTATGGATCGTCCTGGGGTCGCCTGAAGGATGGATGTCTTCCACCACCACCTACACCAAACGACACAGACAGAAAAACAGGACAGAAAATGATAAAAGCATAGTCAACACCAATGCTACTGTAGAAGACCACGAACCTAATTCCGGCGTACCTTCTCCGCCCAGAAAACGCGGCAGACCCCATTCGGAAGCCTCAAAAATATCGATGAACCTCGAAAAAATCGAAATCGTTGCATAAATTGCTTGTATGCGCGTTTATCGTGGTTTTTACTATGACTTATGAATGCTAGCAACAGACTTCACCCATGTCTGTCCATTCGCTCCAAACACCATTCCCGACTCTCCTTACCCAAGGTCAGGTCTACAAACTTCCTTCATCTAGGCCTCAGGATACGCCAGGACTCCTCTCGCCTGTTCCTATTGTCTCCCAGATAACTCTAACTAGCTCCAACAAACTGACGGAGAACCAATACCGAAGTTCAAGGTCTGCGAATGGAAACAAATCTTGGCACCGCCCCAAGTATGGCGATTCGTATGTTTTGGGCTCTCAACCTTACCCTGATCCTGATTATAAAGTAAATGTCACTCCTTCATAGTTCCAAAACGTTGTCTTCTATGACTCTGGCGTCTGGGACATTTAGTCCCGACGAAGTTTCTGGCCCAGCCCTCTATGGCCGTTCATACAAACAAGACCGATCCAGATCGACGTCCCGTTCTTCTTCCAATTCTTCCGCAATCAGCATTACTCTCAAAGATTCTCAGAAATATCACTCAACTTTGAAACACTCTCAGTCCCTGACCTCTCTGAAGGCCGACGGAAAGATGAAGAAAAAACAGAAGCAGAAGCAAAAATCGAGCAAAAACAAGCGGTCAATCGTGCCTCTAGCAAGTCCTTTTGTGTCACGATCATCGTCTCCTGCAAAAGCATGCCTAGATGAACGCAGAAACGCGCATATATATGGGAAGAACTATCCCAATCTAACGAATCAGGCCCCTGAATATGGATCTATGGGACCTCCTCCTGTACCGAATCATGGCACTGATGCTAGTTCGAAGGAACCAAAATCTAATATGTGTGCAGGACTGTCTGATACTTTTTTGATTCAAACCTACCTGTTCGTCAACATGGCAATGCTTTTGGTCGCACACCGCAGAGGGGAGCGAAACCATCGCCTCGTAAAATGGCCAAATCCCTGTCTCGCCTCCAACGTGGAAATGTCGTTTCGATATCAAAGACGAAATCACAACTAGATTTCGGAATTGATGCTCTAGTTCCTGCATTGGAAGAAGTGCGCAAGGTTCAAAAGCACAGGAAAGCCGAGGAAAAACGCAAGGTCGCCTATGCCTATGAGCGTCAACGTCGTACTTCTGCTCCGAGTAGCTTGCAGCTGCCACGCATGCAGCGAAATTTTACTGTCGGTCACGGTGTTCCCCTGACCGTAGACGGAGCAAGGTCTGTCGAAGGTGGTCTGGCGGAGCCGCAAAAAATTCGTCTAGGAACAGGACTGGACATCGTTTTGGACCCTCGGTCGTACTATGCTCGTGCGGTGATCTCTTCTGATGAGGCTGCGAACAACGGTCCCAAAAAACCCCGAAGCGAGTCCAGCTCTTTGGAGTGGATGCATGCACGCGGAGGCATCGATTTCAATAGGCCTCCCTCGCAAATGTCCTTTGACAGCGGGTACGGGTTTGAATACCCTGACATTGAAGCTACCGACGTCTTTTCCTCTTCTGAGGAAGATGTGGATAGCGAAGGCGGCGCGCGGCGGGAAGAGGGCGCAGAACATGGGTCCATGCAAGATTTCACTCGGGGTAGGGCGCCTATCGCAACAGTGAGGGATGCTCACCGTCTTGGTGTCCCCTTCAGTTTTAAGCTGTCTTCTGCGGTGCTCGACTTTGGAGAGGATGTGTGGGCTGCGTCGACTCCCTTCAAAAATGTTCCTTTTGATATTGGGTCGAAGACGAATGGGAAGCCTCGGGCTCGGTTGAATTTGTCGGATAACGGCTACGAGAATGATCTCAACGTGGTAGCCAATGTCAGGAAGCGGAGGCTGGAGCAAGAGAAGCAGACGTCAAATGAGCATGGAAGCGCACCTTTGGCGTTGACTCGGGCATTCTCATTGCCGAATCTCAAGTCCAGTCCAGATAGCCTGAGAGCCTCCTCCTCTCTAGGACTCGGGTCTACTGCTGATATTGGCTCGAAGAAGAAAAGTGCTCCTCGAGGTAGTGAAGAGAGAGAAGCAGACGACGATGAAGATGGTGAAAGGGACATGGACTTGACCGGCAGTAAAATCCAACCGATAGCCTTGGGCGTGGAAGCGCGACGAGAGCGCAACGCAGAAATTGGACAAGGTATGACATCTTGGATTACTGATAGCATCATCTCTCCACCTACAGGTTACGTGCAATGGGCGATCAAAAAGGGAGAGGATGTTACAAATTCAGACGGAGGTAGAGATGCTGGAAGTAGTCAGGGTTTTGAAGGAACGCATCGGCATCGTAAAGATCTTTTGCTCGGCCAGCTGCCTGGGCTAATGGATGCTGGAAAGAAAGAAGAAGGAATTGTAGTCGAAGAAAATACGTCTGGACGACCAAACTTGGAGACCCAAGAACAAGTGGCGGCTCAACGAGACCAGCGTAAACGTGGGCTTTTCAAAGAGCCTTCAGAAGAAAGAGCAACGTCGGCTGGTCCTGAGCATGCCCATGGTTCGGCCAACATCATGAGAACGCGCTCTGGGACAATTGTACTTATTAGTGCACCTATCCCGCCAGGCACCCGGAGGACGCGCGGTGGGACAATTGTAGGCCCTTTGCCGGTTGCTGCGCCAACAAACCCTCTTCCTTCTATCCCTATCGGTAATTCAGGAATCGGGCACGACTCTGGGGTTATCCCTGACGTCGGAACCGCGACTCGGAGGTCGAGAAGTGGGACTATCACCGCTACCGGCTCGGTTGGAATGGCTGATGAACGAACGAGAAGCGGTTCAGTTCAGCGCTCGAAAGGGAAGGCGGCACCATCTTTTTAGATGATGATCATGTTGTTTTGAACCAACGCCAGCGATTTGGTGATGCAGTTCATAATCGCCACAATGATACCGAGCAAGTACTCGGGATCGAAGTATCCGCCAATGAAGTTGAAGAGACCCAGATCGTCGAGGAGGAGTGCGAAGCGGATATCGAGTGTTATATGGATTCGATGTACCTTCCCGCCTTAACCTCCTCCCCCGACCCGATCGACTTCCTCAGGTTCGCGAGTATCGAGGAAGAAGAAGAAGATAATATTGGTTTTACGGAGTTTGGATTGGCTCTTGGCGGTATCGGTGCCAGAGAGATAGCATGGCGTGTTGCCGAGGACCCACCTTCTCCAGAGATGGTTAAGAAGCGGGGTAATGGGATTTTCAGGGGTATAGACTTTGGTGGAGGTAAGGGCTGGTCGCTAACAGGAAAGACCGGCGGAAGAAAACGCAAGGCCCAGTACAAAAAGGCTAAATTTGCGGAAGATCTTGCGGGTGGCGAGGATGCAGATGAGGAGGAGATCGGGCGAAATGGAGATACAGAAATGAGCGACGATGAATTGCTGCTTCTGCCTGGGACCATGGGAGATTTTGGCCTGTTAAGATGACGCCTGCAGGGTTTCTTTCCTTTTCCTTTTCCTTTTGGTCGTTTCACGGTGATTTTTTATTTTTACTTCTACTCTCGGTACCGCTCACTTCCGCCTTCTTTTTTTCTTATTAGGAACGCCCAGACGTTTGGCAGATCGTGTTCATCGTTTTAACAGATCTCTCCGCCTTATTCTGACACTGGACCTACTCGAAATGGTTGAACGTATACTGTGTTGCTTAAATGCTTTGGCCGCTTTCTATTTTTTTTGCTCTTTGTTCTCGACACGTGGTACCTCGGACTTCTTTGTTGTTGCTCCGCTTTCGGCCGCTCATATAATACTCGTCCCCTGTCCGTACTTAATTTCCCGCTTTCTCTGCTTCTGGTCGATCTGATATTCGAATCCGTCTGTTTTTGTGCGCTTAGGCTAAGTAGGCGCTGTACAATATTGATTGTCGTATTATTACTGTGTCGATTATGACTATAATGAACTCTGTTCGAGCTTAGCCTTGTCGGCTATTTTGTTTCTTCAACCACTGTCGTGCCCACAAAGCCAAACAAGGATCAACTCATCAGGATTCCTCTCTCGGCTCCCAAAAATTGCTTGCAGTACAATAATACCGATGATAACTTAGCTATATGTTGCAATTCTAATCAAACTTCGATTTTTGCCATGTATGACCAAAATAATTTAGTGCCGCAGGAGACTTGCCATTAGCCTGGCTCGATACTATTGCCATGGACCTCAAGTGGATGGTGCTTGGTTTATGGGGAAGTTCCCATACAGGCAAGTGCGGTTTTCATCTGACTCGTTGAGAGAATGTGGATTAGAAAGGAATGTGGATTTAAAAATTCTGATGATTAACCTTACCACCGTCGACATGAGACAAAAAGTATTTTCTTCGCAAAAACTTGGAGGAGAGTGACGGAATACCTTTCGTGTCAAATGCTTATCAGCAGTGTGTCTGGACATGTGTGCAAGAGATGTATCGCTGGCAGTGGTAGTACAATTACCTTACATCAATGGTGGCGACGACAGGCTTGTCTAGCCTTGTGCTTCAATCTACACTTGATGGTTTGGCATCAATAAAATCGTCCAGTAACTCACACGAGTTGTCATCGTGCGTTGAAAAGCTATTTGGTCATTTTCTTTGAGAACAAGGAAAAACTAATGCACTCTTCAAGAGTCCGACTTCGAATTTCCTCAAGGTTGTGTTTTGCTAGATTGTTACTGATACTAATAGGCCGCACTGAAACTGTGGCATAGCTTGCGCCCGGTAAATTTACTACTGCTGTAGTTCATATTCTCAAAAATGGGCTGTCCGCACGACTAATACTGGATTATACCCAAGTCCAGTGTCACAGTTGGGGCTTTTCCGGGGCTCGACTGACCCCCTCCGTTATGTCGTCGGATGTCCCGGATTATCACTTGGGTGTAGTCACACTATATATTGATATGTTTTCATACATCCTATCTAGGAGTATTTAATTTAAGCAAGAGCGGAGATGGAGACGTTGTCAAGAATCAAAATAAGTACAGCACCCTCATGCCAAGTTACCCACCCCATCAAACATTCCGAGAAGCTCTATTACAGAGGCCTGCATTTTGATATTATGCAAGGTGGAATGGAGCGAAGTAACGTCATAAATGGCGTTAATGGAAGTACTTTGGGAAAGAGACTGTCAAAAATCGTCAGGGAAGGCAACGGCTAAGTCCTTGGACTTGCTTCAAGTTGCTTGGGACAGAGATACCATGTTAATCAGGAAGCCCTGTTTCGAGGAAACGAATGATTGTGCAGCGTGGCATTATATTCACTTATCCGGCGGGCATGATCAAATGGATAATAGGCCCTCGGGACTATTGAACGAAACAAAAGCCCCGACTGATAAGTTGAATGAGTGTAGACTATGCAGTTCAATACGTTGCCATTCGACTATTGAGGCGCTTCCATTTAGTTGCAATTTCAGTTTCAAGTAATCGGCACCTAGTGATTCTAGGATAGACCTTTTAGTTTGCTTAGAATTGAGATGAATGGTCGATGTGGGGCGTTTAATTGACTTGGTGTTGTGATATATATCACCCGAAAATCACAGACTTTACAAGTCCGAATCTAATCATACTGAGACCATCTGACTTCAGTTAAGTATAAACTTTATCTACTCTGTCCACGTTCGATCTATGTAAGTAGTGAGGGCGCTCTTTATCTGTCAATGGATTAGTTATATTGTCGGAGTCGATGGACTCAGGTGCCGCTGAAGCCAATACCCGATAGTGAAGCAACGGTATGTGATAACAGAAATGGTCTCCCGCTGTGGAAGCAGATTTGTAGGACCGGAATTTAGCCAGCCAGGAATAAAATTAATGTGAGTACCTCCAGGGAAGAAGAAGATTTGACCATCAAATGGCTTGATATATTCAGCTGCGAAGTGAACGGCAACTATGAGGGTGTCAAAAATGGGGTTTGATGTCTTTTGGTTATCTCTTGTTAGCCAAAGCCCCTTGAACCCGTTCGTGGTATGACAGCCCCATCAATTTCCCCCCGAAGGATGTCTTGAAGTGATATGCCTTTCAACGGATATGTTTATGAATCGTGATAACTGGGGATACATATATAAAGTGGGGGTTAAAGGATAAGCCCAAATACCGAAGCCCAAACCGATGGGAGTAGATGGCAGTGCTCTTTCGGAAATCACAAGCTCGAATATCCGGGCTCTCGTAATGGAGAATGCTGAACATTGAATTAATGAGAATCGCGGAAGAGTGTACTTACTGTCGTTTCGTGTAGCCTGTATGTGGCTGCATGAGATAATCAAGGCAGTTGTTATATCTGACTCGCTGGAGGTGCGCACCTTTTAGGTCTTTAGATCTGTTAGCGCCGCCCTTTCGGAGGACATGACGGATGGCGTATCATTGTAAATGTTATGATATCGCCTCCGCCGACCCAGTTTTCACAGGAACTGCCGCCTGTTGTAGCCTGTTGTTCACTTGGTGAAGGTATGAGATATATTATGTCTGCGAACAGCGCGGGCTCACAGACACTGCGCGGCTTTTACCTTGAGCGGAGCAGAATATCTCATAACTAATTTGGAACAAGCCACCTTTCTCGAGTGTCCATGCCATTCGGCCAATGAAAATAACGAACAATGAAGAGAAACACTCCATCAGATATCTGCCAGTCGGTTCAAAGTTGGTCCGTTGTGTCGAAGTGTGGTATCTCTAAGTTCACCGTAGAAATGCGGACCTTTAAATACGGATCAGCCTTTAAGAAAACAGATCATAAGAATTTAAAGCTAGCCCACGCGAACCTCATAAATTCTGCATTGGCGTGCAGCTAGCAGCATCCCACGATATCAATGCGCATCCAAAGTTTTCACTTCGTTGACAGTCCCAGTCGTATAGAATCGAAATACCGCGATGAAATCATGATTTTGTTGCACGCCCCGACGACTCCGAGTAATGCGCTCACTTTGCATATAGGACACACCCAAAATGGATGCAGAGAGAATCCGATGATCCTACGCAACATGACGCGATTGTTACAATCCTAGAATAGTATGTATGCACTGTGAACTGTCATTTATCAAGATTGTCATCAGCTTACCAGAAATCGAAGTATGTTTACCGAATCTAGTCTTATTGGCCGTGTCGGAGAAACTTCAGGAAACGAAGCTGAAACAATCAGAAATCGTAGGCAACATCCGGCGACTGGATACAGGAGAGACCCACATTGCTAAGAGGGCGAGCAATGTGCAGGTTAAGCTGAGTATGAGCCTTTTGGATGATGTCCTCGCTTGTCGGTCATCATATGAGACATGCGGAGAGATGTCACAGGCTTCGTGGATCTAATGTTAACGTCTGTTGAAGTTAAGCAAATCAGGGATCACAACGCAGATTGATAGCCGCAAAAGGTCAGTAAAGTTGATGAGGAAGACTGGCTAGGCGCCATCATCAGTGATGGATAAATAAAGGATAGAAACGAGTCGACCTGAGATATCGTCGCATTATCGTGGTCTGGGTGGGTCAAGACAGAAGTTAGTGTGTTGAATGAATGCGCGAATAGCGCCAATAAGCAAGTGCCTTATTTGACTATCGGTCCATATGCCCCGGGAATGACGTGAGTGGGAGGAAACCTTCATCCTTGGCCGTCTAAACAGCTCCAAAACATCACCAAAAGCTAGGTGGAAATCAAAGCAATACAACAAACCAGCTCATAAAGACGACGCGGATCCAATATCAAAATATCAGGGGACATTAGGGGCCAGTCCATCCATGATGATTAGAGGTTTCAATAACATTTTGAAGCAGAATCTTTTCTGCTGTTTCGATGTTCAATTATCGCAAGATCGGGGATGTTTTGAAGTTGAGGTCTACAGAGATTAGCAAGGTAACATATTATCACAAACAACATATGACAAGGGGAAGACTACCATGTCAGTGTCCTTGCCGAAATATACTAGAACATTCTATGAAATGCAATGAGGGACATTAATCATATCCGACTATCTCATTGAAGAGCATCAAATGCAAAGAAACATCAATGCAGATCGCCAGTAACTAAAGGGAGCGATTGATGCGTTGGAGCTTGGTTGGAGCAGTAGAATCCGGACCTACCAAAAACTATACATATAAGTATCACTCACGACCCAATCGGCGCGTTGATAGAGCGAAGCTAGATGGATATTTTAGCGTGAATAGCGGGTACGGCGGTGACAGCTATTTCAAAAGCGCAGCAAAGCTCACAAGCCAAATCTTCGCAAAATGGATTCAATATACGAGACTTTGAACAGTCGATTCTGAGTGCATGAGTGAGGGCCGTAAACACCTTCGGGACTCAGTTTTCAAATTGAACCATTTTATTTGAAGTAGCCACACCCAATCGTAGATTGCAGTTCAAGCGCGACGAATATCTATAAGCATGCTTCCAGTTTGGGTTCGTTCCAGTTCTTCATGAATGAGTCAGAGTCATCTGCCGCTGCATTCATCACATGATCGCGTAAAGTTACAGAGGTGTTTCATTGTTCAACCCCAGCCCCTGCCTGGATCCAGAAATGACTGCGCAGTGCGGACGTTGGGTCATCGATCGGCACACATAGATCATAGCCTCATAGGCAGAAACCTGCCGAAACATGCCATCACGATTTCAACATAAGAAGTCGACTCAGTTCATGGATTTAAATGATAAATGATTCCACACAAAGTTATACTTACCAGAGAACAAGGTTGCATAGCACAAAGAAGTAACATTATTATATTCGATGTATGAGGGATAGATAGAAGTACAGCCGGAGCTACATAGAGATACCAAAGGTGGACAGATGAATTATACGGGTGAAGGAGAGTGCGGTTGGGTCGGTTGTGGACTGTGGGCGTCAGGTAGAGAAATTGGTGAAAACAGATACAAGCACACTTCAAGGTATCAACAGCCATCCAAGAAGAGGATCATCCAAATGAAAGCAAATTGGCCACTGGGGCCGGAAAGTAAAGAAAATGACAAATAGTAGAGTAGCATAAGCGGTGATTTAAAGCCGTGTGATGGCTTTAGAATCCATTGGCATTCCTGAAGAGATAATGAACTTCTGAGACCTGGAACACAACAGAGAAACCAACCTGACGGGTCGATGCCGTTGCTTGCCAAGATCCGATTATGTCGAATGAGTCTAGCTTGGTCGAAACTATTGGTAGACAATGAGGAATGGCTCCAGAATATCGACTGTCAACTTACTTGACACGCTCCCGCCTCATGATTTCCAGAACCTCCTGCGTGCCCCGTTCATCCAAACCCACGCGAGAATCACCGTCTCGAATGTTGGCCTCAATGTCGAAGTCGGAGGAGGTCATACCTAGTCCGACTTGTTCAGAGAAGGTCGAAAGAGGTGTATAATTGCTGAGTTTTGGGAACATAGATCTGACACGTTCAGGAAGGTGTGGCGTTATGAAAGTGCGATAACGATATGTCACTGTGGTTCATTAGTCTTTCAGGCGCTCAAGGATCATTATATTCACTTACACATGACCAGCAAGGACAGAAAGGCCACCAGGGAAATGTAGAACAACATGGTATCGTTCGTGGGGTGGACTTTATAAGAAATATAAACAAGAGTTGCCTTGGACACTGTGGAAGCTTCGACGCAGAGCATTGCATAATGAACACGTGATTTCAATGTAAACGTGGGCTTGGCACGGGCTCTGAAAAGATTATGTACACCATTTTGAAGTGAAAGTCATTTACAGTCATCATCGAAATCGTATATGCCTTAATTTCATAGATCTCTGCTCAAGGAGCTCAACAATCTCTCTCGTCTACTCCTTATCTTTCTTATCCACAAATTATATTTTTATCATACCAAATTCGCCCGCGATGACCACCCAATCAACAAGAAGGACCCTATTTGACTCTCTGGAGGTACGTCTGATAGACATCGCGTCAGTTATCCTAGAAACCTTTATCTAACTACCTGCCAGAAAGAGTTCTGTCCCACTCTCGATTCGTCGTTAATAGCGGCCCTGCTCGTTGAAATCGAATCGGACAGTAATGGGAATGCAGTTACCCCAACCCAGGATCAAATCGATTTCTTGCGAACCACGCTCGGCGAGCTCTCTTTACATGCGGAAGAGGCACAAGAGTCAGAATTCTCTGACGTACAGCTACTCTCGCAGTTTGAGGAGACTATATCAAGTTGGACCACTCCCGATAATGATAATAAAACCGCCGAATCGCACTCCGCGGGGAGTTCTGGATCGTCTATTTCATCTACGCAATCCTTTGGGTCGCCCTTGGGCTTCTTGCAAGCTGCTTTGCCAGAAATACCGACGGCGAGATTAACTAAGGCCTTGGAGAATGCTGGAAAATCCGATGTGGACATGTGGGACATAGTTGCCGCAATCCTTACAGAAGAGTCCATTCGGGAAATGGAAGAAAGGGGCTGGGATGGACTGGAAGGCCAAACCGAGGATACGATGAACGACACAAACTGGGAAACAGTTGAAATGAAGAAGAAAATCTTTTCGAAGGCAGAAAGGAAGAGAGCACAACCCCACCCAAAGAAAATCGTTTTGGTCGACATTCGACAGCAACATCATGTTCAGTCATCTCTAGCAAAGAATGGGTCGCCAACAAAACATCCACCAGAGGGCTCTGCTGCTGACCCCTGGACACAGCTGTCGTCTTTCTCAGATCATATCTCTACTTTGTTGCCTCCTCATCCTCCGTCTCTCTTTCTGTCCTTTTTCCACTCTCCACAATATGGCACGTCATACGAAGCATTACGAGCAGCTCTCACTTCGTTGTGTAAAGACTCATCCACAGATTCGGATCATCATACAACAGTGTTATACAATCTTCTTGACGTCATACTCCCCGAATACGAAGACTGCGATGCGGAACAACGATCTCGAATCGTATCAGACGTTGAACTGGCCGTTACGGTTACCCAGGGAAAAGGCGACGAATCACTGGATCTTGCCAATCTTTTGCGCGATCTTGACTCCAATTCTGATATGGGACTCTATCATCTTCAACCAACAGAGGCGTGGGGCAACGACAAATCTGGTCTTCCTGCCAGAAAACAGAAACTTCCATCTGGGCCTCCCCTAGTTGAACCTCCTCCTATATCAAGAGTTAAACAGAAAATGGCGTCTTCGACCGGCTCTCGCAACAAACCTAGTCCATTTCAGTGGCAGGCGGTTCCCAAACGTAAAACTGTTGATCGTGGCCCGCATCCTTTGGTACACCATATTCCTGCCTACGCTCGCGACGTCAACGGCAAGAAGACCAATCGAACTTCTGAGTCCAATGGCCTAGCAAGATCCAACAATGCTGAGTTTAGAGTCCGAATGAGCGAAACTATGCGAAAGAGGAACGAAGCTCTACGAGAAGCTGCAAGAATGTGGCAACGAGGAAATTCAAAATCTCGAGGAGGAGAAATAGCTTTCTATTTCGCAGAGAGAGTATGTCTCATATACTATTCGTTTTCATCAATGCCTGTAACCTGACCACCCTGTGCAGGCTAGAGAGTTCCAGGAGCTTGCCAAAACAGAAGCCCTGAACGCTGCCCGTGATATGGTTCAGGAAAAGAGGTCTGTTATTTTTGCCATTGAAAGGCTAATTCTGACAGTGTTCGACAGGTCTACATCTCAAAACCATGACACGGTGGATCTCCATGGCACAACCGTTGCTGAAGCGATTGTGATAATAAAGGAGATTCTTAAAAATGAAGGTTCTTCCATTTCCCAAGGTAGGCTATCTTCTTCTATCTTTCATACTCGACCACTTAGCATCGTTCTATTCTATCAATATCGTTCTTCTTTCTGGCCTCTATCATGTGAATCGTCTTTCTCTTTGGACCAAATTCTTTAATGGGCTTCTTGTTGGTTTCTTCTCTCGCGAACGAAAGCAAAACCATTGAAGATCATCACTGGCCGTGGATCTCATTCTTTAAACCAAGTCAGCGTTTTGAAGCCTGCTGTACGAAAAGCTCTTGTCGAAGACGGCTGGATAGTCGGCTCCTGGGATGGTGGCCTAATTGTTCGTCAGAGACGGACCTGATCCTCCTTTTCTATTGCGCCTTTGCCTCTCAATCTGTCAACGCATCATTTAATTTTCTCGGTGGTATCGCGCAGTTCTATGGAAAGCTGCTCTTGACGACTATATCTTCCAATTATCGAATCTGTTGAACAATCTCTAAAGTGACCTCTTTTGGTTCGCCTCGGTCAACATCCTCCTTTGAATATTCGGCCTATATCATATGTTTCACCAGCTCGTTCAGCCACACATACTATCTTGTTCGACTTACGTGCCTTAATTCCTGACGCTATCTAGGTTTGTCATTTGGAATCGACTTTGTTCTTTTCGCTTTATTTCTATCCGTGCCTAATATTAGAATTGTGCCTATGTATGTATTCGATTTGTATCGTGTTACAACCTGTAACTGGTATTCTTGTCTTGTAGCATGTAGCAATAGCGATTCGTATACGACTACATATATTACACTGTATTGTATTCTTTGACTAGATAATCATCCAGAGAGATAGATACCTCGTCTCCCGTCGGTGGCAGCCTGACTCTCACGATGCTGACTTCAATTTTTGGGTTCAGGTTAAATTCGTTCAAGGTTATATTTATCTTATGGAGGCGAGTTGTTTTTTGCGATCTTTCTGGAATCTGGACCAAACCACCTGTCTACGCCACGCATATATATTCTAACGTTCGATTCCTCTCTTCCCCAGAATCCTGCGTCGACCCCACTTCCTTTCCAAGTTCTAGCACTCATCCAGTACTCGGCGGCCACATTCTCCATGTCCTCAATAATCAACATCTTACCCTTTGAAGTCATCTCGATGATCATCGACATTATAGCCAAACAAGACACCCGAACCAACACCAAAAATACCAAACGAAAATTCAAATCTCTCAAGGCTTGCTCTTTAACTTGTCAGGCGTTACTTCCTCTTTGCCGTGCCTATATCTTCCACTCCATCGAATTCCACGACAGTTCCAATCTGACAGGTCGTTCAGCGACTCCTCGTTTTATCAAACTAATCAATACCACGCCGGAAATCGCACAATACATTCGAGAGTTGCGCTATGGGATGCGATGTGACGAGGAGTTTCCTCTCTTAGCGTCTGCCCTTAATCACATCACCAAATTGCAAAGCCTCGCCATTTACTTCAAGGGCATCACCGGGGACTGGCGTTCAATAGATGCTACAACGCGATCCAGTCTTCTTCGTGTCATGCATCTTCCAACTGTTGTTTGTCTGGATTTGAAGAATATAGCACGGTTTGCTATGGACGAGCTCATACCATGCATCAATCTCAAACGTCTCTATCTGGAGTATTTCCGCCTTGTGGAAGGTGATAAAATATCTTCGGAGGTAGAAATGAATCCACCTACCAAGCCCATTCACCTTCAAAAGTTGCATCTCGCTTACTGCACCATGCTCTCTATATTGGCGATGCTGGAACAGAAATGGGCAGATGGAAGGCCGGTACTCGACCTACAAGAACTCAAGGAAGTCTATTTAGATCTTCCCAACGTGGCTCAGCTAGAGATTTCCTACGCTGGAGATGTTACGTCGGCTGTGAAGATTTTGTCTTACACCCGCCATTTAAAAACCATGGAATTCACAGGTAAGTTGCTAAGTATGCATCAATATGGACATTTCTATTTCTCGACATATTGATAACACGTTGCCTCCAGTTTCGACCAACAGCGTCGACGCGGTTTCTGCAGTCTCTTTGATATCTCCCTGTTTGACAACGCTGAAGACCTTGAGTCTCGTCATCAATCACAATTCCGTTGATTCTCCATCTAATCCTTACCTTGGTATGTGCGGAGCATTCCAAAGGATAGCTGGCAAACACCACATAGAAGTCATAAAGCTTCGTGTAATATTACACAGCTATACATACACAGCGGGCGATGAGTGGAAGGAGCTCGAATATGTTTTGACTTCTCCAGGCTGGTCCTCGTTGCATCAGGTTGATCTCTATATCGTCGCGCTTCGCAGTGCCGATATTGCTAACCAGATGAAAACATTGCCCAACACACAGTTTCCCGGACTTTCATCTAGTAAACTGATCAAGTTTAACTTCCATGTTTCTCGTACATGATAATATTCTTAAATAATTTCCGCTTCGCTTTTTGAATATGTTTTGCCCTTCTTACACATTAGCTTTTCTTGCACTACTACCATCGGAGTTTTGAACCAGATACATGTAGCTATCGTTCTTACAGCAACATAAATTCCCCCAGCACACATATAGACGGCAAGATTTAGAATGTCAAGCATTGCTTTTTAGAATTTTTACACCTTAAAAACATGAGCCGTTAATACAAAAGTTGGTAACAGGAAGGTAACTTCCAATCTCTTTGCACCGGCCCTAAGTATTTCCGGCTATCACCGAACGTGAACGAATTTATAAATAGCCTGAGTGTCTTCCCATCCCATCTTTTTTTAGCGCCGTAAAACGAGATACAGGATTTGGGAGCATCCTTGCTTTGGATGTTAATTCGATCCTAATTTCACCATTACCGGTTGAACGAGTCTCATAAGTCAGGCTACTAGTATGCCTCCTCAAATCCAAACAGTAAGACTTAAATAAGATTTACTAGAAGGTGACTATGAAGAAGCTCGTGTCTACTTCTCAGACACTCCAGTTACATCACGGGTAGATGAAGTATCTGAGAGGACGTTAAGCTGTAAACATATCATTAAATTGGGGCTTAATCAGCTGGTATAACGTTATTCCTGTGAGTCAATGGAAGTTTGTAGACATCAAGTAAATTCCTCTAGATTCTTGGATACCTTGGCATCGATCCGCCGCACAGTCAGATATGATTACACTTATGCATTTATGACTACATCGCTATCAGACCAGAAAATACATACTGTCAAAGAACAATGGAAGTATCTTGGACCAGAGAATCCACCGAACTTGTCGCAAATCAGATCCTTAACAAGCCACCTTATATGCACTCCTTCATATCGGATTCGGATTTGATGTCGGTCACCACCTAGTCCTCATTGTAAATGTACTATAAAATGGAAGTAGTGTTTTATGCACGTGTAAGCCTACTTAAGTTCACGCTTTATTATTGCGGAGCGACCATCCGTGAAGTCAGGCCTTCCATACCAGACCTTCTAGATGATCTATTTCTACCTAGACCCAGACAAGTGCACGCAGCAGCAGCTTTACAGTACAGGCCGTCTTCCTTGGTTTTAGGTAGTGAGTGAAAAGCACTACAATTGTCGCTGGAGTCGAACATGTAGTTCACTCTGCAAGAAACGCACAAGAAATCTGAGCGACGTATATGTCATAGTCATATGGCTGCTAGATAACCACAGATATATATCAGCAAAAGCTCAAAACACACATAAGTAGTGAGGCCCCACGAGCACTTCTGCTGCCCATACTCAGGTAGCAGGGAAAATGCTGGGAGAAAATTAAAAGTATAAGTACTCTTTCGGGTAACCTGGCGACTTGGAAACCGTAAACATATCGCCTCACCGTGTGTTGTTTGAGTGCCAAGGGCATAGGTTGTGTTTTCCTTTACCGCTTATATCCAAAATATACCTATAACCACCTTCCAACCCAGTAACAGAGAAGCGCGTATAACATTGCTATACAGTGAGGTCAGGTATACTGTACCTCGAAGAGAACGCTCTGTTCAATAATTTACCCCGGTTCACGATCTCCATCCAAGGATCCAGTCCGGTTTGGGAATTTGGTCAGTGTCTGAGTAATGTGAGCCGAATTACCCATGTTTGTAGGCGCTCGCCGTATTGCCGTACCAGCGCAACGCCCTAAAGGCCTGACACTGGAGTTTGAACAGTTGAGCGGCATTGCACTCGGGCCATATACCACCAGCCTATAACCGACTGATAAGCTGTATTTTTGTTTGATAGACGCAATGCCTTGAGGTGCGGTATCATTGATAACCATTGATGTTGCCAGATGTTTACACTCTGTCAACTTTTCTGGGTCAACTTGAACCCCGTGTCTAGCTGACTATGTCCGAGTTTATCGGTTGCCGTTGAGTCTGGCGTCGTACAGGTGGCGTTAGCAGCCCAGGCTCATCGTCGTGAAATTGCCATTGAGTTGTGTCTACACCCCACTTGTCTACTAGAAACAGATGCTGCGATTCGGTCCATGTTTATCGCCATAGAATGACTACTACGATTGAATGTCGAGACAATATATGTTGAATGTGTTTAGACGCTTGTTTCAGCGGCCCATTGACATGCCATTAGAATCGCGATGTAGCGGCAGTGGTGCACCCACCGGACTAAGCATTTCCAGTCACATATCTGTAGGCATTCGTAAAACGTCAATCGAAGAGAGTAAGTAGAGGTTGTGGGATGAGTATGTTACATACTGCAGAATCAATTCTTGGAGCTGGTTCAAAAGAAATTAATCAAAGGCATGTATTCTAGAGAAAACGTGAGGTCGGTGGATGAAAGAGATGCAGGTACATATATTGTATAAGAGTCTATAATATGAACTTGCAGCCTACGATGAAGCATTGATAACAGAAATGATGAAGATATGCTAGAAATGAAAACATACAAATCTATAAAGAGAAAAAAAAGGAGTGTGATAGTCCAAGAGATATCATAATGAAGGAAGGTGTAGTTGGAGAAATGTGTGGGGGCAGGGGGCACTTTAACAAAATCTAGAACGTCCACCAGTATAGACAGAAACTTCGAAAAAAAGCATGATGAGGAAGCCAGCAGCCAAAACCAAACTGAGGCTCTGCTTGAAGGCAGACAGAGAGCTTGCCGTCTTTGTCGCAATGGTATTTCCAAGCTCTGGAATAGATTGAGCTGGACTGCTGGACAGCCAACTTTCATCCCCTAGGAACATATCTCGGGAGGGAAAGACTTCCAATATCTCGCATTCGAAGTTCGGAATAACAAGAGTGTATTTTCTCCACAGTTGTCGTGATTCGTCCTTGCTAGAAGTAAAGCTCGAGGCGGGCTGCTTCTCACCCTTAACGGCACCCAGTCCGACAGAAAGGAGCTCGAATGCGGGTACCTTCTCGAGGCGCCTGAACATCTGTCCGATGGCGTACTTCTCCTGAAGGAAAAGATGGGCACATTCGGGGGAGGTGATCCGGACACTGGACGTGGCGGTACAAACAATTTTGCCTGCGCATTGCAGGTGGACTTGTCGGGTTTGGGTGATGGGTGACTCGGGCGAAGCAGATGCTATGATAGCATCGGTGGGACTCAGGACCTGTTCCACGGGAGACTGCAAGCTCTTTTGACGAGTAGTCTCCCGAATATACGAGGGCTATCACGATGGGTCGGGCGAAAAATGCACTGACGTCAAGGAAGAATCAATACGTGACAGCACTGAAATGGAGGATAAAGGATCTTACCTCAAGACCCTTTGTAGATCACCTTGGGCGGAAAGGGCAATACGCTCTATACCATTGACCTCTGTGGGCCATGGGTACTGCATACAAGTAAGTACACGTATGAGTACTTTGTACACGATATCGAGGAAGACGGACTTACGCTGATGCTGGTGGTCTTCGCGTTATAGGAATCGAAAGAAGGCATCTTATGCTTCGGAAGATTTGTAAAAGTTTGGGGAGTAAAGGAATCCATTTAGCGTCTCTTATGAAGCGGCTGTTATTATAGAATGTCCTTCCAGCCCCTTGTCGTCCGCACTTGGTGGCCTGGAGATCGGTGATTGTTAGCCTTATCGTAGGTGTCTCATAATTAATGGGCGGGACGGACCTTTGATCTTTCTGGGCTACTGGAATAAGTGGGGGTATACCAACTGATATGGGCGGGAGATGAAGACGGATGGAATCTGAACACACATTTAGTATAAATTCTTGGGACAGAAGGCATGGTCTCACTGGAGTATTAGGAATGCATGCTGTACACGCAGTCTATGGTTACACACCATACAAAGAGGCTTTGATCAGTCCACAATTCAAAGGGTTGAAGCTTGCATTAAGGCGACTGGTATCCAAAAAAGACGACCAATGTTTCGTACGGCGGGCCGGAGCGCGTGAGAAAAAGTAGCAAAGGTTGTCGCTGTTTGATTTCTACCCCTTTATGGGTATCATTTCATTCACAATTCACTCAACTCCGTTCCGCTGTCTTTAGATTACTGCTAGTCCTTCTTTTTCTGGTTATCTCAGTTCAGAATTCATTATATCTAAACTTTCTAACACCCCGCAAGAATCACATTGGCGGAAATACCTCCAATCGACATGAGTTTGTGCTATGTATTCACTGCTGCAGCAAACCTTGGCATCGCTCACTTTCCCCCCCGGTCTGTAGATGCTAGCCATGTGTCAATTACTCTGGACTCGGAAAGTGTCGTCCACCAATCTGATCACCGGGATCCTCTTGCTGCTTCCAATCAGTCTATTGCCACCTTCCACAATGAAATTTTGTCTCGACAAGTTCAGGCGTTTTTAGAAGCTTCGGAGGATGTTGACGTCGACGCAGAAACTATCGAGGATATTCTTTCTGTCCTAATCAACATCGATGAAAACGACGAAAACTGCGAACCTTCATCCGACCTACATATAGACGAGGATGAGGAATCGCATGATGAAGATAGTCAAGAGATTTCTACCCTCTTCCCTGGCATGCCAGAGAACGCCGAAAATCGAGGTTTTTATCATCTATCGTGTTTATCGCGTTTTCACTCAGTGAAATTGCTCTCTCCTTATAGCGAAGGATACATGGAGTAAAGAAGAAATTAAAAAGATGACGCACCTCCTTAAAGAACGCGGTTGGTATCCTCGACGTGACTATTTTTAGGCTTTTAACGAAGTTTCCCTATCAGGCTCTTCCGCCTTTATTGAGGAATATGTTAGAGCGCGTAACATTCCTATAACAAAGCTCTTGGAAGCATTTGATGTCGAACTGGTAAGACAAGACCGCCTAGTTGCAAAGTTTGGCGGTCTCAAGTTTTTCCTCCAGTGCCCAGAGTTACAAACCAGACGACCACAAACCCTGCTATACTTCCTGCGAGTTGCGTTGTCGCATCAGTATGCCACACCATCGTTCATGTAGTCATGACCCTACAATAACATTTTGACAGACTTCGGAATCGGGACAAACTCCCTCAATATAATACCATCTCCGACGCGGTTAACCTCATTCGTAACTCTCAGCGCATCCTAATTCTCACTGGTGCTGGTATCAGTAGGTGACGTTCCGTCATCGCGTTGTAATTATTTTTCGAACATGTTTTCAGGCGTATCGTGCGGTATTCCAGACTTCCGCTCTCGCGACGGACTATATGCCTCATTAAAGGGTAAAGGGGAATACGAACTAGACGACCCTCAACAAATGTAAGATACCATCATCGAATAATAAAACGAAATTACTAAGATGGTACAGGTTTGATATACAATATTTCAAAGAAAATCCATCCGGTATTTTTGCAGTGCTTTCTGTGATTTGAAAGGCTACTCAAACTCCGCCATTTTGATTGGTGGTTCATAGTTTTTAGTGAGTAGCAGGGGTTCCGCTATACTCGGTTTATCTGACTCTATTTTAGTTCCTTTGCAAGGTAAATTTCACCTTTCCGTGAAGGACACAGGGGAGTGACAGGCAAGAATAGTCAGATCTATCCTTCGAATTTTGTCCCTTCTCCTTGTCATCGGTTTATCAAGCAAGTAGAAGACCGGGGAAAGGTAATTATTATTAGATTTTCTTTCAGACAGTTTCTTATCATTGTTTCTTTGCCAACAGCTTCTTAGGGTACTTCAGTGAAGTTACTTACTGTTGTCCATGTTTTACTGATGCTGTGGCTCAGAATTATACTCAAAACATAGACACTCTAGAAACTCTAGCAGGAGTCAAGAAGGTTTTACAGTGCCATGGATCGTTCGCCACCGCCAGCTGTCTTCAATGTCGCCAACGAGTTCCTGGCATAGAAATAGAAGCCGACATCCTCAGCCATAAGGTGCCACTTTGTAAAATCTGCAATGCCGTGCCATCAGTCTCCATACGACGCAAAGGCAAGATAAGCAAAAAAGAAAGCGAAAGGCCAGTGGGATAGCGACGTCGAAGACGAAAGCGATGAGCCAGCCTATCCTCCTGGTATCATGAAAGTGATTCATTTTCTACTCTGTTCCTGCCATTCAAAGAGCTAACAGGCTTTGATGCGCCAAGCCTGACATTACATTCTTCGGCGAGAAGCTAACAGATGCATTTGACCATTCGTTGGCTGAAGACCGCTCTAAAGTTGATTTACTCCTTGTGATCGGTACCTCCTTAAAGGTATCTCCTGTGGCAGAAATTCTTTGTAGGTTTCTTGTGCCCATGTTCTGTTTTATCGGCGTTTATTAATATGAGGGCAGCCCACCTACCCCATTCAATACCTCAGGTATGAAGTTCTCGCATTTCTTGCTTCATTAATGAGTGCTCAAGCCCGATATAGATTCTTATTAACAAGACCCCTATACGGCACATAAATCCAGATGTACGTCGGGTCTAGTTCCTTCTTTGACGACTCTTCTTGGACAGGACAGGATGGGCTCATACCTATTTCTTCATTCAGATAATGCTTCTTGGGAATGCAGATAACATCGTATTATATCTTTGCAAGGAGCTTGGCTGGGAGCTACCTGTTCTGCCTGAAGTTGTGCCAACGCCAAACAGCAACGTTCCTACCACGAGACTACAACCACCGCGAGGAAACCTAAAGAAGAGAGTGTCGACAGATGATAGTGACTTGGAAGCATCGAGAAACCCAGAGAGGGTAGGCGAGAGGTGTGTAGTTCTACTAGCTTGTTTCTCAAGGACGCTGTTATCTCTAAACCTCTTGCAAGTCATGTGTGGCTGTTTGATGGGGCGGACGGTGGGAAGTGGCTCCAGCAGTTGAAAAGCAAGCTAGGGATACCAAAATCTGCACCGGCAAGTGCCACCAACTCTGGTTATAACACGCGACAGTCAACTCCTGGGACAAGTCCTCAGAAAGTTGAAGCAGACGGCCGAAGGACCAAAAAGCGCGCGCAACTTGAGGCTTGAGCAGGCTCAAATTCGACCCGTAGAATAATATTTATCTGTTGTATACATACATTTCACTACTCTCAAATAATTTGTTAAAGTTGGAGCACCGAAAAGAACGCCTCTGATTCGTTGAGCGGCATCCAACCAAATGATTCCATTGGCATTTCTGGACAGATCACCTGTCACGTGATCTCAGTCGAAGTTGACCGCCACCAAATTTTGCAGCTTTTCGGAAACTGTAACAACTCTCATACGCCAGTCGCGGTGGTCCGTATGTCGCTCTCTCTAATTCACGCTTTCCTTCCTATACCATAGACGAGACCATACGGTCCCACAGGAGCGATATTGCTTCTCTGCTGCGAAATGCAAGCAAGGCTTCTGAGATGCAGTCATTGTGCTCCAACTAGGCGACCCATTGCAAAGGCTTTAGTCGCGTTGAATGGTGCCCGGACGATAGCAAACAAACCAAAACCATGGAACAAAGTCAAGCAGAAGTCACGCCTACTTGTATTCGACCCAAATTCCTATCCGAAAGTCAACAGTGCCATCATCCTCCAGCCACCTAGCGAGTCCATTGTGGTGTCAGTCAACAACCGAAACAAATCTCTAAAAGAAGCTGAGGAAAGTCTTGGCCAATTTACACCTACACCTTATCCTTCTCGCAAATTTCGCGCCAATACCCCGTTCTATTTTCCAGCTGTAAAGAAGAATAAAGAAGAAGCACTCGTACAATTTAATTTCTCTGCGCACACCGCGCAACTTTTGCGTCATACAGCTCGAAATAAAGGACTCAGAATCCTCCCGGATGGGTTTGCGCGCGTTTCTGATGTGGTCGGTGCTTTGGATTTCTCTTTCCAATGACAGGGAATTAACAAATTGGTTGTGAATAGATGCGCGACGAGTTTTATAAGGATTACACCTTTGACCGATTTGCGGAGCTCTGCCAAAAGGATCCGTCGAGGGACTTTGATTTAGTGCATATGCCAGACTTTATCGAGGGACAACTTGAGGATGTCTGGTGGGTCAGAGCAAAGCGAGCTCATTCGATGATTGTGAGTCAATGAAGCACGCAGAAGATCATATGATACTTACGACGCGTGTCACTTAAGGGTATAGATAGCTCTGATCATAGAATTTTGAATATGGCGAGATTAAAGACAGCAATTTGCTTGTGCGAGCCCAGGGACTCGGACAATATCCGTCAGTTTTATTTCACTTTTTTTAACTGTCCATTAAACCAATACCTGCTTACAGGCCAGTATGGGATACCTGAACAAAAATTCGGGCGCATCCGCATACATCGCACTCTAGAGAACGCGCTCTTTGAAAGTGAGTTGTATGGTCCCTTATTCTGTGGGTTTTTATGCTTACAGCTGTTACAGCGATGCATTTCCCTGCCCGCCTACAGCATTTATGTATCTCCATCGACTCCGAAGTAGCCGCTCGAAATGGTGTCATGTTTTTCTCGACACAAGCTCGTGAAACGTATGC
Source organism: Psilocybe azurescens (assembly GCA_023853785.1). Taxonomy (NCBI): domain Eukaryota; kingdom Fungi; phylum Basidiomycota; class Agaricomycetes; order Agaricales; family Agrocybaceae; genus Psilocybe; species Psilocybe azurescens. The sequence goes on along the minus strand of JAJIRX010000859.1, from coordinate 266,591 downwards.
CGTCGGCAATGTGGATGGGATTATCCCTCCACAAGCCTTATTGGGTGCCACATTACTTGACCTCCGCAGCACGAATTTGCTGCATCGATATACATAGCCTCAGTGCATAGAAGAACGAAACATTCGTTCTTCAATCGACTCTACGGCCTCGGCCTTTTGTCGGCAACCACAATATTTGTGGAAATTTTCCGGTTCTCGACAAATCGGCATAGGTCATACGACAAATGGACCATCAATCACCTCTGAAATGGCCACACCTCTACATCCAGGCCCGCGCCAACGAGATCGTCGCGTATCATGAACATTGCCACCGCCTACCCTTGCAATGACACGCCCAATGACAGAAAACCTATCATCTCGTTAAATCTGGATGCTTTCTCCTGCTCATTACTTGAAAGCCTCATATTTTTTTTCGAGGCAGGTCGGTGTGAGCTAACCACCACTCACTCCGGCGTCCCCACACAGCCAGCATTACCTTAAATGTATAATTCTGTAGACAGCTCACGATTTAATATCAGTTATAGAGTGCATGCCCTTTTCTATTGGCAACGCGCTATATACTATTACATTTGTATATTTTCTTTCGACATCAATCAACCAAAAACTAGAAGCAACATTGAGACGAATTTTATATGTAGATCGCCTTTCCATTAAACTCGGCTGCCGTAGACGTCTTTGGGGGATACACCAGATTGACCTTTGCGGATGTTGGCCTGCGCCCATCTAAATAAGCAGACGAAGGTCAGGAAAGATTCTTGATATCATTCTGATTATTGACGTACTTTTTGATGCGAATGGACTCGATGGCGATGAAGCCAGTGGTGTCGGTGGGCTCGAATCCACCAAGTTCATCCATGGAGGATTGCTGTTCGTCGTACAGACCCTAAAGATACGGTCATCTGATTGTTCACATCTATAAAAATACCCGTTAAAACAAACCTCAGAGCTCTCGCGTCCTTCGATGATGACATTGCCCTTGTAGAGCTTCAATCTGACCAAGCCATTAACGGTCCTCTGGCTGGCGGGGATCGAGCTGGTGATGAACTCGCGTTCGGGGGTGAAGAAGTGTCCGTTGTACAGAATTCGGCTGAATTCAATGGTAGTGAATTGATCGCGGAGGGCGCGGACGTTCCTGTCGAGGGTGAGACCCTCGAGATCGACGTGGGCAGCGCGAAGGATGGTAGCTCCAGGAGACTCGTAGCAGCCACGGGACTTGACACCGATGAATCGGTTCTCGACGATGTCGATTCTGCCGACGCCGTGCTTCCTTCCGAGAGCGTTGAGAGCGAGGAAGATCTCGACGGAGTCAGTGTATTCCTTCTGTTCATCGGGAACGACGACGCGGGTGGGGAGACCGCCTTTGAACTCGATGGCGATGCGCTCGGGCTGAGTGGGTGCATCTTCGGGGGCTGTGGTCAATTTCCACATGTCGGTGGGGGGAGTAGTGTTAGGGTCCTCGAGAATTCCGGCCTCGTATGAGATGTGGAACAGATTCTCGTCGGTCGACCATGGCTTGGCTGCGGTTTGGACAACGGGGATGCCTTGCTTTTCGGCATAGGCGAGGAGGGATTGACGGCCAGGGAATCGGTTGTAGAATTCTGACATAGAAGTTAATTTACTGGAGGGCAGGGTTTAATGTATTTTTTCGACTAACCAGGAAGGCGCCATGGGGCGATAACCTTGATGTCAGGCTTCAATCCGTAGAATGCAAGTTCAAATCGAACTTGGTCGTTTCCTTGCCTGTGCATCCGTGAGAGACGTAGCTGTAAAAGTTAGGGGCGTTAGTGCATAATTAAATCACCACAAGGCGAGTGCTTCTACTCGGCAGCAACACTTACTCGCATCCCTCACGTTCGGCGACAGCAATCATGCCACGAGCAATGACTGGTCGGGCGAGAGAGGTACCGAGGAGGTAGACGTTCTAAAATTCGATTAAGAATCGTTCGATATTTTGGAGAACAAGCACATACCTCGTAGATACAGTTGGCTTGAACCGCAGGGTAGATGAGTTCAGTGACAAATTCGCGCTTCAAGTCCTGCGATAATAAATCGGTAAATACGCATTCCCTTGATATCTATTAGCAGAGTACTCACCTCCAAGAAAAACTTCTTGGCACCGACTTTAAGAGCCTTTGCCTCAGCCGCAGCAAAGTCCTGTGAAAGAGATCAGGTTATGCAAGTGAGATTGTCACATCGCACTTATTCACTTCTTCCTGACCAACATCAGCCATGAAGGCATAGACCTCGTATCCCTGCTCGATCAACCAGGCAAGGATACAGGAGGTATCTTGATATTCAAATCAGAAACGCGGCCATGGAGATGCACCATGCAAACTCACCCAATCCTCCAGAATAGGCGAGAAGAACACGACCGGAGTTTGCAGGCATTTTAATCAGTGTGAAATAAAGTCAACCTGAGACTGTTGTGGTTAGAGTTCAAGTTCGGATTGAATATAAAATTTATAAGGTGCTCACGAACTAGAATTGTCTAAAAACTGACTGTAAACTTTCGGCCGTATTTGATTCGGATTTTTATGTACGACGCGCTAATCTAATCTGGGCCATCGAGTACCTGTGACGATCATGTCCTGGTCACGGGAACAGATCACTAATTGTTCCCCTTTCCCCTAACGCTGTCCCTTAGGGCGTCTATTCTGTCCTGGTCTGGTGAGTTACCTTGGCTCCCAAGCGTGTCTAGGTCTGAATGTCCTTTGGCAGCATTTGAACTACTTCAGGCTGCTGAATATCCTTGCTTAGGATCCTTTTCTCAATAAAGCTTGACTGCTGCAAGAGTTCAAGACAACGTAGCAACCAACGTCCAACTAGAACCAACTATCATTATCGGAGGATGTCTGACCGTGATACAAGGCAATACTCGCTTAGAAATGCATCAAGCACAAGAACGCGCTCCGGGAGTGAAGCTATAAGGAAGCGTGTCGCTCAGCTGATGCAAGCCACGACCTCAGGATATAACGACCGCCCCACTGCCTCCGACAGAGAGAGAACTTACTCTCGAAGGACATCCTCTCCTCATCGTAATTTGTCGCGTGATGGACGTCATAAGAACTCTACGAAGGATAAACCACTGCCAATAACGCCAGGCCAACCGCGTGCTCTCAAAAGGAAGAAGTCTTCGGGTCTTACAGCGTCTTCAGACAGGCTCGAGAACAGAGTTCCCCCTGCTTTCAATGTGCCCGGTCCATCGAAGCAGACATCAGTGCGTGTCTTCGATGCCATGGCGCACCCTCCGATTTTGGATCACGACTTGTCTCCCTCGTCATCTCAGAGTCACAAGAACGGAAGAGTTGCCTCGAAACATGCTATCCAAGACACGGCTACTTTTGTTGATGAAAACAAGCATAATAAACGTCGACCTGAGGGTTACAAAGGATCTTTGGCTACTGCGGAATATGATCAAATGAAGAAAGAAATCGAGACCTTGAAAGAAGCTTTACAAGACTCTAAAAAAAACCTCAAAACGCAATCTCAAGGTATTGACGTTGTGCGCTTATGCCATCACTTCTTTCATGCTTACAACTTTCTTTTATTCAACAGAAACTTGATGAATTAAAATCAGAACTAAATGCAGCGGTCTCAGTAGGTCAAAGACCGACATCTTTCGATCTCTTCTAACCCACTTTATAGATCATCAAAGACAGAGAATCAGAGCTAGCGAATGTTAAAGAGAAACACAAGAAAAGTGAAGAGGTATGAGCCCATGGAAACTGAGAAATAAGCAGTCAATGAAGTCTCGTACTTTCATTAGATTCTCTCTACTATTGAATCGTCTGTGCTATGTCAAATATGCATGGATCTTCCAGACCAGCCTTTTGTGTGAGTTTCCAGCCAATATTCCATATGACTGCATTTCATTAATTTTCTACGTAGAATTTCACCTTGCGGCCACGTTCTTTGTCTCTTATGTCTTCAAGAATGGTTTAGAAAAGCGCCTCCAACTTCGGATGACATGGATATTGATCCGAACGAATTAACAGACCCACACTATATCCTCACGCGCTCCAAATCTTGCCCTACTTGCAGAGCTGCAGTTAAGCGTCGACCTGTACCGGTCTTCATGGTCAAGGCTGTCGCGTCCACGCTGAAGAAGTCAAAACTTCGCCCAGCTGCTGATGCCTTCTTATCTTCTGGAGCCAATCGTGGACGGGATACAGAAATTGATGATCCATGGAAAGGAATATTTCCTGTTAGCGAGGAATCGGAATCGGACGAACATGATTCAGCCGACGATTATGTGGCATTTGACTCCGATTTCACGGACCGTGTTCTGAATCTCTCGTATCACCGACTGCGGCAGCTTAGCGTTGGGGGATCTATCTTTGCCAACATAGATAGCAGTGATAGCGAAGAACACGATGATGAAGAAAGTGACGAAGAAGAGGATCAAGAAGATGGGGATGACAGCGGTGATGAGGTTATTTACATTCTCCCGCGTTGGTCGCCTCCTAACGTGGAAATCCATCCCGGTGACCATCGTTTACGTGAAGGTGGTGCGGACGCGTTTAAGCTGCTTCAACGCGGCTGCAGTCTCGGAATGATACAGAACTTTGATGTCTCGTATTCCCACCACTCAGGGATCGTGGTGTCTCTTCATTCATTGGACCAGCTGTACGCTTCCGAATCCGAGGATAACAGCGACGTAGGTGTTACCTACACTGGTGGGATGAACCGGGTTTTTCTTGGATGGAATATCTCCTTGCCAGAATATGACGTCGACGGCGAGCTTTATCTTGCGGATCTTCTTGAGGACATCAAGAATTCGCCAGCTCGTTGGGTAATTTCTTCTAGACCTGGTATCAGAGATGCGAAGGATGCCAGGAGGCTTGTACGCTTGGATGATCTCGAGGCATTTGATACCACGGACTCGGAGGTCTGGGTTGATGCTGAGGACTTCTAGTCGAAGGTGATACATGCGCGTCTTTTTTTGTGAATACAACGTGCAGGCAGCCATTGTTTGTTTTTATCGGTTATGTATTAATATTTGCTATGAATGTAAAATGTGGCAAAGAAAAGCCAACTTCCATTTGTGACGTGAAGTCCCAATTTTACAAGGTTCAATAACATACAAGACTTCCCCACTGCGTAGATACGGACTACCCTCAATTCTAAAACTTCTAGTCAATGAGGCATTTAACGGCAAGGTTCAAGCACGGATAGCCAGAGAATGGATGCGCAGTTGGTACAACCGATGATTGGCCAATTGCCCGCCAATAGTAGCGGTGTACATCCCCAGACACCAGAAATACTGCGGTCAATCTAAGAAACCAACCGTCTCAGGCATATACCGAACACGTACAATCTGTGGGATAAAATCAGCGGAGCCCAGGACACACCTTCAGCACATCGCACATCATTAATAACCCGACAAACGACAATAAATCAAACGATTTTTTGACCATGCTCGACTGCAATTGAGTGCAGATTTTACAAACTCAAGTTCATTGGTTGGCCCAGCTGTAATAGATAGCACTAGAGACTCTGAAGACTGGGGGTATGACAAGCAATCGAGAGTGCCAAGACCAGAAGGCAGAGAACAGCCCGAGCAAAGAAATGAACGCCTCAATGCTCGTGAGACCAGGGTTCAAAAATCATCGTTACAGCCTCGATTTCGTTACTGGAGCGCAGCAGTACAAGGACAGCGGAGCTTGGTGAATCTCCAGCGCAGTTTGAACCAGAAAGTGGATAGACTTATACTGTGGTGACACTGAAGCAGCGGAGAATTGCGCAAAAGGAGACCAGAAAAAACCGATAGTAGCGTCAGCACGCACATCTTTGGTAACTGGTTCATAGATCATCTAGAAGCATGTCAAGACTCAGATCTTTGATAAACCTAGTTGTATCATTGATCGGAAGTGCGCTCAAGTGGAGCACGAAGGCCGGAATCATGTTGTGTAAACGGTAGTGCAGCGTGCTGCTCACATTGTCATTGTTCTGAAAAGCTTGTTATTCTTAGAAGAGACATCTACCAGAGGGTTCGCGGAGATGAATCGGAATCGATAAATTCTTCTTGTAAATTAATAACGACAGTGCTGGTATGTTTAAAACGCGTCGGGAGAGTGCGAGATGCCAGTAGCTCATGGGCCTGCCGGGCTACTAGTAAGTGTAGTCTGCAAGTTATTTGAATGTGCCCTGGTCACCAATTGCTATTTTTCTGGATATATCGTCAGAATCATAAATCGTGGAGAGAACCAAGTAATTCATGGAAGCAAGAAACAATTCAGCCTACGAGGATAGTAGCCTAAATTATCACTGGGACTCAGTAATCCGGCATCGTGCGTCGTACTTATTAGACACACGTGACACCGTGGTATGTAAAGTTCAAACCCCGTTCGGCGTTGAACAAATGTTGACGCGCCTTCATATGCGCGTACCGCCATTGTACTCGAAACATCCCTTACTAGTGCAGTAGGAGGCCACCGAATACCCAGGCAGACTGCTGTAATACATCAACACATGAACATGGGAACCGACTATCTCAATCTTGTTCCACACTTGGTCGAGGCTGGCAAATTCCAGGACCTTGTCGATGCAGGGCAAACCTTATCTTCTGTACTTTCTCCGTTGGACAATTCTCTGGCCATATATGCCACGAATCTGGCAAGTGGCATCGGAATGTCACAAACTCAGCTTTCTATTAATGCCCGACCATAGAATCCACCAACCGTAGAGAAAAGTCGCACAGTGGACGATGAACAATCTGTTTACATCGCCAACTTGGACAGTGCTCCATCTTCTGAACGGCGTCTTGTGAGCCGGTCTTGATTTATCTGCCGCTTCCTGTGCTCAATATTGCTTCAGTTTCTCACAGACACATTGATTATATTTTCTGCTTTTAGAAACCTAATGAAAAACACCGCGACCCAGAAAACTCATTGGTAAATACACAATATTCTTAGGCACATTTCGGTCCTTATTTCTATCACAACTTGAATAGGGCTCAAAGCGACCAATGCGTAACGATGATCAGAAAACTTGCTATTGATTATGTTAATTTTATCAAGGAGTGCTGGGTTCACGCATCAGTTAGCTTTCTTCGTTTGTTTGTCACACTCGAAATACATCTGAGCTTTTCACACAGCAACCAATACCCCGACCTGAAGGTTCACTGCAATTTAGCAGTGACCATTATCGCAGCTTATACACATGTTTCTCATTGTTTGTGGTGTTGTATCTTCCTGAGCCTGGATATGAAGAAGCACCTGTCGGAGACGAGCTCATGGAATGGCTGAACACGCACTTTATAGAACCATCAACAGAAGAAGGAGACCAATTGAGTGCGTTAGATAGACCCTGGGAGGACGAATCATTCTGGCCATATTTGACTCGGTAAGTTCACAGTCGGGGTACATGATATTGTCATGTGGCACTAACGAGCCCTAGAGCAATTCTACGTGGCCTTTCCAAAGCTTCTCTCTTTTTCTTAGGTGTTCTGGAACAGCACCCATCCGATAAGCTTCAAAGAATAACCAGCACTCTCATTCCCCTTGTGGAATCACAACCTCGGTTAATGAATTTCACTGCCGAAAGGGACTTTGCTTTTGCTATCCGTCGATGGAGAGATAAAGTGAAAGCCCTCCGAATTGACATGGACCGTGTTCCTGAAGATGACAGATCTGATGACTTCGACAATTGGTGGGACAAACTCAGCGACATTGTTGGAATTTTGGAAGGTCGGCAAGATGTCATCCAACGGATCTGCGAAGACATTGGCGCCGACTGGAAAGAGGTTTGCGTTGCTTGGAGTATATTTGTGGATCCTCGAATGAGGAGGGAGGAACTGCCGTAAGTTTCATAATACTGTCGGTACACGTCGTTAAATCATCTATCCAGTGAAGTTGTAGCCCAAGTAATCGGCGACATGCCTCCTGATCCAACCGACCCAGAGGACATGATACATGCCACACTTTTCTCGGCTCATCCGACCGAGACACTGCGTCATGCTCATCGACTGGACCGTTGGTTATCCGCGCATCTCGCAGATATCATGGAAGCTATTCAGCTGATTGAGACGACCATTGACGAAGAGTAAGGTTTTTATCACGTGTTGCATGATATGTTCTAACAAAGTTACACTACTTTATAGGTCAGAAATATCTGCACGCGATCAATATGTGCTATCTTATGCTGATTATCTACATTCAGACCCGGCTCTCTGGAGAATAACCGTGGACTATATGTATTCATGCGGTGAAATAGGGCAGAAACGAGCCGATGAGGTCCTGCTACGTGTGCCTCTGAAGTTACACCAACAGAACTCCGACCTCATGGTTGACAGCCGTATTCGAGCAGGCGACATTGTGGGCGTTTTGAAGGATGTAAATAAAACCTGCTTCGAATACCAAAGGGAAAGTGTCAGAAGGACAGTTTGTCGAGTATGTTCCTCTCCGCTCCCTCAACTCAAGTTCTTTCTGACATGATGAGATGATCTAGATTGCTGCGCAGACTTTGGTTTCGGAGAAAGATTATGGCCTTGCGGTGTCGTATTGTACATCTGCCGAGGACTGGCGAGGACTGGCACGCATCGTGGACCGCGTCTTGGACGAATATATAACAAGCGGTGCGAGGTCTCGTGTACCCTAACTTCTGGGGTCTAAGACTTTCCCTAGGTCCCCGAAAGTTTACACAATACGCCCTAGCTATCGCACCTTCAGTTCAGGAACTCAGATCACAGTCTGCAATTCAGGGAGTCTTTGTGCATCGATTGATATTCGCTGTCAGATTTGCTCGATACCATGAACTGGTGGACAAGCAAGAATATGAAGACGCTGCTGCCGACGTGCTCGCCATCTTTGTTGAAGATGTTGCCCCGACATCGTGGTGGGCAGTCGTCCTATGTGATGCCATTCAGCTCCTTCGATATAGTGTGTCCCTTTGTCCGATACTTATTCCACGATCGGTTCTGATTATCGATCGTTCCATTTTAGCGCCCGTAGCTTTATTCCCTTCTTCTGGTGCCTCCCTTTTACTTCCAAAAACTGGAAGAAATCTTTGTTCGCGCTTCTCAAGGAGCCAGTGACGACTACTTGTCTGTCTTGATCCGCGTGCTGAGATGCCGAGGCGAAAAGGAAGCGTTAGAACGACTAAAAACCGTACGGTTAGCACTGGCCCAATATTTCGCGAGATCCTTGGTGTTAGGTTTGGGAAGAGGTTAAGTCTTTATTTAGATAACCTTAATTGCCGAATGTTTTTTAGGATGTACTAGTAATTCATCTTTGCTTCGTCGACCGATCGACCGACGACCACCGTATCATCTCCGTCGTAACATCTGTATTCGAAACGGCTTGTTCATCTGGTAAAATTTCTAGTAATCACATCGGGAAGAACGATCATACCCCAATTTTTTTATGAGGAGGAGCCCACAACTCTTTTTGGACACCTAGTACTCGCCCATCGCGTATTTAATCCTTCACCAGGATGGCAAGAGCGCAGATCTCAGAGTACTTCAATCCTTCGATATGTGTTACGTTTTACACGTTCTAAATCAATATAGCTGTCAACACATCATACTGGATCATCGCCAGAAGGTATGCTTTGTTGGGTCGTCGTATCGTATGAGGCCGCTACTTACGTATGTAACCTTCGCACTCTAGGTCGACTGCAACAGTGACACTTGCTCAAAGAGTGCGTCGCACAATACCCGACCTCATTTTTGCGCGTCGCAATGCGCTCAAAGGCATATACCGTATCATTTGTTCATATTCATATTTTCATGGACTTATATCAGAATGGGAACCACCCAAGAACTTGTGCGCCCAAACCCTAGCGTTGCTTGCAATGCCTGCCATCTGGCTGGACACTGAGGTGCGCTTTTGCTAGCATGAAAGATAGCATTAAACCGTTCCTGACATGGCATGCCTCTTTTACTAGATCCAAGAGCTTGGCCGATCCATTCATTATGCATTGCTCGCTGAGTGCCAACTCAAATAAGCATCTTAGCTCCAAGATCTAGAATAACGCAACTTCTTTTGTCTTCAATACATTTCACTTTCATAGTTCTGTCCGCAGTACTAAGTACAAGTCATAACCTATGTTTAGCCTGGCCTTCAACACGCTCAGAAGCCACGGTGCTTTAATAAATCTAGGTCATAAGGTGTGTTCACTCTTCTATCGAGGAGCTATGTATCAACACGCTCAGAGGCCACGGTGCTTTAATAAATCCAATGCCATTGGCTGCTGATTGGCTGCATATTGAAATTTGGCTAGCCACTTGATAAGAAGTATGCTTCGCTATGCCAGTGCCTGGCATGCTCTATTGAGCTGTGCTGAGTGCTCGCTGCTCGCCGCTTTCAAAGTTCTCACGGGGTGACCATCGAAAAGCCACCGGATCACGTGGGCTTAGACATTTTGGTATCGGCAATAGAGGCTCCCCAATAAGACTCGAAAGAGCGGACTTCCCGCTATTACCAGCCGAAAGAATTGTACTACGACATCTATTATAATTCTATTTCTATTATAATAAAAGAACTCAGACTCTTTCTCACGAGACACAAATCACCATTTTGATTGGCTTAGACAAATATGTAATCTGATTGGCTGGTCAGCGTCTCCCAGTTTGGGTGGGGAGCTTGGGGGCAACGTAAATTGATTTCTGAAGCATTCTCAAACCTTCCGTGCTAACTGGGCACAAGATGTCAGCGACAACAGATGCCTGTGCATCTCTGGAAACTTCTAGAATTTTTGTAGGTGAGAGTATAAAAAATGGCCATTTATTAACAGTACTGATGGGGTACACTGGAACATCGGCAAAACCGCAAAAAGAATATATTGGAATGCAATGCCCTTGAAAGGCAACAAATGACGCAAATGCCCAAAAGGCATGGTAAAGTGAAACAAATAGAATCCTTATTTGTAAGTCACGCCCAGAATTAGCTAAAAATAAAACCTTGGTAGTCCTTGTAAGGTAGCTTAAATCTTTGTTAACCTTGCATGACAAAACAATTTTCCACAGCCACCAAGGGGCCAATTATACAGTAAAATATTAGATCATTTAATGTTGCTATAAAATACATAGCACTCTTCCCATATAACTCCAATTGATTATTCAGATTATCAGATTATCACATTTAATTGAAATGCCCTCTACCAGGATTGAACCACCACCTTCGTAGAACACAATTAAATACCTATTCTAACTACTACACTAATACATCATTACCGTATATAAGTACGTGACGGTCTATGTCACTATCTAAAAAGCGGCCTATCTGGGAGAGCCAAAATAATTGATAGACAATTAAATCTCGTATCAATGTTTAGTGTATTTTACATACCAAACTTATACTTATTGTAACTTACAAGAATACAGAAAAGGTTGTCAAAAATGCAACGTACCTCAATGGTCCACCAAAAATTACCACTGAAAGTAAAGTTGAATAAATATTTGGCTTAAATTTAATACTGCCTTAATTCTTGCTCAACCAGTTCAAAATACTAGAATAATTAGTGGGCCTAGTAACGTAATACAATGTTTGTATGACTTTCCAAGGATGCACAAAGGTTTCGATCACCCATATATAGCCTCAAAATGATCGACTTGCCTGATATAGGCCACAATGTAATATATGGTTTTGTCGGTTTTGCCGATGAAGAAACAACTGGCCCAAGATTGAGAGGGATGCGTCAACTTACTCTACATAGAAGTATGTACTAGGTGAAGGCTCTCAAAAGGAGGGAGAGTACAGCTATGAGTCTGTAATGAATGGCTTTGTTCATTTTTGGCTGCATCGGGTTGCTGCAAAGTTTGTCCCTCATGTGGTTGACAACTTCCTCTTTTGCCATGTTAGGTTTTTTTTTTTTGAATTCTCTGGATTATCGTTGATATGCCTATGAAGCGGCGTGCTGTGCACAAAACACAAACAAATCTAAGTAATGGGGTTGGGCAAGCTACTTCGCAATGAGTGGCTCTGAGGGTTGCGAATCGAGGTTTCGGGAGCGTAGGCAGTGATGAGGAGTTGGACGTTGAAGTGTACTAACTTATACGAGGCTTGATAGGGAGACTGAGTGACGATATACGATGTTCGAGGGGCTGAATCACGATGTTCGAGGGCTGAATACGATGTTCGAGGGCTGAATACGAGGTACGAGGGTGCTAACAAGTTACGAGGACGCTGGTTTCTGAGTTTGAGACGGTGAGATACGACGATATACCAGGGATATGAGGTTCTATTCTTCAAAGTAGACTACATATAAGCTTATATAGGTAGAACTTGAGACTCTAAAGGGTTTAATCAAAGCAGAAAAGGAATTAAACAAGCAAAGGGGGAGCAGGAAATGGTACAGAGTAGTGCAGAGAAAAGGAAATGAATTAAAACAAATATCGAAACCTATTAGAAATCATCCGAAACCGCAGGTATGCTCTGTAAAGACTAGCCAAGACGTTTTGAGGTGTTTAGTGACAAAGGGGTGTTCGGTTGGGCCTCGGTTACCTTCTATTGGCTTCGGTCGTACTCTGGAGGACTTTAGTAGATGTTGGTAGGCGATTTGAACCCTCTAAATGGTGTGGAAAACTTGGAAAATGGGTTTACTGAGTATAGGGGACTGCAGTGCGTATCATCGTGCAACAAGTAAACTAGCCTAAACTAACTACTAAGATGCACAGGTTGGAGACGTACCCAACCTGTCTGCGAAAGGGTCTACCTAAGTACAGCTATATGAATTGTAAACTGGCATCTTAGGTTCCCCGTGCGAAGCATGGGTCACTGCTTGTGATATTTATTACAATTTGCCAACAGGAGCCCCGAAAATTTTTATCTATATATATGGTGTTTATTTACATCTATGTACTAGATTGCAACTAACGAATTTCATACATGCAGAATACCCTGCCTTCGGCAGGTAATTGAGAGCGAGGCGGATTACATAATTCGAATTCAGTAGAGAGCGCGACAAGAATGAGTAACTTCTTGAAAGGTGCTCGCTACTACTTGCAGTGACGAGCCAAGGCCTCCCCAACACTAATGCTGCTGACAATACTGCGATGTCGGTCAAGAATATCGTGGCGCAAATCGTCGATCCGACCGCTGTCAACACGTCCATTCTCGCAGACCGTTTCGCGTGCTTTTCCAAGGTCGAGTCTGCAGCAGGAACTCGAAGCAAAGTCTCCGACAACAACAGCTTCGCCGTCAGCGGAGAATTCTGAGCCTCTGACGGAACCGGGAGCCACATTCTATGACAAAGTAGGCAGGCCAGGGATTAGGAAACAGGTGCTTGTGAGTAATTCGTGTATGTCTGTTGCTACTTTCGACTTGTGTGAGTTAATTTGATTCGGTTTAGTTCGCGACGTTGGCTTCATTTCTGGCATTCTCTGTCGCTGCTGCTCAGACGGATCTTGAGACGGATCATTGGATAGAGAGGATGGTAGCCGTGGCTCCGGTATGGTCTGTCAAAGCAATCTCAAATACGGACTTGAAGCGGGCCCAGAACGCTGAATTAATTCAGGTATATACTATAATACCAGCTTCGCATATCCAGGATATATCATGGAACACTGACTTAATATTCAACAGAGGCTCCGAGAGAAACTGGCCAATATTCAAACCACTGTGCAGCAACTGCCTGTTCTAATCCGGCCTTGGATAAATCTTGCCACTGTTTCGGTCATGCAGCCTTATGCCGACGCGTCGGAGGGAAAACGCCTGTGTTGGAAGATTTGTCTGCTGAATGCTGGTGTCTGGGCGCTTTGGAAAGTGAGAAGTTTGAGAGGATTCATGAACGTGCGGTTCATGCACAACCCGCTGTCTGGGCTGTCGTACACGCTTTTGACAAGCACTTTTAGGTGCGGAGTGTCTTGTTGATTTGGCAGTATACATGGAACTGATGCCGATATTGATAGTCATAGAACGGCGATCCATCTTCTCTGCAACTGCCTTGCGCTGGAAAGCTTTGGTAAAAAATATTTGTGGATTCTATTTCGTACGCAACGGAAGATTCACGCTCAATTCCAGGATCTGCCGCGTACTATTACTTACTGCGAGAGCAGAATAAAGCAGAACCGGTCATTTTGGAGTCCACGACTTCATACCACTTCCTCGCGTTCTTTATCTCAGGCAAGTCCCATCTTCTTAGCCAAACAACAAACAAGATACTTATTGTCATCATTGGTTCCATTTTTACAAAATAGCTGGACTCTTCTCAGGCTTAGTATCCCACATCGTCAACGCCAAATTCCGATACCCGCGCCTCGTCGCCGAGCTCGCCTCCTCCACAAACACCGCGCGGAAGACAGAGACATGGGCGAGCGCTGTTGCAGCTACGACCGCGTCTGCCGCTGGGAAGACGGCGGCGAAGAGGAAGACCCTGGACATCCTGCCTAGTTTAGGCGCATCGGGCGCCATATACGCTGCGGTGACGATGACGGCGCTGGCGTTTCCCGATTCGCAGATTGCGCTGTTCATCCCGCCTTCGTATCCCATTAATATCCAGTACGGCGTTGGAGGTTTGATGCTCTTGGACGTGATTGGAATTGTCAGAGGATGGAGGTTCGTATTTCGTTTTCTTCGTTTTCTTTCTCTTCATTTCACTTTCTATTTCTATTTCTTCTCGTTATTTTGGCTGCGATGTATGTTGACTGCAATATCTTTTCTGTACAGATTCTTTGACCATTGGGCACACTTGGGAGGAGCCGCGTTTGGCATGCTGTATTACGCTTACGGACCGACCTACTGGCGATACCTCCGGCAACTGAACTTGGAAGCTAAAGTTGCTGAAGACCCGCCGCCATCATCAACTACAGTCGAGATCTAGGTCTAGACATAGACATCATAAGTAATAGGCATATGAGTCTCCAATCCTCTTTCGTACGGGTACCAATGGCAGTAGCATGGTCAGGACATTGGCACGATCGAATTCTCCCCGGTTTCGACATTACTTAAATCTATCGCAGTACATCTTACATCCTTCCACACGCTTAAATACTGCTGTCGGTAGCCCAACACACTCACGCACGCGCATATAGTAATATAACACATCCCTTCTCCGCATTAGTCTAGTTGTACGAAAAACTGCATCACGTTTCTATGTAATACAGCGAAGGTCCGGGTCCATGGGGTAATGCATTAGTGTCCATCGACGAGAAATGTCCATTGATCATCGTCATTACATAGGGATTCAGCAGGTATGCTGGCGCCGTTCGCTTTGACTACTTTACATACATTATTAATAGTTCTTTATATATACATACATATAAATTTTTTGTTAGAAAACCGATTCGTTTATTCATTCATAGCACCAGGCCAGACAAGAGCAACGTCGTCGTCGTGAGCGTCGTCGCCGAGAGCGCAAGGGCGACCGTTGTGAGGCGGCGCGAGCTCGTCGAGCTCGAGAACCCGGTGCTGATGCTCTGCTGCGGCGTGGACGACGCGGACACGGTCGTCGCCGCCGGCGCAGACCCGACCGTCGCGCTGGGCACCGTGCCGTTGCTCGCGCCGTTCTGTGCGATGGAGGTCGCAGACAGCTCGGCGAACCCGATGGAGAGCGGATTGTACCGGAAGACCGAGTAGACGTTTTTCTGTGGGTGGTACGGAGTGTGGTGTCAGCTTACTATTGCGCGGGGTGTTGGTGGAAGGAGAAGATGGGACACGTACGAGGAATGTGTCGCCTACGATCCACCTCGGCGCTGAGCTGCCCGTGGAAAGCACGAAGAACGCGCCGAGGCACGTCGTCCTCGTCAACCTCGACAGCTGGAAATCGGCAGGACTGATGCTCCAGCTGCGCGAGCCGCCAAAGTTGAGGCTGACGTTGACGGATGTGTCACAGGCTGCAAAAAGGGTCATTAGTTAGTGAATGTTGTTGTCTCATCTGAATTTCCGAAAGTGAAGGGAAGAAGGAACGCACGATATGTGTAGTAGTTCTCAAAATTGCCAGATCCGGCCTGCGAACCTGGGATTTGGGCAAAGATTTGCGCGATGAATTCAGAGGGCCCGCCTACGAGTGTCGTGCCCGTGTCGATCGCGGCGTACGAGGCTTGCCCCGAGGGTAGGTTGATCGCCGTATTTTGTACGATCAGTTCTACGGAGAGTGAGAACTTTAATATTTATGTTGAGAGAGGACCAAGAAGCGTGAATGCATACCCGTCATAGGGAGAATCCAGTACGATCCCTGGACTGGCATGTCGACGTAGTCGATGTCTCCTGTATAGAGGCTCGTGTTCGCAAAACCTGCAAGCAAAGGCCAAAAATCTCAGACATGTCCCACTTATGCGAGCAAAAGCGGGAATCATACCCATCGAAAAGGAGCCGCCTGGTTCCTCGGTCTGTGTGGAACTGTCGTTGAGGTAGCTAAAAATAAAAAATAAAAAGGTAAATTGTCGAATTTCGTAGCATTTCTCTGCATGTTCATGACCACAGGACGGCGACATACCGAGTAAGCTGGAAAGCCATAAGCTGCGAATCCCAGGCGCCGCTGGACACAAGAGTTTGCCAAAGCGGCTCCGCCTTCGACGACGCGATCGTCTGGAACGCAAGCCCCAGAAGTCCGGAGACCGGGTTCGAGAGCAGCCCGGAGGAAACTTGGTTGCAGACCGCGAATATCTGGTTCGTGACTGCGAACCCGGCCATCTGGACGGTGTCGGCGCCCAGAGAGCCAGCGGCCTCCCCGCTGCCATAGGTGATGGAAAAGGAGGTGCTTTGGTTCTGGAATGTGGAGGAAGAGGAAGGGCTGAATGTAGGCACGTTTGCGCAGCCTGTGATGCACTCTGAATCGGCAACCCAGAGATCGCTAAAGGTCAATTAATTAGTTTTAGTTGTGTGAGAATTGCAAGGGGGATGTAGGAGGAAACGCACGCTGAGCCTGTGTCGAGGATGACGTTGTATGCTGTTGGAGGAGTACCGATGGCTAGAGAACCAAAGTAACTGTGCAGGTCGTTTAGATGAATATTTGCTTGAGCTGATAACCTACACACCTCGAGTCTCCATTCTGATTCGTGATTCTAAAAGGAAGAAGAAGAGTCACTAAGTACCACGTAGTCGTAAGACAAAGCTGAAACCGTGCGTACAAGTTTGTCCCAGTCGCACGTTTATCGTGCTTGGGATTGCCGTACTTGGCCTCGAGGCCTTCTCGATGGTTTTTGGCCCAGACACCCCATTCCTCTTCTGTGCGCGCGGGCGGTGCCCGTTTCTTGAGAGGCATGGTTTGACCGGTCTGGCCATTTGTTTGGGGCGCTGCGGAGCATGACGACGAGACCGAAAGCAGGATAGCAGCGAGAAGAGACGCAGACGGCGGTAGCATGATAACAGAAGCAAGATTAGTGAGTACGACAAATAGATAGATCAGCGAGTATTAGACGGAGAGAATGGGCCTGTAGCGGTTGTGGCGGGAAGAGCGAAAGAGTTGGTTGATCAGCAAAGGGTGAAGAGGGGACGGAAGATTAGCAGGAGAAAAGAGAGACAACAGCGGCGGTGCTCGACCAGCGAGTTATAAGAGAAATTGTTTGGGATGAGGCGATGACACGGAGTGCGACAAGCCAAGAGAAGAAGGGGAATTCTGACTTGAGATTGTCTGGATAAAATACTGATCGAGTATTTTGGCTGGGACGGCCAGGCTGAACCGTTGCGAGACAGCCTTGGCAGTCTGAGATACTAGTCGGATCTTGCTCATTTTCTGTAAGGAAGCCAGTGAATAGGGTGTTTTGGGATATGTTGTAAGGCTTACTACCATTCTGTTGCGTTGTGGATGCTAAGCATACTGCGCACTCCACTGTCCCGTCAGCGATGATGACACATTTCCACATTTGGATATTCTTTCGCCTAATCCGTAAATTCCAACATTCTCTTCATTTTCAATAACCATTTTTATGACGCAGTGCATCCAAACTATGCGAAAAGACTGCACATAGCACCGGTCTATAAGACAGCCTAATAATCACGTTCAATTAGCGTAACTCTCAAGTGCGACAATAAATGGCACACACCCTCGCACATTCCCCTCTCTACTTTCCTCTACTTTCTTGAACTGAATAAACACAATTAATGAACAGTGATTAGATGTGAGCATTTGAACGGCCGCAGTCAATCACACAGTTCAGCCATTGAGAGCGATTAAGAGAAAAAGATAAATAGGCAAATACACTAAGAGTACAATAATAGAACAAGAACCCGAAAGCAAATAATATCCTCCTCCTCTATGATCGCTCACCCCGCAGTCTGCGAGCCAAAGCGAGATCTTTGGGCTGGATGGTGACACGCTTAGCGTGGATAGCAGCCAAGTTGGTATCTTCGAAGAGCGAGACAAGGTAAGCCTCAGCGGCTTCCTGGAGAGCCATGACGGCAGATGATTGGAAGCGGAGATCAGTCTGAATGATAAATGAAGTTAGAAAAGATAATCTAAGTGAGTCATCGCAAGTCAAGTACCTTGAAGTCCTGAGCGATTTCACGGACAAGTCGTTGGAAGGGGAGTTTGCGGATGAGCAACTCAGTCGACTTCTGGTAACGACGAATTTCACGGAGAGCGACAGTTCCGGGCCTGAAGCGATGGGGCTTCTTGACACCACCAGCGGCGGCCTGTAGAGAATGAATAAGCACGGTGCCACAGATGAAAAACTATCAAGGTCAACATACGGCAGTCTTACGCGCCGAAGACTTGGCTGCGAGTTGTTTACGGGGGGCTTTGCCACCGGTGGACTTGCGAGCAGTTTGCTTAGTGCGGGCCATTGGAGATGTTGTTGAGTGACGGTGGTGGTTGTTGGTGGTGGTGAAAGTGAGTGAGGAATTCCAGCCCCGAAGGCGGCTCCGTTATATATAAACACGATCGCGCTTTCCACGTGACTCATCGCGCCTCTAAAGATCAACAAACGAGGAAATGTAGCACAGCCACAAAGTGCTGTTATATAACCAAGCTTGGAGTGTCGTGACTTGCCATCTCACTACCACCCACCTCCACCACCAACAACAACACACTTCACCACCTCCCTCAACCACCAACTTAAATCAATATGTCTGGACGCGGAAAAGGTGGAAAGGTGTGCTTGATTTGATTTCGGTCAACCTGGGTCAGATTTACTTACAATATGTGGCATTCTTAGGGACTCGGAAAGGGCGGAGCCAAGCGCCACCGCAAGATTCTTCGTGACAACATTCAGGGTATGCACAGTCTGCGACTTATACTATTCTTCAGCTAATATTGGCTTCAGGTATCACAAAGCCCGCCATTCGCCGTCTCGCTCGTCGTGGAGGTGTGAAGCGTATTTCCGGTCTCATCTATGAAGAGACTCGTGGTGTTTTGAAGATCTTCCTCGAGAATGTGAGTCACAATGTCACTGTACTCTTTACTTCATCTTACGTCTTTTCTCAGGTCATTCGGGATTCTGTCACATACACAGAACACGCCAAGCGAAAGACAGTAACAGCACTCGATGTTGTATACGCTCTGAAACGATCAGGGCGCACACTCTACGGTTTCGGTGCTTAGATGCTTGGTGTGGATTTAGTTTGCTCGCTTTTCTGTAACCATACTGTACTTTTATTTATTTATTTCTCTTTCACATCCTCTTTCGGTGGATTCAATTAAGTTGGCTCGTAGCTGCAACTCTTCCCAACCCTGCTCGTTCCCACGTGAAAAACATGCTTGGAAGATAGTTCATAATGTCTGCAGCAAGGCCCCAAAATTTCACTTCTTATCGAGCGCCATCACATTTCTTTACCGCCTTGACATAAGTAGGCGGCCGTAATTCCGTCGATCCTCCGCCTCCCCGACATATTACCTTACAGGTTTGTCCGGACATTCTCCGTTCGTATAGCTAACGTCTTTTCATCTCCCAGGCGTTCCCTCGGGTCTTCGCTTTATCATCCCAGCTGTTGTCAGGAACGCCCCTTCGTTCATCGACATCCAAATAACCCTTCAAACAATAGGCTCCAACGTCCATCTGCATGATGGGATTGCCCAACGAGACCCTCGCCGCGATCTTCGACGAGCTGCCGCCTTCATCTTTGGCCGTAGCGGCGTGTGCTTCGATCAGATTCAACGCCGTAGCAGAACGCATTCTTTATTCTTCCATTTATATCCACGACCTTCTCTCAGAAGGCTCGCCTCTACCGCTCAAGACCCTGCGATGGTGCGACGCCATGCGGCAGCGGGCCCACCTCTTCGAATCTGCGAAGAAACTGCACATCCGATGGCAGGCGGATTCCTCGGCGCCCCCACCCTCTCCACAATATTTGTTCGCTGCATGTGAGCAGCTGGCCGACGTCCTAAGGCTCCTCACGCCCCTCGAATCGCTCGACCTGTTCCTGGGCCCCGCGAACCTCGTCCCAGGGCTCCACCCCCACTACCCAACAATGCAGGTGCAGATGCACGCCGTCGAGCGGGTGATATGCGGGTGTCAGTTCGCCCACCTCCGCTCGTGCACCCTAGGAGCGGAGAGTCTAAAGGGCGTGCAGCCCTACACCGGTGTGCTTGTCGCGTTCCTGGCCTCGCACCCCACGCTACGTCATCTTCGGCTATCTGACCTGCACCCGCGCCTGCACGCCGCGCTCGAGGCGCTCCCTGCAACGGCGCTCCCGCACCTCTCGTCGTTCCGCGGCTCGGCGGACGCGGCGGCGGCGCTGCTCCCCGGGAGGCCTGTGCAGTACCTCTCGCTCGTCGGGCAGGACTCGGACGTGAACCGCGAGAATCTGCCCCGCATGACGTGCGCGACGGTCCCGCTGAGGTACCTCGACCTGTCGGCCATGTCTGTGCGCCCTGTGCTCCTGCGCAACGTCTCGACGTATCTTCCCACTGTGGAAAGCCTGCGCGTGAAACTCGCCCTCCGCCACACCCTGCACTACTCATTCTCCGGGATCGTGAGTCTTCTGTCTTCTTCTTTTGCTCGAACCCCCCACCACCACCACATCACCAAGCCTTTCCCTCCCATTCTAGACCCTCTCATTATAATATGTCATTGACATCCATCTAATCCAATCTTTTTATTTTTTTTCGTTCTCTTTTGCTTTTCTTCTTTGATGAAAAACTTTAGAGGATTTTAGCAGGGCTTTCGTCCGTGCTTAATGCGTTTTCTCAGCTCTCGTTGCTTGATCTATCGCCGACGGGTATAGATGGTGTGGGAAGAGCTGACTCTCTGGAGGAACTTGGCCTGTGCATGGAATGGCATCGTGCATGCCCGACACTGCGGCGCGTCATCTTCCCTTCCCAAACTGAATGGGTTCTCGATCTCAGCAACAATATATGGACGCACATCCAATAGCCGGAACTTCGAACGAAATAAACCGGAACACCTTACACACTGACTAAACTATACCAAACGTACGTTCAACCGTCCGTTTGAGAAACAGCACAGACGCAACTGTTCATTCCAATTGACCGTCGTCTTGCAACACCGTTTGCAGATGCGAAACCTAACCGGAAGGGGGGTTCTTTTGCTTCTTGACATACGTACAGTATACTCGCCTGCCATCGACGCGATTCTTTTCTTCTGTCGGCACACATAACTTAACCTCACCCCGCGGGCTCTAAATTTAAACCATGTAACAACAGCACCAACTCGAAGAGAAAGAGGTTGAGATGACAAATAGTCTTTTCTTCGCGACCGCTAGATTATCATGGTACCTAATGTACGGAAACTGTCAAGGATAGCAAGATAAATAATACTAGGGAGAAGAAAGACAGACATAAGAAGAATCTTATACACAGTGAGATAATGATTACATGGGTGGGTTTGAATTGAGACGAAAGGGATTTGAGGGAGAATAGAAGGGGAAGAGAGAAGAGTGTAGCGTCCTTGGCCAAAGCATGCGCATTGATTACAGAGCGAAGGGAGATGTGTGGGTATATCGAAGAAGAATTGCCGTGAAAAGAACAGAAAAGGGAAACAACTGCAATGGATAGGATGGGTAGAGTAGCTACGCCTCGGACGGATGTTGAAACAAGAAAGAGAAAACGTGCGGCGGGGAAAAGCACATCATTCTGATTCGTCGATAAAGATATCCGTGTAGTGGTTCAGAATGGTTTCAATTGCCTGTGGGGGCGAACAAAGCTTATGTTAGTTTTGAACGGCCTTTCAGTTATGGAGAAAACTCGGCACCATATTCTGGAACGACTGGTCAGCCATGACTCCTCCTTGCCCGTTAATTGACGCGTGTTGGCCAAACAAGGTTGGCCCAAAAACAATTGCAAGATTCTGCATCGACATCGAGTTATCCGCCGAGTGTTGATTCACCCTATCAGCCACAAAAAAATGTCAGTAAAATCACATTTCCCGCGAGGATGACGGGAACAGCGTGTTACCGATGCAGGTGACCCAGGAAATACTTGAGAGTTGCATAATTGGGATCAGGAAGTTCGTTAACGCGTTCGTGTAGCCGGATGTGCCGTAGTCTATCATTTTCAATTTCTGTCAAATCGAAGCATAAGGTCAGCTACGTTTCTCCGAAATGTTCTCAACCCATTCAACGCACTGGCAGCCTCGATAAACCCTTGATGCAGACTATTGGTAAGCAGAGGATCAGGCAGCTCGCGCAACCACATCTTCAGCACACTAGCCACGTTATTTATATCGCCCGACCATTCTGGCGCATCTAAATCAACCGCCTCTAGATCTATATTTGACGAACCATTATAATTAGGCCACAGAATTAAACAGCGGCGGGCAACTGCTTTCAATGACACACCTTTCTCCAGTTTCTGCCTGAGATTGGCGACTTTGCTCGTCATTCCGCTCACCCGGTAAATACCTTGCGACTGAATGCCATGCTTCTCAATGGCCTCGCAACATTTCGCCATTATAGCCGGAACTTCCACATTGTCGCGTAGCATTTGTTCCGCCAAATCAACGCCAAACGTCGGCCGCCCCTTATCTTGGATACCATTGGATCCATTTGTTGCGGGGGTCACAGGACGAGCCTGCGCTTTCTCATTAAATGTGGGTAGAGGAGGTAGCTTTTAGTAGACATGAATTAGCTGCGCGGTAAAAGTTTGGCACAACCAATTTTAATGACTTACGAAACCTTCGTCGGAAGGGCCTTCTCGACGAGGACCTCGCGGGGGAGCACTGCCTCGAGCGAATGCATAATTTTGCATATAAATCTTAAAATCCCCACGGTTATCAATCGTCTCTATGGTAGCTTTTAACCCAAGTCCTAAATTATAACTGTCAGATGGGCACATCTTCTGGACAAGGCAAAATATTGGAAGACAGCTGTCAAGCCAAAAACTCACCGTCTTCTGGAGGAGGCACTAGGGTCGAGCCATCGCTCAAAACGATACTTTCGAACAAGAAGGCGTATCTCGTCAAGTGATACTGTGTGCCGAGATCGATTTCATCTGCACACTCCTTCAGGGCCTACGACAAGATGGAGAAATAAGCGTGAGCTTCGGTAGAACATACGAATACATACACGTAGGATCCGGGGCAACTGGAAATTGAAGTATTCCTGTCTCATGGCCTGTGTTTCTGTGACAGCCTTTCTATATTGGTCTGACGCATTCGATAGCCTAGCGCGGATATCATCCTCTTGTCGCTGAATCTAAAATGGTATTGATATTGGGCTAATTCCCCGCAATCACGAGGTAGGCAAAGAGACGTACGTTTCCGGGGTTTTTGCCTTTCAAAAGCAACCCTCCTTTAGCAACAGCTTTGCCAATGGCACGCTTTCCTCCAGCTCCTCCAGTCCGGTTTTGCATTCCGGTATCTTTGATAGATTCTCCCTCCTTTTGGAGGAGTACCCGCTCTAACTCTTCTGACGTGAAATCCAAGCGGTTTTTGCATTTCTCGGTGATGCCTTCTGACTCTTGAAGAGCTCGTTCGTATCGCGTTGCAAGGTCTTTGGTCTAGGAGGGAACCATCAGTAGCTATTTTAGAAGGCGCGGACGATAGGGTCGCGAACTTGTTTTCTATTCTTATCCACCTCCTTGACCAGAGTGCCCAACTCTTCGCTCATTTCATTCAACCGCTGGGCGAAACGTATCCTATTCTCAGCCATCGCTTCGTGGATACGCATTGAGGATTGCCACGCCGACACAAAAGATCTAGAGGTAAACCGAGGTAAGACAACGCGCTGGGGTGCGTATCTCCTGGACGTACCCAGCCTTTCCGTCGTTCAGCGCATACATCTCTGATGTTGACCGTGAAAGTTTCTGTAGAGTCTTCCCATACTCGTCTTCAACCATGGCCCGTTTCTTGAAGAACACGGCCGCTTCCTGATAGATGGGAAATGAGGGATCTGATCCAAACAGACAATCAAAATTCTCACTCGACATGATACCACGCCTTGTTTTATTCGATCTAGAAGGAGAGGCACCCCGCACTGCAATGAGGCGGATGAGAATGCGAAACTATGCAATAAATACATGACAGAAAGAAATTATGAAGGCTCACGTCTAGCTCGCAGAGTGCACGTAGCACGTTCTCGTCAAAACTTGGCTCGACCAAGCTTGGCGTGCCAGTATGTATGGTGGACAATGTGTCGCGGCGGTCGATGAAAGCTGCGGAGCTGTTGTCCCGCCAGGGCTGGGATGAAGACGACTTCCCTGCAGAGTCAGAGCTTGAGCGGGTTTTCGGAGAAGTTGATAGATCATGAGCCGAGGATGAGTTCTCCTCAACTGAATCGAGAGATTGGAAAGATGGACGGCCGTATGCACTATTATGAAGGTCAGTAGAATGATCCTCCCAAGCGGTTGTTGCCGAAGAGGTATATCCGTCCTCCGCCATCGCCAGACTTGCTGAGAATGGGGTCTAGTATGCCAGCGTTTAAGAAGAGCTCCGTGAGAAGAAGAGAGGTGAAAAGATAGTGAGAGCCGGGAATGAGAGCAGAGTAGAGCTGATAATATGTTTTTCGGCCATTTCATCCCTTCACGTGCGGCGAGACCTCTTATGGCAACCTGTGTTGAAGGGCCTCAATTTCCTCAATACGTAGCGATCATGTTCATATTCTATGGATGACATCCAGAATGAAGATGAGTTGATTGGCAAAGGCCCTGTGCTGCTCTCCAAGGACTCAGTACGCGTCACAGATGCGGACGAAGAGGTATTTCTGGTCCTCTTTTTCTTGCTCTCAGTTCTGACTGCGGCGTCTTTCTAGATCTTCATCTTGTACTCTGAGCTACAAATTGGAGGCACTGCCTCTACTGACTTTCGCGGCCTTGGTTACCTGGACTCGCGAAAAGATCTCCTTGAAATCAAGTTTGAACTGAAGAACGTTCTTCAGGCTCCACCTACTACTCCTGGGAATTCAAATAAGAAATCAAAATCGCGAAAAACACCGAAGGACACAACGAAGACAATAGAGATTGAACTGTTGCAAGATAAAACTGCTTTACGGAGCCGCAAGGGTGATACTGGAAGTGTCTTGTGGAAAGCCAGGTTCGTCACTGCCTCGCCTTCTCTTTGACTATGCTCAAAGGCAAGCATGCAGTATCGATTTTGCTCAGCTGGTTCTTGAACAATACTACTGTAGTTCCAACAAGAGCTTGTTCAATCGCGACCTTCTCAACTCCCAAAATGTCGCGGAACTCGGGTTTGCGGCGTTCTCTTTGACTTTGCGTGCCCTGACATGATATGATCTATTCTATGCAGTTCTGGCACCGGTTTACTCAGCATCGCTCTCTCGCCCCTGGTCAAGCGGTATACCGCCACAGATATTAAGCCATTAATTCATCTGATCGAGAAAAATGTTGCTCTCAATTTCCCTGGCTGGCCTAACATCCCCTCTGGTTCCAAAGGGGCGAACGTCTCAGTCGAAGAATTAGACTGGATATCTATAGAATCCGCCTCTCCCTCCCGGAGAGCAATGATCTACAACACTGAAGACAATCCTGTCGATTTGTTACTCGTGGTTGACTGTATATACCACCCGTCGTTGATTCCTCCCTTCTTGGCT
Source organism: Psilocybe azurescens (assembly GCA_023853785.1). Lineage (NCBI taxonomy): Eukaryota > Fungi > Basidiomycota > Agaricomycetes > Agaricales > Agrocybaceae > Psilocybe > Psilocybe azurescens. The sequence goes on along the minus strand of JAJIRX010000859.1, from coordinate 240,771 downwards.
ACCGTCGATTATCTCAGTACGCCTGGAAGGACGGCTGTTTTGGTTGTGTCTGAATTGCGTGCGGAGGATGTGATGCGGGACTTTCTCGATAAATGGTTGAATATACCTGGTTGGGAGATTTGGCGTATTCCGAACGATGACATTGGGAAACATTATGCAATCTTTTGGGATGGAAAAACTAGATATACCAGGAGATAGAAGAAGTATACTACATGTAGTGGGCCTACCTACCTTCAATCCAACTTTGATCTATAACTTTTTACTCATAGCTAATTGCTGCCGACGCTGATCACCGATCATTCAATCAATATAAGTTTAACGCGTCAAGTTCGCGGTTAATTCTTTTCACTTTATCTTATCATGTTCTACTACATTTCATTCCTCCGCCCTCCTCCCATCACAGCAGCACCATACGGCACTATCTCCATAAAACCCCAGATATCCAATGACCTGCGCACAGAGCCCTTCGACGGCTCTCAAGAACTATTCTACTCATGGTCGCTGGATGGCGCGCGGCAGCCTAGAGTAACGAAGCCCGTGAAATTGACGACATGGCGGCTTTCGTCTGCGTATAAAGACATCCCGCTCCCTGTACCGGCTGGTGTGCGCGAGGGCGAGCGGTGGCGTTTGACCCTGACGGGCCAGGCGCAGGCGCATGGGCATTTAAATCCTGAATGCATCGATCTCAGTTCGCCACAGGTTGGGAAGGTGCCGTTCCCTGTGTTGTCCATGCCCATTATCTTCAATGGACGAGGACATAAAGGATCAGCGAAGCAGGAGATGGTGGAGAGGACGTATCTCGTTCCATATATCTACCGCGATGAAGCTCCCATGAAGGAAGGCGAGCCTCTGCCCGCAGGCGAGAAGCAAATGGCTGCGTTGAGAATTAGAGAGAACACAGCGTTCGACCTCGATAAGGTGAGAGATGCGACTTTTAAGCTAGCATTTTTGCGTTGTAGTCGACATCTCTGACGCGCTTCAGACCTTTTCAGAAAATTTGGGATAGTGGATTAGGATTATGCTCGTGGCTGATCGACCTCAAAGAAAACTCTGCTCTGCGAGAGAATAATGCGGAGCTGCAGGATCTTCATGATTCCCTATTCTCCGACGAACCCCGTAAGATCCTGGAATTAGGTTTGTATCTCTTGTTTTACTTCTCTTCATTGTATTAACCTTATTTTTAAATGTTTGCAGGCGCGGGTGTCGGGATTCTCTCTGTTGTTATCGCCTTGTTGAGATCGGATTTGAATAACGTCGAGGCAGGGAAGGATCACCTTCTAGCGACAGATGTCGGTAAGCTCTATGTTTTGCTCAATTTTATTTTTCGACATCTAATATCGTTTATACAAACAGATAGCGCAATGCCTCTTCTAGAAGAAAATATTTCCATCAATGACGTATACTACAAGTTAAACCCTCCAAAAGCAATGGTCCTCGACTGGGATGAAGAACTCCCAGAAGAAGTCAAAGCACTACAAAACCTGGATGCCGTCGTGTAAGTCGAACAATAGCATATTTAGTGTTCAGCTGATTAATTGTTCTCTGAATCCTTCGCAGAATGGCAGACGTGACATACAACACCGCATCCTTCCCATCACTCTGCCGCACCCTGTCCAGTCTAATCCGAATGAGCCCCAAAGTCCCCGCGATACTGCTGAGCTACAAGGTCAGAGATGACGCGGAACGCGGTTTCTGGGCGATGGCTGCAGAAGTGGGGATCGACTTTGTGAAGATCGGTCAGCGCGAAGGAGCTGGCGGTGCGCCGATAGAGATCTGGTCAGGGCATGTGCGGATGGTGTAATGGAAATTTCCTCTTGAATAAATTGTCGGTCGGTGTACGCTGACACCCGCAAGGCGGAAAGACAAAAAAGACATGTATAAAGTCTACGAATATATGCTGAATACAAGCAGAAATACAACATGACGTGTTCATTCGTGGACACTCTTGGACAAATATTATAGGGCATCATCGTCTTCAGAGTCCACCAAAGGGATAAATCGTCTGCCTTCTCTCTTCGCAGTTTGTTTAATTGATTAGCAATAAATTATGCAGATAAATGTCCAACATACTGTTGGTGAACGCCTTGCCTTCCCAAACATGCCCTTCGGCTTGACGGACAAAATTTCTAGACCAGCAGAAGCAAGAGTCGGTAGTGGTTCGATATTTCCAGCGTCAAAAGGATGGAGATCCTCGAGACTCTCCCCTTTGACTTTGAGATTCTGTTGTTGCAAACCAGCTGTAATTATAGGAGGCCCGAAGACGCGCGAAGGCTGTCTATGCACAGAAGAAGACGCAACCGCGTTTGAATCAGCCGCCGATCCAGCAGTCGCAAGAGAGTCCTTCTTGGAGTTGTTAGCATTGGTGAAAGATGTATGAACCCGCAGAATACGAGGTGGCCGAGCTGCGGTTGGGGTCAATCCAGGTAAATCCGCTAAAGAGAATCCAGGACCTAGAGTGCTCGATCTTTCCAGGGGCATTTCACTAGCGGTTGGTCTTAATATGCTCGCGCTTCGATTAATACTAGGAGCCAGTCGGGATGACGGCACGGGCAAGTCGCCCAGAGGTCGGCGAGGAGTGGTTAGTTCTGGGATTGCGAATGTTCCACGGCGGCTTCCGGAAGATAACAGTGCATTTTTATCAGAAATATGACCAGGAGATATGCCGATTATGGAGATAGCGTTGTTCTCGTTTCTTCGAGAAGAGTTTTGAGCGCCGGTGGTGATAGAACGTATAGCGGACAAAGGAGCTCTTTGAATGGGAGAAGAATCGATGTTGGCAATTTTGGACGGAGAATTGCTGGATATGTTATCCGTTCGAATCTTTTTTGCGGGATGGTGTCGCCATAGAAGGTGTAGGTGACACCGAATGAGGTTTGTCGACATCGGCTCGAGTCCTTTTGCCTAGTTTACTGACCGAAAGTTCTTGTACGGCCAACGAAGAATAAACTCCATGGGCGGTTTTGCGGGATGACAGGAAATTTGTCAGAGTTTCGTTCATGGTTGCTTTTAATGTGTCTATGTGCAGTGGTACAGTTTGTAGGAGAGGTAGCAAAGGTAGCACAGCAGCGATGATCGTAGCTTGTTTGTCGAGCAGGATCTGTACGGCCTGTATTTGTGTCTGCAAAGCCTGAGTATGCGTCTGGTTGAACTGTGGTGTATAAATATCAACAATAAAAACCAGAGAAGATATTTCAACGGTTACACCGTGACGATACCGATTGAAGTGCATCCAACCGTTGGTCTAGGCCACTGAGGCGATGGTTGACATCTTTAAAGAGGCCCTCGACCATTTGCTCTTGGGCAGGAGTTCCAATAGATTTTTGGGTTTCCTTTTGGCTTCTGTTTACTAATAGAAGGTGAGCCATGTCACTCCGCAAGGCAAACACTGCAGTATTGTGTGTCGTAGACTCCAGTGAGATCTTATGAACATACCGAGATCGATTATGTCGCCCATGAGGCTTTCACGGTCTCTTTCAAAAGAGAATGGATGGTCTTGATTTCAACCTTGGACTCTTTGATTTCATCAAATAACTGCCCGGCATGTTTCCCGAACTTTTCAAAGTTCGCCTGCGTATCGTGAAGTAATATGCGCATTGACGTAGCGTTTTTGTCTAGAGGGGCAAGAGGAGGGGCCATGGGAGCAATATCCGCTACAGTTGTTGGGGTTCGTTTGTTAGGATGAAGCAAGCTCTCCCAGAGAGGTGTTGAGACTGTCGGTGGTCGAGGAGGCAGTCCATAGTTGATGGGATAGGTTTGTTTCGCACTAGCACTGGTCGACATATGTTTAGGAAATTTCCAGAGCTAAGATGGCCAGGTCCGTGAATATATGATTTTCGATTAGAAAGTCAGAACAGTGTTCAGTCAGAGTCGATAACTCAAAACTTGAACAAAGAGACGTGAGCTTGAACTCGGAATCCTGCACTGCAACAGTCTTTCCCGTCACAGCTGTGAAATTTCCGCGAGTCTATTTCTCTTTCTCTTGTGTTTCCACGATCGAAAAGAAGAAGGTCTAACTGCAAAGCCACTGAGAACGTCTTTTGAGTTGCGATTTGCGAGTCAAGAACAGAAATACTAGTGTATGCTGTTTCTATTTCGAGTTCGGCTAGTATAGCAAGCCGCAACGGTGCTCTATAAGCGGCCGGGCCGGTTAATTCCCAGGCCTGTGCATAGCTCTTCCTTGCTTTACTACCATGACACCATGCTTTCCTTTCACTCTTCTTTTACTATCTAATGCAATACCTGATAAGAACCGGAAAATTCTCTAGACATATGGAGTTAACTCATTGCAGATGCAGGCATCGAATGTTACGCTTACGAACTAGGACCGTCACTACCAATCAAGAGTCTACCAGCTAAAAATGTGCTATGCCTTCGACTACTTCTACTCAAACTTCTACACTAAAAACAGTACCCATGATTCACGTCTAAGAATCAATCTAAGCCGTACTATATGCGGTGCATCTCGTGGACCAATGCACTGTCTGATTTTATTAGATTTTCTGTCGGCCACTCTTGTAAGAGGCACCACTTTTCACACAGAGTACAGTGCGTTCCATCCATAAAATATGCAATTTCACTCACGGCACCCAGAAAAAGGTGCTTCCATCTCATAATTCATCGACTTTCTCAAGGGCGGAGATTTTCTTGGTATTTGTATAGTGTCATCGTGGGGTCTGATGGTTCCGCAACTTCTAAATCAGTCCTAATCTTGACTTGGTCATGATGTTGAGTAGTGTTGGTGGGTAACTGGTATATTTATCATGGTGGCCAAAACGATATCAGCTTACTATTTGTCAGGTTATAAAGGAAGCTTGCTACCGTTTGCTGGGCACTTCCCAACCCTTTCTCTGACAATGCTACTCCAATCTGGTTACATTCTCTTTGCGCTTTTAGGATCCGCCTTCGCTCAAGATGTCAGCTTGGCTACTGTCAAAAGGACTTTTGACAAAGCTCTTGTACGGGTAGCTTTTCCCCAATAGCGCATGTTTCTGACTATTACTAAAGGTACCCGGCAACTTGAGTCTTACATTCGACCCGACGGTCCTACTAGAGGTCACCTTCCCACAAACGACTGGTCGGCCTATCACTCTCCATGCCGGTATTCAACTCCCAAGAAATTGTGAGCAAACCATTAAATCGTCTGGCTCTCTTTTTATCCACCCCGTACTAGCTACCGCCGGACCTCCTACTTTCAGCGTCGTTGGGCCCGCTGGAAAGGGACCTTTGTTGTAGCCGCTGTTGACCTCGATGCACCAACCCCACAAACGCGAACTTCTGCCCAAATTCGTCATTTCTTAGGAGGAAACTTTGTGTTCAAACCGCCCAAGGAACCTTTGGCATTGACAAATATCACCGCAGCCGTCAGCGAGTTCCGACAGCCTACTCCTCCTGCTGGGTCGGATCCTCATCGGTATGCTCACATAATCTTATCTATTCAAGAATCTTACACGACGATCTTTGTCTCACAGCTATGTTTTCTTACTCTTCAAACAATCGAAAGCCTTCAATACTCAGACACTTGTTACCCCTGCAACTTCCATTGCCAATTTCAATATCAGCTCCTTCGCTTCTGCAGTTGGACTCGGTCAACCCCTCGGCGGAACCTTTATGCTGGTCGGACCTGACCCACCAGTAGCCTGAGAGCTACCTGACAACATAAGTAGCCAATATAAATATAAATAGCCGTTGAACTTGTAACTTGGAAATAACATCAAATGCTCGAAATTGGTTCTATACGTCTATTCTCCTAAAATCGTACAAGGACTGGATCTTGGATCGTAGATATTATATAAACAAAGCATATATCGAAAGATAAACCCGTAGAAGGTTCACTTGAAGCCATCTACTGAATCCAAATGATTTTTGCGTACACCCGCAGCGTTACGTCCTCGTAACACAAACCACATGATGTACAAAGCTTGTGACAAGTCGCGTCGTTTAGCCTTGGCCGCATCTCACCCCGCGGCTTCTTTTGCGTCAAGCCAACGTCAAGCTATCACTGCCCTTTCTACTGCAGTGCATTATCAACATTAGCACTCAGATTCCTCGTTATACTCCATAGAAGCAGCTATTATCAAGAGACCAACTATATGAGCAGCAAACTCAAGCGACAATGATGGATATAGACGAGGTGGTCGAGACCTCTGACGCCGAAGAATTCGAGGAGATGAAAGCAAGGACGCGAGAGATGGCTAAAACACAGGCCAGAAATAGTATCAATATACACTACTCTGACCAAGGGCTCTCTCCTCCAAGAAAAAAAGCCCAAGGTATGCTCAAATTCTACTGCAAAACGGTCTGTCTCCAATTGCTATTCCAGCATTATCATGGCCCAGATGAGGAGAACATTCAGACATTGTCGCCCATTAAATCAGAATCGATAAACGCTAATAGTCCGAGAAGGTCACCGTCTTTTTCAACCACGTTTGCCACCACATCCCCTAGCCCATTATTCACCTCGCGATCACCTACGCGGACCCCTGGCCTGCATACTCGCGTGATGCCTATGACAAAATACGAAGAAGAAGAGAGTAGGATTGACTTATTTGCTCCTCCAGAAGACTCTCAAGATCCTTTACTTCTTTTTTCGCCTATGCGACCTCTACCATCAACGCCTGCGCGTCAAGCAGTGTCGCTTGTTAATAGTCCGCATAAAACATTGTCTACGAACACGCCACAAACCTTTACTCCAATAAACTCTCCTCCAGGGCCTCGAATTCAAGTTTTGCCGGTCAATCTTTTCCCTCTTCCTAGGCTTATGTTTCCTCGTACTCCGCTGGGCATCAAGGACAATGATTCGTCGTTGAATTCTTCGCAGAATGTTGTTGAAGAAAAGATCGATGAGCATTTGAAGTTTACGCCGGCAAAGGTTATCTCTGAACCTTTGTACTCGTCCCCTTTGAGACCTGCAATTGTCGATTCTCCCAGCCCAGCATCTGCCAGAATTGACCCACGAAAAAGGAGCCAATCTCGTTCCCCGACACCTCCGTTTTCCAGAAGTGCTAGCCCAGATCCACCTTTGCAGACTGTCACCGAGGAACCGGTAGCGCAGGAGGATGCATCCGTTGCATTGGCCCAAGCCCTGGACGAACAGTCTCGATATTCACTCCGTACGCGCAAAATTGCTCAGTTGAAACCATTCACGACAGAAAACATGATTTACAAACGACAAATGAGGGCTATTCCCGAAGCTATCGTCAAAAACAAAGCTCTTCGCGAAAACCATAACCATCGACACCCTGAAGATCGTTATGAGGAAGATGGAGAAACCCAGCATGATGGATATATTGACGATGGCACTCAGGCTGGGGATGATACTTGGGAGGAAATGGAGCAGAGAAGAAAGCGGCGAAGCGATGTATCTCAACCAGCATCAACGAGCGAACATCAAACTCGTTATCCAGCAATTCTCCAAAGTTTGCCAGATACGGATGATGAGGAAGAAATGCAAGACACTGCCAGAGAAGCCTACAGAGTGAAGAAACGAATGGATAAAGAAAAGAAAGCCCGGGAACAAGAAGAACGCGAAAGGAAGCAACGCAAGGAAGAATCGAGAAAGGCCAAACGCTTTCCCATTTCGAAACGCGATTTTATTTTGCCAGGGTCTACCAAAGTTGTTACCTTGGATGAAGAGACTGAGGTGAGATTTACATTTCTGTGCTTTTAGTGCCCTATATTCATTTCACCTAGGACCCCCCTACAGCTCGTCGAACTTCCAATGTACCGCATTCTCCAGATAACGCGGCCGCTTTGCGTGATTACTTTGCTCAAGAGGACTATGAAATGTCCGATCAGGGCCATCAAGGGAATTATGATGGGGATCTACTCCCTGAACCCCATCTTTTTCTTCCCCTCCGCCAGATAACATTATTAGAAATTCATACGAAGACGCTATTCCAGTCGATTCAAATGAGGATGAAGACGAAAAAATGAAGTCCGACGGTGAACACAAACGCGAAAAGACTCGATCCCAATCTATCACATCTGATACAGGCATTATTCTGGATCTTGAGCCGAAAAAGAAAACAATCTTGCATAGGATGATGCCTGCTTTCATGATCAACAAATTGGTCCAAGAAAGCAACTCAAATAAAGCGGCAAAGCAGAAGCAGAGGCGACAACAAGAACCCAGCAGGAATAGCGACGGCCCTGATAATCTCCTTCCTGGTCAAACAAGAGTGCAAGTGTCAACCAATCCCATAGATAATCGAGAAATCAAGGGAGACTCCGAAAGCGAAGTCGAAATCGTTATCAGCAGTGATTCTGACAGTCTGTCTGATTCTCAAGTGCATGTTGGAGGTGCAGAGAGTAGAGATGAATCCGACGAAGAGTCTGATACAAATGACATCCTGTCCGTATACCAACGGCCTAACAGTCAAAAGCTTCACATGTCAGGCGTTATTGATCTCACTAACGATCATCACTCTGATTCCGATGGCGCGCTACCAGCTTCAGCATACACTCGCCGATATAAGCCTATTCGAAGAAAGGGCGGCGCAGGGCGTTTGCGGGATCCCAGCGCAATCGATTACATGCTTGCAAGATCCAGCACCGCAGAGCGCAACAGAAGGAGCTCAGCGGATCCGACTAGTACCTTTCATCGTAAACGATTGAAATTTACCCATGATATTGTCACTGGAGGTGCTCGCAAAATTGGGCACGAGCGACAAACCCTTCTTTCTTTTCCCACCAACACCAAAAAAGAGCATCGTAGGTCGACTAAACAACAGTCGGGCAAGCAGCCTAAAGCATCTGGATCACACGAAGACCCTGAGGGTGAAGCTATATTCGACGAATGGACTGGAAATGGGTCAGACCACGAAGAAAATCGCGTCGTTCCAGTCGACAGACCAACTCGTAGGGAACGAAAAAGATGAAACAAAAAAGAGTGAAAGAATTGGGAGTTTATACATTTCGCCCTGAAAATCGAGTTATCACGTCGGGGAGACGGCCTGGGCCAGTTTATATTACCGTCGATTTGGAAGACGAAGAATTCCACAAGTCGTTGCTGCCACCATCAGCTGGCCCATCTCGAAAAGTACACTGGTCGAACCATTATAAGCCGCCTCTCGTAGTACGCAAACTGAAGCCGCTCGACAATCGGGCAGCTTCTGGAGAAGCATCATCATCCAAGTCATCGACATCGAGGGTCGAAATGGCGAGTGATTTGGGCATCCCAATTCTTCATCCGGGTAGGAGTTTTGGTACTTCCACATATATCAAGAAAGGTTGGCTGTATGAGCTCGTCAAAGTCGGCGATGGCACCCAAAACGCACCTATGATCTCATCCATATCACTTCTTAATTTTTATTTTGACGTTGATATGGGCGTCGAGAAACTTTGCTCAATGCTTCCCAAGTTCTGTGAAGACCTCTTGGAATTTGCGACTGGCCTTCCTGATCCTGATTCCGAGGTTGCGAGGATGCAATGGACGTCAGCGATGCGGATAATCTCCCAGCTCACCTCTTGGTACCTCAAAATTGCTGGATCCGAGGAAGCTATGGCTCTGAGCAACACTGTACAGACAGAATTTTCACGATTGGTCAACCAGATCGAACAAACCTCTGTCACCTTTGTCGATATTCCTGTCCTATCTGTTTGTTGGTTTCTGGTCGAAATATCCGCACGAGTTCGACATCATCCAAACCCGTCACCTGCAGCAAATTTGGAAAATTTTTTCAAGGATTCTTCATCTTTGCTCATGCGTCTTTTGTTGCAATATGGTTTGAATAAAACCATGCAACCTTTAGTCGATGATGTTGAGTTGGACGGAACATCGGTTGCCCATTATTCTGCGGAACTGTGGGTTTGTCTAATCCATCTCCTTAGCGTCTTCTTGGACGAAATCAACAAGCCCAAAGAACATCCTTTCTGGACACAGCTGCAGGAAATCTTGGTTAGTCGTGCCGAAACGCATAAGACCGGGAACCCGTACGGAGACAGCGAAGACGCATGGCTTACCATTTATAGTGTCTGCGCCTTATCGCAGTTCTCTGTTCATGGGATGACAGTTGGTCAACCACACCTCCCAGCATGCTGGGACGTCGTGTTATTTGGTCTCCAAAGAATACACCTGGGCAAAGTACCTGAAGATGGCAACAAAACTTCGCAAAAGTACGACAACTACCTCGCATTGATTGTGAATCGGTGTTTCCATCTGTGGGACAGATACAAATGGAGTCTCAAGGATTCCAGATCCTTGTTCAACCAATTAGGAGAAATATTCCGACACAGAAAATTCGCCAATCTTTTGCATGAAAAGTACGAATACCCTAACTTCTTCAGAGACACCGACTGGGAGCGCCTCTCATCTCATAATTCCAACGAGACTGCTTATACACTCTACCTGAAACTTATCGTGCAAGCTATACAGGAGCTATACGCAACCGGCCGACCATGGCGCCAACTGTTATCTTTACTGATACCCATGGGAACTGTTCCATTTTCCGAAAACCCTACAGGCAAGGAAATGTCGATGTTTTACAATCGCATGGCTGCTCTGGCTGTGGCAAGTGACCTGGATAGGAGCTCTCTTAACGAAAGGGTTGAAAAAGCGCGTAGTTACGTTGACTTTTCCCAAGTTGGCTACCGACTTCGATTAGCTGTCATTCGCGGCATGCGAAACTGGGGTTGTCTGTTAGTCCAGCGCAAAATGAACATAGGCGCTTTTGCGGATTGGATAGAAGAGATTGCACAAATTTTGGGGCGTGAATTGACGAAATGCCCTGATTCGAATGACTCTGTACATCAATCGGGAGGAAAATCAAACAGGTCGGAGTTGGAACGGCTGTTGAGCAGTCTCTTTGGCTCTGTGCGCAAGATCATACAATATTGCGCTCAATATACTTGTTATCCGGAGTCTTCTTTCCTCAGTGAGTCATTTACTTATGTGTTCATGCTTTGTCTGACAATTTTCCGCAGAGAGTCTGAGGCATGTCTACGGCCAAAAGATGCTGGATTTCAATGCCCCTGTTGGAGTGGTCGTCAAAGAATTTATTCTCCTTATGAACGCGTACCTCGATGCACGTTCAAAAGCACTACCACCACCCCTCGACCCCCTTTGCTCGCGCCTCTACCGACAGCCGTTGATGAGGATAGTCAAGAAAGCCAGGACTTTGGTCTGACGGATGACCTGGCCAATCTTGACTGGACAGATGTAGATCTTCCTGAAGCTCTGGTGAGCCCTGGCAATCCAAGCACGGAAGCTGCTGATGCCACTGCGAAGAATGAAGAAAATTTCCGCGAAGTAGGCCACCTGTAGCCCCGTTCTTTTCACGGCCACTGACGCAGGCATCTTAGGTTCTGAAAACGACGCCACTCAAATGGACGATACTCCGCGGATTGAGACCTCTTCTTGAAGGAAGTAAGAAGGGTGTCAGCTTGTGCGATCATTGGCTACGCATATGGCTAGGGTGCATTGCAATAGAAGCCCAATCGACTGCTGTGAGTATGAAATGCAGTTCTGACCATCCCTTGCTCAATTGATCTATTAGTGGACCAAATCGTTCGATATTCTCGACGATGCTCTGAATAAATGTACAGATCAGCACTGGACTCGCAGAGTACAATTGAGCATCATGTTTCAAACCCTTCGGATTGATCCAATGCAATACACGGTGCGTTTCTTTCCTTTTTTTCCTTAATAATCCTCTAAAATGCGAACAGACTTACACGGACCGTGCCTTCGGCGTGTTTCTTAGCACCTTGGTGTCGGACACTAATATTCTCGAAGCAGGCAAGTCTGATAAACCTACGGTCGAGCGAGAATATGTGTCATTTCTGCTCTCAATCGACGGACGACACCCTTTGCTTCTCAATGCGACAACACTGCCAGCTAGAAGCGAGCAATCTGGCGACTACGAGTTGACAGCAGAACAACTCTTGGCTTTGCGAATACCTTTACTGCAAGGTAGCCTATTTTTTCCGTTTACCAGTAATTTCAACATGGCTGACCTTGCTTTGAAGGCATCTTCAAAAATCTGAACAAACTTATATGTCAAGAGCGCGCCGGAAACCCTGAGGTTCCCGTTGATGTTCATCACTACGTAACTCTGTGTCAGGATATGTTTTCCGCAATGCGAAACAACCTTTCCAGGCTTTCTGTAAGTCGGGCTCTTTCATCTGCAAAATTTCGCCATGTTGAAGTTGGGCATTATAGCGGATCCCCGAACTTGCTGACAAATTCACCAAGTACAGCGACTTCTGCCATGAGACCCTTGATGTCCTCAAGGGAAATCGAGAACTATGTGGTATGGAGAGCATGCTTTTCTGGGCCACTTGGCGACCCTAGTATTTCACTATCCTACAGCCCACCATCTATCTGCTATCGTTTGGTTTACTAACATCTTGCTACTTTAATGTACATTATCTCGTGAAGCGTCATTACATAATACCCATCGGAACACACATCAAGTTGAGCTATGTATTATAGGAATCATTTTTTTGTAAATAAAACCAACCAATTTGACTGAGAATACATAATACAAGCATCGATCATTTGATGAGGTATACATCGCTTGACGCTGCATGGTCCTTGAGATGGAGGCCACGTCTTTTATCCGACTTAACCAGTGCACGAAGTCGAGATCCCACGCAGATTATCCGTTCAGCTGAATGGATTTGAAGAGCTTCAATGAGGGAACAAGGAAGTCGGCGATATCAGCGTCGCTTGATACCACTTGTAGTCTTTCGACTTCTGAAATATAAACTTTTCGCCATGTCTTGTCCGTGGTCGCGCAATTTCCTCGTCCTCGAGGCGGTTAGCCGACGCTAACAGTGGCTTGCCTTTGGGAATATCGATTGCTTAACGTCAGTGCTCATACTTTTGGCAATGAGATGCCTGGAATGTTCTCACATGCGTTTGTGCAATTATTGATAGGATCGAATTAGTCCTTTTGGTCTTTTGCTATCTTCGATTCCTGAACGATATCGCTCTGATTTCCTACTTCGCCCACCCCCTTCTCTTCATCAGCGGGATTGAGTTGAGCAGCAACAGTCATAAGCCTAAGTATAATATATTAGATTACGTCTGTATAAGGATGGATGAAAATGAAAAGAATCGATGCATGAACAAATGGATAAGGAATAAGACTTACTTTGCGGCATCAAGACCCGCGAATATTCTCATCGCATGCAGATCCACCTGGAGCTGCTCGCATAGATCTGCCGTTTGGCTGATCGCGCGCGACGTCCTTCCCAGGCTGGCGGCCAACTGTGCGTACAGCCTTTCTTTCGTTTGGGTGGCGTTCGTGGGAGTGGCGTTGTTGGCGTTGTTCATTGTTTTCGCTATTCGCGGATGTGCTCTTGCGATTGGGGATAGTAGATCTAAATGTTCTTATTGTATGCAAATAGAAGAGCTAGGAAGGGGATAGGTTGAGTGGTGGTGGTGGTAACGTGTGGAAAGGATATGGGGCCAAGTCGCGTCGAAGATTCGAACTGTGAAGATCACGGGATAGATTCAAATACACACCCACGTGACTATAGAACGGGTTGCATCGCGTCACTTTAATATAGCGAACCTCCCCGACTTCGTGCTCTACACTGCAGCTATAGTGAAAGATTGGTAGGTTTCTAACATATATTTATTAGGGACACATTTTTTCCGTAAAGCCTCAAGTACTGGCGAAATTAACAGTTAACTTGATGTGGGAGCCGATGGTCGACATCTTCAATCGCATTGAATGTTGTCATAAAAGTTGACATATGGAACAAGGACACGACACTGAAAACACTTATTTAAATAAGAGTCTATAAATACTGAACACTGAAAGAGATATAATCTCTCACATAAATCAGGAAATTTCAAACCATAGACGCCCATGTTTCTATAAGCGCCCGTAATTCCACACGAACAAAGTCTAGGAAGACATCGTGAGGGAATTTTTGTCTCTAGCTTCTGATATTTCCTTAGAACCATGTTGTTCACGGTCGGTCAAAAATTATTCCTAAAATGGGCCCGACTAACCCGGGTTGAGAATATTTTAGTCTGATGGGTGGTCCAATCTTCCAAGCTCGGGGTGACAGCCTACTCCGACATCGGGCTAGACAATGTGCCCTTTTTCTTTCCGCATCATCGTAATGCTATGCAGAAATTTCACCTATAAGGTTTAGATCTCAATATGAAATATGACATAGGATCTCCCTAGTTATTATCATTACTCCGAGTCCAACTCAAACCTCCGGGGATATGTCCTTTCAGCTAAGCGCCTTGTGCTGCCGTAACAATTGAATACTCATATATCTTTAGACACTAAAAACCATTGACGTCTTTCAGACAGGTTATGGGATCCACCGCATCTCACCGTGCTCATCGTGTTCGGTCTTTAGTACTGTTGAGGTTTTGAGGCGGCCTTTAGCTCCTCGAATACTCCAACTTTATTGATAATCAGGGCACCATACCGGACAAAGTCGTTCTTTAAATCTTGCCATGCATGATAAAAGAAGCCTTAACCGAGTGAGAGCGCCCTAACGACACATAAACTAATTGACACCCGGTTCTCCAGTCCTAGTACTTCCTTGCAGTAAAATTTAGACTGAAAAGTGTCCATGTTCAAGTTTTCAACGACCTTAACTCAGTGGTTCATAATCAGAGCACTCGCGGGTCCAAGATCATGCAAGCAGCGATGATCGATCAGAGCCTCATACATATGCATAATAGGGGTACGCGTTTTACTCCCACTAGGACATCCAGCTCCGTTCCAGCTCCAGCATAAGTTATTTAAGTTCTAGTTCGTCCGTTCACAAATATGTAGCGCCACAGGCTATCATGATAGCCCGTCGTTAGCAATGCGATGGATGCGTCGAGTCTATCTGAGTCCCCGCACGGCGCGTCGGGAATGCCCTAGCACGGCCGCACGAGTAATGAGTCGCTAAGTATACCTTTGAAATGCCAACACGATGCAGTGAGCACGACACACGACGCACGACGCCGATCGCGATTTTGTTTGTAATGTAATTTCCATTTTTTTTTACACGCGAGATTGGAATTATTGGATCCATTTCGATATCGATGAATGACATGCATGGTCTCTGCACAACTTTTCGGGTCCGAGATCAAGTCAGACTGTATCGAAGACTCGACGATTGCAATTTGCCATTGCCACTATGACATACTATGACTGGGGACGTCTCGGTTCCGAGGCTAGGAGTGGCCAGGTCTGATATTACGCCACGTTCGATATCGATGCTCTCGCAATTGGTTGCATCGTGCGCTAGGGTGCGGGTGTGCGGGTGCGGGTGCGGCGCAGCTCCAATGCGCAGAGCGGCGAAGCGCGAGGCGCCGCGTCAACTTCAAGACGGCGACAGGGCCGACTCCCGAGCGCGTCGCGCGAGGGCGAAGGCGACGGCTGGAATTTGAAATTCATCGTCATCAAGGTTTTATCAGGTTTTATCCACCCGGCATATCTACTCCTCAGCATATCGATAATTGCGCGCTGTCAAAGAAGTCGAAAGAACCCGTTGTCCTGTCGCGCAGCGCTCGGGTGAGACAATTCGAACGAATTACAAGTACAAGTACATATTCCAGGATCATCACTCCAACTTCCAATCCTCAGAGTCTCCAACTTTGTTCTATTTTTGTATATGTAGTTTTTTTCCCCAAGCTCTGGCATTGGCTATGGCAGGAAAAAAGTTCACACATTGAAACCAAGTGCCGCCGTGGCATTTCTCCATGTTTCTCGCGTGCTGCCAAGGTCGACGTTGTGCTGGGTTCTAGGACTGCGTTTCCCTGGACCTTCGGTAGCGTATCGCACCAGTTGCCGGCTACTGACAGTGGTGTGGGGCTCCAACTTGCGACTTCCATGCAAGTTGCAAGTAGAGAGACACTTTCATCTGGCAGGCGTGGGGTCCTTCCCTCCTTCCTTCCCTTCCGAGTCCCAGGGAAGTTGTGTTGGAAATGGCGTTGTTGCTGAACGCCACTGGCAGTGGTTTGGCATGTCTTATAGATGGTGTCACTATTTATAGAATCCATATCTTCTCCTTTTTTTTACCTTCCCTCCTTTCTTTTTTCATTTTGGTGCGGTCGCCAGGCTATTAGGAGTGATCATGAGGGTCATAATGTTGGATAGTCTGACTTCATTTCGGAGTCTGTGTCTGTGATAGTCTATAGACGGTGCATGCATGCATGCACAAGTACAACGCACTTGGCTTAATCATTGAATTCGTGATGATCATGATCATGATCATGGTGAGACGAACTTTATCACTTCAATCTGCAGCGTTCTCACATGCACACGAAGGCACACGATCATCGATGGCACGGGCACGGACATAAGATGTGTAGCCGATGATCGAGCGCTGTAATTGTTCATCGTTCGCTGGTCATTGATCACTGTTCTAAAAACGCGAGCGAGCGTGTAAATTACTTGCCTACAGGACGTTTGGAGTATTAATAGCAATTTGAATGTTTAGAAAAGTAAGGGGTACTCGACAGAAGCGAAGGCGAACATGAGCATGAAGATACATAGGTGCTTGAACGTGAGGGCTCGACTCTCGGGCCTTAGAGGCGGTCTGGTAGCATACTCTAGAGCGTTACAATAAACTTACGCGTCGGGAAGCATTTAGCAATAAGCATCCGTATTTTTTTGGGCTGCGCTGATCACTGAACTGAGTGCTCACTCTGGAACGGTGATACTAAAATATTTTCCCGAACTCTGGACTGGGGAAGTATCGAGGATTCGGCTGCTCGAGCCTCGCGTGCGGTGAGCAGGCACCGCGGCTAAGGAAGTAATTAGTAGAGCAGTTTAGCGCTAGACGCCGCTTGAGCTGTTCGGTTTTGTCGTCGCGTGCGCGTACTTACGCACTTATGCGAGTAGAAGAAGAAGCGTAGTTCTGTCGAGTCGAGGGAGGTCGAGGTCGCGGTCGCGGTGAAGACTCAGACTCAGAATAAGTGCGATACACGAGGTCATGAGTCCATCGGTCTGTCGGACTCGGTCCAGATTCCGTTACTCTAGAAGCAAAGAGGAGAGAAGAACACGGGTCTGGCTGAGAAGGAGAGGTAAAGGTATTACTATTAGCGATGGCGATAATGGTGATGATAATCATGAAACGTACACATACTCACGCGTCATTGGGGTTTAGATTGAGATGCAAGAGGAGAAACTGCGAAAGGGGTCACCTGGGTTAATGTTAATGCCGTCCAAGAGAAGGAAGCAAGGAAGAGAAGGGCGACTAGGGCGAATGTATACGTTCAGATGCAGATGATGGATGGATAATGAAATCGATAATGCCAATACTGGCGGGGGTGAGTATTCAGAACAGTATTTTTGTGGTCTCGTGCATGAGAAAGAGGGGATTTGATTGGTGGGGATCTCTTTTCAATTCGACATCTCGCTGGGTCTTCCCGAGTGTTGTCCTCGAGGACTGGGAGCTCAGGGTGCTAATACTCATAACTTAGTAGTAGGTGGGTGGGATTCAGAGGTGTGGAGGAGGGTAAGAAATTTGGTGTGTTGAAATGAATGGACATGGAATTGGACAGATGGGTAGATCCGAGTTGATGATGACTTCTGAAGTTCTGGGTTGAATAAGGCGAGACCGAGCCGTCAGATTAGTGGGAGTGTCATGCTGTTGGGGGAATTACAGGCAGCAGCGAAGCGTAGTACATATGTCAGTGCTCAGTGCGCGGAGCTTGGAAAGGGGCTAGGGATGCATGGTGGTGGGTCGGGTAAAGTAGCATGGATGCACACGAGCGCAGCACACGTACTATTGTGGATATTTCGTCCGGGAGTTGTTGAGAGTGACGTGAATATTGGGGCCTCGAGGCTAGTTTAGCGATCACACATGTTGTAGAAATAAGTGATCACTTGATTCAAGACAGAGACGACTTATCAGCGCTGCGAATGAGATTTGCCAAAAGGGGATAGCTTAAGGCGGTATTTTGGATCAAAAGCACGGTCAGCGTTTTTTCGTTTTTTTTTCTGTTCTTGTCTTCCCTCTGCCGAGCATCTGATTGCTAGGGCAGCACACTCTGCGAGCCCTGCTTTTCTAAAAGCCATTTCAAATCCATAGTCAATCTGGATCCTAACACATCCTCATGTTCAATATACATCCAACATGCAAAAAGTCGTTTTCTCAGTCAGTTGTCTTTTCTCCTCTCTGCGCCCTAATATGCTCATCTAGAGTACAGTGCATCCAACACAAACAACCCCTTCCATGCCGCCTTCTCATTCCTATACGATAGACGACGACGGCGACGACAGCGACATCTGTCCTGTCTGCGATGGCGAGTGCACCTGCCATCCCCGAGCGACCGCCGCCCCACGCCCACAACCACTGCCCCAGCCACCACCCACTACCAAGCCCGGTGTGCCCCTCTCCATGGCAGAGCTCAGTCTCATGTATGCAGCAGCGTCCTCTCCCCCCAACTCCTCTTCCTCTGGCCGTCCCTACCCGTCGTCGTCTACACCCACAACCACCACAACCCCCGTATCAACCCCCGCTCCACCCGCCGCCCCCAAGCCATCTCTCAAGATAAAACTCACCGTCCCACCCAGCATGCTCGCAAAGCGCCGAGCCCCCGCCCACCCAACCAAATCATACAAGAACCCCGCAGAGACGACATCAGACTTCGCAAACGCCGGATACAACAGCGCCTCAGACCCCCCGCAGCCCCCCCACGAATGTCGTCCCCGCCCCCAAAAAACGCGGCCGCCCTCCAAAGTCTCTTTCCTCTTCTCGTCCTCAACAACAACAACAAATACAACCGCATACAACTGCGAATCTCTACTCCGCCCGCTCCTCGCCGTACAAGCCTCTCAACCCAAAATCAGCCGCACCGGGCAAGCACCCCAAGTCCATCAAGGCCCGCCAGAATGCGATCAGGTCCCGTCCCTCTCTGCCTGTTGGGAAGAAGCCCGTCAAAAAGAAGCGCGTCGTGTCGAGCGACGACGAGTCGTCCCTGTCGGGCGACTCTGATATCGCCATGGCGGGCCCTTCAGTGCGCAAAAATGCACCCGCGAACCCGGTCGCCGTCGCCGACTTCCCGACGTTCGTCGCCGCGTCCGCGCTCTCCTCCTCCCTGTCCTCGACCAACACCTCCGACTCGTCCTCGCTCTCAGAGTTCGACTCGGACTCGAGCATCGAGGCTGAAGAGGAGAATTTCATCCTGCGAATGTGCATGACAAGGCCCGCATCAAGCGCGAGCTGCTGGGCGGTGGCGGAGATGACGCGCAGAAGAAGCGCATGGCCCGCAATAACGACTGGGTTATCCGCCCGCGCAAGAAGAGCGTTGGGCCGAGCGATGCCGAGATGGATGTGGATTCCGATGCGACGGAGGACGATGAAGAGGAAGATGAAGACGAGGATGGCGAGAATGACGAGGCGGATGAAGACGACGACGAGACGGAGGAGGACACGACGCTCATGGCCTCCAACACCGCCCAGATCCAGCTCGCGCAGATGCAAATGCAGATGCAGGAGGAGGATGGCGAGAGCACGGACGATCACCGCCATCGCTACGTCGGGCTCGCGACGGGCTGGTCGGAGGAGGAGGAAGACGAGTCGAGCTTCGACGCTGATTTGTTCTTCGCCAACCTATCTGACACAGACTCGATCTCGTCCAAGAGCGAGCGGTCTGTTCCCGCCAAAGCCGCCTTCGGCGCCAAGCACCGGGCCAAGGCCTCGTCGTTCTCTCTGTCCATGGGCGAAGAAGGCGACCAGTCGGACATATCATGCGCGGCGTCCGATTTCACCGAGCGCGGGAGCATGCAGCGGAGGATGCAGCGCCGCGCGGAGCTCGAGGCGCTGCCGTTCGAGGTCACGCAGGGCTGGGACGGGCAGATCGTATTCACGAACGGCGTCGGGGACACGCAGAACATCGTCGACATCGAGTTCGAGGCGGACGCGAGCCGGTTCGCGGACACCGCTACATCGGCGACGAGCAGCGCAGCGACGAGTGTGTACGGGGACGACGACCGCCTTCGCGGGCGGGGAGACAGCGATGTCGATATGGACATGCACTCGGAAGGCGGGTACGAGGAGGAGGACGGCGAGCTGGAGGGCGAGGGCGACACGACGGACGAGGAGCTCGTGGGCGAGAACGACCTGCCGAACGAGCGCGCGATGCGGCTGTTCAGCCTCCCGATGTCGGTGTCCGCGATCAACCCGCTGAGCACCGTGAGCAGTCCGGCGGTTAGCCCTGGGCGGAGGAGGAGGGAGGAGGAGGAGGGGCGCGAGAGGAGACGGCGGAGATGGGGGCTGGCGGCTGGGGCAGCTGGAGCGGACTGGGCGGCGCGGCGGGAGAGAGCAGTGCGCCGGGCCCGAGCGCGTTGGATATTTTGCAGGGGAGGGTTGTGTTTTATGATTCGGATGAGGCGGTGTTTGATGAGGAGGATGATTCGTCTGAGGAGGAGGAAATGGATGAGGATGATATGATGGATGTGGTCATGGAGAGCAGCAGCGGGAGCGACCTGGAGACGATGAGCGAGTTTGAGGAGGGCGATGGGTACGCGTGCGATGAAAGGATGATCAAGGCGATGACGAACAAGCTGAGTCGGAGGATGAAGAAGGGGAGCGGGGTCGCGACCGCGACTGCTGCGACGGGGTGGGACGAGAGTCTGAGCGTGGGCGGGAAGAACATACATATCATCAACAAGCACAACAACGCCCATGCGCACGCCAAGAAGAGCGCGAACAACACCGCTGCGAAGAAGAACACCAAGCACACCGTGAAGACGAACAGCAATAATATCAACGGCTCGAGGAAGAAGAAAAAGCAAAGGGGGCAAGAAGAAGAAGGGCCCGGTAGGACCGAGGCAGGGTGTGTTCTCGCCGACGAGGGAGACGCGCCAGGCGGTGATTGGGGACGATCACAAGGGCGCGGACGTGCCGAGCCCGCATCCACGGTTTGCGGGTAGACGGAGGAGGGCGGCGACGACGACGACGCTGGGGAGTCCTGATGGCATGGGTGGATTCAGTGCTGTGAGTTGCTCTTTTATATATATGCATTCATTTCCCCTTTTTTTTCTTTTTTTTTGCTCGTTCTTTTTTTGGGTCTTCCTCGGTTGGGGACGCGTGTTTTTCGACGACGTGATTCATGGATGTGCGATTTCGTTATCTGTTCTACTTCTACTTCTATCTTTTCATTATCCATTCCTTCTACAATTGTCTATTATCCCATTCCTTCCACGATTGTCCATTATCTATGACTTCTATCACGCGAAGAAACCAGGCACTAACGCGTGCTTTTTCTTCTTCTATGCTTCTCTCCAGGTCGAGCATCTCTTGCGCAGGCATCTACACACCCTCAGCGCGTCCATATCCAGCACTGGCAGCATCGCGGACGCACCACCACCGTCATCGTCATCAACGGCAGCCGGAAGCATCAGCGTCCTCGCGAACGATCCGAACATGGATCCTGCCTCGCCCTCTGCTGCTGACGAGCGGTCGCCTCTGGAGTTACTGCTCTCATCGGTAGCTGCTGTTGCTGCTGCGAGCGCCAATTCGGATATGAATGGCGGTGAGGATGCGGCGGCGAGCGTTGACGCCGGCGCTGGTGAAATCGGCGCTATCCAAGATACGAAGCCTATTCAGCTGGACGATGTCTTGGAGGCGAGTTTCCTGGACGATCCGGAGGATGTGCAGGGCGCGAGCGGCAGCAAGAGCGATTATGCTGGCCTGCATTCTTCAAACGCCGATGCAAGTGTCGAATCGAGTGCCACCCTTAGTAACGGCGAGGCGTCGTCGTCATTTTCTGCGCGCGATCAACAGCAGCACCAGCACCAGCAAGAGGAGAATGTGCATGTGCATAAGAACCTTGCGCGCTGGGATATGATCTCTGTTGGTGCGTTCCGCCAGACACGAGAGAGCGGATGGGGAGGCATGGGTATGGGCATGGGCATGGGCATGGGTATGGGAGGGATGCACACGCCCAGCTCCAGTGCGGATTATGGAAATGTGATGAAGAGCAGTCCGTTTGGCGCGGGGAGGCTGGGGCTGGGGCTGGGCTTTGGCGGGTTGGGGGTGCGGCTGCGGGTGGAAGTGGGAGTGGGGCGAGGACGAGGGGGAGCGATAAGTTGGCGAAGAGGAGGAGGATTATGATGGGCGGGTCTACGATGTCGTCGCCGTTGATTCTGCCTTTGGGAAGCGCGAGCGCGTCTGCGCCTGCGTCGCCGCTGCCTTCTTCGTCTTCGGCCTTTGGGTCCCAGCTGCAGCAACAGCAACAGCAACAGCAACAGCAGAACCAACAGTACCAGCAGTACCAGCAGCAGCAGAACCAGAAGAACCGCAAGGAGCAGAGACGGGAGCGCAAGCTGATGAAGAGGAAGAGCTATGGGGCGCCGCACGCGCCGCATCTTGCGCATGTGCCGCACCATGGCCAGGCGTTCCATGTGCATCATCATCATCATCCGAATGCGAAAGCGAGGAGCACGAGTGGTACGCAGCGCTCGAACTTTTTCGCTGCGGGTGTGCCGCCTTTGAATTTGTAGGTGTATGCGCGTGCGTGCGCGCATGTTCGACCTCATTGAACTTTGTGCGCGCCCTTCAAATGCCTCTGCTTTTCCTGCATCCGTCATTGTTTTGATTGTTTCTCTCTCCGGTGATTTACATCTTGAATTTTTTTTCTTGTATGGGTCTCACTTTTGGAACAACATGCAATCCATCATACCATTCATTTCTCAACAAGACAACACCTTCCTCCGCTTATGATCATACTGCCACCTTCTCTCAATCTCGTTCTTTTTTCATTGTGTCTTTTTCTTGTTATTATCATGCGTCGTGGGGTCGTCGTTCAAGTATGAATGACCGCGACTTGGAATTTTTTGGTTTTTGTTATTATGTCTTTTCGTTGCCTCTCTGTGCTATATAAAAATCATCGCCCTTTTGCCTTTCTTTGTCTTTTTTTCATCTTCCTCTCTCCGGTTCCTAATTTTATTGTCTTTTTCGGTTTCTTTTTCTTTTCTTTTCGGCTAGACAAGGGAACAAAAGTATCTGTCGTCGTGGCAGACTATCTCTCGACAAACCTTAGAGGGGTTTTCGGCTCTCACATGCTCACTCGCCCTGTCGCTTTTCGCATCTCTATCCCCTATCCCCTATCCCCATGCTTGCCCGCCATCGACCACCGATTAACGAGTGGATATTATTTTAATTTTGGCCTTTTGTGTCTACGGTCGAGGTCGACCATTCATATTCTGGTTCCGATTCATCATCATCATCGTCGTCATCATCACCATTTTGCGAACGAACGAATCAACCCGATTCGCAATTTTTTCTCCTCGCACTCTTATGCGACTATCTCCAACAAAATTGGAGACAAATCACCAAACCTTCGCTAAAACTCTCCAAGAGTGCCATAACAGAACCCAATTGAAATTGCCTACCGAAAAACCACTGTATTTGTCTTCCATCAGCCTTCCAGTTCTTCCAATTCCAAAATCCAATCGAATTGTAAAATTGTATACATTGCCCTGCTTGCCTGCCTTACTCGTCTCCAACCCAACCCGTACCTTTCCAGTCTTTGATTTCTGCCTTCCAGTCCTTCCAGCTTTCCAATCATCCACAATCCATCATCATTCCCCAATCAATTGCACAATTCTTTCCCCATCCATCCCATTGTTCTGCCTGTCCTATAAATCATCATGGGTTTTTTTCCTTTCTGTTTTTCTTTGTTTCATAATCACTATCCAAATATCCAATTGCAACATTCCCATCCCATCTCATTCCCAGTTCCATCCCATTCCAATCCCCATTCCAATCCCATTCCAGTCCCAGTCCCCATCCCAGTCCCAGAATCAGCTCCTGTTTTCCAAAATTAACGAATCTCTCTCCAACAACGAACCAAGGGCCAACAAAAAATTGCAAAAATTGCGCCCATTTCTCTTTTCTTTTCGTTACCTTTTTGTGTGTGTGTGTTATGTGTTTATTAAAGAAAATTTATTGTATCTAATCTATTCGTTTTGTGTGAACTCATTTTTTGTGTCTTCATTATCTTTGTGATTGCTTGCGATTTGTCTCGCTTGGTTGGTTAGTCTCGACTCCACCGTGAACGCCCGGTAATTCCCGCGATGACTATACGAACACCATAACGCTGAACGCTGAACGTTGAATCCTCAACGTTTTAACTTTAATTGACCTTGGACGACGACGCTTTCCTTGTTTCTCACCTATTGCCTGGTTTGCTCCATCTATTGCTTGTCATGACTCTCAACGACGCTTGGGCCCTTCTGACGCAATGACCTTTACCAAACGACGCTAGGGCAAGCTAGGGCCTCCTCCCAGATGTTCAGGCAATATCGACCATGGCAAAACTTTGCAACACTGTCGAACTTAGTTGGGATAACTCTCTCAACGCTCTGTGTAACTTTCCCTGGGGAATGAATGCGTTTTTGTCTTACTGCCTGGACGATGGGACCCAAAAGACTGGAAAAGTTGTGGGACTCTATGGTGAACAGGAAACATTGCGCAGCATATTTCTCCGAGCTGAAGATGTGGCGACATGGTGACGTGGGGAATACTTAAAATTATCGGCCGTGTCTCTGTCTTGGAGCCCTGAAAGCACGACTCAACGTCGCAGGCCCGAAATACACCATCACACCATTGAGACCTCGTGCAAAGACTGGCACCAAAATCGTCGAAATGATTTTCGGGCCCCGATACCAGATACATCCGCAAACTCGGAGATGTTTGCTATGATGTCAGATATATCGGGGTTTCTCTGGTCTTTTTGAATACACAGTTACAGATTTTCTGTTTCTGAGCGAGAAAAGGGTAAGCAACAGCTGAACAGGATTCTCCTTGTCTCTCCTGGTCTAAACCGCAGGGTGTACACCCTTCAGATTGCCTCGACACGTGTCCTTCCATCCATGGGTATGTTTCGCCTGTTGGACTTGGAGCGCCCATTCTCATTGGCCAGCATCGGCTCCAAAGGAATGCTATTTTGGCGCTCGAGGTTGCCTATATGTCGCTCAACCGATTTGCCCGCGTCAGCAGACCAATGTACACCAGAATCATAGGAGGTTATGTTGGTTCTTTGCTGGCGGTCCGGTTATAATCTAAATGTCAAGAGGCTGCGACTATGGTATGCTTTCTTCGAAGATGAGCCTTCCATTTCAGGAAGAAAAGAGATAACGATGGATCGGGTTCACGCTGTTGTGCATTAGCATAAACTCGACCTTCACTTTCCCGGTGTCTTATCAGTTTGGATGGATAATGGGATACACTCTGGCATATGTTCCATTCTTTCCGAATGACCTTGCCATTAATAGCTATTTTGGCAACAAATCCCCACACCTCCCTAGAGGGTCTATCACGATTTTTTAATTAACTACTCAAAAAGCTTCAATGGACTGCAGGAATATCTACATTTATTCGACTTAAATCACTTGGGATCAACAGCTTATCGCTTCCACCGCAGAAGTGCTTGCAATCGGACGATATCTCCGTTTCTAAAAAAAAAAAAACGTTCAGCCTCGCTGCATCCAATTCTTTTTTAGCAGCCATGTTGCAAAACCTCCACCGGGTAACAGATCTGCTCCGACTCGGGCACCCAGATGCGAAGACTCGTTCAATTACTTCCAAGTTCCGGCACTTCTTTGGCATTTCTTGGCCCCTGATTGCTGCAGGATTTCAACCGACAGATTTCCGAGTGTCGAACGATATCGACCTCTTGGTCGTCCAGATTGCAATGTATGTATAGCAACCACATGAATTTTCCGACATTTTTCATCATTTCTTACCAATCCTGATCCTAGACTACTGCCTAACCTCCAGTGGCCAGCGGCAGGGTGCTATTCCGCAGGCCAAGTGGCCAACAAACTACAATACGAGACGTGACGGTCCGAAACCTAATCGTATCAAATTTTCTATCGTCCCCGATCTATTTCAGGAGGTGAGGTTTGGCAATAGTAAATTTGGGGTAAGGCTGGTAAGGGCCAAGGTTCTGAGAAGGTCGCCAAAAGGTCGCGTGACCTTGATAGTCAACAATGGGCCAACGGGCATCACTGGGTTTAACCTATTCTTGTCAGTACAATCGATCTCTACTACTGAAAGCCGCTACACTCTCCCGCAATCACCATTGTTTGTGAAATATCAAAGCATGCGAATTTGTTCATTGAATTGGAACCCAAGGCTGAATACGTGGAGTGTTGCGCGCCCTTCGCCCGGAACTTGCATACGCCTGTACCTAAACAGGTACTGGCCCACGACTTGAAGTCAAATTTCAGCATGTTCTACCCGAGTTCGTGCAGATAACGTTTCATAGTCTCAGGCACACTTTGAACCCCACAAACATTCGGAGGGAATTCCCCACGGGGGGAGCCACGAACACAGCTGACCTTCAGTTTCCCTTCCAACAGAGCACAAATTGGTCACGATAGGCGAGATTCTTGTTTAATCCTTCCATCGCCGCATACTTATCCGGCCTCTTTGTGACTACCTTGTGGCAGATGTTTTCAATCCAGAAGGCACTACGAGCATCCTGCCAAACTTCTAAATGCCACAACATAAGTTGATGTGTTGTTCGGCCCGACGTATAGAAGTGTGCCAGAAATCGCAGGACATGGGGTAATACCTCGTTGATACTGTGAGGTACTTAGGATCCGAGATCTGTGGAACAAGCAATAAATGCTTTTCTAGGAAGCTATATAAAGTCAAAGACCAAATCTCCTTGACACAACAACCCCTCTGACAAGAAGTCACTACCACCGAGCGTTCCATAACATTTACACCTATACCACCCTCACCTCATCCTCTTCAGTGCAACCATCTTCGACGTACTCTCTACAATGTCATTCTCATCGTCCTCCTCCACCGAGTCAGGGTCGCCTCCGAGCCCTTCATCGACATTATCGAATTTTGATCCGTTTGCCGTCCATCCGTTTACCAACTGCTCTCAGGCCAACCAGAGCAATGTACCCAAGAGTTCGCCTTATGGCTATGCGTATCCTTCCAATGCCAACAAC
The DNA here is from genome assembly GCA_023853785.1 of Psilocybe azurescens. Lineage (NCBI taxonomy): Eukaryota > Fungi > Basidiomycota > Agaricomycetes > Agaricales > Agrocybaceae > Psilocybe > Psilocybe azurescens. The sequence continues at coordinate 213,880 of JAJIRX010000859.1, read as the reverse complement.
AGTGTCCAACAGTCGCAGAATACACACTTGCCAACCCCTCTCAACAGCTCATCGCGATCTCCTACCGTACCCTACGGGTATCCACCGCGTCCCGCGGGTATATTCGAGCCATTCACAAAAGACGCTTCCATCCCAGAGCTTGGTGACGTCCTGAAAAAGACTTCAACGCCGTCCAATACTTCGGGGAATCCAGCGAAACCCATTCCGATATCACGGAAGTACTGAACCTTCGTCTCTAGGTTCTAACTTCGTAACTCGTTCATGATCTACTATTCGCCTTTCATTCGCTCGCACGGTTCTGAAGTCTAGACCCATCTCTATCCACACTCGCTCTTCTTCCGAAACCGAACTTCCTCTCCACAAACGGAAGCGAGAAAAAGCCTGAAAAAGCACGCGGACAAATACCGGTGCATTAGCCTATGGCTCAACCATTGTCGACGATCACTATATATGTATAACAACCAAACCATCCATGTTCAACGTTCCCCGCTCCACCTTCATCTATACCCTTACGAGACAGAGTTATGAGAATATAGTTAATTCCCGTCGTGATACCTCCTTCCCACTCCACCACTGATATTAATGTACTTCAAATGCGAGCCATGTATGATGGACATATTACTCGACTTTCTGAGGGAAAATCCGCAGCTTGGGACCTGACATTCCTTTTGCAAGTGTAGAAAAACTTTCGCGGGTCATCCGTTTGTTTGGTCTGTCACGCAAAAATATAGCAGATATTTAAAGCCGCTTCTCTACCCCGCACTCTGTCAAGACCTGTCACGGCATGGCACTAGCATGAACTAGCAACCTGCAGGCCGAGGTTTTTTGCTGTTTACAGTGATCACCGCAGCGGATAAATGATTTTTGTGTCATGAAGGCTATAATGTGAATTCATGACTGCAATATGACCTGTCCTTGAAGTATACTTAGGACTCTCCTCCGTCTACATCAACGAAAACATGTAAAACCTGAACTGGAGGAGCTATGCAAGTTGTTGGATTATACCCATATGAGATTACGAAATGTTAAATCAGATCGACCATTTTCGGTTCTCAAAAACTGAGATAACACATGTAACAAGTTACAAGATACCTAAGAAAAGCTCGGGTGCAAAAGAGAAAAGAGAATAACGACGACTGTCGCAGAGAAGACAAAGCAAAGACTTCAAGTCAAGGCAGCTATGAAAGTTGAATACAAAAGCCAATCATGAAAGGCGTGGTTTTGAAAGCAACGGCTAAGGAAGAGGAATGGTTTTGCTAGTCAAAAACTCGAATGGAAGAAAGCAAAGATAGGAATATCAAAAAATGGGCATGAGCCTGCAATGCTTGAAGATAACGTAGAAATGACTGGGTCAAAGCCTGAACGAAATAATAGAAGATTGGTCAACACCGACTGAAGCGATGACTGAGTATGTATGTGAAAAAAATCCTGTTACATAGCCTCAAGACGAAAATGTCCAATAATCAAATTGTGGTGAAGACCAATAACACGTGTCGCGCGAGCGGCCGTGAATGTCTGGTAAATACGTTGGGTGGGACCAAGTGTGATGTGGGATGCAATGTGATTGAAGAACGACATGAATGATGCAACGTGGTAAAAGACTTGATGGATGTGGATAGACGCAGACGTTAAGTTATCAGCTGCACATGTAAACCATGCACAAGCCAGAAAATGGAGGCCAGAAATCGACATTACCAGGAATAATAGTTGACTGAGTCTGCGGGCAGTCAGCGGCGTTATGATTGTGTATAATGGTGTTGTCACAGATTATAGATGATAGGACATCCAGCCCTTGGCACCGAACCCCGGAAATTTGAGGCCGAAATCTCCGTGACCGAGAGAAGAGTGAACAGAAGCGCTGAGGCCGCATGCAGAAGGGTCGAAAAGAACAAGTTCAAAGGATCATAACCAGATGAAACAGATGGAGAAAAAGCCCCGTTTTTCGGATTTCACGAATTCCAGAATCCAAAGTTAATGAGTAAAAGCCAGCGAGATTCTGATTCAGTGTCCACGTCGAAAACGTGGCATTTGATATTCGTCATCATGATCATCCTGCACAATGACAATGGAAGAAGCAAGTGATAGGCCCGAGGATTCGTTAGGCCGAAGGGGCGTGCGTAGAGTCGGTCGCGATGGCTCGCTACCTTCTGGAACAGAAGGTGTGGTGGCGCTATCTAGAAGCCTTTGTCCTCGGGATGCAATGCAAAATTTGGGATTACAATTGGTAGGCCGCACAATCGATGGCATGGATTCACTCAAGGGGGATGGGCAAAAGCTGGAAGATGACGCATAAGTGCGAGGGCCGGCCAATTTCATGTATCGATGGGCTGGGTTTATTACAAGGAAGGGTAACTTCGATTTGGGCACGGGTGCTTGCGCAGTAGGTTGATATGGCAGGACAGCGGTGCTTGTCTGGGATATCTGAGCATCGTTATTAAGTGGCCTTCGCTCGTAGTGCGTTGGGGTAGAGGGAAAAGGTGCTGCCATGGGTTTGGACATGGACACTTGTGTATCAAGCTGGGGAGGTGAGAAATTTGTTTGTGTCTCGAACATTTGAGCTTCAGTTCTGAGAGCAATTACTGGCGATTTTCCAGCGACAACAGAGTCCCGGAACGAATGTACTCGTAATCTAAAAGGAGTGGACGGGGGTGTGAGGACGGTAAGAGTTCCAGGAATCGATATCGTTTGATGGAAGGATGTCGATGACGGTTCGGGTGTCGTTACATACTCTCGTTGCAAGCAAAGAGCCTCCAAGGGCATGGACGGTGTATCCGGAGTGAACAAGCCTTGGAAGTTGGCGTAGGTCGCTGGTTGAGTACCACCAATATTGAGCTGCAAAGGTCCGAACGGTTGGCGAGAGGTCTGTGCGGTCATCTGCATCATCCAGTCGGGGCCCCTTTTAGGCGTATAGAACGCCTCATTGTCTTCCGATACTTCAAGGGAGTCATCAACCAGCTTTGACTGACTTGGAGAGAGGTTTGTCTATACATCAGAGATCAGCGTGCCTCATTCAAGGAGGCTGATAATGGGTAACATACTGGGAGGTTGAGTTCATGCTCAAGCCAAATCTTGATTTGGTCTAAGATATCTCCAAAATCCTTCTGGGCCGCACTATCAGTGACTGAATGCAAGCTGTGCTCATGCATGGGCGAAGGCTTGAAGTCTCCTGTATCTCGCAAGTAGCCCTTGACTAGGTTTATGTCCGGCCGAGATTGTGGGTTCGCCTCCCAGCAAAGACCGACAAGCCACCAGAGCGATAGCTCCTGGTTGGTCCATTTTCCTACCGGAGGAAGGGATGGTCGTTCAGCATCCGAACCAACAAGCTTCGACACAACTAATGGAAGTTTCCCCCAGTGAGGAGGTACTCCCATATAAATCTTAAGGATATCATTAAAAAAATGAAGAATGTTGAAATGTCCAATTACGTACTTCATAGATTGTACACCCTAGAGCATACACGTCAGCTGCTCTATGGTTTCGCTCCCCTGACATGGGGGGATAGAACACCTCAGGTGCAGCCCAGTTAAGGGTGCCCTTGAAGCTAGGGCTACTCTGAACCAGCTTGTGTTCTTCCTCGATGGAAGAAAGACCAAAGTCGGCGAGGTAGCAAACGCCGTCATCGCGTACCAGAACGTTCGACTGTATAACTTTGAGGATGAAGTCGAAAAGACTGCAGAAGGTCCACATACCCCTTTGATATCTCTATGCGCAACAGGAGGATCCTGCTCATGGAGGTATTTTATACCTTCTACAATCTCGCATATCTGTAAAAGTTGCAAGATTAGGTTTGAGTGCTTTAGTCTAACAATACATGAGTAGGTGCTTACCGAAGTGTATCGATCATGGTCGGGGTTTACTTTCAAATATTCCATTAGATTGCCGTTTGGAATCCATGGTGTAACAAAGCAAAGTGTGGACGCAAATAAATCAATACTTGCGCCCCAAAAGGGCAGTATGTTGGGGTGGCGGAGTTGTGACCACACCAATACTTCAGTGCAGAAATTCTGTAGGCAGATTAGAGAGAAGGCAAAACTTGTTCTTAACAGGAACCCCTGCCTTAGCCATGTTTTCGGGATCCTTCTTGGGTTTCAAAACACGTATACAAACCCGCGTGTTACCCACATATCCCTTATAAATATCTGCATATCCACCTCCGGCCTCTTTCGTGGGCGGGCAGCTTGCGTGTTCCACGTTACGAATCAGAGTTGAAGGTGGCAAGATGGCCAACTCGCGGAGGCAACGATAGGCACGACGTTTGCAGAACGGTTCAGTAGATGGGTCATCCAATATCTGCAAAAAAATGTTCATAAGGCGAATCCAGTATAAAAAGATGGAGGCGCACAAATTTAAGAAGCTCGGAAACGCATGTTAGCCAGTCTCTATCCGAGTTGTCTTTGAGGAACGGGGCCCAGCATTCCTCGAATATAACGATCTTCCGGAGATTCTGGTCGGTGAATTCTATAGGGTATTCCGTGTAGGATGTTCCGAGGATTCGAGCACCGCTTGAATCGACGAGAACGAAGAATTTGACCTCTTCCACTGCAGTTGAGCACTCGAGACGTCCGTGTGGTAGAAGAGCGTTCAAACCAGAGACCAGCTTTGGATGAAATCTGAGAATCTTGGCCATCTCGATGACGCACTCTCGGGTGTGTAGATCTCTCTCCCTTGATACACTGTTTTATGAGGATCGTTTAGCAATGGTATGTGTTCTAAGTGCGGCTTGATCACATACTCTGGCTCTTGGTACCGTGACCAATGCTGGACTTGAAGGAGAAAGGAGTATAATGTTGACCAATCCATTTGCAGAAGCGATCTGACGAGTTTTAAGTAGACCAGGGCGTCCGGCGCATCTTGCAGTTGACCAGAAGGTTTGTGTAAAGCGCGATTTGAATCGATGGCGGCCATGGTCAAGAGAAAACGAATGGTTTCGTCTAAAAAGGGTCTGCTGTAACTGAATAAGACAGTAGGAAAGATGGAGGTATACCAGGCGATCTTAAGTCACTAGTACCTGTCGTAAATATCCAAGGCGGCCTCGTGGTTCAATCGAGGCGACCATAAATTGTTCCCACTCAATGTTCATCCCTTGAAAAATGCATAACTGCTATGTAATGCAGTCAACGTTTGCAGGAGATATATACCGCGGTGAGGAATCATTGAAATTTCAGTACGAGTGCAACGGTCCTGAAAGTAAGAGCAAGGGTCACTGTGGTCGAAGCTGGTGACGGTCGACCCCATGGCTCCGGCTTCCCGATTTAATGTTGAGATGACGGGGTGTTTATCTGATAAGATTAGACACTCGCAAACATTTGCAAAGGAATGATGTGCTTCCTGCAAATAACTTGCTCATCGAGAAATTCCGAATGAATTTGAGACTGAAGACAAACTTGTCTGTAACGACAAACATCATAAAGTGAGTTCTACCGATTTTCTGGATATCCTGTCTCTCTAAAACAGTCCCCTCCGCCTTTTCTTCTCAGGTCATGGCCTCTAATTTGGGTTCAGTGCCAGTGGTGGCTCGCATTGCCTACCTAACGGCAGATGTCGTTGTAGACTCACTCCCGCCTGCTCCTTTGGTTTCCGAATTTGCTCAAAAGTATAACACTCTGTTCAGAACCTCGACGCACAAAGCCAGGGTCATCTCATCTCCCTTTGGTGCCGACTCCGCCTCCACTCTTCTTCGCTACACCGCCAATCTAACTTCTTTCACTGCGTCGGCAAGCTCGCAGGTGCTAACACGCCTAGTTCTACAACTTGGGGAAATTTCCACATTACCAATCGTCCTCCACCTTGCGGTTCAGGATGACCTTTCGGACGTGCTGCTACTCCGGTCCGCCGTCCCGTTCTTCCTGCTTTCCACAACCGCACAACAAGCCCATGACAATGCGCTGCTCGCAGCCAGACTAGCTCGACTCGAAAGGAAGGCTGTCGTCCACGCTTTCTACAACTATGTGCCGCAGGAGACACCGGAAGAGGTGCCGGAAGAAAAAATCTATTCTTTCTTGGTGGCGGGAAAGCGTCCGACCACACCTCGAACCGCGAACGGACATGTGACCCCTCTGAATGGACAAGCCAATGGTCATTACACGAATGGTCATCTCACTAATGGTCATTCGACAAACGGAAATGTTCAGGCACAATCCTCCGAAAATGCCGAACTTTTCAAAGACTATGAAGCTGCTGCTCTGGAGACATTATCCTTGGTTAGGCGCCCTTTACGGCCATGGACTTCTCGAGGATCATCAGAACCTCATACTGTCTTCCTCATCCTTGGCAAGGCAGATTTTCCCTCTGATATAAATGGTGTTTCATTCCTTTCCTTATCTCTTGTCAACCCTCTCCCTTATTCTCGATTGTTGCACGACATCCCACCGTCTGCCACCCGTGTCGTTGTACTTGAGCAAGTATATCGGTGGCACAGCAAGTGGACACCACTATATCTCGACATCGTCACGGCTCTTCAGCAGAGAAGCTCTGAACAGGAGTTCATCGTTCAAAGTGCCATTCTCGGTGATTCCACACAAGTGGAATTACCAGATATCCTTAAGTTTATTCAGTGGTGTACCGATTCGCCGTCATCGTCGTTGGTACTTGGTCCAATTCCGAAGATCGTTTCCATCACGGACACTCTTCCTCACGTTCCAAAACACGAAGCTGCTTACACCAAGATCCTCGTTCATCTCTTCAACGAACGATTGGAAATTGCTAATTCACCTCATCTTGTCGCTTCTCAAGGCGAGATTGCTACAACTCCTGAGTATGCGTTAGGACGCGTAAGGGGACAACTAGATTCGCGGGCGGCGCTTATCGATAGCGTCCAAGAGCTGCTTCAAGACGGACGCCTTGATGAAGATCTTCATTCGTTATTGAGCAAGTGGATTCTTTCCAAGGATGACGCTATCAAGAGTAGGTCCTTGAGTAAGGAAATTGTAGAGAGCCTCGAATCAAAGCCTCTGGGACATCCAGCTGCCAACCGCATTTTAGCCCTCCGAGAATTCTTCCCCTCTCGTTCGAGGTGGATTATTGGTTCCGATGCTTGGTCTTACGATTTAGGCTCGTCGGGATTACACCACGCCATTGCTTCAGGTCTCAACATCAATATCCTCATCCTCGACACCTTGCCCTATTCGTCGCGAAATAACGTCGATCCCCACCGACGCAAACATGATGTTGGATTGTACGCTATGAACCATGGAGACGTATTTGTTGCCAGCGTCGCTGTCTTTTCCTCATACGCGCAGGTCCTCCAAGCCTTTGCTGAGGCGGATCGATTCAACGGGCCCAGTGTTGTTCTCGCCTACCTTCCTTACCAGTCGGAAGATGTTTCTGCGCTCGAAATCTTGAAGGAGACCAAACTCGCTGTCGACACCGGATATTGGCCGCTGTACAGATGGAATCCTAGCAAGGAGCAAGCTGGAAAAGAGCCTTTTTCCCTTGATTCAGATGCTGTCAAGAACGATCTCAAAGTTTTCCTTGATCGTCAGAACCATCTTTCCCAGCTTGTTCGCTCGACTCCTCAGATGGCTGCAGACCTCGTTAGCAGTCTTGGCGAGACTGTTAAAGAGGCTCGCAAGAAGCGGGCGCAGGAGGCCTACAACACCCTTCTTAACGCCCTCGACTCGCCTCCTCTACTTATTCTTTACGCTTCTGACGGTGGCGCTGCTGAGAAAAAGGCCAAGCGGCTCGCGAATCGAGCCAAAGCTAGGGGATTGTCGACGACCATTGCTACATTAGACTCTTATACCCTTCAGACTCTCGCTGAGGAGGAACACGTTGTCTTCATCACCTCGACTGCTGGACAGGGAGAGCCTCCTCAGAACGGACGCACTTTCTTCAAGGCCTTGAACGCCGCTGCTCTCGCCGGTGATCAGCTTCTCACCAAGGTTCGCTACTCCGTATTCGCTATGGGCGATAGCCACTACTGGCCTCGTCCAGAGGATGCCCACTATTACAACAAGCCTGGCAAGGATCTCGACGCGCGTCTCGAGAAACTCGGCGCCGAGCGTATCGTCGATATTGGCCTTGGGGACGACCAGGACGCTGACGGGTCTGAAACGGGATACAAAGTTTGGGAACCGCTCGTCTGGAAGGCTTTGGGCGTCGACTCTATTGAGGTCACCGAAGCTGAACCTGAACCGATCACCAATGAGCATATCAAGGCTGCTTCCGGGTACCTCCGTGGTACCATCGCTGAGGGGCTGGAGGACTTCAGCACCGGCGCTCTGGCGCCCAGCGATGGTCAGCTTACTAAGTTCCATGGTATCTATCAGCAGGATGATAGGGATATCCGCGAGGAGCGAGAGGCGCAGGGTGTCGAACCAGCCTTCAGCTTCATGATCCGTGTCAGGATGCCCGGAGGTGTGTGCCAGCCACACCAATGGTTGCAAATGGATCAGATAGCCGACGAGCATGGCTGCGGTACTTTCAAGATTACTACCCGTTCGACGTTCCAGTTTCACGGTGTCATTAAACGGCATTTGAAACCTGCCATCCAGGACATCAATCGTGTCCTCCTCGATACGCTCGCAGCTTGTGGTGACGTTAACAGGTGCGTAGTCTGTTCGATTTGTCGTTCTTTTTTACTGATTATTGAGCGGTTTCCGCTTGATCTCCGCAGAAATGTCATCTGCTCATCTATACCCACCATGTCAAAACTGCATGCTCAGGTCTTTGACTTTTCCAAGGAAGTCAGCGAGCACCTTATTCCAAGAACGACTGCCTACCATGAGATCTGGTTGGACAAGAAGCTTGTGGCTGGAGAGGCGTTGAAGGACTTTGAACCTCTGTATGGAGAATTCTATTTGCCCCGAAAGGCATGTACCATTACTTTTTATATTCTATCTCGGTTTCTAATCGCACGTGTTCAGTTCAAAATAGCTGTCGCCGTACCGCCTACCAACGATGTCGATGTCTTTGCGAATGATCTTGGATTCATTGCTATCGTTGGCGAGGATGGCGAATTACAGGGCTTCAATGTTTCCATCGGAGGTGGAATGGGTGTTACTCATGGAAATAAGAAGACATACCCTCGTGCCGGCAGTATCATTGGTTTCTGCACCCCTGAACAGGGTAAATATGTTGCCGAGAAGGTCATGCTTGTCCAGAGGGACAACGGAAACCGCGCAGAGTACGTCCGCAGCCACTTCTAATTTTTCTGTTCGTTTTCTAATTTTGATTTTTTCGTAGTCGCAAGGTACCTAGCGACTGTTTTGTTATGTAAGAATATTCTTGTATGCTGATTAATCTTTTCAGAATGCTCGTCTCAAGTACACAATCGACCGTATGGGTCTCGACGTGTACAAGGCTGAGGTGGAGAAACTTTTGGGATACAAACTCGAGCCTGAACGACCCTATACATTCGACCGTAACATCGACGATTTCGGATGGCATACTGGCTCCGACGGAAAACATCACTTCACAATCTTCATAGAGAACGGACGAATCCAAGATGAACCCGGACGTGATTTTAAGACTGGTTTGCGTGAGATAGCAAAAGTGCACAAAGGCACATTCAGGCTAACGGCAAACCAGCATCTGCTGGTGTCAGATGTTGCAGATGGGGATTTGGATAGGATCAAGGAGTTGTTGAGGAGGTACAAGTTGGACAATCTTGATTTCTCCGGATTGCGCCTGTCGAGTTCAGCATGTGTGGCTTTCCCGACCTGTGGATTGGCTATGGCTGAATCGGAGAGGGTGCTTTTTATTTCATTACAAGAGAAAATCCTCGCTAATATTATTTATTATTTTGCAGTACCTTCCTATCCTCATCGACAAGGTCGAAAAAATCTGTGAAGAAAATGGCTTGAGACACGATTCTATTGTTATGAGAATGACGGGTTGCCCCAACGGATGTGCGCGTCCTTATTTGGCCGGTACGTCCTCTTTGTGGTATTTTGCTATGAATACTCACTCAATACCCCGGTTTCTAGAAATCGCCTTCGTTGGCAAAGCACCTGGAAACTACTCCATGTTGCTTGGTGGAGGATATTATGGTCAACGTCTGAATAAAATTTACCGAGGTTTGTCATCCTGCACTAAAAATGGTGCTTAGTGTTTGACTATAACGCCCACAGAATCCGTGACGGAGCCCGAGATCTTAGCTATTCTGAAACCCATGATTAGACGCTACGCACTTGAACGGCTGGAAGGCGAGCGATTCGGTGATTTCACTATCCGTGCTGGGTACATTGCTCCCACAACGGAGGGTCGTTTGTGGTATGAGAACTCGGGCGGCGAGGGTGTCAATAAGGAAGGCGCCGCGTTGGTTGCTGCGGCTGCTTGAAGCAAGGATTGAGATGTTAAAAGTCATGATAATTCTCCTTTTGCCACAAGTTATTCCCTTTTTACCAGGGCCAAAGGCATGTTTGGAATCGCCGGTATAAACCAAACAAAAATATTGGATGTAGCAGCTGTATATATGTAATCTTGTAATCAACTTTTTTTTTTTTGGAATAGTTCGTACGCTTTCTCCCTGCGATTTGCCAAATTTCAGGAAGTTATGTGCGGAAACTTGAAAGTACTCTAAAGTACTTCAGTCGGTCAATTATCGGCATTTTGTTGCTAATTAAATTTTCCCACGGAACTTAGTTCCCAAAAATTCTTCTATCACTGCTGGGACCGAAAAATTCTGCGGAATGCAGATTCCATGCAAAATCAGTTGTCGTGACACAAAGTATTGTAATTTGCAAAATGAATAATTTTAAATCAAATCAGCCTTGAGCAAAGACAATAAGAACTGTAACAGAGATTAAAATTCTACCTGAATATGGTAATTTGCAGAATATACGATTTTGCATATTGCAAGAACACAATAAAAATGATAAATTCTGCACTGGCAGACAAATTTTATTTTTCTCAGCCACTGCAGAATTTATCATTCTTATTGTATTCTGCATTTCGTAAAATAGTGTGTTTTGCAAATTGCCATATTTAGGTAGAACTTTAATCTCTGTTACAGTTCTTATTGTCTTTGCTCAAGGCTGATTTGATTTAAAATTATTCATTTGCAAATTACAATACTTTGTGTCACGACAACTGATTTTGCATGGAATCTGCATTCCGCAGAATTTTTCGGTCCCAGCAGTGTATGAAATTCTTTGTGATCGTCAACGAGAGATATGCAACGTGCTGTTCAGTCTATCACTTCCACTGTCCAGAATACCCTTTCACCGATCACTAAACGCACCTTGTATATCATGTCTTCGAACACAGCAACACCAAACCCGAACACTTCTAGAGGTCGTTCGTATCGTCCTCGAAGGGGAGGTGGGGGCCTAGCAAGGGGACGAGGCCACGCAAGGCCTTATCCTAATATGCAAGAAAGTCCTCTAGATGCCTTGCATGTGCATCCAGTAGCTGGAACGAGGGGTATCGCCACCTCCACCACTGTTGCTGCTGCTGCTGCCGCCGCCGCTAGACCGGCGGCTATCCCAACAGCAACAGTTCTCCCAGAAGAAACAAGGTCGGCCAGCCCGACGACAAATAACCGACATTTCTCTGAAAGACGGTTTGCAGATGCACCTATCTCAAATGAATCTAAGGCTGGATTAAAACACGAGTGCGTAGTACAACGTCTTTCCTTGAAATTTTATTGTTAAATATTCACAATCTTCATTCACGCAGGTTCATGTCTGATGTTCAAGGTTCTATCTCTTCCTTTCGTTCTTCGAACCTCAATTAAACGTTCTTCATAGCTGCTACACTTGATTTGGCAATGCAGGGAAATGATTTACTGGTACAAGCCAAGACAGGAACAGGTAAGATATACTTTTATACTGTTTAATCGTCCATTGTTTATCGTGTTTTGATAACAGGAAAGACCATCGCTTTTCTACTTCCTTCTATTGAACGTCTGGTAAGAACGCCACGAACAAATAGAATATCCATGTTAGTTCTGGCTCCTACCCGTGAGCTTGCTCTTCAAGTCAGTTTACATCTATATTCTCTTTCCGGCCAATTTCTCATTCTATCTCCAGATTGAAAAAGAAGCAGCGATGCTTCTAGCTCACCATCGCTTCAAAGTACAACACGCTATCGGAGGCACGAAGTACGATATACATTTAGGCATCTTTAAAACATTACTCACTTCTCACTAGTCAGTCATCTGAAGCTAAACGAATCCTCCATACTCCCTGCGATATATTGATTGCCACACCGGGAAGACTCACAGATCATCTTCGTACCACGACACTCAAGGACAAGCTTGCCGGCCTCAGGATCATTGTGTATGACGAAGCCGATCGCCTGCTAGATCAGGGTTTTAGCCGTGAATTAGACGCGATTTTAAGCTTCTTACCACCGCGGGAGACGCGACAAGCATTACTATTCTCAGCAACGGTCAGCAATGAGATCAAGAAAGTGAGTTTGATCAATATAATCCAACTCAATCGATTTTAACAATGAACTTTTTATAGATTGCCGCCGGTGCTCTTCGCCCAGGATACAGCTTCGTTTCAACACTACTAGACGATGAAGTTAACACTCACGAACATGGTCCGTTACGAATTTTGACTGTTTGCATCCCATTGTTGTTGAAATCCACCTTTCTAGTCGAACAAACTTACATGATAACTTCTCAGGAAAACTTCGTGCAGTGCGCTATCGATGTTCTCAAACAGGATCTGCTGGCCCATCTATCCCCAACAAGTTCAACCTCAAAATGCATGGTCTTCTTCCCCACTGCCCGTCAAGTCGCCTTTGCTGCTGAGGTCCTCCAACAAATAGATGGACTCCCACCAATCCTAGAAATTCATTCCAGAAGATCTCAGCCTGCACGTATAAAAGCAGCTGAACAATTTAAGAAAGCTTCAAGCGCAATACTGTTAAGCAGTGATGTTGCTGCAAGAGGTGTTGACTTCCCAGGGTCTGTCCATTTTCCATGTTGCTTCATGAAAGACGACTGAAAGACGTTAAATTAAATAGTGTCACGCTTGTCCTTCAGGTTGGCTTACCAGCTAATGCAGAACAATATGTTCATCGATTGGGACGTACTGCCCGTGCGGGTGCCTCGGGTCGTGGTATTTTAGTTCTCTCACCCGAAGAACAGTGGTTTTTACGGCTCTCCGAGATCGCCGAGCTCGGTCTCAAGCCTTCCACGCTCCCTCCTATTCGCACTTCCGTTTCTCAAGCCCTAGCTAAAGTCTCTCCAGAAACCAAGGCTCAAACCTACCGCGCATTCCTCGGTTATTATAACTCTCATACGAAGAATTTGCGAATGTCTAAGGAAAAACTGGTGCAGTGGGCAAATGATTACGCCGTCGGTGGTTTGGGCTGGCCAGCAGCTGATGGACCTCCTGGAATCGATCCTCGCACTCTTGGCAAGATGGGATTGCGCGGTGTAAAGGGAATAAAAGAAGAAAGAATGATACCCACTGGAGACAATCCTCGAGGAGGCGGAGCTCCAAGAGACGGAGGTGTGCGGAATGGCTCACGAGGTGGTAAAGGAGGAGCACGATGAGCCTGAGATTTTTACTTAATTTAGAGCATACATTCACATTACTTGTCAGGATAATTACTTGCTTTACGATTTTGTCGTTTGTCATCGGAACACGAAGCGCCCCTTCTAATAAGACGGAAACGATTGGTTATTAGCTTTGTTCCATCGGCCAATTCCATTAGATCGACGGTTTGAACATTCCGCCGATCAAGACACGACGCGTTAAGTTCTCACATTGTCTATTGACACTGCGCTTCTCTTGATGGATAAACTCTAACAGTGGTACCTAATAGTATTATTTCCCCTTTAACTTAGATATTCCCTTAGCCGAGAGATCCAAAGCACTGCTATACTGCGAGGCTGGACCGATGTGGACATACGTATGCTACCCGACAGCCTGCGCACTCGCCAGTCAGATCATAATCAAGGTACCAGTATGCCGAATATCTGCAGGCGGTTCGCCGCATCTACTCCTCAGGATACATCAAACGTATAAAAAGACTGATTTACATCCGTCATTGAAATTAACATTCCCTCGATTTGAAGATGCTTAGTCGCGCTTTAATATCTGCTGCCTTGGTACTCAACGCGTGCACCGTTGGTGCATTCCCGGCTTATGGATCTCTTGCTGGACTCACCAGAGAACAGCTTGATGCCGTCGTCCCCACCCTCAACTACCAGACGCCTCAGAACCCACCTGGGCCGCTGAAAGATACTTCTGCTAAGCTTGTTAACGATGCTGCCCATCCTTGGAAGCAACAAGCACCAGGAGATATTCGAGGTCCATGCCCAGGACTCAACACTCTTGCATCTCATGGAGTGCGTTCTTTCATCATTCTTTATTTATTCTTCTTTGATTAACATTGGCATGACATAGTGGCTTCCTAGGAATGGTATCGCGACGCCCACTCAAATCATTGATGCTGTACAAGAAGGTCGGCCACGTCTTATGTTGGGGCGCTTCCTCCCAACTGATCACAACCTGAATTTACAGGATTTAACATGGAGAACACCATTGCCATCCTTGTTACTTACGCCGCTTTCCTTGTGGATGGTAATGTCATCACCAACCTTCTTAGCATTGGAGGGAAGACTTCGTTCACTGGTCCTAACCCACCTGCCCCCGCTATCGTGGGTGGACTCGATACACATGCCGTGTTTGAAGGTGAGTAAGCTCTGGCACGCGTGGAATTTCATAGTAACTTGACACGATCCATACACAGGTGATGCTAGTATGACTCGTGGTGCGTATTTTGTGTGCAGTTACGGATATAGAATGTTTATTAAAAACCGATCATTCCAGGCGACTTCTTCTTTGGGGACAATCACGACTTCAATGAGACCCTCTTTGATCAAGTAAGTTAATTTTATACTGTTGTCACGATAAAAATGTAATCCTGATCAATGTACAACGTTGTAGTTCGTCGACTTCAGCAACCGTTTCGGAGCAGGAAATTACAACTTGACGGTCGCAGGAGAGCTTAGAGCCCAACGCATCCAGCAGTCTATCGCGACCAACCCAACCTTCTCGTTTGTCTCTCCTCGATTCTTTACCGCTTTCGCCGAATCCACTTTCCCAATTAATTTCTTCGTCGACGGCCGACGAAACGATGGCCAGCTGGATATGACCACAGCGCGTGGTTTCTTCCAGAATTCACGCATGCCAGACGGCTTCTTCCGTCACAATGGAACTGTAGGTGCTGATGGTATTGACCAGGTCTTCCTTGCGCACCCTATTGCACCAGGAGGAAATGTGAATGGAGTCAACACTTACACCCCCGATCCGACCTCTGCCGATTTTAACACCTTCTGCTTGCTTTACACAAACTTCGTCAACCAGACTATCAAGGGCTTGTATCCCAACCCAACAGGAGTCTTGCGCCAAGCTTTGAACATCAACTTGAACTTCCTATTCCAAGGCGTTGGAGACTCTGGATGCACTCAGGTCTTCCCTTACGGAAAGAACTGATTGAAAGAGTTTATATGACATATTTTACGCGTACTACGATGAAGAATTCAGTTTTCAATATTATAGGGCTAAAGTAACATTTGTTAAACTATCATTATTGCTTTCCGCCTCGTGCTCCAAATACTGTGTCGTTTCAATCAACTGGTGAAGTGCTGCCTGTGTGGCGAGTTAAAGCCTTAAAGATTAAACCTGCACCATAAAAGATCAGAGCACTATATTGCTACCGAAGGACCGTCACTGTAGGTTACTGTGCACGCAGTCCGTCATCTGCGCAAAATAACACATGTCCTAAATACCGCCATAGATGGGTAAATGTGATCTTCGTTGAATCTATTTTTGGACTGAAAGTTCTATTTATGGTAAACTTGCGAATCCATTGGGTCCGAATGAGGCAGTGATTTCTGAAAACTGAACGGCGGCCTTGCAATTTCTTGTCGTTCCCACTCCGGCATAATGCTTGGATATAATACTCAATTCGTGATGGCGGTGATAGCTGGAATAAAATCATCAGACTGGAAAATTACAGTTCAGTTGGACTTTGGCTCATTGGCCACTTTCTTTTTCAGCCCAAATGATAGGTGTGGCCCGTGGGTGAAGATGGTTGTAAACGGCGGGATCTGCGTGCCCAATTCCGAAAATCCTCTGATAAGGATTCCATTTCCGAGCGATATGGATCAGTGGCATCCGCAGGCGGCTACACATATATTTTCATTGTTAATTAGTCTGTTGACAATGCTCATACAATGACCGGCGAACACTAATATCTGTACAGACAGCCTCAAAACAGTTACATACACGTTCTGTGATCTAAACATTAAAAATATGTACGAACGAACTGAAATCCAGGAATCCCGGACATATTGGAGGTCTAGATCCTTTGCAGATCCATTGTTGGGATTGAGACAAGATTAGGACCGGTCAAGTGAATTCCTATTCTTTAATCGTCTACTCGACAAAGTCTGGTAAGCTGCAAAGTTCATTGAAAAAGAAGGCTTTATCCCATCATCTCTTCCGATATGTTTCCCACATGTTTTACAATCGCCGCAATCTCATATGTCGAAGCGCGGACTGGAGCAGAACACGCGTACCTTTCGGTTTCGGAATACTGAGACACGGTAGACGGACTGCCTGAATCAAAGATCGACCAGTCCTTCATGTACTGGCCTTCTTCGCTCTTTCTCACACTGACAGTCAGCGATGAACAATAAGGCATCAAGGGGACTCCGAGTCGTACCACATCCAACGCTTTACCGCGCGAAATGCATGACAATTATTAGCAATTATCGGACCGTTGGCTCTATCTCGTGACGCGTGCTAACACTCCGTGGCATTGGCAAGCAATTGCAAGATTTTCTCAAAAGGCATCTTGGCCAGTCGCTCACTAGTTTATTGAAGAATGAATATTGCTTCGGCAGTCTTCGGCTTCAGACACCACAACACCGACGGATGAGGGGCTGACCTTACTAGCGTCGGCGTCGGCATCACGTAGGTGTCCAGGTAAACATTCACCTTGCGAAACTGATAATATTCCTTCCAAAGCGTTCACAGAACCCCGAATATCCCCTAAAGATTGTAGACTGAAAGAGGGGTCGCCCAACGAACTATTATTATCCTCGGCACAGGCCCAAGCCAACGAGCCATTACGGAGGCTATTGCCCGAAAGATCTTGCCTTGAACACGACCAGCACACTCCTTTGACGGATACTCTATTCCCCATTCTTGCACCCATTCCCATTGCATTTGCTCTTCGTCCTTTATCAAAGTGCCAAAACAATGTCTTCTACATCGGCACAGAAACTCTTGGCGTATGTTTTCTTCTCTTTTTCATTATGACTATATGTGTTTAGATCAACATCTACATTGGCAGAATTCCTGGTCCAGTACCCCTTTCACCCTCAGTGCAACACACCCTAGCTCTCGCCCCACTCTCACATGTTTCGCCTGAGTTTGTGAAGATCTTTCAGGAGGCTTTACACATGACAAAGTGCTTTTTATTTTGATTGGTTACTGCATCTCGATCATTAGGCTGACTTTCAGCGATCAGAAAGGTCGTGCATACGACCTCGTCGTCTACCGCTTTCATTTTGGCCGGTAGTGGTACATTTGGGTGGGATCAAGTCGGTGCCAATGTTATAGAACCAGGTGATCGAGTGCTAGTCATCCATACTGGTTACTTTGGAGATGGGTTCAAAGATTGGTACGTTTCTTTCTGCAATCTCCGGTACGGTCAGGTATTGATGTATGTTGTCCTTTAACTGCTCTTCAGCCTCGAGACATACGGGGCGAAGGTGGATGTAGTCAAATCCGTGTTAGGTGGTACAGTGCCCATAAGCGAAGTCGAGAAAGCCATTCGCAAGGCAGGATCAAAGCCTTACAAATTGGTTACGATTACGCACGTAGACACGTCAACCGGCGTTCTCTCAGATGCGTGCTCTATCGCAGCATCCGTGCGGCGTATCAGTCCCAATACTTTGGTCGTTCTGGATGCAGTATGCTCACTCGCCTCGGAGGATGTGCAGATGGATGCCTGGGGCCTTGATGTCGTTCTCTCTGCGAGTCAGAAGGGCCTGGGTGCCCCCCCTGGACTGAGCATTCTTGTCGCCAGCCAGCGTACGATCAAGGCTTTCGAAGATAGAATAAAACGCGGCGTAAAGAGTGGCTCATATTACTCAAGCTGGGAAAAGTTAGTCGTCCTCTATTATATCACTTCCGCCAAATCATGGGATCTCTTACCAACAAAATAGATGGCTTCCCATTATGCGTGCTTACAACCAGAACAAACCCGCCTACTTTGGCACACCTGCTGTTAACCTGGTCCGCGCGTACCATGCTTCTTTGCTCGAAATCACAGAGGGGTCAATAGCGTTACCCCAGCGGCTTGCTCTGCACATAGCTGCCAGTGACCTGATCAAGAAAGCTGGGGAGGCTCTGGGTATGGTCCAGGTCGCCCACGAACCGACCGGTCGGGCACATGGGATGACGGCGCTCTACGTGCCAAATATCAAAGGGCTGTCGCTCACTGCGGCCGACGTGCTGGCATGCGCCGGGAAACGCGGTGTGTTGATGGCTGGCGGCCTAGTGGCGGAGGTTAAGGACAAGTATATCCGGGTTGGTCACATGGGATGGAGTGTGGTGGGTGAGGAGGGCAAAGATGTACGGTTTGTGGTGAAGGTGTTGGAAGAAGCTGTGAAAGAGGCGATTGACATTGGTCGGAAAAAATTGCCTGGCGTGTCAGCACGCCTCTGAGGTAAAGGTGGAATAACACAATGTATTACTGTCATTACAGTTGTATAATCACTGCCAGGACGATTGGACCTTCGGTTTGAATGAGGAACGCTGGAACGTGCAGATACATGCAATCTGTGAGTGTCGAGTGGTATCCTTTTGGCACTAATCTCTTCTATTAAATTGTCAACGTCAAAAGGGCATGGGAAGATAATATCTGAACCAGTATCTCGTATTTGCAAAGACGATGATCAGACATTGAAAGCTCGCGGGTACGGAGTCTAAGTGGGCAATGTTTTTCAATCCATGTTCCCACCTTGTTATCCCTGAGGATTAATGACTTTGTGTGGCTCATTTTCACCCACAACTTGTGTCTTGGCGGAGTCAGTCCGAGAAATGGGAGAATAAGTGGGAATATTTCTGCAGGCGTGCATGGCGGCCGGGCAGCTGATTCTGTAGTGGACATCACTTCATATAAGCACGCCTCAAGGTCACAATGGCGTTTATGTATGAAGATACGAATCTTGAGTTTTCTTCAAAATGATTACGTGTGTTGGATGGATTTCTTATAATCGACCGCCCATAAGATTTGCATAAAACCAGTTTAACCACAGCAAGTACTGAGCGCTCATCTATTTTTAGAGCAGCTGCGTACGGCTCACCATGAATATTGCAAGTTGAAGTATCTCAAATACAAGCACTATTCGCAATTCTCCTGGCTTATCGCAGTAGCTTGACATATATCACGATATACCCACATATTCATTGGTCAAGGAAGTTCTAACCAGGCAAAAGAATAAAAACAATTCAATAATGATAATAACACCGAATAGTAACACAAAGGCGAAAGACGAATACAATCTGAGGTAATGACGTGCAACCAACTACAACTTCCATCCTCCTGCAAGATCCATAATGTTGTTTGGATCAACTGTGGCCTTTAGACTTTGAAGGGCCGGGAGATTGCTTCCATAGATGGCCGACAGCGGGGTATCAAAAATGGCATAGTTCGGATAAACAGGAGCGCCCACTAAACCGGATTGACCTTCAGCGACGGCAGCGCTGTAGACTCTGGCCGCGCTCTCCCTCGCAGCTTCATGAAAGTCATCATCGGAGAGTGGTACCGTCCAAGCGTAATAAATGTTGAGGGGTAGAAGACCCAACGAGCGAACTGGTGGGAACGCAGTGGGTTCCGAATTATGGCTATAGATTGAAGGAAGGAATGGTTCGACATCGTATGAAATGAATATACCGCTTTTCAAAGAGAGCGTCTCCCCCAAAACTATTAGATGTTGTCAAGAAGTGAAAACAGAAACGACCGAGTGATATGCTCACGGTGGTCTCATTCAAGATAACATCCAAAAGTGCCGGAGTAAACGAAAGTACGGAAACTGTGTTGAAGACAGCTCTGAGAGTAATTGTTAATGATCGAATAAAGAACGGGAATCATTCATACGCACCTAGTGTTAGCCGTTAAATTGGCTGGTGAAGATTGAACAAGAGACGTGAAGCTTCTCGTCTTAACATCTTTTGTTAGGAATGGGATGGAGAGGAATGCATCGAAGATGCCAGGAGGAGGATTGGGGCCGTCATAGAAAAGAAGCTGAGAAATTCCGGGCTACAATTATGTTAGCTGGTCAATTGCATCAGAGGTAGGCGAAAGGTAACATACCGAACCAAGCAAGAAGTTATAGGTCGTGATGATTCCAGCTTTTGGATCAGTGACAGACGCACCGAAAGCCGCGGTTGCTGCAGCCACCTGTGAAATAAAGGGTTCCGTGATTGTGATTAGACCACCCTGCCATTAAGCATGAGAATAAAGTCGAAGCTTAAACAGATACATTGTAGTACATACCCAAACTTGAGTTTGAGGGAAGGTTTTGAGAGTAAAACGAGTGACAATGCCCTGCAGTTGAAATCATCTATGAGAACAATCCCCGGTCAACCTTAATTAAGTTATTTACGAAATTGTTGAACCCTCCCTATATTAACAAGTGAACAATAAGTCAGAGATATCGACCGGAAAACCGACCTTCAAGCCAAAGAAGAGATTTGGGTCTGATGCTTGTGTCACGGTTACGACATTTCCGTTTGGCTTGACCAGTTCAAAAGCGGTGACAGTATCAATCGTCAATCCATATTGGTTTGTCTTCCAGGAGTATCCTACGAAAGGTTCAGTCATATTATTTAATCTGATTCAGAAATGCATACCTCCTCCCAAAATAAATCCGGCTACGCCAACGCCCGTTACACGACCACCGAGGACGTTAACGTTGTGGGGCTCCAGTGCGGCATACACATCGTCCCAAATTAGTCCAGCGCCAATCACGACTGTTTGAGAGTCCGAGCTATATGTGACCTCTGAGAAACGGTACATAGCAATCATGACTCCTTCAGTGGAGGAATAACCTGGATTCGAGGCATGGCCTCCTCCTTTGACCTGAAAACAGTGTGAGCAGGTGCACATAGACGGAACAGCCATGACTTACTGCAAATGGTGTGCTTGTGCTGCCTACTATGCCGAGCTTGAATGCATGCGTGAGTGACAATGGCAAAATAAAGGCCACGAAGATGACATACAATAACTGCAACGTCAGCAGCAGTTCCTGGTTCTACAACACATTTTGCCAGTTGAGTGCTGGAAATGGCCCAGTGGTGTATTCCTTTCGCATATTCAGGCTGACCTAAGTGAAAAGCAGGTTAGCAGAGGACTAGCACTCATGGACCGAGGCTTGAACTAACCGAAGTAGTACACATCACTGGCAGATGATATGGAGTCAGCAATCTGAACGCAAACAGGATCAGGTAAGAGGGTCCTCTGTTGCAGAGAGTTGACTGGAATGGAGCCTAAAGTAAAGGGCAGCGTCGCAGACAATAAAGCAATTATTCCCGTGCTTGAAACCATGCTGGATACCAGAGGACGAGGGGAATTGGTTGGGCTCTCCTGTCGTCTATTTTATATTGCTCTTCATCGCTTCAGTACTCGAACTAGAAGCTTTCCCCAAAAAGTTAGAGTAAAACACATCCAAGGATAGGTTTTTCTTCTGTGTGTGTGAAAAACATGCCAATATCAGTCAATATCCGAGAGCTGCGTAGACAGTTCCTGCAGTTTCGTCAGAGTAGGCACGCTTTAGGCGTTGTCGGGTGTCTTCATGAAGCAGTGACGCCATGAGTACCAGAGAGAGGCTTTGAAACAATCTTGCAGTTTGACAGGACACTTGATCCCTTCAAGCGGCGTATCAGCAGAATTCGTCATTTCGGTCCAGGGGATGTTTGAAGATCGCTACCGAGCATAAGAACATGGCTTCCTAGAAAACCGAAGGGATACATTCCAGCTTTAGTGTATTAAAATCCTACATACTTGTGGCGGCACATTCAACGCACGAGATCACGGGAAATGGAGCCGTTTGATTCCCAGATTCCAACATATTTGAACAGTACGGTGACAGTCCCGGGATGTAAAACCGTGCACTGGGCTTATGTCGAGCTAGATTGCCATTGTCGATAAATATAGGAGTTAAGAGCATTTTTGGTTCCAAGTCTTCTTAGTCCCAGTGCGGCCCATGGATTCTGGAAGGATCTCTAGTTTCGAGAGGTTAACCGTTTCGTCGATTCCCAGTTTGCGACTATTCTCCCACGCAGTCAGTTGTCAGAAATGTGCAGATCCCTGTGTCGGATGGAATGCAATATTTTTTACCGTTTTTCTCGAAAGTTCACACACCGGCGCATATCAACCTTGATACTCCACATACTTGGCAGGAGATTCCAGGTCGTTTCGTGGCGAGGAGTCGTCATTGACGCATGAGAGGGCCGTAATAGCTAAATTTAGGTCCATAAACTTCCAGCAACAGAAAGCGAGGAAAAAGCATACCATAGTATGTATGTAATCCAGTCAAGCTTGAACGTTCTTGGTTTCAAAGTTGAAATTTGATAATAGATATACTGTTTAAACTTCCAGCGGAGGAAGGCAATAAAAATCGAAGGCTCATGAAGATAATTAAGAAGCACAGACCTGAGTTTATTGATGCCGCCGGATATTGACAATCAAACCAAGTCTAATTGTAGCTGAACAAACCCCTACAAACCCACTGGCGTCATTTCAGGAGAAATGATTTTGCATGCGCACAGATGAACATAGATAACCACATGGGAGCACAAGGAGCACAATATAGCAGTGATGAAACTGACGCGTCCTAACGTCGGACAGGCCGGAGGAGGTCGAAAGAGATTAAGAAACAAACAGCCAATGACGGAGAATGATACAACAATGAAGCATTTCAATATTGAATTCATTGATGACAATGAATCCGTCGATTATCTTCAGAAGCATTCGCAGAATTCCATGACGAGATATTATTCGAGATTGTTTGCCAACACAGGCCAACACCATGTTACGCACACCCGGATACCCTTTTGATTGATCTGCAACCAGCTCAAATTTCAGCAGGTTTCAGCCACCAGATAAGAGCAGAACACGTCATATGTTGCCGCTCCTTGCAGGTGGGAGAGGGTGGGATGTCTTCAGAGTCTTTAAGGTGGTACATGACCTACGAATTCGCGGAACCAGAATGATACAGATGCGCAAAGTTTCCCATTGGCCTATGTAGTTATTGTACCATTTATTTGAGCGGGTCCTTGAGCATCCTATATGTACATGGTTTCTGAGTATGTCAGACATATGATACGACATGCCTACCGTCATTTCATAGCCCCAAATTCGACTACATCGACTACATTATAAAAAAAAGAGATAAATAGGAAGGCAGACTAATTTTAGCCAGCCCATGATTTTGGCTGGTCGAGCAGACATCAGATATATAGTTTGCAATGAAAAGAAGCAATACGGAAACACATACCTTTACTTCGTCTCCAATCTTCCTCACTCCTATCCATGGGGTAATCCCGCTAGCCTTTTGCCCAGCCTCACCTTCATCCCACGTATAACTGACCCCAACCGCTATCTTGGATCCATCTGAATTAAATGCAACAGCTGATACAGGTCCAGGATATTTGGGATATTGCCTCAGGCGTTTCTTGACCTTGTGGTCCCAGATCGACACCGTACCATCGGAACCTGCTGATGCGAATGTGTTGTATACAGGATGGAAGGCCAAGGAGTTGACAGGCCAAACATGATCAACATCATTGATAGTCTGTCGGTGGCACTTGAAGGCGTATTTCTTTTCTTGGGATGCTGGAGCTGGGTCAAAGTATTCTACAGCTATACGGCCCTCAACAGAGGCCGTTGCGTAGCCTAGAGGTAATGTGGAATATCAATTAGCATTTCTAAACTATATTAGACATATGAGAGTCAAAAAAGCGGACCTTGACCATCAGGCATACATGCCAACGACCTTGTCATATACTTCAAGCTGCTTTCTCTTTCCTGTGCTGGTTTGTCCATTTTTCTGATGTCATAGATGTGGAACAGTCTGCTAGCCATGGCTACAACGAGGGTGTTATTGACATGGTCGATGGAGTATATCCGTTCAGGAGTGGAATGCATGCTTTGTTGGGGAGTTGCAGCGCGAGGGTCCCAGAAGCGGACTGTGCGGTCCCATGAACCAGTGATGAGGGTATCTACGATATAAAGCGAATCGGTATGTCATATAGAGAGAGACGTGCAGGAAGAACTGACTGCTCGTGCGCGTAAAGGTCATCGAAGAAATTGAATCATTATGTGTACCAAGGTTTGTTATTTTCTCCGTCGACAAGTCTAGTCTGGTCGAACACAGCGAATAAAAGGTCATGTTGAGTACTTCATAATGGAGAGGATTGTATTCAGAACTTACTCTCTAACTGAGGTGTCTAATCCGCCACTGTACGCACGCGACGCATCTGCAGAGAACGAACATGCAAGCACTGCGGCCCGATGATCAAACTTGGCTTTCGCCTCGCTCTGCTTCACACCACTCTCTCCTATTTCATAGAACCGAACTGTCTGGAGTCATTCAAGTAATCATAAGCAGGCATCCGAATGACCATAGAAGAAACAGCGCACCGCATCCCATGAAGACACCAAAAGCTGATCCGGATTTGTAGGTGAGTATCGTATTGAAGAGATACTATCAAAGGGCGGCGATGGAGGAGTCGTGTAGCTCAGCTCATCTGTATAAAGAGTATACAGAGTACCGTCAGCGTCGATTAAGTGAAGGAGGGACGAAACGTACCGAAATTCGACATTATCAATTGTTACAACCGCGTTGAACTTGAATTGCTTGTAAGGTATGCGATTGTTTGCGTATGTATTGTTTAGATGCTCAATAACACCACGTGATTCTCACGTGTTATATCTCTTCCCTTTTCGGATATCGATGCACCTTATATGGATATCGTGGATTGATTTGAATTCTATAGTGATATGTTTAAGAGACATTGCAGTTATTTTATTGTTATGATAGTCATAGAAACAGATCCGACCTTATTCCCTGTCGTTAATCCTGGCTGTTGCTTCAAAATTGCGTGACTCTTTGGCTACAGATGCAGTTAAAAATTCGAATAAATCAAATTGAACTTCGCAAGAGATATACTTATGGGTGTATATTTGCATATACAATGGTTTTATCTGCTTACAATGGTGGGTACTGAGTAATATACTCTTTTGCCATTTTCCCGATGTAAACTGGCCTTAACATTATGGAACCTGTTACTGTCCAGCGGAACCTTGTCAACAGATTCCAGTTTCGGTTTTTTTCCCTCTATGATTTGATACAACATACTTGGTAGATGTACAGGTATACATTATGAGTCGGCTCAACAAGTAATACTTGAAATCAGGCCTCAAGACAAATTGATGCAGCGTATCCGGGGACTTTCAGATTAGTTAATCATGACTGATATTTAGGCGCTAGAGCGGAGATTGAATACTCACTTGCTTTTGCCCATTGATGCGAGATCTTGGCAATAACAGCGTCTAAACGAGACAATCGGCCTACCCCAGATGTTATCCGTTAGGTATAAAAATAAAAAATAGAAAAGCAAATGAGCTCTTGTACTTACCATTGCGTCCTGCCTCATTGTCACAACCAATGTTAAGTATTCGCATATGTAATATGTATCGTTGCTTCCATAGCATGCCAGGTCTGTCGCGGACGAGAACAGGGAATATGGAGCTTCACTGATATGTGCACGGTGCGGATCAGTCTGGATCACTCCGCAGTCCCTGACACGACCCTGATACCATCGAATTTGACCCGAATAAACGAAGCGTGCAAAGCCTAAATGAGCACTGCCACTGCACGTTGAAATGCACGTTGAATGTTGAATTCCGACGCGTCCAAGAGTCAAACTCTCAAGGAGACCCTACACACACAAGTCACAGAGTCGTTAATCCATCCGTAGATCCTCCACTATGAGCAAGTTAAGACAAGAAATGGAAGAAAAGAAAGCGAAGCTCGCCGCACTGCGAAAAGCGAGGGAAGATCGCCAGCGCGAAGCACGAGGCTCAACCACTGTGTGTTGAACTATCTGATTTGACACCAATGCGCCCTCACTCATTCAACGTTGCTGCCAGACGCCCGCCCCATCTATCTCGGAGAAGGAAGTGCTTGCTTTCGTCGATGAAGTCCTCGGGACTCGTGGTGGTTTGGCTAATGAAGAATCGTCGTCCCCTTCGTTTTCAACTCCAGGTACTCCAAATACTGGACGCCATATGACCCTCCCCGGTGATACAAGCGGCATGTCTTCAAGTTCAGGAAGAGAGAGTAGGCAGAGTGATATTCCAGATAGGCTTGGCGGAGGAGGGCTGGGGATGAGCGACGCCTCTACAGAAACTAACATTGAACGGTGTGCTTCTCTATTCAACTCAACTAAAGGTCTACAATACCCAACGATCTTTTCCTTTGACAGGGTTTTGACACCTAGATTGTTTACAAGTCTCGTGGATATTGAGCAAGAACTGTATGAGTATCCCCAAAAGGTCCCTATCTCTCGAGCGAACGCGTATTTTCAAGCTCGGCTAATTTCAAAACAATTCTAGGAGCGGGTTCTGTACAGTAAGGAGGTACAGACGACATTCGTAGAAGCCAAACCTACACTAGAGGACCAAGCCGACATTCGGAAAAGTACCACTACAGGCTGGGAAGTCGAAATCGATACCAATGTACAGGATGCACAACTTGCGGAAGAGAATGCTAAGCTTGACCGACAAATCGAAGAAGAGATTCGTGGTGCGTTACCCTGTGTGGAATGTACTATATGCATATTTTTCAAACGAGCACTTGGGCGACAGAACTATCGGAAGAAGAACGAGCGAGTATACTTACCGCCCCCGAATTTGTTGAATTCGTGGAACAGTCGTCGAAATTTGTACAGAGAGTGCTCAACGACTATGACTATGCTCGTGATTACAGCAACGACGTCGATGCAGGAGGGTGAGCTACGAAGTTTAATAAGTGCACTGACACCATCCCAATAATGACACATGCAGAAACAACTTCGAAGGCAGGCGCGTCAAGCTCGTGTGCGAATTTTGGGACGAACGATACGGGAAGAATCGCTCCATCACAGACATAGATTGGTCACCGAAAGTTAGTACCATTCGTTTAAATTCCAATGGACGTCAGCTAAGTCGATCAATAGTACCCAGAACTAAGTGTAGCCTCCTATAATAAGAACCCGGCAGCGTTGGACGAACCAGACGGTATTGTGGCTGTCTGGAATATGCACATGACGGAGCGCCCTGAATTTGTCTTCCACTCCCCAGTGAGGCCCTCTATCTCCCAGACCAGTTTTCTGTGTACTTATTGACATTTGCTAGTCCGACGTGCTCTCAGTTACATTTTCACCCTTTCATGCCAATCTCATCTTCGGCGGAACCTATTCTGGTCAGATCCTACTGTGGGATACACGATCTAAACACCTTCCCGTGCTTAAAACGCCCCTGTCGGCTGCGGGGCACACACATCCCGTATATGCTATGCAAATGGTAGGTACGCAAAATGCCCACAACTTGATCACAAGCAGCACAGACGGGACCGTCTGCAGCTGGCTTGTCGACATGTTGGCCGAACCACAGGTGCTCTTTCAGCTCATTGTCAAAATAAATTGATAATTAAACTTAAGGCGTAGGAAACGCTCGCACTCACTCATTCAGGTCACAATAAGACCTCTGATGTTGCGATCACAACCCTCGACTTCCGCGATAACGAAACGACTTCGTTTTGGGTGGGCACAGAGGAAGGGAACATATACCAGGCGAATCGGTTTGACCGTGCAGGGGCTAAAACCGGGATCAACCAATTTGACGTGTACAAAGGCCATGGAGGCCCGGTCACGGCCTTGCACTTCCACCCGCTCGTTGGTCCCGTCGACTTCTCGGACCTGTTCCTGACGAGCTCGGTCGACTGGACGGTCAAATTATGGCGCGCCAAATCTCTGACGAAGCCATCAACGGCGCCGCAGATAATATCCCCCATATATTCGTTCGAGGAGGCGGATGATTATGTGTACGATGTGAAATGGCACCCTGCACATCCTGCGATGTTTGGTACCGTCGATGGGTCTGGCAAGTTTGATTTGTGGAATTTGAATATAGACACTGAGGTAGGGTATCTTTCTGTTCTATCCCTTCCATGATGACTTATATTCACAGGTTCCGGTGATATCTACGAGTGTGGGCACTGGACGCGCCATCAACAAGCTGAAGTGGGATAGAAAGGAAGGACGAAGAGTGGCCTTGGGAGGCAGTGATGGGCGCTTATACATATATGATATCGGCGATATGGCGTTTCCTAGGGATTCAGAGTGGACTGAGATGCAGAAAGCAGTCTCCTCGATAGCTGGTAGTGGACAGATGAATAGCACTGCTCAGAATGACGGTGCCCGGATAGTTGCTGGCCGATGAGCATATATCAACACCTCTTGGTATCATTGCCGCATATATAAAACTACATTCGCTTACGAGTGCTCATAGTTCATACGTAGCATCAACAAAATTTGGCCATCACTCATGGTAAATGCCTAGGTGGATATCCAGTGTGTATGTAGACAGGGGAAAAATATGTCAAAAGGTTCGGAGTTTTTATTCTCCTACATCCTTCATGCCAGGATCTCTGGACTTTCCTTGCCACATCGACTTGTGGACTTTCAGGGTCGAATATGCGACCGTTCAGAGGGTTATGGGCCCCGTTTCAACCTCGAAGACGCCGGATATGCGGACCGCCTACCACTCACTCGCTGGGAGCCATGCGATTAATTACACTCAGGTGGGTTCGAACATACGACCACAACATGCCTGACAATGCATTTCGACAATGGGGATTCAACCAACTGGGCTTTCAGAGAGGGGGAATCTACCTGTTTTGATCCTAATATATACCCTCTTTTTGTCTCTTTTATTAGCTGATTTGACAAGGTCGACCGTCCGACAAAGAGATTTTGAATAGACACTTCTTATTGCCTTTAACGTCGGAAAGGGTCAATCATATCTTCGCCAGGAAAGATATTCTCAAATCGTCATACTTCTTGAAAATTTGGAGATTCCATCAGTAACTGAATTATCGTTACGTCGTTTGTTAGATTCTATTAATAAACAAGGGCGCTTATTTGCGCACATGTACCAGGGTCGGTCTAACTTCGTCTCAAATTCCTCCATCAGGTGTATGGGAACTGTCCATGAAATACCAGCCTAGCGGCTGGCTAGGTCACATCGATGATCTCTGAAACCATTTGCTGATGGTTCTTGACCAGCTTTGCATGTTTATAACATTCAAACCT
Source organism: Psilocybe azurescens (assembly GCA_023853785.1). Classification (NCBI taxonomy): domain Eukaryota; kingdom Fungi; phylum Basidiomycota; class Agaricomycetes; order Agaricales; family Agrocybaceae; genus Psilocybe; species Psilocybe azurescens. Next base: position 184,538 of record JAJIRX010000859.1, on the reverse strand, counting down.
TTCATAGCTCCTTCTTGAGCTTCAAGATCCACGTGTATATGCGTTCACCAGTACCGTAGTACCTGTCGATCGTCAAATGAGATCAATTGATATTGTAGAATCTAGAGCACAGCGGTGCCATCTGGTATCATCCACACGAGTCCATGGCACATGCCATGCTACCTGATGTTACATACGTGGTGTCGATAAGATCTCATCATATCTCAACATGAACTTATTCTGATCTACACGCTTTGCTGGAACTTCAATTCGTCCTAGTATTCCGAAGATAGTGTTATCGACGGATCAACGTCGATATATACCAATAAAATATGAAATTTAAAAGTGTCCAAGGGGTTCCAAGATGTTCGTGCTATGTAGTGTAGCTCGAGATGCCTCTGCAGAGAGGACCACGCGGACTTCCTGATAAATCTGTGCGGATCCCTTCGGTTCCGTGATCTCTTTTCGGTGAGCAGACCATTCCGCTGTCGGTGTATAAATATAATCTTAAGAATAGGAGCGGCTTGGTGTATGTGGGTGATCCGGGCTGTCGACGGAAGACCGTTCTCCGACGGCTGAGCAAATCATCAAGCCGGCAATGGGAGACCGGACTTAGAGAGGAATCGATCCGGTGCTCCGTGGACCGTCAGCGTCACTACTTCGCACTCTCGCTCCTGTTGTGCCGTGTTATGATCACTATATTATCACCCTCACTTCTCCTCCGTCGTCTCCCTCCTTCATTCTCTCTCTTATCCCGCAAAATGTCTACACAAGGTACTTTCAAACAGGCCCCTCACAAGTCAGTTTCTCTCCTCTTGCTTTCAACGTATTTCTTACTTATCTCATCCTATCTGTTTACAGACTACTGGTGTAAGTCGCGTTGTCACATCCATCGGTGCCCGCACTCAGTCTTTGCAGTATCCCAGGCCCCATCGAAGTCGCAGATGATGTTCTATACGCCAATGCCCACCCTTCGATGTCCCACGTTTCCCCAGATTTTATTCCTGTGTTTGGAGACTGCATTCGCATGATTAGAGAGGTTCTGTTCACTCAAAACGCTCAACCGTTTCTCATCAGTGGAAGTGGTACTCTCGGATGGGATCAAGTCAGTATGGCATGTCTTTATCGGTACCAAGATCTGATGCAGGTATAGGTTGCAGCTAACGTAATTGCACCTGGCGAAGACGCCCTCGTTTTGAACACTGGATATTTTGGCAATAGTTTCACGGACTGGTGTGTCGAGACTTCTGATAATCCTTTTCTCCATTGACTCGGTCTAATCAGCCTGGAGACATACGGTGCTAATGTGACACAATTGAAAGCCCCTATCGGGGCACTGTCCCCTTCGACACACTCGCCACCGCCCTCCAAGCCAAAGCATACAAGCTGCTCACATTTACTCACGTCGACACCTCAACCGGTGTTTTGTCCGATGCTGCGCGTATTTCCGAAACCGTGCAACGCGTTTCTCCGAACACTCTCATTGTCATGGATGCCGTGTGTAGTGTTGCGTCAGAGGAAATTAAATTCGATGAGTGGGGTCTGGATGTCGTTTTAACTGCCAGCCAAAAGGACTCGGTACGCCTCCTGGCTTGAGCGTACTTGTTGCGAGTGAGCGCGCCATTGCTTCGTGGACGGACAGGAAAAAGAGGGGCGTCAGAGAAGGAAGCTACTATGCAAGTTGGGGAAAGTAAGTTGGTTTCCATGCTCATTCTCCGAACTATTTTTTGAACATATACTCTCCAGGTGGCTTCCTATCATGAAAGCATATGAATCTGGCTCACCAGCTTACTTTGCGACACCCCCGTCAATTTGATCTACGCGTTCCACGCGTCGTTGTCACTCATCACTGCCAAAGCGTCTTCATCAAATGGGTCACCACGTACGTCTTAGTCCTTTTTGTCTCCTGAGAGATTCTTAATTATGGTCAACTTTTAGTGCCTTCAATAAACGAACGTTTCGCGTTGCACCACGCCGCATCACAGCGCATCAAGTCCGCAGCTCTGTCATTGGGTTTCAAACAAGTCCCACTTCAGGACAAAGAGGCTGCAAATGGCATGACAGCCCTATACTTCCCCACTGGCGTACAAGCTTCAGATTTATTGCCCAGGCTGGGGAAGAAGGGGATCATTGTAGCAGGCGGTCTGTTGGCAGCGATTAAAGGTGAGCTTTTTCTATGTCTCTTTGGCTTGCTTGATGCTGGAATGCCCTTCCCAGATTCCTATTTCCGTATTGGACATATGGGAGTGTCCGTCGTGAATGAGGACCGCGGAGACGTAGAGGCCGTCATCAAGGCCCTTGGCGAATCTCTGGATGAGATTTATGAGGAGAAGGGTATCAAGAAGTAGAGCGACCATCTATCATTTGAATGCAGGTCGAGTGGAAAATATCCAAGCAAGACGTCACTCTATTATTAGACATTCGTTTGTGCTTGGGAGACCTTCGGCGCCGAGGAGGCTGGGAGGAAGACAAAATTATGTATACCAGGAAGGGAAATGTTATTGGACTTGATTGCTATGTGCTTGCAGACATACATTACACTGTATTTTGTGGCTTATACTAAAGAAGCAGGCTATAGAGATGCAACCCGAGAAAAGACTTATGAATCGCAAAGTGTTGTAATTCTACAGGCCTCTAATGATCGTTCAGAATGGCCTGTTTTTCAGGTTAAGCGCCCTTGACTATTTATAGAACATGTTGCGATATGCGACATAACGAGCGGGGAGCTTGTTAACTCGTATTCAAGCTTGAAGGAGGACGGGGCAAAGTACTGAACTTGTAAAAAAAAAAATTGGCAAAGATCCCAGAAGTACCTCTACAAAGGCACTTGTAGCTGCCCACTTCATAACGAGGCTCAGAAAGGTTGAGGATCCTCATGACCGCTAGATATATTCGAGGCTGATCATTTACTAAACGGATGAATAGCAAAGAATGAAAGATAGGGATAAACTTGGCATGATGGTCTCGATTTGCTCACACCACCCACAGGGCGGGTAAAACAATCGTACTAAGGGACAACAGTCTAAGAGAAGTGAAACATGGTGATGAAGAGGCTGTCTGTCGAGCTGTAGCATATGGTCTGCACTGTGCAGGCCTATGTTATATAACAGGATAGTCGTGAAATAAGTTTTGTAGGAACAGTCAGAGCAGACGTTTATGAGGTTGTTCAGATGGCGATTTAAGCTTTTTTACTCACTACACTGTATGTACCGGGATCCTTGATTGTAATTACTAAAAGACTATTGTTCAACGTAGACTGGGTTCGAGTTGACCACTTCACACTGCCAAACGGCCTCGCATAATAAATCTCATGGAACAGCACATGTTCCCATCAAAACGTATTCTTTCACCCTCGTTGAACGCCCAGTTGGAACAACCTCCACAAGTTGACATACAGAGAACCCAGCACCCCCAGGTCCCATGTTCGATCCTGTCTGGCTGTACTTTATCACAAATGAAAGGAATTCCGCTAGCGAGAGGCAGACCCACCCAGGTCCCATAGTAACACAGGGCGTTCAGAAGTCCACAGCATCAAGTGGCGCATAAGTCCATAGACACAAATGGCATCGTAAGCATAAGCCCACGCACCAGTGGCACTAAGTCCACTCAGCAGTGGCAGTTCAATCCCAATGAACTCGGTTCAATCACCAATGAACTGAAGGTGTAGGAGAACACAATCCGAACCTTATCAGCCATGAAGTCCACATCCCAGTGGCATTCAAGCTCAATCCCCAACGAGCTGAGGACGTAGGACAGCAAAAACTCCGAACCTCTTTTTGCATTGTGAAAACGTATACAGCTTTCCTTTTTGCCCGGAGGTATGCGAAAAAGTATCAAGCGTAACGATGTCGAGAGAACGTAGAAAATACAGGTAATATCGGTAACGAGTTAAAGAAATTAAATTCCGAGTAAAAAGATGACTAGGGAATATATAACAAAGGGGTATGTTCACCGACCAGCGACTATCCGAGCACCATCGTTTTCAGCGACGCCATTCGCCTGCCCGCTCCCAACTATTGAGGCGACTGCCTTTTGCATGTCGGTCCATTCCGATTCTCGAGGTAAGGCCATGTCACCAATGTCATAGATATACAAGCGCCCGTCGCTACCGCCCAGTGCCGCTCTTCGGCCTTCCTTTCTGTCCCATTGCAGCTTGTTGATAGAGCGACCTGTGCCCACCGTCGTTGAGACAACAGGAACCTACAGCGAATACTTCAAAAACAAGTTTGAACGGAATTAAAATGGACACGCTACCTCAGTATCAGTGTTCAGATTCCACAAATCAAATTTGCCAGACCCATCGACGGTACCAAACATCGCGGGGTGTGCAGGGTGCCATTTCACATCGTACACATAGTCATCCGCCTCATCGAAGGAGTAGATGGGCGAGATGGTGTGCGGCGTCGTCGACGGCTTCGACAGAGATTTGGCGCGCCACAGTTTGACCGTCCAGTCGACCGAGCTCGTCAGGAACAGATCCGAGAAGTCGACGGGACCGACAAGCGGGTGGAAGTGCATGCCCATGACGGGCCCTGCGTGGCCTTTGTACACGTCGTACTGGTTGAGCCCGGCTTTGGCCCCTGCGCGGTCGTACCGGTTCGCTTGGTAGACGTTGCCTTCTTCGGTGCCTACCCAGAACGTGGTCGTTTCGTTGTCGGGGAAGTCGAGCGTCGTGATCGACACTTCGGCAGTTTTGTTGTGTCCTGCATGAACGAGTTCGAGTGTTTCCTATATGTGTTGGAGCTAAGTGATAATTTTTTCTCTGACATGACTGGATAGCGTACCTGTGGTTGAGCCAACATGTCGACCAACCAACTGCAGACCGTTCCGTCCGTGCTGCTAGTGATCAGATTGTGGGCGTTTTGGGTGCCGACCATTTGCATGGCATACACGGGATGTGTGTGCCCAGCAGCCGAGAGGGGTGTCTTCAGAACGGGAAGGTGTTTCGATCGTGTATCCCATAGAAGGATTTGACCAGAATAAGTTCCACCGAAGATTAGATTGGCATGGAAGGGTGAAAATGTCACGGAGAGCACGTCAGACTAGATGTCAATGTAGACATAGATGAGTATTACGACCAAATGGCCCCAAAGACGAGCTTCGTACCTGAGAATGAAAGACGAATTCGGGTCGTTCCAGCATATGCAAATTCCAGACAGCTACAATACCATCTGGTTCGTTCAAAGCTGCTGAATTCTTGTTGTACGACGCAACGCTCAATTCGGGGTACTAATACATTCATCAGAGAATATTCACTGGAGTAAAATTATAACACAACCTTTGGTGACCAGTCGATGTCTGTAATAGATCGATTCTTTCCGTACCGTTCGTCCCAGAACTCGCAAACACGTTTGACGCGCTTCCCTTCTGAATCGTCCCTTCACCGTCGTCAGTTAAAGTTCATTTATCAGAGTGTTATTGCTCACCCTCCTGATTCAGCGTTCACTGTGTAATCGCGAATATAATCGTAGCCATCGTTAAGAGCCCTCTGGACAATCTTCGACGACTGCTCTACGAATTCAAGGAATTCAGGGGCAGCAAGGATGCTTGCCCGTTCTTCTTCCGACAATTCTAAGCAATAGTGTCATAAATTAGATGCGAAACGCGTGGTAGATTTTGATGAGGTAGCGGACCGCGGATCTCTTGCTCAATTTCTTGGTCAAGTTTGACACTCTCTTCGTCCAGTTCTTTGTCGCGTGCAGCTCGTTCGACTTCAATTTCTCTTTCTTTTGCGATACGCTGTCGAATTTCCGCTTCGTAGTCTGCTGATGGTCCGGTCTCTATAGAGGTCGTCTGTACTTCTTTATTGTATATAACGCGCTCCTACAATCATATAAAAGGTTAGATGTGCCTTTCGGACGCACGAGAATTGGAGACAGACTTTCTGGGGGTATTCAAACAGTTCCTGTTCAATATCCACTAGGACAGGGAATGTTCTAGGAGTCATAGCCCTGCACACAGCATGCACATTAGTATCATATGTTATCACACAACGGAACAGACAGACCTACCGCTCAATGACGTTATCCGTAGCAGCGTTGCTCGATCCAGGGACCGCTATGCTCCCTCCTCCGCTAAGCCTGTCTGTAAAATCACTCTGCCTACTCGCTCTCCCCGAGCCAGAGCGCGGAGATATGCCACTGGCGATGCCAGGTAGGGTGATATGGTGTCCAAGGGAAGGTGTGCCCGGCATCGAAGACGAGGGTGTCATTTCGCCGCTGTCCAAGCCAGTGCGAGTACCGACGAGAGCATTTACGAGGTCATCGACATCTTTCTTTGAAGTGGAAGGGCCAGCTACCTAAATATGATGATAGTCGAGATGGAGCAAGGTTATAGGGCCTTGGAATGTAGTAACATACCTGTTCCTGCTTTCGTTCGACCTCTCCGCGTTGACGATCAGCTCTTGCTTTTCGTAACTCTGCGAGCTTCGCCCTCTTCGCTTCAATTTCCTGTCTCCTCTTGTCCATAGTATTTGCTGATGGTTAATTAATGATTAAAACAAGGATTGCACCATATACTGGGATATACAGAGCACTGATAAACAGACGCGTCGGAGATTCAGCAGCCCTTAACGTACAGTGGCGCCTGTGGCGGTGCTCCTAAGCCTACTATGCTTGGCTGTATTGAATGTACAAGCCGATAGCGCATCCGAGTCAAGGCAATTACAGAAGGATTGATCTGCAAAAGAGTCAGAAAGAAATGCATCTCTCTAAACTCCATGTCCCTCATAACTCCAAGTTCGCGTTCCAGAGGTGGTGGTAGTAAAGGCGGCGCCAGAAAACACGAGAACAACAGAATCTATGCGAACCCGCTGCCTCTTCTCTTCGTGGAGCCTCCGCCCAGTCGTATAGGATCGGTGCTCGGTTTGCTCGGGCTCTCGTTGACTCGCGTTGAGAATCCGCACTGTGAAGGGATCTTCGACCCTATAACGCGCTCGGTCTGGGTGTCGAATCCTGCGCATTCGCTTATTCTATGGAGGAGGGGGTTCTTCGGTAAAGGTGATCTATCGCGAAGTGAACCCAGCTGGCTCGCGAGACAGATCAACATTAGAAAGTCTGGAGGAAAGCGTAGGTGATTTCAGTTGCACTAAATCTCAACTCACCCATACTAAAACGCACAAATCTGCCTAGAATTGACCTCTGAAGAGATCACAGCGCGACGCAGAGCCGAGCGCAAGCAGTTCAAGCGGGACAGGGCGGCTGCCATTGCAGCAGTCGCAGAAGAAGCAGAGACGATATTCGCCACCGAAGGTCGCGTCATTCAGCCGGCTCTCTCTGGGCCCGCAATCCCTTCTGCAGCGACATGGAAGCCAACCCCGCATCTCCAAAGTGAAGACTCTCCCTCTCCTGCACCGGAGGAAGAAGACGGGCCGCTTGAAGATGAAGAATCTCTCGTCGACGTTGAACATCTCCAACTAACCCTCCAAGAAGCGTTCTTTTACTTTGGAATCTTGATTGTTTAACTGTACTAGACTCAACCACCGTGAGTAACCGTTCTCATCAAACATTTTCTTAGCAAATACGAATCTAAAACGAATGATAAGATGCAACCTATGACCCTGCAGCAAATCTGGATAGCGTTTCAGAAGGTCGAACTCCCACCCCAGATTCCCCCTCCACCTACCGTCGCAGAGACACTTCAATTCGACAACCCCTTCCTCGTTAATTACGTCGTGTATCACCACTACCGATCCCTAGGCTGGGTCGTGAAAGGCGGCATCAAATTCTGCGTCGATTACCTCCTATACAAGCGAGGGCCTGTGTTCACACATGCCGAGTACGTACTTTACCTATCTCCCATTTTCACTCTTTCTTTACTTTCTTCATGATATATGTTTCTCAATTATCTACCTCACAGACTGGCCCTCGTAGTTCTCCCAGTATACGAAGATCCCGAGGACCAAAAACATCCTCCATCGACCTGCACAACTCATCTCCCTTCGCTTGGTCATGGCTGAGCACTATAAATCGTGTAAACTCTCAAGTACAAAAGGTTAGCTCATCCCTCGCCTCGGCGAATTCTTACCAGGACGAACATTTAACATCTATAACAGACGCTTATCCTCGTATACGTCACAATCCCAGCCAAATCGCGGGTTTCACAAAATATGCTATTAACTCCTGCATGTCTAGCTCATTATTCTGTTCGGGAGGTCGTTCTTCGCCGGTTCATACCCGCCCGGATGCGAGATTGAAGGGAAGAACGGTGGGCAAATTGACAAATGTATTGCATATTAACTACTGTATAATGAACATTATTCCAAACATCCCATCCTGAGAGCCCTTGGGCAATGCATTAACCATGTACACCGATCAAGAACTTTCGAGGCACTTGTCTCGAGTCGTCTTGTATACCTCACTCTTCTTGGACCAATGATTGCGAACGCTATTTATTCCATGATGATACAAATCGGTATGCTATTATACCTCATCAATACATAACACCCCCTTCCCAACCCACTCACTCCAACGCAGCAACCGTCACAGCTAAGCCCACTCTCTTCAACGCGGCGGAAATAAACCACCGAACGAAATAAAGGGTATGCGGCAGGGTAACTGGCTTGATCTCCTGACTCCGGCGCGACGAGCCTCTCGAAGCGACGCAGCCCTCCGTAAAGCATCCATCCACGCAAAGACAGAATGGCAGGAGGATTGATGGCATAATAGAATAGATGTCAAATAGCGCAGCCGCAAGCGCACCAAAAAACATGCTGACGATAAAATAAGATAAGAAACGAAAAAAAAAAACAGGTTCCAAAAGTTCGATCCGCAATGCTCTCCGAAATGGTGAACGCTGATGCTGATGATGAAAAGAAAAGACTCATATTGCACCCTTAATCGTGATTTTCCGATACTTGTCCTCGAATGTCCGTGCGACGTCTGCCATTGCGGGTTTGCAGTCGAGCACCTTCTCCGAATCGGGGCTGTTCGGATTGGTGAAACTCGTAATTTGATGGTCCACCAGGAACGTCCTCGCTTCGTCCAATGTCTCGAACGCAAGGGTCGACTGCAAGAACGCAAGCGGTATTGTCTTGTAACTAATGAAAGAGAGTAGTTTAAAACGGCACTCAGCAGAGAAAGTGAGAGTGGACGTACGCTTTTGTGATGACCATCAGAGCCTTGATTCGTTCACGATCAATGAAGTGATCCATAATGTATGCACCCATGTTCGGCGCCTTTAAGTATAAATCACAAAGCTTATGATAGTTGCCCATCGACTGCGCCCTCTGCACCTCAAGGGCATGCTGCACAGCCTTGTCCGCTTTCTGTTTGGGGGTTAGTTGACCTACGTAAAGATTAAGTTCTGTGCAGGGAAAAAGAACATAATGAATTAGCAGAATGTTCGGCATAAAAGAACAGCAATTTACCGCTGCGATTCCGCCCGTGCAAAAACATGAGAATACGATAGGCAGTGAACTCCTCGACTTTGCCGGGAATTCCCAGCTCATAAAGCGTCCTTAGAGTCGCTTGACACTGGTTATATTCCACCATATCGTTCTGTCATCAAGATTTAGTTGCTTAGTGCAGTCAACAAACATTAAGGAAACGCACACTCTCAAGGGCTATACGAGCGTGAATTTCGTATACTTGTACCGTGAAGTCGTTTTTGATTCGCTGGACCTAGAATAAAGTAAGCAAAAGGACGACAGATGGTATGCCAAAGCAACAATGTTACGCACTGTGAGATCTTGTCGCAAACTCTTGAATTGATTACAGATCCAAGCGTATGTTACCTGATGCTCCCTCCACCGATTTTTAAGTTCTACAAGAGTTTTTTGGAGGACTGCATAAGGACGTATCGTCTCAGGTTTAGGTTCACTCGTCAATCGCAGGTAATCTTTGAATATGTCTTGACATGTTCCAACGATTGTGTATCGGTCCCAGTCAACGACATTCTAGATGCTGTAATTCGATCAAATTGCGTGCAATCTAGAGTAGGGTAACTTACCGGGTCGCCTTCGGGTTCGTCTACTGATGTATAGGGGGATCCTGACCTTGAAGATAATGTTCGGTTGCCGAAAAGATGTGCGTTTTGCTGATTTGCCTTGATAGCAGCGCCACCTCCATTCCGCGTACTCTTTGTTCTCTCTAATTCATGCTCACGCTGAAAACGTTCGGCTCGCCTATTTAGTGCAGCTTGATCATTGAAGTCTGGTGTATATGATGCCGTTGCGTTCTTGAACTTTTTCTTTCTTGGATTTCTTATTGTTAGGGAGAGCATTTTCGATGCTGCAAAAGTTGTCGCACATTGAGTGACCAAAGATACAGCCAGAGAGTCTACTCACCTTTTGCGCTTCAGGGTGTTGAAAACTGGAGGAGGTTTTGGCAGCAAGCTGTGTGGGAGCGGGTCTGAGTAGCAAGATGATGGCAATACGATTCACATTACAAATGTCACCTTTTCAATTGCACACCGGCCCAGTCTGTCGTCCATAGTGTATGGGCGGCGAAAGCGTCAGAAATTACCTGTTTTAGTTCCGCCTGTACTTCTGCTCTATTGGAGTCTGTGATTTGGCCGAGGCACTTTGCGACCCAGTCTCTGCGAGAAATGAGTTGTGCTAAGTCAAATCCCTGGCCATGACTGTGTGTTCGATTTACGTACTTTAGCGGTGGAGGCCATGATTCTGAGGACATGATGATAGTATGTATATGAATATGAAGATGTTAGCTGGATGGAAACGACAGATGCAAGAGGGCGGAAGGATGACTATGGGCCTGATGCCATGCGTCTATTGTGCCCTTTCGGAAAATTCCTCACGATATAAACCCCGACACAAGCCGACCGGCCAAATACAGGTCTCAAGACTCATCTATGTTCATGTCCGCTGGCACACCTTGTAAATCAGATTGAATTGAATTTATTCGTTAATTTTAGACTTGCAGAACCTGGAGAAACCGAACGAAATGCAGGATCATGATGATGATGATACAAAGTACACATTATAGTGCTCGGCCCGTTTTACCGTTCATGCCAGTCAAGTTTGCAACTCCAAGTTACTTACAGTGTACAACAGTCTCACCACGCACCCCAGATCTATCCAGCTTCCCTATCTCTTCAAATCATGAGTGTCCTACGACCATTCAAAGCTACTGACATGTTCAAGTTCAATAATATGTGAGTCTCCTGCTACCTGGGGCACCGTACATTCTGCTCACGTACACTTCCAGAAATTTGGATATCTGGACAGAAACTGTGAACTCTAGTCCTGATTCATTCTCGAACTCCATAAATTTCTGACGTTGGATATTCACAGTATGGAATTGGCTTTTACCTCAGCTATCTCTCGCGCTGGCCCGATCTGTGCTGCGTGCAGCAAGCACCTAGCGGTCGGATGATGGGATACGGTGCGCGATCATGACGGTTGACCATACCTCTCCCTCTCCCCCTGATGAGCATTCTCAACAGTTCTCGGAAAAGCAGAGGGCACTGGCCCTGAATGGCATGGGCACGTCACTGCCATCACTGTTGCACCGGAATACCGTCGTCTGTCATTAGCACACAAGATGATGACCCTCCTCGAGATGGTCTCAGAACGGATCTACCAAGGCTTCTTCGTAGATCTATACGTACGATGTGCAAACATCGTAGCAATTGAAATGTATGAAAAGATGGGATATAGTGTTTATCGAAGAGTGCGAGAATATTATGGGACATTAGGCGTAGGGAAAGGTGGAAAAGACGAAGAAGACGCATTCGGTACGTGTCATTTCGAAGCTGTCTCGTTACAAAATACTCACACATTTGGTTTTATCCAGACATGCGAAAACCCCTGGCTAGAGATACAGCTCGTCGTTCAGTACGAGCTAACGGCAGAGACATCATCGTACCTGCCCACGACGTATCATAGTACCTCCAAAAGAGTAGAAAGTCAAATCTTTTCAATTAATTGAATTACATACATTAATCTATATCCTAAATAACCAATGGAGGTGGCTCCTCCGGCGTCACTGGAACAGGAGGCAAATCAGCAATCTTCTCATCATAAAACTGCTGTAATCGGTCCCTATCCAAACAAAATTCCGCCATCTCCACTCTCATGTCCTCCGCTGCTACAGCAGGAAGATGGTCTTTGTTCTTAATGGTGGACCCCATCCTTCCAGGCCCCATCAGACGATTCGTGAGGAACAAGAACCCTCGATAACCCCCCAGAACCTGGATAAAAGCTACCCCAGATCGATGGACGAACTGCGAATACTTGTATGGCGACCGACGATACGAATAGACGACGTCGACCTGCTCTGGATAAAGGTCTGCAGCTTCCACATCCACAATAAATCCAAACTTTTGCAGAAGCGCGTATTCAAAGTATTTGACTGCTTGGGTGCCCTCGGGCAGTCGTTTCTCCAGGTCCGGAACATATGGAGGTGGGTGTGATAAACGCATGGGATAGCAGGACTGGAACGCGTTGTGCTCTTGGATGTCGCTGATCTGAGTAACGTATGCTTCAACGAGCTTCAATCCGTAGCGCTCGATGGTCCGGCTCCAGACACGCAGCTGATCCTCGATGCATCGAGCTGTCGTCCCAATCCACTGTAGTTCGAAATGGAAAACAGTCGCGGGGTTGTGAATGATATCATGGTGAAGGATGACCGACTCAGCCTGGTCACTTCTCTGTTGACAATAGACAAAGAAAGAATATAATGAGAAACCCATAAAATTGTGCAATGAGATCCCTCTACAAACCTTATTTGGATCGATGTCAATAACCATTGTCTGACTGAGAATTAGTCTCTTCTTGTTTCTGTTCCGAGTACCAGGTACGATAACCTTGGAAGCCGATCTCAGACTAGACGAGGTGTGGTATCCGGGGCGTATTGTACCCTCCTCTATATGTCGTTTAAACCAATTGTTATACTTCGGCGTCGTATGCAACGAGAATTCTCCCTTCAACCTATAATAATAATGCCTTTCAGGGTGTTAGCACAAAGGTTCATCATCATCATACGCTCCAAAAGGGACCCACCCGTCCAAGAAATTATGATATCCTCTACAATGCTCAAACAACCCCTGCTCCTGAAGCTTAACACCCCACTCCGTCCCCTGCGCCCTCGTCGACACATCCCTAAACTCTCTGACCAACCACGACACAAAATCATACCCAATAAACGAATCCGGGTACTGAGACCGATGCCACTGATACGACTTGATAGGCACACCATCGTCCTCCCTCATTGCTTTCGCGATCGCCGCCAGACTCATATCCCCAATCTCGCGCTCGCTCTTCATCTTCTTCCTCAACGGGCCCTGCGCGTGGATCTGATCCAGCTGGTCCATTAAAGCGTCGTCGAGGATCGAAAGCGCTGGATCCAGCGTCGTCGGCAGGAAGCGCACGGGTGGATGGACGACTTTCTCTTCTGGTGGCTGCCACCGGAGCTTGGCGAATTGTTCCGCCAGTTTTTCGATTCCAAGAAGACGCGCTTCTTCGTCGTTCAGTTTCTCGCCTGATGGCCCAACTGTTACTTGTGGATGTTCTGCAGTTGGGATGACTACGAAACGGGTGCGCCAATAACGAAGAGATTCGTTGAAGTGGTGCTCATAACCCGCAACAAGCATGTCCAATCTACATAAAACAAATTAATAGTAAGATGTATCCTCCAAAAAGTTACTGACCTATTCCACCCATAGTTCTCTAACCCGTGCGACTGGAATTCAGTTGACAACTCCGTGTATCCTCCTATGAATGAGCAGAGTGAAACTTGAGTCTCGATCGCTCTTCAAAGGTACAATTTGTTCTCACCTCCAAGTTTCGGCCAAATCAAACACTGATAACTAAACGGCTTCGTAGGATGCATACGGCGCACATACCGCTTCACCTGAATAGCCTCCCCAGTATACGATATCCGATGAATCTCATTCGTCATACTCAAATAAACCGGATTCGCCGTCGAGCTCAGCACCTCCGCTGCACCCGCAGGCCACGTATCAAACTCCCCCTCCCCAACAAACGACTTCGTCCTTCTAAAATTCGCCGCCTTCTCCTTTTCTTTTTCCTTCTCCTCTTCGCCTTGCGTTTTCTGCGGTTTCAAGACGAACTGGAACCCTTGCGCGAGACGCACAGCAACCATGCCACGCATGACGACCAGCGCCCACGCCCGCCTCATCTCCTCAGATCCCAATCCTCTAACAACAGGGGGTTTAACGAGGAAAGACCTCATCTCGCCTGGATCAATGATAAACTCGTACGAAAATACGTCGTACGCCGATTCCAATTCAGAACTGGACGGGAAATGCTCGACAGTCAGTGGAAGACAGCCCGGAGTGACGATCGATTTCCATTTCATATCGTGCTTATATGTCGGATGCGGATACATATGTTGCCAACGACGAGCAAGAGAGGCCTCGGGATAGGCCACTGATGACTGAGGGCGTGTTGGGTTGATGATTGCACCAGGAGAAGAGGACGACGGGAAGCCATGCACGTACCCTGCACTACGCCGTTTGCCCGCGTGCATCTCATCACGAGGAGGTGTATTTATCGGCGAACGACGCAGGAAGGACGCCCTATGCGGCGCCAAGGTTTCTTCTTCGAAGGTCCGACTCAGACTAGAACGACTGGCAGGCTTATTCTTAATAGCCATGGGTTGAATCTGCTGACTTGACGCGACGGTCGGTTTGGAAGGGGCCATCCGTATCGGAGACGAGGGTGGTGCCATGGATGTCGCAGGCATTCTGGGAGGTTTCTCGCTTTGCGAAGTTTGAGAAGCAGGGGTGGATGTGGATGCGGACGTGGAGGCAGAGGCAGAGGCAGAGGCAGAGACTTGGCTCGTCTGAGGCTCGCTCGGTCCACTTCTGAACGGGTTGAAGAGCCATGAAGGTGCCAACTTGGACGCAAGCGTGCTCTTAGATACGCTTGCCGTCCGCGATGGCGTTTTCGATGAGCTCGATGTCTCCGACCGCCCAGATCGAATAGAAGATTGAGAAGGTGAGGTGCTGGGGCCTGGTACGGAGGAAGGGGCACTAATTTCAGTATTGGGCAAGCCTTCAGATGGCAACTCCTTGAAAATGCGCTGCTTCGGACTTTCTTCAATAGTGTCGATTCGGCCCATGGTGGAATGTCTATGCAAGGCGCGCTTGTCATTAACAAGACGAGGAGTTGTACCACTGGCAGGAGGAGGAAGGAGGGAACTCGTGTTATAGTTGGTAGTCAAGGAGAAGATATTGAGGTCAAACTGGTCTGCGTTGTTCTTGTCGATGTTTAGCGTCTCGTCTGATGCCAGAGGGCCGGTGGACGAGTCGGGCTTGTTTTGCATATAGGGCACTTCAATACTCGAAAGAACGTCGTGTTCGAGTAAACCAAGCATCTGAATCTCATGCATCTTCGCTCGGGCAATGTATCTTTATAAGATAGACATAAACATAAAAAAACATCAATTGAGGATCGAACCAGTGCATACCTGTCCTGCCTAAACGGCAAATCCATTTGCTTGTCCCAGAACGTCGTCGATATCCAAAAGGGCTCCCACCAAATCGTCTTCTTCTGTCTCGGCTCTCCTTTAGAATCTTCGTCTCCAGCCCACAGCGGATCCATCATGAGTGGATCCGACTTCCTCTCCTTCTCATACTTCCCCGGCTCGAACCCATCCTTTTCCGACGACCTGGCCACCGGCGACGGCGACGGCCCCGTTCCTTGAAAACTGAAAATAGGACTCTGGTGCAACGGTTGTTTCGTGAGCAAAACCAAATCGAGAACAAACCCTTGGTCCAGCATTCGCGTCGTCGTCAGACGAAGAAGCTGTTTTGAAACGCGAAAATAGCCTGTGCCTGGTGATATCAGAAGTGTGGTGGCTCCAGTCAGACTGAGAGAGCGATCGATGTAGTGTGTTTCAGTGGGGTTTAGACCAAGATTAAGCGCCTCTAAGATGGGCCCGTCCTGCGCATACGAAAGGCGTCCGACAAGGCGAACCTGCGACGGTGCGCCGATGCCAGAATCCAAAGTCGCTCGATGATAGTGATGGGTAAGGAGAATATCGCGCTGAAAATCCCAAAACGAGTTCTTCAAGCTGACGAGAGTAGGCTTCCATTCATGAAGCACCTCCAAATCTGTGATGACCTTGAAAAAATCCTTGTACCAATTCCCTCCTTCATCCCGACGTAAAGGACCGGCAGCGTAATCAATCTCCGATTGGTCGTAGAAGACACGAGATATGAGGACAATGGTGACCGTATGATTCGTCCCAGATTCCTTCCACTTGTTAAACAAGCCAGGCAGGAAGGAGTGAACTATCTTCTCGTTGTAGCGTTCTCCATCTCCTGCAAATTCCCAAAGCTCCCTGCAAACTTGGATAAAGATGGTAATCTTCGCTGAGAACGAGCGATATATGGCTTTCGTCGAAGTAGTCATCCAGGCTGAAGAAACCTGGAATATATCAGAATCATAATTAGCATGGATAGTACGAGGAACATACCTTCTTTCCACCAATATAGATATTCTGGATTTTAGCGACAATGCCTCCAATGAACGATACTTCTTGGTCTGTGTAGATACATTGTCCAGAGAGATGCTTTCCTAGACGCCACATCTCGTTTCTTCCGAGATATTGGTCTTGGAACATGAATTCCACATAGTCCGCTGAGCAATATGCTTTATCAACCTGTAGAAGAGGCGATCAAGCCAATGCATAATACTCCTATCCATGTTAGGCCCACCTTCGTGAGTGTAACTTGGCTATTGTTGAGCAGCCCGAAAACGTCAGCTATAGGTCGCGGAACTGAAATCTATGCATGGTTTGAAAAGTACGGGTTGAAGAACGCCGAAAAAGCGAAGAACACAGCAGACGCACGTACTTGAAGTTGATGCTTCGGACAGTAATCTTCCCTCGGCACGATGAACAGAAATCCGGTCTCTGGGTTCTCGGCATTACTGCTCAAAACCCGCAAGCAATCCCCCCTCTTGAACGCCCGGCCACCACCACGAGTGGTTGAACACGACGGACTGCGTCTCCTTGATATCATGAACCCATACGTTCAGGACCTTCGAGTCCCCAATTTGGATAGGAGTCGGAACGAATGTTGGCACGGCTCTGAAATTAGATTGGGCTGTATTGGACCTTCGTCGGCCATATAGCGATTGCTCCCTAGAGACCGCCATGAGATCTCAACTAGCTATGCAAGCTCATGTGTCGCTGAATTAAGCAATATGAACGAGTTCGAGAAGACGCGTCGCAATCGTACCAATTCAAGCGAATTAGAGGGTAGTCGACGAACAGAACGGTACAAAGTTGAAATGACGCCAGTATTCAGGGTGCATGCAATTAAGCAGCCATTACGTAATCGACCTTAATAATTTACGGAGCGGTCATTAAGAAATGCAGGGTGTGTTTGTTTCACTCGATTCTATTAAAGTAAATAGTGACGCTCCATAGTCATCTACAAGGGAATGTATGTTACGAGAGAGAGCTCTAGTGGGTTTTATTGGTAGGAGGGTTGTAAACTGAATATGTACTGCGTAAATATAATGGATCGAGGAAAAGAGGACATAACTTACTGATTTTCCTGTTCTTGATAGGTCCCCACTTGAAGCGCTTGACGTAGATACTGATAGCGGTGAGAACGGAGAAGATGATAACAGCCTTGATACCGTATTTCTTCCTCTCGTCGTGCTCGGGCTCAGCTGCCCAGTTGAGGAAGGTGACGACATCCTTGGCCATTTGGGTTGTTGTAGCAGGTGTGCCTATTAAATGTCAGACAAGATATGACTGAAGATTGAGAATACCGACCGTCATCGTATTCTACTAGGCCGTCGAACAAGACGCGAGCCATGGAGATAGCTCCGCCAGGGAAGTAAGGGTTGTAGTTCATGCCGTCACGAATTTCAACACCAGCGGGGGGGTCAACGTAGCCGGTAAGGAGAGAGAAGATATAATCCTGTGTAACGGCTTAATTTCAAGCAGATAACAAAAATAAAGTAGAACTTACAGCACCGCCGTGACGAGCCTTGACAATCAAGCTCAGGTCGGGAGGAAGAGCACCAGCGTTTCCAGCTCGGGCAGCTTCTTCGTTGGCATATGGTGGAGGCATGTAGTCGGCCAACTTTCCTGGCCTTTGGAACATCTCACCTTCACCGTCAGGACCGTCGGTGTATTCAATTTCCTCAGCCATGGCGCGTGCCTCATCCGCGGTGTGCGATACACCAACAAGGTTACGCCAAGCGATACGATCAAGAGAGTGACAAGCAGCACAGACTTCACGGTAGACTTGGTAGCCTCGTCGAATGCTATAAATGTGTGTAAGATATCTTCGACGCGTATTGGATACACTGTTGGCTCGTACCTGGAGTGATCGAAAGTATCGAGAATTCCCTTGTGCGACCAGGGATAGGCTACGGGGTGAAGACCTTCGTCACTGAGATGGCTAGCGTGTACTTCGCCGAGGAAAGGGAGATTGCCAAACAGGTGGGTATACCAGGCGATAGAACCGACACCGAGGAGAGACGCGGAGGCAAGAGTAATTTTGGAGTTCATGAAGGACTGTGTCTCTTATCAATAGATTGGACCCGGTGTATCGTCGACAGTGCATACCTCAAAAGCACTGGAACCTGAAGCTTTCGACGACGCGAATCGGACCTGTTAAACAAGTCCATGATGACATGTTAGAAAGTAGACGCCTCCTCCTGGTTTAAAGACGCATACCGAAGCCGAACGGGAGCCATAAAGCAGATTTGATGAGCGAGAAGGCCCCGCGCTGGCGGCTTTCTTGAAGGCTCCAGCAGAGAGCCTTGACAGCATTTTAGTTACAGGTTTTGGGGGAGGAAGGAGAGCTAGAGTGACCCAGTAACGCGTGACCCTACGAAACGGAATGAATCGGAGAATACTTTGCGGCCAATCATATCTCTCGCATTCCTCCCACACGTGAAAGTCTAAATGGCCTGGACCTGGGTCCTGCTAAGATTCAAAGCTACTCACAGTTTGGTTTTTGACAAAAGAAAGAGCTCGACTATGTTCTCATCATCTCTATCTCGAAATTCTGGTTTTCTCGGATTTACGGACACCACACAGTCCGGACACCTGGTCTTTTTGTTGTCTTGACTCTTGCGTTCGGGTATCTCATGTGTGCGGTGACTTTCAAGTTTCGGGCCAGTTTCTCGGGCCATGTACTGACGTACAGAACGGCTACTCATCTTCAGAGGTGCAATTACGACTTTTTAAGACAACTACGCTCTCATCTACGCATGTCGGGTACTCCTTGTCCTCCAAGTCACAGGTTCACATCGCTTACTTTTCATATTACTCTTTGCTGTCGCTATTCCCTTGCCAGTGCGCAGGGTTTCGGACTTTGTTTGACAAGTCTTCCCGCTCAAATGGCGATTTGCTTGTTGTACATTGGACCTCTCTTCACAAATACGTGCGAACATATTATATCAGCGCCTTATTCTATGAATATTGTACGGCCTGACGGGGGAATCAAAATGATCTTACAAGACAGGGGCTGTCAACGAGAAGAGGAAAACAAGCAATGATGATATAAATCCGAAAAGTTTATGTTCAGAGGAGATGGAGAACGCTATGAATACACACTAAACTCGTAACTAGACGGGATGAGAGAAGTAAAAAGAGAAACATATTACAGCAGTACGATTGCTGGAAATAAATCCGGTGGTTGTGTCCGAGTCGCCTCAGCGACAGATATGGTTACTGATACTGGTGAATGGCGTATTCTTTAGAACAAGCAATCGCAAATTTCTGTAGAGCAGATTCAGTCAAATGCCCATCTCTCGCTCGAATTGGGACCAACCTTCTGCACAGCAGCACAAACATATTCCAGCTAAGCAGGCCATGCATCCTCCAGAGGATCCTGAGCTCTTCTCAGGTTGTTGTTGACTAGAAGCAGCAGAGTTAGAAACATATCAAAGTATCCAGACAGGACATGAAAACTCACACATAGATGGTCTGGGGACCGGGTTGAGGCTGGTATCCTTGCTGGGGGTAGCCCTGTTGTGGGTAGCCCTGGGGAGGTGGGCCGTTATAACCACCCTGGTAGGATTGCTGGGGTTGCTGGGGTTGCTGGATGACAGAGGGAATTCAGAGTTATAACCTAAATCTCCGAGCATTCGGGCTTACTTGGGGGTAATAACCGCCTCCTGGTGGGGCTCCTGTGGGAAGCACAAAGAGATTAGAGATTATTCCAACATGTTAAATACAGCCCGTCAGATGGCCTTGCAGAAAAGCAAATTTGTATGTCGGTCTTGATGGAATGCGACGAAATAAATATATGGAGCGCCGCAAATGACTGACTGACATGCATTCACAGGAGTGGATCACGAATAGGCCGACATACCTTGGGGAGGGTAATATCCACCTTGCTCCTGAGGCTTTCCTCCGTTATAATAATCGTTGGCACTCATTGTCTGGAAATATAGGAAGAGGTGGTGTATGTGGCGGAGTAAGCAGAAAGACGGGCTAGAGAAAGGAAGGTGTCGGATACAAGAAGACTAGAAGAGCACGATCGTCTCTTATTTGTACAAGTTGAATCCCGAGCATGCCGCATGGCCCGCAGCGTGCTCACCGCCTTGCTGCCAATCTGGGTACCACTCTGATTCTTTTGTCGTTTATCAAAACCAAGAGCAACGGCAAAATGCTCTCACTATGACAGGACACAATTTTTGTAATGCGCCATTTCCACGTAGGTGATTCCGGAGACAGGCCAGAGGCAGTACAAGGACACTGCTCCAAAATGTCAATAAGCTGCGCATATGTACTGCGCACACTGGACCACTTCATTCACGGATACGTCTTATCCTTGAATTCCGCATTGCCGAAAGTATTTGCCGAAGAGGGCACGGTACAAGGTTAAGAGAAAATCAAGAGAAAGTCAAGACAGGTCAAGACCACAGTACTACACCTCCCGCCCGCGGCAACTTCGCCTCAGAACATTACTAAAAACCATTCCATAAAACACCAGCACCGGGATAAGTTGAGAGGCTGACAACTCACTTCTAAAGCCTCACGGACGCGTTGTGGATTCGGTATCGCCACGTCGGCTCACTTATTATAGGTGTAGGTCCGGGCCAGAATGGCTCAATATTAAATGAATTAGATTGAAAAGGAAGGTAGAGTGAAAGTAAAGTGAAAGACGAAGGAATGGATACACCTACACTCTACACTCATGTTGGTCCTCGAATTGACACTACATAACTTTTGAGAGTGAACCTTATTGTTGCTCTATTTTTTCGAGCACTGTGCGGCATGTAAGTACCGTGAAAGTCAAGTAAATTGACCTTTCCAGCAATTTTTTCCTTCGTGCTTTGCGCGTTTGCATGAACTTCAAATTCAGTTAGGTCCTATTCGCTCTGTGCGCAATGCGCATAGTTTAACTGCTGCCGCTTCTCATTTGGAAAACACGAGTCGTTCAAAGTCGTTCACTTGATTTTTTTTTACGGATGACAAATGATCCATCGCCAAGCTCCTCTGCTCTGAAGTGGCCTCAACGTTGTCACCGCATCGTAGGATTGACGCTGTGAAGGGCAACAGCATCAATCCCTCACATCATGCAGCAAGTCAAAACCTGCCATGATTGCTCCTCCGAGTTAGCCTTTCTCTCTGCCGGTGTTAACAGTGCATGGTCTACAACGACTACCAGTTGTTATAGTCGTGTGCG
The DNA here is from genome assembly GCA_023853785.1 of Psilocybe azurescens. Taxonomy (NCBI): domain Eukaryota; kingdom Fungi; phylum Basidiomycota; class Agaricomycetes; order Agaricales; family Agrocybaceae; genus Psilocybe; species Psilocybe azurescens. The sequence goes on along the minus strand of JAJIRX010000859.1, from coordinate 162,968 downwards.
TGCGAGTGCTGTTCGTATGGAGACAAAGATTCATTAGTGATGTAGTCCAACGGTCTCTCGTAGGTTTATATGATAGATGATCAGCAAAATGCAGTGTATTTTTGCACTGAAGGAGACTTTGTCTTGTCTTGGTGAGAAACTAAAAGTCAAATAGAAGATTCTGTCGACGGAAGTAATAAATCGACGTCATTGCTACAGGTACCTTGCTGAGCTAAGAATAGAATGAAAAAAAACATAGCCAATGCCAGCCAATGCCTTGAATGTACAGTGCTTCCCGAAAATTTTTGCACATAATCACCGAAGATGGTCTTCGGACTGACATTTGAACGCATATAAAAGCAAATGCCAGAGGGTATAAGGTTGATTGTATTACAAACTTGTTGAAACAGTTAAAGATAATGCGAAGGAGTACACATAGAAACTCGAAGTTAATCATCGCTACATGGTGGACATATGAACGAAGGAGGACCCTTTTACTATACACATAATTCAGGGTCATGAAAATTCGTCACGAAAAGGTTGAAAATATTTTCTTGTGGAACAGAACCATCCTGTGACATATAAATTCATCGGTGGGGTGGGTAGGATGTGTTCGGAAACATTCGTGCTCCCCTGACGAATGAAGCTTTGCGACAAGCGTGTTTGAGCTTAGAAAGAGTACATTAGTTTGAAAAACTCGATTCGTGTAAGAGAGTAAAACAACACACGCGCAGCAACGTATTCGTTCAAAGGGACAGCATCAAATGGCCTGGTTCGGGCTTCAGCGAGGATTGTACCATGTTCAGCTAACCCAGGCAACCCAGAACTACAAACGAACATTACTATCGAGTTCGCACCTCAGTATACTGATGTCGGTACTTACTTGCTTAGCCTTGAGAGGGTGACTTTGATTTGATAGCGGCCACGTAGGCGAATACTGACATCAGGGAAGAGAAAGAACAAACCCATATTTCCCTGCAGATCTTCTAGCTGCTCCACAGTAGAAACGAGGTGCCCGTATAGTGTAGGCGGATTCTGTAAAACGCCTCTGCCAATGAATGAGCCCATATCCAGAGCGGTCACACCGTCCCCAGAATAAAGTGACAAATGCGCAACCAGGAACGGTAACTCTGCTTCTCTATAAATTGAAGATGAAACGGAGACATTCTTCAATCAGACCGACCGTTAATTAAAAATACGAGTAGTTGAAAAACACCTACGGAATGACGGAGTTGCGGGACGAATCTCTGACTGTCAATCGTGCAATGGTTGGCGGTGTTAAAGGCACTCGCGACAGATACGCCGCCCCGAATTCCGCTGTCCTGAGTGGGTGTTGCACAATTTCCAGATCGTAGGTCCTGTGCCAAATTAAGCACCGGTACAATTGTTTGCCACGTATAACCTACCTGGTGTGCGGATCTGCTAACAGTGAGGACACCTGAATTCGGGGTTGCGGACGAGCAAACGGAAGAGGTGAGAATGCAGGCAGATCTGCTAATGAGCTTTGGCTGGAGGGTGGACTTTGAGTTGAGCCCGACGATGTCAACGACCCAAATGATGATTGAGGTGACGAATATCCACTACTGCAATAGAAAGGTTCGAGGTGCAGTGAAGAGTCATGACACTGAGGCAATGAATATTTAGAGCAGGTTATTTGCCCAGAAGGGCGTTTTTTCGATGCCATTGGATAGAAATGGGTAAGCTGGCCGCATCAGACACATGGTACAAGCAATTGAAAATATTGATGAACCAGTGCCAGAAAAGCTTTTGAGATAAGAGCTCTTCGGTGAGAGATGCAAATCTGCAGAAGGGTGATTAAGAACAAACCTTTATATTTAAATGACGGAGACATCCACATGCAAGCTTGGCTTCAATTGATAGCATGAGAGGGCATACTACGTGACGTTTTGGGTCATAAGAGTCATGAAAAAAAAAAGCTTTACAGGGGAAATACGCAATGGTCAAGGAAGAAGAGCGGTCCCAGTCAACCGACATCATCGCCGGGCTGACGGTGCAGTCCTGAGTAGCCTGACGAACAATTCTTAGGAATTACTGGAGGACGATGTTATGTTGGAGAGAAGAACATTTATAGTATTCAGTTGAGGGACGGCATCGAATCTGATATGCTCGAAACAGAAACTAAGCGACTCATCATCGCCTATAGTTCTGGAAGTATGTCAGCGAATATAAGGCCATATTAGGGTTTCATCTACCGCCAGATTACTGGGAAGGAGGTTCAGAAATCGCCTGCAGACCAATCGTTGACTCGACTTTTGTGTATGCTCTTCGGGAAACGCTTACAGATCTGTCAAGATTCGAGAGAGCCGGGATAAGGGGAAGAATTAAGGTTGTAAATACATTAGGAAATCCTATCAAACGCTCTTTTTCACATAACTCCAGATTCCTGCCATGCCTGACACAACGGTAGCAGCAGCAATGGCCGGTTTGATCCCAGCTGACAAAAAGAAAACAAAGATGAGAAAAGACCAGAAGTCTGTCCAAAATACATACCAGTAGATTTGAATAAGGCGCCTGTCACTGCGCCAGCTGCCATGCTGCCCGCTGTGTCATGTTTTCCTCTCAATGCATCAATGGAAGAATTAACCCCATTGTACATAAGGGCTAACAAAATGCGATTTCAATGGACTTGCAGTATAAAGCTAATCGGTAATGACGGAAACTTACCCATCACTCCGGCCGAATTGCCAATGAAAGTACCTCTTCGTGTGACAGAGTTCAAGATACTATTGATCCGCAACCTGCTATTTGACACGGCAAGAGGCCTTCGGGCTCCTTCACGCACACCCCATGCACCGCCAAGGGCCAAACCTGTAGAAAAATCGTGAACATGTGACAAAATAGAACAATAAGAGGCCTAAAGATGGGTCTTTGGAGATGTTGAGATAAGGTGAGAGATGCTCAGGGAGAAAATGAGGCCTTAAGCGAACATAGATATTCGAAAAGAGTAATTTGAAAGAGATCTAACTTACCACTAAGATACATGGTGCCCGTCCCATAACAAAGGTCGTCACTCCACCCCCTAGAGGGTATTGCCGTGCCAGCTCCAGGAAGTTCGCTTGTCTTGTCATCATCAAGAAGTAAATAGTCTAGTTTATCCCCCAAATCAGCTAACGGGTGTAGTCTGGCGGGGTCGTATGCCGCCATGAGCAAGTCGGACGATGTAACAGCATTTTCTGGCGAAGCTGGACCTTCCGACCGTGAAAAGGTGGCAGTTCGCAGGACCTCTGTGGGATTTTGGGAAGAAGACGCCTCAGACTGTGAGTTTGCGGCCATTAGAGAGGGATGAAACTAGAAAATGACAGAAAAGAAGGAGAATTAGGGAGACAAACTAACAGAACGGTGGTGACGGTGAACTCTCAAAAAAGTGTTACAAATTTCAAAGGCCGCGACAGTGGAACGAACAACGCCGATCAACACGTGATCATGCGCCTCCAACTCGAGTGTCCGACAGCGCGAACTTTGAAATTCTAACTCGACACCCACCACCACCACCACCACCACCACCACCACGATCCACCGTATACAAACGATCGGCGCTTAGTAACAGACATGGCCCTCTCCATCACCGCCAGAGCAGCTCGTCGCATTCCTAGTCTTGTCAACGCGTCTTTTGCGGCTTCCATATCAAGACAGCCATTATGTCGAAAATCCATTTTTACAGCTTCTGGTTTCCAGGCCGGAGTTGCTGGAAAATTTCAGGCTTCAAAACGTAAGCCAATTTCATCTCCCGACTCCGGATTTATCCCTTATTTGTTATATTTTTCGCTGCAGGGTGGGCCTCGTCTGTCACACCTCAGTCGTCTGCATCCGACCCAGCTGAAGCGGAAGCATTGCGCTGCCTCGAGCAGGGGACCGCTAAGCTAGAAGATGGTGATGTGCAGGGCGCAAAAGAACTATACCTACGAAGCTGTGAAATACATCGTAACGCCAGCTCATTATTCAATTTGGGTGTTACTCATTTCCATCTCAGTACGTCGAATCTATTTTTATATCTGGGATGAAGAATACATACCAAAATTCAACAGAGGAATATGATGATGCTATTTCTGCATGGAAAGAATCTATATCACTGCAGCCTTCAAGTGCCGATGCTCATACAAGTGTGTATTTTCTTTTCGTAATATATTCAAAGGCGGTGGATTTTGAATCGTAAACTTTGTAGATCTCGCAAGTGCATACTTGCTTACCCCAGGCAAGCTGGAGTGATTTAACATCCTGGGAATACTCATTAAACCATCTTTACCCTTCAGTATCTCGGCCAGATCTTGCTCTGCACCATCTGGAGTAAGCAAATACTTCTATGTAAATGCAACGATAACTGATGAAGGTCGTCCACAGGATTGCCTCTTCTCTGTCACCGGAAGACGCGGAAATTGCGTTCAACCACGCCGCCGTTCTGGAAGCTTGTAGGTGTCTCGGTGAAACCCCTTATTGTCGTCATATTGATACTCTATTGAAGCCAACAGACTGGAAGAAGCCCTTGAAAAGTACAAGCTTGCTGAACAGTTTGGAGTCTCCCGCGCCGTCGTACATATACGAAATGTATGTTCGGTTACCATTGATTATTGATAAGATCCCTAATGGTTCTTCTAGATTAGCGCGAAGATTCTTATGCAGAGGGCAGATGCAGCCAAACCCGAAAAGCTGGATGAATGATTTCAACCTGTATTCATCTTGGGTTATCGAGTCTCAGGGAGCTCCGCATTATTTTCTCCAAGGCCATTGGGAAGAATATCTTTATTGTGTTTCTGTCGAATCTACTCCCAGCACGAATTACAGCCGAAATAGATTTCATTATCCAGGGCCAGACACCGGACCTCCGCAAACTCGTCCTATGGTGCAAAAGACTAGTTGTCGATCTTGTGTACGTGTTTTTGTTGTCAATCGATTACGAAGGGATCCTGCCCTGTGCCAGTCCCTTGACCCACGCTCTTTGTTGAATTACCTTGATCCCTTGAAACCCCAGAAGGATATTGTACTATACCTCGCCCTGTTCCATGTATGCCCACATTGTTTCCACGATACGATGTACTAGCAGGACTCCCGATATTGTTGGTCGGTCCGACATTGGAATAGTTCCCGCGGCCCCTGCTATAACCTGAGGGGTGATTATAAGGACGACTAGATCCCCGCCCTCGATAGGAATTTCCTCGAGGAGACGGGTACCCTGAACTGAAGCTGCCTCGATGTACGCCAGGTGTATTTATAAGCGGTGAATTCTGCACTCGCTGTAAAATGTCGGTGATATCGGAACGAGTGTATATTGGAGAAGTGTGATCTGATGGCCTGACATACAGAATTCTCTGGAACCCTTCCTGAGGGGCGGGGCGCTGAAAGTCTGTGGCGAAGCGCGAAAGGACGGACAATCCTTGCTTTGGGTTCTTGATCGTGGGGTGGAAAGTCCCTGTTTACAAATGGGGACTTCCATTAGTAGTTATCCATCTAATTTTGACATCTTAACGCCTACTATGTTGGAGACGTTGTGCGCATATCTTGGTGGGGAAATCAGTCTCGGAATCGGTAATGATGTAGATGTTGAAGCAGCACAAACCTCGTATGGGGTGTCAAAGACAATAACCCAAACCGCAGTCCCGGGAAATTCGCGGGCGATTTCAATCCAATATGACCTTTGTCTGTTTCCTTATGATTAGTTTTCCGAGTGACCATGGATGAAGGAGACGGGGATCAAAAACACCAATGAGACTCACGCAGCGTTAAAGTTTGTGCGATCGATGCAGACGGAAAACCCTTGATTTAAAGTTTGGCGTGCTAATTGTTCGACCGCACGTCTGTCGCCCAGGTCATCTTGGTTGCACCTGCGAAACTCTGGATAATGCTCCTGCAGAGCCTCTGCGAAAGTGGACTAACACTCATCATTAGAGTATTTCGGTAAAATAGGAGAAACCTTACCTTGCCGGAAGCGATGAGACCACACAAGATCAGAACGATCTTGCCGCCAGACATCTGGAACTCTGAACCTTCCACAGCATCTGCGGCAACAGTGGGAAAAGCCGACATGATTGTTCTGGTTCTGGTTCGCGGTACAATTACAGTTTAAAATTCGATCTACCAAAATAGAGTCTACTTCTCACAAACCTAAAGATCTAATCGGTGTACATGTGCAGTCATAAACACAGCGCGCTAACAAAACCGATCCGGAGCCGGCCAATTAATGACAATTTGAACATTGGGCTCGAGCCTTAATTTAGGGATAATAACGCATAAAAGGCATTTCATTCGTATTGTTGCATCAGAGGCTGCGATAGCAGGAATACTTCTTAACCGCCACCAGACAAACTCCCGTATGCCCGAGATCAGCGCCCATTGACGGTGGAGGATGAATTCCTTCTTGCAGAAGTGCCCACAGGACTTTCAGGAGGCGGTGGGGCTTTGTTGGGATGATCAGGTATCTTCTCGATCTCTTTTTTAGCTTCTTCCCAAGCGTCCAGATTCTGGAAATTACGTGAGTGAGAAACAACATCGCAGCAGCAGTATCAGTTAAGAAACTGACTTTCTTGCACCAATCTCTATGACTCCTAGCCATTGAAATCGCCATTTCCCTCATGTCGGCTACTTTCTGGCGCTGGAAGCGGTCTAAATCCGCTTGGATCGTGGAGCTGGAATACTTGAGATCCTGTGCTGCTAGATGAAGCGCATCTTCCAGCTGGATAGCCATAACGTTAACGACCCATTAATATGCCGTCTGAACAAAGCAACTAACCTGTGAGATGTTTTCTCGCGTTTTTGTTATTCCATTCCTGCGCGCAGTTTCAGGATCCACATCCATCATACCGTGCAATGTATAACTCAATGCATTCAACAATCCCATCCCAGGCGTTTTTGTTCTTCGACGTGCAGGATTGGGTCCGGGATGCGGGGGCAGATAAGCAGAATTGGGATCTGGGGTGGTGGGCTCTGCATTGTCTTCGGTTTCTCCTTCGGTTATAGGGGTGGCTGAAGGTCCCAATCCATTGATTTTCCCTTTGCCAAGGGCTTCCTCCAATCGTCGAGCTTCACGTTCACTCTTCTCAAGATCTTCTAACTGTTCCTTCTTAGTTTCAAGGGCATCCTGTGTCATCTCGTATTGAACATGCTTCTGATGACGGTACGCGAGAAGTTTCTTGATAATGGCTGCAAACTGCGTGTATTCATGCAGAGGCTCGGCCCAGTTTTGCTCCAAGTCTTGCAACTGGATGCATGTTTTTATTTAGAGCAATGAAACGCCACACATGAAGGAAATTTACCAGTTTAGTTGTTGACATATACGTAGCGTCGACAGCCTGTCCGGTTTTCTCGATTGCCCCGGCCAAAGCGTCAGTTTCACTTAAACTGAATCCATTCAGAGCAGCACCGAGATCAGCATGGTCCTGTGCATAATCTAAGCGAAAGATGATCAAAGTGTGTTGCATTCCGCACTTGGATTGAGACTTACCCGACCATCTTTTCACAACACGGCGAGTAACCTTTTCCATCGGCCCGCTAACATGATTCGCAAATTTGTGAGTGAAAGCTTCGGAATCGAGGAAGCGTTGATCAGGATGGCGTAGAGGATGCGCAGATGAAGGGTTTGGAAGAGCAGCATAAGCAGGGGAAGCATTCTGGTCCGTAGGATTGTGGGAAGGGGCTTTCAATATATTTTTGGGAAGAAGAGACAAGGGCGGTGAGTTCAGCACTTCCGCCTGGAATTTGTAAATAAAGTAGCATTATTGAGATACGAAAGGAGCGAAGCTCACCCATGATACTTCGCCATCAAGAAAACGATGGAAGACGTGCTCGTTTGAAAGAATCGGGTGCCGTGCGACGCGATTTAGAAAGGTCTGGAGCAGCCGCTTCCTCCTTGAGATGAGAGTTGCGTCTTCTTTGGCTTTACCTTGCTTGACAGCATAATCACCGATAGTCTGCTTTGAGGGAATTGGTGGCACGATAAGGGTGGGGTATAATCGCGATAGATTCTCTCGAAGACTCTCGAACTCAGAGTATCGGTGCCTGGCCTCTGCATTCTGTATCAAAAGGTGAGCCATAGACGGAGAGCACTGAATTAGAGAAACATACTCCTGTCCTGATGACGTATGTAATGTACGGTGAACTGGAATTGACAGATGTTTTCTGGGCGTCAATGATCTGAAGTTTGGAATGGTCAAATATGTAGAATGACAAGGTTATTTGCGGTCATACCAGAATCTCAACGTCGTCGCCAGAATGGAGGACACGGTCGCGGGTGCAGCAAAAGTCCGTCTTATAGTTGATGTTAGCTTGCTTGTGTGAACCTGGGCTTGGAAAGGGTGGTCGGTTGGATGTTGTAGGAGATAGCTGGCGTGCAGTATGAGGGGGGAGATGGCGGTTCGTAGAGACCTACTTGAGACGTAGATGACGTCTCTGAGGTAATATGGTCGGTGCCTTCGTGCTCGAACGGATTCTCCTCTTCATAGTCGTCCAAGGCGTTCATATTTGCAGGGTGTAGACTGGAAGGTCAATGCTCCTGTAAAGTATCGTTCAGTGTACGTGGTAGGTTCTGTCGAAGTGTTATTGGAGCTGAGGCTAAAGTTAGAGCATGTACTCCAACGGGAAGTAGTGGCATTTCTTACAGTTATCGCGACACAAAGACCCTTAGTATGAAGATATATCGCGTATATCCACAGTTCAGAATGAGACTCTAGCAGTGAATGAGGGCTATGTACTGCGGGATGTTAAACACTTTCACTGTAGATGCTATGTCTGTATTTGGCTTTGTTCCACTTCAGTGGCCAATTGATGTCAATGCTTGGCACGACCTAGGGGTTAATTGGTACTACTAATGACATCAAACTAAACTACCCAAAAACTCTGAATCCACTGAGTTCAATGCTTTCTTCCATATGCGGTTCTTCAGAATTAATTGCGGCATTCTCAAATCCTTTTCCTAGCAGAGAAGCGAATAGTTCGTCAACCTGCTCCTCGTGCCATGCGCCAGAGGTCGAGTTTGGGACAGGGACCATGAAATTCTGGAGTTTCTCATGGACATCGTAGCTAAAAACATAAATCAGTCTTACTACTCGAAGCCACACAGGTAAAAACTGACCGAAGTTTCCGCCCTTTGCTTGCCTTGGTGTCGACCTTCTTCTTGGCCTTCTTCTGTTTCTGAATGACCATCCAGTCTTCGTTCTTGGTTCCGCTACCACGAGAATCGATGATGTTTCTCAATAGTTTCTGATAAAAGTCAGTATCGTCGAATATTTCAGAGTCCGGGGTATCGTCGTCGATTCTGTTGGTTTCGTCCTGCTCCACTCCTATTCTCTGTTTCTTAACTCTTGCTGTTTGTGTGCGAGCCAACAGTTTGTCGTGATCAGCAAGATTTTCGTCAATGAGTTGTACGACAGATTTCATATCTTGTGTTCCTTTCAAGAATGTTCCTCGATTGGAAGGAAGTAGCACAGAAGGAGCCACTGCTTGAATTTTGGAGGACCATTTGGACAGGGTTTGTAAGAGGTGTGGGTGGAAGCTTAGGAGAAATGGTTGGTCTTGAATTTGCAGGTTGCTACATATGTGAAGGACTCACGCTTGCTCCAAGGCTACGACATCTTCTGATGCAGCAGAAAGTGCATCGTGATATTCTTCGATGGGCGTTTCAGCATCCAATCGCCGGCGTTTCCGTGGAGGTGGTTGAATAATGTCATTTGCCGTCATTAAATTCTGTGAAGAGCCAGCGAAGTTGTTTCAGAAATCAACTTGTTGTGATTAAGAGTCACACTGACCTCTTGCAATTCAAAGAGTTCGTCTGCCAGTGATGAAGCCTCGTTCAAGAATTTTGCGACGGAATCATGATACGCTGCATCTTTAAGATAAGTCTGCATTTCCGATGGCTATTAGGGCAGATATTAAGCCACGTATTAACTTTAAATGATTTTGGGGCATACTGGAGGTAGTCTGTTTGCAGACAAAACCGACTTTGTAGGCGGATTCGTGTGTCGAGTAGGGTATCCCATATTGCCTAATTTCAGTGATTAATGAGGAAGTAGGAGGGGTAGTCGAAAACACTTACTATTTGCCTTTTGATTGCTTGACCTTTCATCAAGTCATTCTCTCGTGTCTTTTTGATTGTTGAAGTAAGATCTTCCGAAGGGTCTTCTCGTTCTTTGGGCTGCTGTTGTTGAGCTGGTTTCCTGGGAATATCCTCCTCAGCACCATCACTTTCTTCGCCTTCGCTCTCTGAAGGTCCCTCGTCCTCAGACCGCTGCTCCGTCTCTTCCCAGTTTTGACCACCTTCATCCTCACTCCCTTGCGAAGAAATATCATCACCATCATCCCCTAGCTCCGATCCTTCTTTATTCCGTCCTTCTACTTCATCCTCATGTCCGCTATCCGAATCCTCCAGCAACTGCTTCCTCGATACCCGTACGCCCTCGTATTTTGGATGTGCGATGCTAGGTAGTCTATTTCTCAGGTCACTCGGGCTACACAGAGAAGTTAGAAAGACTTCAGTGATTAAAATATGATTCTAACGCACCCTACATCGACGTAATGTTCCCGAGACCCAGTCGCATTTGTATGCATTTCATCGTCGATTTCGGCACCGCGAGATTGCAAATCTTCGGGGTCATAGTCTGCACCGTGGTTTTTAAAACCTTAGTATATCTTCACAACACACTGACAAGGAGGATAACAGACCGGCAGGGGCAGCCTCTTCGAGCTGTGCGATCTGTTGAGCTAACGATATGCCTAGCAAGAATTAAGGAAGGAAAGTCAATGACCCATTGTATTTATATTATGCAATGGCATACGTGTTGGAGCCATACTATTATCTCCTGCTATTATCAGAGTCCCACAATTCGGGATTATGAGGAAATGGAGCTGAGCCTTCGAGAGGATGAGAGGACGCGGGGGCAAATGCTCAAAAAATATTCTCGGCTGCCCTGGCAGAAGACAAGTCTATTATTACAGTCTAGGGATGATGCCAAATAACGCGTCCGATTCGGCTCTAATAGTTCCTAATTGGCAACTAATTAGAGAAAGCGAATAAAAGCTCTGCTCTATGTTCAACGCGTGAAATTCGTGACCGGTAGATATAGTGCAGGTATAAGTGGTGATATGCAATTGTATACATGTATGTGCATGTAGTTGAGAGTATAAAAGATGATGCAGCAATGATTAGAGTGAATTAATGTGACGGCGGGAGCTTTATGTCAGAAATTCAGCACAAGTAGCTGATAAATCGGAAGAAATGGCCTACCCGTAGCTATCCATTCGCTCTCAGTTTTCGATGGTAGCTATAAATATCAGGCAGGAATGATGTCCTCGGCTTGTGCACTTCCTTGGCCCTCTTCCTCATCTTCTTCATCACTGGAAAAGGTAAACTGGCCCTCATTTTGACGGCGCCAGGCATCATAGAGTATGGTTGCCGGGAGAATCCGATTCCCATATGCTTTAGGATCGAGCTGTGGCTGAGGACGCGACACGTCGAAATGAGGTCCAATTTCACGGACAGTAGATTCGTATGCAGGGGTGTGTGAGTAGACACCCCTTTCGGTTAGTTGGATCGGCAGATCATCGAACATAAACTCGTGAGGCTCCTCTGTTGTATCTTCTTTCGGCTTCGAGTCACCGACATCCATCCTCGCGGTTTTCTTTGGTGAGCTGTGGGTCTGCAAGTTCTTGGTATCCGAATTATGGGGTGTGGATGGACGGTGTTGCCACGTTCCTTGGACTGTCGGAAGAAGTACCGTCCCTGCAGAAACGTGTGTGGGCAGTGGGGGTAACCTTTCGATATCTCCAGGACGGAATGGAAGCCATGATTGGAGCAGCATTGGGGAAGGAAGGGAGACAGTTTTGTTTACCATTTCAGGATGGACATCAAGAAAGTGATTCTCTAATGCTCCGTGCCTGGTAAACGAGATTGAATCGCACCCTGCAAAATATTTAATTGTAAATCAGTGTTAGACTGCATCTTTGAACATACCTTTTATGGGGCACTGAAGCGCAGAACGGTTGAGATGTGATAATTGAAGGTGTTTGATCAGGTCCTCGTATGATGTGATAGCTACGCCCGAGGATAGAGAACATCGTGGTAACCGACAGGCATATTGTTGGGTCTATTTCTGATTTAAGTTACTTCATCGAGGAGGAAATGGAACGCAAAAATACCTCGTGACGATAATCTTGACAATGCTTGAGGAGATGCTGCACAGTGCAGAGGTCGTGAGTTGGTGAGATTGTATAAACATGAGAGACAAATCGGGTCATGTGACTATGGTCTGAGCTCTCATCGCAGGTGCAGAATTTCAAAATCCGAGGCCGCGAAGTGAGGTGTTTCCACTATCCACATACAAAGAAACAGAAAGAGATATGCTCATATAGAAAACAGAAAATTTGTACACACCTTCAGATATGCTTGCCAACTCACAAGTAAGGTCCTGCACATGGTAGGCTTATTGATTGAGGCAATGTTCCATTCACATTGCCAGCCAGCAGTTTTTATCAGATTTTTGGCAACATCCAGAACATCTTGCTGACGTAGCCTGACAGTAGACATGGGCATAGCATGCTCCAGAATGTGAACCAACAAAAGTTGAACAAATCTTTTGCAAATCTTCCACAATGGCAATTGTCAAGTCGTTCACAAAACAAAGATTGTGCCAAAGTGGTCAATGAATTATGTGATGCTAGTGTTGGGAATATGTTGTTGTGGGTCCAAGCACTTGAGCAAAGCTTGAGCAAAGTGGACCACAGTGAAAAAATACCGTGAGGGAAAGATGAAAGAAAGGCCACCTCTGGCTGCTTTCATCAGCAAATCTGGGAAATTCTCATTTAGCATTATTGTTTGGACCTAGCAAGAAATAGCAATATATAGCAATTCAAATGTTTATGAGATTGTTACAATATTATGACCTCATAATATATTTGCTTGTATTGTCTTATAATAGCTTAACAATTTTAATCTCTGAGGTTTATAATATTACAATGATCTTGTATTGCAATATATTGCTATTTCTTGCTAGGTCCAAATAATAATGCTAAATGAGAATTTCCCAGATTTGCTGATGTTGGAAACAAGAGTAATTTCCTCTTTTGGAACACAACCCTATTTACCAGGTTCAGCAATGTTACTGCAAACTGCAAAGATTTAAAATGTGGCTGTAAATTTTAATAACATTAAGCAGTAAGAAAAGCCTCAGAAACCAGTTGGTTTATGTTGAGAAGTTAGAAAATGGGAGTTTGATGGGACCGGAAATGATAATCAATTCTACATCTTTCACAATATGTTGATCATCTCTTAATTTAAGAATACTGTAACGTCGTTGGATGGAGATATACGGAGACCAAGAGCACCTTTTCAGGCTTCAGCACTACTTCAGCATAATCTACAAACAACAGTCCCAATTTGGCAGCACATTTGTCTATCACTTCTTTGTTTTTTACTATGACATTCCACACGCGTGTGCCCAACATATGCCATGGTATATACAGTACACATTCGATTATATGTTTGTCTGGTCCTTGGTCCAGCATTTATTCACACTGGGCACTTTTGCCTAAACAATGCACGACAATTGGTACACATTTAGATGCTCTTTCTGATCGTCTTACTTCCACCTGGAATTTCAAACATTTGAGCAATGAGCACAAAGGCACGACTATGATTATTCGGAAAGCATGCATACTCTCCTGAAAAGTACCAGGTACACATTAGAAAGATAAAATGCAATGAATCGGCAAGAAGAGCCAGGTAAAAAATGCTAACTTAATGATTGCCATAACCGCTGGTCCTCCCACTAGCGCCGTTCGCCGCCGCCGCCGAACCGTTTTGGTGAGTAGACGATCTAGATTCGAGACCGGCAACATAATAATGAGCCTCGTCTAACATCTAAATAGCGAATGAGAACTTGAAGTTTGGGTGTGCAATAGTACATGTATTGTTAGACACCCCTCCACGGCTTCCTGTGACCAGGATCCGTGCTGTATTATTCAGGCAGAAAGGCTTACAGGTTTCTGCTGTGACAGGACAAGCTTGACCGCCTTTTCAATGGGTTCCGGATGTGGATACTTCGCGTACATGAGGGCTAAGACCGCCTAGCGGGTCTGAATACACTGCAGGTTCTCGTGTTTCACCCAGGTACTTTGTTCACACGACCATCAGGAAGGGAAGGAAGGTGATCAGTAAGAAACAAGTAAAAGAAGAAAACGAGAGACAAAAAGATGATTTACCTTATAGCTCTCGCCCATCCACCGTCTGAGAAGAAATTCGCAAGCTTTACGCGATTACTCGCTCGTCTCGTACGTCTCACCAACAAGAAAGAGTGTCTCCAACGCAAATTGACTTGCATAGGAAAAGCAGATGCCTGAATATCCAACCCGGCCCCCTGCCGGCGTTTGCGCATGGTGCAAAAATTGATCGCGCCTTCAATGGTACGACTGCAGTGTAACGCGACAGTTGATATCGGAGGTACAGACGAAAAAGGACCAAGGCTCGTTGTATATCGCCCTTTCGATAATCAGGGAAATGTTTGCGGAAGATGGCAAGTGCAGTGATGACGGACGTCGTGCATTCCAAATAATTATATTCGATCATAATATTGCCTACATCGACACAAATGAGTATTTAGAGAATTCGACAGATAGATGAATAGCAAACAGACCGAAGACCTCTGCAGGATTTAACCACTCCAGCCACGAAGGGCTTCTAATCAACTCATAGCTTGCGAACCCGCCCTTTAGATTTTGCAGGGTGAACATCATATCTACAGCGTCGCATAGGCGCTCTTTCGAGATAAGCTTTGGCGTATAACTTTACCATTTAAAATAATGACACAGACACAAAGTTCAAGAATACTTACTTGAGATCGAACTGTATGTACAAGGCTGCCTTTAAGCCTTCACCTGTACAGTCACTGAGAGATTATCCCTGTTCAACAGTGCTAAGATGAAATATCAAGACTTTTATATATAAAAAAGAAGAAAAATTATGAACCTAAACCCCAAACGCCCTTGGTCCTTTGCCGATACGCCTCCTTGTAATGCTTAGGATTGTGCTGAATCTGTGCCTGATCAATCCACCCCAAAGCCTTGATTGAACTCTCCTTATTCTCCTCATTCTCCAACCCAGTCTCGCCTAACGCATGAGCAATGAACCAGTATTCCACACCTGACTCCCATTCGTCCCAGACACCATCATGCCATTTGCATCAATCCACATGAAATCTTGCCGTCTGATTTCGTGCATCTTATACACAATACTCTCTGGGCCCTTGATGTGTGCGCGTGATGAAGTTGACCATCTTGGAGACCGGGACGAGTGTTTGGTAGCCCGCGTTTTCATCTTCCATTACTATCGGTTTACACGCAGCTGCAATTCCTGCGCGGCGGATAGGTGGGGGTGCAGTCCCCACATAAAGAGAGAACCAAGTCGATCATGCCGAACAGTACTGGAGGAGTACAAATCTACTTCGTGGACGTTGTTCCCCTCTGTGGGCAGAGCTCCTATAGAAGGCTTACTGCTGGTAAGGCTGTAATTTACGTGCCTCTCGCAACGATAGTATGAGATCGGTTGGTTCCATCTTATACCTGACGCCATAGAGGTAAGTCACTGGGACATAAACAGTGGGGACTTGGACCCACCACCTATGTGGGTGGAAAGGAACCCAGTCGGGGACCAGCCTATTAGCAGGTTCAGAGAGATTCCTATACGAATAGAGAACTGGATTGTTTCCGGCCCAGCCATAGCAATTGGGTATCGAAAACCACAAGCCGGAATGGCAGTAGTACCACCTGAGAATAATGAGCATTGGGAAGGAAAAATTCAACTTGACATTCCAACCCAACTGATGAAGCTTTCCTCGAGCGCGAACGCAGACAGGATGATCTTTGTCCACCCCAAGGATATGTATTGCTGTATAATTCGATGCCGTACCAAACACCGTCGAATGTCCTTTGACATGCCTAATGTATTGCTAGTTCGACCTGGCGTATTCACCGATAACATCAATGGCTCACATCCCCCAACCATCGTCGTCTGGGTGTGCCCATTTCATGATGTATCGAGCCATTTCCAATCGTTCTTCCAGCTTGAAGCTCATTCCGGTGACATATGTGCCAAAAATAAGACCAGGAAGGATGGACATGGGGCTACCCTATTCGCCTTCCCAATGTCCGTCATGAGAATGTGTATCCGTTCCAGGCAGTGTCGAGAGGATCTTTGGCTGGGGGCAAGTCCGGCATAGCCTAGAATTCAACGCTCGATGCATAACAGTGGAAGAAAAATGCGAAGACATACTGTCTTTAGACCCAGCCAGAACCTGCCTACTTCATTTAGTACTCTTCGCTAGTGCGGAGGTAAAGCTATGCATGGCGACCACCATCGTTCACAAAGGACTGACCATGATTTATATACGTTAATAATAGTGATGTTGTGTTGATCTGAAGATTGTGAATAAATTAACTTTGGAAATTGGAAAGTTCGGTGAGTAGATGTCAGTATATGGCGGATTGTATCATGTATTGGACCATGCTCTCACCGCCGGCTGCCAGCTCAGTCGTCCTCCCCCGAAACGCCGTCTGTTTCATCAAACTCGACTTTCATATCTAAGATAACCTCTGTGTAATGCCCAAGATGTAGTTCACATTCTCCTATCGTTGGCAGCGACGCCAACCCCTCTTCAATTGCAATTACACTTCCAAAGACCACCCCTGGAGGCCTTGCCCCTAGAAGAACTGCTATCTTGGTCCATGTATGCCGCTGAAATCAAAGGGAAAGAGTCAAGGCACCGCCAGAAAAATGGCGGGCAGGGTCAACTGTCATATAACCTCTTTCAACTCCTCGCTAAAAAATTTCCACACGAGGAAGATATGGTTCAATAATCGCTGCACGCCATATCTTGTCTTTTGCATGGGCGCAACTGTGATGAGAAAGTTTCGACATATTTGTTTTGCTTCGTAAATTCAGAAAATCTTAAACATCACTGCAGGCAAAGTCTGAGTACGATAAACCTGAGTATAATGAAATCATACCTTTGACAAATATCCCTCATAAGCAGAAGGAGAAAGTATCAAACCAGGGACTTGTCAAGCGGATTCAGATGGGAGGGCGACAGGACAACTACACAGATGAGACTGTAGTGTACGAGCACAAACATATGACCTGATTAATGAACTACTCACAACCTGTGTTGCGTTAACTACTGAACATAAAGCTCCCTCTGTGAACACTTCGCCGTTCTGAACGAGATGATCCGCTACCCCGAAAACTGGAGTTGGTGCCTGTTCCCTAATAGTCCTCTAAACAATGCGGCGGTAGTGGCGAAGGCGGTTTCGGACGTAGTCGAGTCCATAGCTTGCGATTTCGATAATACTGTTAAAGTTTCTGACTATCATTCAACTGATGACTGGTTGTCGGGGGCGAATACCATGTAGTTCTTCCCTCTCAAAAGTTTAGCGAAGAGAGCTTGGGCGGGCGTCGTATTGTTCGTCTGTGTTAGAACAGTTGCAAGCTGGAGGTGACACATGCTTTGAAGGTCTTGCATGCATTCCTGAACATACAGAGATGGTTTCCGGTCCTGATCAGAGCGGGACCAAGCGGGGACGGGCAGCAGTGTCACAGAAAGGAGCTATTGGCCATGTGCTCTTGTGCTGGTGCTCGAGATGGGAAGTTCCGGCGTTATACATAGGCAGTACATTTCTAAACCTCGCGTTCCCTGTGAGCAGGATCCAGCAGTCCGGGTCGAGGCGTATGTAGTCTTATTCTGGGAGAACGTTGGTGCAACTTGGGGAAATGGTCAGATTGAGTTTGATGGTCGACGCGACTGTGACGTAGTATTACTTTTCACTCAGGTGGAAAAGGCGACTCTGTACAGTTGCGTCCTTAAATATGTACATAGGGGTATCGCATATTCCATTGGATGATTAAAATACAGTAAGATCAATAAAGTAAGCCGGGGGGACAGACATGTTTAGTTAGTGGCGACCATTGACTTTCCCATGGACACCGTTCACCTTCGCTGCTGTTTCGTTGGTCGATCTAGATTTTAGGTCGGCGAGATAATAATGAGCCTTGCCCAGCATCCAAATAGCGAATGAGAACTTGAAATTGGGATAGGCGATAGCGCATGTCTTGTTGAACACCCCTCAATGGCTTCCTGGGGCCAGGATCCATCCTATAGCATTTGTAAAGTAAGCGGGAAAGGTCAGAATAAATCATAAACCGGACGAATTGAGAAAAAAGGCTTACAGGTTTCTGCCGCGACATAACAAGCTTGACAGCCTTTTCAATGGGCTCGGGGTAAGGATATTTCGCATACATGAGGGCCAAGACAGCCCAGCAGGTCTGCACACATTGAGTGTTCTCGTGTTCTACCCAGATGCTTTGCTCACACGACTGCAGGAAGAAAAGAAAAGAATGAACAACAAGTAGATAAGAAAAAAGAGGAATAGAAATAATTCATTACCTTGTAGCTCTCGCCCCATCCACCATCCTCTCTTTGGTGACTGAGAAGGAATTCACAAGCCTTGCGAGAGTACTCGCTTGTCTCGTACGTCTCGCCAACAAGAGATAGACTCTCCAGAGCAAACTGACTGGCATAAGTGAAGCAGATACCCCAAGAGCCCACCCACCCGCCTTCCGGTGTTTGTGCGTTGTGCAAAAACTCGATCGCGCCGTCGATGGTACGCCTAAAATGCATCATTCCCAATTAATATTTCGCGGCACAGACAGATAAAAGAACCAAGGCTCACTGAATGTCGTTCTTTCGGTAATCTGGGAAATGTTTGCGGAAGATGGCAAGAGCAGTGATGACGGACGTCGTGCATTCCGGATAATTATATTCGATCATAATATTACCTGCATCGACGCAAATGAGTATTTGGAAAATTCGACAGATAGATGAACAGTAAACAGACCGAAGACCTCTGCAGGATTTAACCATTCCAGCCAAGAAGGACCTCTAATCAGTTCGTAGCTTGCGAACCCGCCATTCGGGTTTTGAAGGGTAAGCATCATGTCGACAGCGTCGCACAGACGCTCTTTTGAGATAGGCTTGGGCGTAAAGCTTTACGATATTTTAACAATAGTGACGGAGCCTCAAGTTAAAGAATACTTACTCGAGATTGAACTGCATGTACAGGGCTGCCTTCAAACCTTCTCCTGTACAATCACTGACGGAGTATCCTTGTTCAGTAGTGCTACGATAAACGAAACTTTAATTCTTTCAATGTATTGATAAGAAAGGGAAGCACGAACCTGAAACCCCATGCACCCTTGGTCCTATGCCGATATGCCTCCTTGTAATGCTTAGGATTATGCTGAATCTGTGCCTGATCAATCCACCCCAAAGCCTTAATCAAACTCTCCTTATTCTCTTCCTCATTCGCCAACCCAGTCTCGACTAACGCCTGAGCAATGAAACCAGTATCCCACACCTGACTTCCATTCGTCCCAGTCATCATCATGCCATCTGCGCCAATCCACATGAAGTCCTGCCGTCTGATTTCATGCATCTTATATGCAGTGCTCTCTGGGCCGTCGAAGTGCGCGCGCGCGATGAGGTTGAACATCTTGGAGATGGGAGCTAGTGTTTGGTATCCGGTGTTTTCATCTTCCATCACTATTAGTTTATACGCAGCCGTAACACCTGCGCGGCGGAGAGGTGGGAGGATACAGCTTTCGTATGAGGAGAGAACAACATTGATCATGTCGAATAGTGTTGTATGAGGGGGAATATAAGTCCACTTCGTGAACATTGTTTCGCTGGGCTGGCCAGTCAATGGAATAAAAGTTCTGTGGGTAGAGTTCCTATAGAGGAGTTAATGCTCGCAAGAGTCGCTGGTTAGGTTACGCGGTGATACATGCCTCTCGGAGTGATAATATGAGATCATTCTCTTCCATTTTGTATTTGACACCATAGAGGTAGCTCATTGGTACGTAAACAGTGCGGACATGAATCCACCATTTATGAGGATGGAAAGGAACCCAGTCAGGTAGCAGCCTATCTACAAGTTCAGATTATATCCCATACAAAAGATATCATCGACTTACCACAGCTCGGGAGGGACAGGATTGTTTCCAGCCCAATCATAGCAATTGAGTATGGAAAGCCAGAACTTTCCCCAGGCAGGAATAGCAGTGGCACCGCCTGAGAATTATGTGAGCATTGGAAAGAGTAAATTCAACTGGACATTCTAACCTAATTGGTGGAGCTTCCCTCGCGCGCGAACGCAGACAGGATGGTCTTTGTCCACTCCAAGGATTCGTAGTGCTGCATAATTCAATGCCGTGCCAAACACCGTCGAATGTCCTTCGACATGCCTAAAGACGCGCATTGTCAGTTCGACCTAGCATATTCACCATTAAATCAGCGACTCACATCCCCCAACCACCGTCGTCTGGGTGTGCCCGGTTCATGATGTATCGAGCCATTTCTAATCGTTCCTCCAGCTTGAAGCTCATTCCGGTGACATATGTTCCAAAAATTAGCCCAGGAAGAATGAACATGGGACCGCCATATTCGCCTGCCCAATGTCCGTCATGAGACTGCAGGTTTTTGTAGAACTTGTATCCGTTCCGGGCAGCGTCGAGAGGGTCTTTGGCTGGGGGCAAGTCCGGCATAGTCTAGAACCCACGGCTTAGGATACAAGAGCGGAAAAATGAGAAACACCAACACATACTGTCTTTAGACCCAACCAGAACCTATCTACTTCATTCTGTGGCCACCGTTCGACCTCCTCATCCGTGCGGAGGTAATGCCATGTATGGCGACCACCGTCATTCACGAGCAGCCTCCAGCGAGCGTAGTCGGTAAAGGGTTCTGCAGGATTAACGGGGACATCTAGCGCGTTCCACATGATAGTTTGAAGAAAGTGTTCGGGAAAGAAAGATGGGACTGACCTTGATTTACGTCTGCCAATTAACGGTGATCTTACGATTTTCAATTAATTGGCGTTCAAGCGATCAATGTCATGCCATGAACGGCAGTCAGAACCCTAACCTGAAAGCGCTGCTTGGATCGCGTCGCAAACCCAACCCAGCGAGCCTGCATACAAGCTCACTCTGCACGAATACCCATGTCTATTCGCGACTCCAACGTCGTAATCATTGAGGTTGGGAGAACAGTAGTTCGCGCAGGACTAGGTCTACACGATCTTCTAAAGACTCCCAGTGTCGTGCGTATCCTTTTGCTTCGACGCGTCAACATAATTACAACTTAACACTGTAGGAAATTCCTGCCTGTGTTGGTCTGAGGAGAAACACTCTAGGAGACAATGCGGACTCCCAAATCAATGGGGGTCTGAATGGCCCTGATGAACAAATGGCGTCGACGAGTCGTGCGACATCCACATTCCCTCAGACGGCCTCCCCTACAGCGGCTGTCAAAGATTACCTCGTCGGGCCGCAGTTGGACGAAGCTCTCGCAAACGGACAGGATATCATAGTGTCCTGGCCCTTCGCCGACGGAGGTGTCAGCGACTGGACACAGGCGGAAGCGATCTGGTTTGTCCACCAACCTACAACCAATAAACAATGCGCAAACTGACCTTTGCATCCCATCTATCCCATGTCCATTCCATCCCGCAGGAAACACATCCTTTTCACGCATCTCCAGCGCCGTCGCGTGCAAAACGAGTCACCCATTCTCTTCTCTATCACCCCAGGCGCCTCGCGCGACACCTACGAACGCATCTGCCAGATCTTCTTCGAGCGGTTCAATGTCGCCGGCTTCGCCATCCTCGAACGGCCGATGGCCCAGCTCTACGCCGCCAACAGCCTCAGCGGTGTCGTCATTGACATCGGCGACGAGGTCACCGACATCACGCCCATCTACGACGGCTTCATCCAGCACAACGCACGCACCAGCGTCGCGCTCGGCATCCGGCACTGCCAAAACTACGTCGCCAACCTCCTCCGCTCCAACCAGTTCGTCGTGAATGCGCTCTCACCCCCGAAAACCCTCTCGCTCCAGAGACACTCCACGCGACGCTCCTCGAGCTCGTGAAGCAGCTCTGGAAAGACGACCAAATCAAGATCCCCTCAGACGGCGAGACTGCGCTGCCAGAGGACGAGGGCGTGATGGACATTGCAGCCGTCGTCGTCGCTGGCCGCGAAAAAGCCGTCATCGAAAGCACCAGAAGAAAAAGAACGCGACGAAGCAGACCGAAGCCGAGCGGAAGCGCGAGCGCGATGTCGAGGCTATGGATCTCATCACGGTGCAGTTCCGCGAACATTCGCTGACGATAGGAAAGGAGCGGCACCGTTTCTGCGAGCCGCTTTTTGACCCCAGTCTGTTGCTTGACTTGCCTGGCACAGCGGCGTTGAATCCTGCGTTGGAGAAACCCCTGCCACTGCAGGAAGTCGTCGGTCACGTCGTTAACCAGACCGAAGTCGACCAGCGTCAATACATCTGGCATGGCTTACTAGTCACAGGAGATATCACCAGGCATGTCAAAGGTACGTCGTGTTCATGCTACCAGAACAATTCATGACTGAGGATGTATTTCATACCAGGGATCGGCGTAGCCCTCCAATCTCGTCTCGCATCCTTTATTAACAACCCAGAACTCATAACTGACATACAACCGCGCTCAATCCGCGTCCTCTCTGTGCCCGACTACTACGCAGAATACCACAAGACCGGCAACGGTTACGCTGCGTTCCTCGGATCAAGTATAACCGCAAAAGTGAGTAGAAGACGTGTATTTTCATCTGAGAAATTTGTGTTTAATCGTTCTTTTGTAAAGATCATCTTCAGCGAGCAAAATGGAAAGAACTACGTCTCAAAAGCGGATTATACCTCCAAGGGACCCCATGCCATTATCGAGATGACCCCTTCTCTGTTGTAAAATCTTTCTAGATATATGCTTTCTTGTAATACAGCTTCTCATTTCGCTTTTCGTGTGGTCAGTTGGTTTACAAAAATGCCGACGCGGACCATAGCGAACCTAGGTTTCAAGAACTCCAACTAACTTGGTACCAGGTACAACCTGCTTAGTCACCCCTCAACAAAACCAACCGGGAGAGAGGTGATTATTTCTGCGATACGTACTTCTCTTGACCTACCTTTGCGAAGTATATGCGAGTTGATGATACTTATCAAAAGGCTCATAGCAAAAACAGGTTGTGGGCAATATTCGTCCGCTAATTTAACCTGAACCCGCCGGCAGGTTTTTAACAGTGGTCTTCGAATGTTCGAAGGCCGCGAAACACTGTAATGCCGGTGGGCTAGTCTGCCCACCGTCCTAGCATTTACTTATCTGCACGTTCTTCATAGAACATATGTGTCTAACACCGTTAATTGACGGTGCAATCTCGTCCCCAATTGCGTGGCGCTTATCGAGGGCAGCAATAGCACTGCGGGATTCGAACCCCACCACTACCTATTGCAACCCCACAACGACTCACACTAACTACTACGAAATGCCTTTACTTGACACGAATATAACGCTAAATTTTGAATCCAAGACGATGTGGTATTGAACGAAATGCAAAAACAGGTTCGGCCAATGGCTATTGGCTTACATCCTGCACGTTCACTGAACGTAAGGGACCTCGACATTACACGCAGCCTCAAATGCAGTTCACAGCGTCCCATGAAGAGCAAGGCGTTAGATATCTCCACAGCGTCCCATGAAGAGTATCCAACCCAGCGCGAAGTAAGCGAGAATCCACAGTTGCTAGTATACTAGCTTGTCAAGCACCCAATCACCAAGGACTGGGCATTGATTTCGCGAAAACCCTCTCGGTGCTTCTACGGGTGCAGAAATCGAAGGCAGAATTGCGCAGTGAGGGGTTCGAACGAACGACCACATAGCATTGAAACCGCAACATCGACTCACGCTAAACCGTTACGCGGAGAGAGAGTTAGGATGTGTAGTTACATTAATGCTATAGTGAATATTTCCACACGAACAAAGAAAAATAATTACGAAAAATAGGAAAGGGAGACAAAACAGGTTCAGCCTACCTTTATAGGTGCCTACATCCTGAAGACTCTTTGTCTGGGCACAATGGCAGATATCTCGTTCTGAGAACGTATGGTTTCTATGCAGCTGATATGGCTCGATGGTATGCCTGTCTGTCTGTTACGACTGGAAGGTTTCACTTCTTATCGATGCGCCCCTTGTCTCAGGGCTAACCATGGCTTTACATGTTGGGGCTAAGCCGGGCCGCGAAATTGCTTTGCGAGGGGTTCGAACGAACGACTGCATTGCACTGAGTATCACAACCACCGGCTCACGCTAACCAACTAGACCAGCACAATGGCTGCTAAAGCTTAAAGTTGTTACAAATATATTAGCATCATTTCGAGCCTAAATGCGCCTGTAACGGGCTGAATCTTCATCTGTAAAAGAGTTTTTACGCATTTTGTCGCCTAATAACTATTTCAAAGTCATAAAGTGTCGCAGATTATCGCGAAAACGGGAAAACACAACGCTTAGGCGCCCAGATTGGAAAAAGATGGACAAAATGTTATAGATTCACGATCACGAACTGACTTAGGTGTGATCGCCTTAAATTCTAGCACTCAAGCGTTGCTCACAGTGACTGCCGCGGCATCTAATCTGCTAGATAAGCTACAGAAATTTATTGCAGCTCAAGTATAATCAAGACTTCCGAGAAACGGGATTGACAGTATAGGAATAACTCATAAGAAAACATATCCTAAGCCATGTGCACCTCGTCACGTCGCTCGTGGGAGAGCGGGAAGTGAAACAAATCTGTATATGATGCAATGAATTATCATACACATAAGCGTGTGGGGATAGGTGCAGTGTGAGTAGCACAATTTATGCAGTGGTACCCTCAGCAAAGTTGAGCAAGTCGGAGTCACCCTGGTCGCTGACGGTCATGACACTAGAATAATATAAATAGAATGTGAGTATTACATTATCCATAAAATGAAGCTTGTTACTCACCCGACGCGGAAGAGCTTTCCGGCAGCGGTTCCAAGAGCGACGTTGGTACCAGCAAAGTGGTGAACAGTGGTTTTTGAGAGCATGGCATAGTACTCAAGCTCGGACTTGCGGAGAGGGGGCAGTTGCCAGCGATCAACACAAGTTTAGCTATTCACGGGAAACAAACGGCAAAAGTTAGTCAAGGGACCTTCTCAGCCTCACGCTCCAGTCCCCAAGAGACGATGAAATTGAAGGCTTACCTTTACCACTGCGCATCTGCTTGAGAGCAGACTTGTAGCCCAGGGTGTACTGACCCGACTTGACGACGAGGGCGAGTCTGGCAGAGATGGACTCGGTAGACTTCGCCGCTTTCGATTTCTTGGTGGGGGCCATTGCTTTTGTCGGTGTCGAGGATGGGCTTTGTCGATACTGATTGCGGCAATATTGTGTGGACAGATGCTCTGTGATCAACTGTACAGTTTACGTCAGATAAGTTCAGCCTCCGATCAGGTCTTGTTATCACCTGACCCAATATAACTCGACGCGACTGGACTTGTACAGTGAACGTTCAACGCGTCGCCTGACTCTTAAGCTTAGACACCCGTGGTGAATAGACCAATTCGGATATCGTGATATCGATGTTCCTAAAATATTCCATGTCATTGTCTATGACAAGTTGATCGATCTCAAGACATTGGCGGATCCACGCAAGATCCACATCCTCTGTCACTATGTCTCGGCAAGAGAAAACAGCTGTATACTGATCTGCGCATTCGCACTCATCCGCATTCTATTTTTCTAATACCTACCAACCTAGCATTTACAATGGCTGTACTTCACGCCGGGCGTTACTCGTTCTCAACACCTCACGGAAAGACTATCGTACGTTATACGTTTATTATCTATGCCTTTCTTGCCTCATACCCAATGCACGGTCTTTAGGGATTGATAGTCGCCGGAGGTGGAATTCTCTCATATCTTGCCTTGGTCGGTGTCAACAAGGATGTTCGACGGAAAGAACCAACCAGTAAGTCGTTTCACCGTCCATATCGCCGTTGAACTCCCGCTCATATCTCATCCCGTATATTAGACCCACCCATTCGTAAAGATTATACTTCAACTGACGCCATCTATGCTGTAAACCATCCCGCCAAGAATGCCAATGTGAAAGGTGCCCAACCAAGCGCATCGAAATTTGTTTAAGTCCTGGAGGAGTTCAGTGACCTCGACTTGAACGTGCAGATGTATTACAGTCGTCACTGGGCATCTGTTAATGTATTTATTTTTACCTTTATCTATGTATGTACTTTTTGAATTCATACGCTTCGACGATTTAATATCGAAACGCTTCTAAATGGCTGAACGATGACTTCTCAACTTTCCCTTCTTTTTTTTAACACTCGACACACATACTGAACGCAATAGGCATCTTTCACCTATTGAACATGATCTTTGACCACAACAACACTTAACTTCGTTGAAATCGCACCTAAGGATGGCATCCTCACCGGCATACACACGGGTCATCGGATTCTACCCTGACTTAAATCCTCACCATCGCCATTATAAGCGTAGCGCTTAGCGTTTGTCTTCCCTTCCAGGGGGCTCAGATATCCTCCAGCCAATTGTTATCGATGCTATGTCTCAGTTCTGGCAGTCACCGACCGGCTCGGCTCCTGTTCATGCCCAGACTGCTCTCCGTCATGCGGGGAGCCTTTATGATCAAATAAAAATTGTCCCTCGGTAGTTGCTAGAAACCAGGACGCCTATGTATGGTTTTTATCACGCGATGACGACACATTCGCCCTTAAGAAAGGTTTAAAAAGCGAGCTGAGACGCGGTATCCTCGAAAGACTTGGCCCTAATAATAATTCCCTCAAAGTCATTCAATTACTATTGATGATGGTAGTCGTGTCCCCTAGCTCATATGTGCCCACTCACCCGCGAGACTTTGTTGTGGAATTCGTACCGGGCGAATATCGATCCTCGCTCAAAAGTCTAAAGGTACATTATCACCCAGTCTATCCACCTCTTACACCATATATGCAATCAATTCTGACAAACACCAAAGACATTCCAGCCCGGAGAAACTTTAGCGTTACTCACAGGAATTTCAAAAGGCCCAAAAGCGTACTCCTCGGTACAATGTGGTAGCGGCCCAGGAGACCATATAGAGCTGAACAGCGATCTCCTCTACGGTGTGTGCCAGCTTAGTTTATAGCCGATTTTACAAGGTCACACAGAAGAAATGTAATATGCGTCCAGTAAATCACTCCTGCGAACCTAACGTCGCATTTGATCTGTCTTCCAGCGACCAGACAAAGTGGCATCTGAAAGCCCTGAAGCCGATCAACGCAGGAGACGCATGTGCGTAGTTCAGTGTCCAAAATATACCGCCGATAATCACTCACCCCATATTTCTGCCCGGCAGTGACATTTTTCTACCCCAGCACAGAATGGGAGATGTCCCAACCATTCACCTGTGGATGCCACACGGCCGTACGTATTCTTCATCATCGTCCATATCTTCCGCCGTTCAAATGAGGACTTGTGGACAGACTTGCCTAGGTACGATCCAGGGCGCCAAATACGTATCAAGAAAAGACCTCCTAGCACGCGGATACGTCAGTCCATGGATTCTAGACATAGCACAGAGTCTTCCGAGTAGTTGAAGGGTTAAAGACCAGCCATACAAGATATGATCGCGAAACAACAACAAAATGTATCCAGAACACTTTAACGATGATTGAAGCGAAAAAACAATTACAGGGTTTGGGAACATAGACATGCAAAAGAGGAAGAAAAGTAATAATAATGTTACAATAAGGCGAAAGAGCGCGGAAGATCACCACTCGTCTCCATCAAAGCGGTCGAGAATCGAATTCGCGTCTTCTACATCCTTTTGGGCCTTTTTTCGCATGTAGAAAATCGGACAATCTTTACTGGCGCAGAGAACATCCTGGGAGGTGATAAAAAAGTGAGCAAACTAGCAATGAAATGAATGAATTCGACATGGAAATACCTGGTGTAGAGAGCCTTGACAGCGCTGACATTGGGTCCACAATCTTGAAAATCGCACTTGAAGATCTGACGTTGACAAAACTTGTTTCTGATAGAGTTCTTGCATTCTGGGTTTACAATTTTTGCATAAAGCACCATCTAAGACAGCAAAGGTTAATTCAGCAAAATATTTCAGCGTAACGAACAACTGCTTACTTGTCTCCTTTCCTCGTAAAGGCGTTTTACATCCAAGGCAAGTTACCGTTTTCACGGCGAATTTCATAAGACCACCGACCGTAGGCGTAGCTATCTGAATTGTGCGAGTATGATCTCCGGATACTGCAAAGACATAAATCAGACAGGGAATAGATCCATAATAAATCACTAACGCAATGATGATGCCTTTTCACCCAAGATAGGCTCGAAGATGCGGAGCAGTGGTTTCGACAGCTGATTTTCAAGATAGTACTTGGTATCAATGGGAATGTTATTTTCGAGAACGTATAAGGGATCCTCCGATTTCTCATAGGCTGCAGCTCCTTTTATACCCTTAATGATGACATACGCAACACGATCACCGAGTGCAGGGGCAGAGCCTTTGAAGACGGTGTTCAGAGGGATGGTTATAGCTTCAGTTATTTTGGAATAGACATACCTGCGTCACGCAGCTTCATCCTCTCAGCAAGCTCAACATGAGCTTGTTTCCCAACATAATCTGTCCAACAACATCAATCAGAAAACTAAGATTGAAGGCAAGAAACAAGCAAACACACCAGCTTTGGCAAGAGCTTTTGTGATCACAAGTTGTGACATGTCGACTTTATTCTGTAAGAGATCAGAAATAGTGCGCTTGGTATACCTAGAAAGGACCTCGTGAGTTTTTACATGATGATTTAGGAAAATTTCCCGACTCACTCTTCAGCTCCCATGACATCCCTATCGATCAACATCTTGTGAAGACACGTTTCGATGACTGTTGACACTAGGCGACAGTTATCTCGACGCACAGTCTACAAAAAGTACAGCAATCAGCCAACATTTCGGTCCAGTCACCAATAATAATTCACCTCGATACCCTTCGCATCCATTTTATCATATTTCTCCGTTTTTGTCCAGTAAAGACCAGCATAACGCTTTTTGCTGATGAGCAAATACGGATAATAGACTTTCTCGAACTCAAGGTTGATGGGTTTGATGAACTTTTGCGTGACTAGCTTAGCTGCCTCACGACCTGAAATCAAAACATTTGCGTTTTAGAAATTGGAGCAAACAGCAGATGTATTCGACCTCGCCGACACACCTAGATCCATGACCTTTCCTAGGTCTGTGGGACCGAACTTGACCATGACAGAATCGGTATCACCATATATAACTTCAGCATCATGTGTATGTCCATTGGCTATACTGTATTCCGCTTCAACTTCCTGCAATGTGAAGATACAATTAGACGGCGCAGAATGACCACCAGAACGAGCTTACTTGTTTCGTCTTTTCTATCATCTGGCGACCATAAGCTGTAACACTCGAAGAAATGGGCAAACACGCCAGCTTTCCGATCGTCGCACCAGTGAATCCGTACACGGAATTGGCACTGATCTAGCAGAGAGAGAAAGTTAACTTGGAAAGTTCTTTTTAAACGGTAGAAGCGATGCGTACCTTGAGAGCCAATTGTCGACCGTCCAAAACAGCCTTCTTGAAAGGATCAGTCTCTTTTTCAAATCCGCCTTGGCTCGCTTTCGCGCAGAGATTAGATCCTCCAAAATTGTAGGGAGCAAGCCCTTTCGCCGTGAGGAAGTGGCAAATAGATCTGCGGGTGGTTAATCGCATCAGATGCTAGATGGGCAGCTGGGTGAACTTAAACGAACCGTTATTGGGAGTCTGGATATAATCTACATCTTTTTGCAGTCCAAGACGATCTATGGTTTGCTTATCAAGAAGGGTCGTATAACACAGGTTATGAGCCATCATGATAGAGGGATACAGAGACGCAAAATCGAGAGTAGCGATGGGGACGTCATAGTAGCCCTTCCTGGGTTCAATGACAGTGGCTCCTTCGTATTGGTCGTCGGTGCCTAGAGAATGTGTCAGTACATTATATAGGAAGGGGGATACAGAAGACGGAAACCTTCTGCCCTTCCAGCAGGCACCAGGTATCCTTCGGCATTGGCTTTACGATAGAGCTGAGATAAGACCTTGATAGACTGCCCTCGAGATAGCAAAAATTGAATGGAACTCCAGTGACGCGTGACATTTCAATGTAATTGACAAGACACATAAGCTTGTCAAGTAACCGCTGAGGAAGATATGCATCCTACAACGAAGTATTAATAGAGATTTTGTACATGTGGAAGGAACTGACCTTCAGACAGTAAACAGCCAAACGACGTCTTGATTCGGGTGTACCATTTTGCAATTCCGAAATGACTGAATAATGGACGTCTTCTTTCTGTTCGCCGAGAAATTGAGCACACACAGCATTCAGGGTGTAACTGCGAAGCTTGTGTTCTCGTTGCATGAATTGAAGCAAATCAAGTTGGAGCCGGCCATCGAGGGGTGTATCTTTCGAATCGCGCTGCCCATAAGCCTTCGAGGAAAAATGCGTAGCCTTGGTTTCCGTTTTCACGCCTATGCACAAATAAGTATATCTCTTTAAATAGCTTCACAGGACTCTGACCTCTCATACGACCAAGGTAGGGAAACTTTACGCATTTAAGAGCCTTCGCCCTGTCCATTAAATATGGGAAATCGAAGCCAGCAGTGTTGTATCCGATGACGACATCAGGATCGACCTCTTCAACAAAATCCCTCCATGCTTGCAGCATATCTTCCTCTTTCTTGTACGACAACACTTGTGAGCCAACGATATGCGAGCAGGTATTGAGAGTGAAAACATTCCGAACGAAAGGTTTCTGTTCGCCTTTTGAAATGGTTGAGAACATATTAATGCTGTCCAAGGCAAAAGCAAGCGCACCTTGTCGGGTCACCATGTTAGCTATCTGAATAACAGGATCCACAGATGCTTCGGGGAAGATTCCTTTCCGACCCGCACATTCAATATCGAAACTCAAGATTCGTAAAGGAGCGATCCTGGACCAATTTTCTTCAGGAGCATGAGAAATGAAAGCATCATAACTTCAATGACACGGTGGTTAGTGACTGTAGCACGAGAGATTAGGTTTTTCTTACCGAAGAGTGATTTCGAGTTGACATGATGAGCGTTTGTTTGCAGGAGGGGTAATTCGATATTTTCCAGCGGGAACTTCAATCCAGTTCATACCAACGACCTATATATGCGTGTTTCAGCAATTAATCGAGACGATCAGCGAAAAATCTTCATACCTTGGTGTCAATCATAAAGCGAAGTGTAAAAACGATGTTGCTCTCATATGTAGCTGTGGGTTCGGCAAAGAAACCCTCGTATTGACATTCTCCATTGTCGAAGAGACGTAAAGGGAATCGTCAGGATTTGCTTATTCATTAACACCTTGGAACTCATCTCTTAATTTTGGTACGCTTCTCGGATCTGTGAGCGTAAGCCTGAGGAAGGGGATTTGGTCGTCTCCGCGATAACCCCACAGGCTTTTATGCATAACCGTCTCGATGCTGATCACCATGCTTCCGTTTTCTAGGTAATTCTAATTGCACATATAGTGAGTCTCCACTTTGTCGAACCGCAGCGTTCAATCTCACAGATAGGTATTCCTTGAATGGCTCCAAGTCATTAGACGTGAACCCTCGAGGAGCCGGAACATAGAAGTACGGCTTGAAATTGGTGATGCTCGCAAGTACGCTGTGACCTTCCTAAGTTATGTACAGGTTCAGCAATGTCTTATAAGTTCAATGAATATATGTCAAACCTCTGTTACGCCAAACATTCGTAGTATGACAGCACCATCGCTGCTTGAGGCCGTTTCAATATCAATCTGCTGGAAGACTGAACAAGAAACATGAGAGATGGCACCCAATGACACGAAGAACGACCCGTACTTATTGAATCCTTCTTTTCGTTTAGATCAGGGAGTGCTGGTCGAGCCCATTCGCCTGCACCACCTTCCGCACCTGTGGTTGAAATGGTAAGAAATCTCTCGCAAATACGCTTCACGTAGTACGCACCAACATTCCCTGCTGCACCCTCTTCTCTCAACCGTTCGAGCACCTCCGTAAATGATGGTTGCTGTGTCGCGGCCGGTTGGCTTCCAAACGAGCTCGCTGGCTCCAGCTTGCGCTTCTTAGCTATTGGTAGTGATTCCACGTCGTTCTCAGTTCTCAAGTCGCGTCCAATGAGACGCGTCGCATGCAATAAGTCGTGTTCTACACACCTTGTTCGCGTCAGTGGCTGATTCTCCTTGGCTTGTGATAATACTTCAGCAGGCATTTTCCTCTATCGCGCGATGACAATAGTCGGTTTGAATGGTATTGGGTTGGAGGGAGTGTCGAGTGGTGGTTCGAAAGTCGAACAGAGGTGGCCACAAGCGAGCGTGGTCTTGGTAAAGAAATTGATGGACATTGGTGTCACAGCTCACCTCACGCGATGTTTTGGTTTCTTTGTGTTGGGCGGTCCGCCCCTATTTCCAATCGTTCTTAAACTCTGCCTTGACTTTCCAAATCTGACGTCTATGCTCGATTCATTCTCAACACATTTATCAGTTGCTATCTGACTCATGTATATATTTCATTGGTTGACTTTACCTCCTCACAGTTCCATGAATTTGACGCTCGCTCAACTGAATCCAGCATACCCAGGGTCCGGACCTCTGGGGTAGGAAAATGGTTATAACATGGTCTACATTAATACATTTCTCATCGTTCAATCTACAATCGCCCATTTCCAACCTGCAATAACCGTCAAGGAAGGTCCTGAATTTATACTTTGTTCTGGGCGAGCAGTTCCTTAAGGATCCGCAACGTGTCCGCAGGATTCTCGACATGGTGCCCAATAGTTCGTGAATCGACGTAAATCTCATGATCGTTTCCTCCCTAGAAAAAGAGAAAACATTAATTTTCTAACTCTGAAGATCACAGAACACAGAATCACACCTTATGCGTCTTGTCCCCAAAGAAATGGATCTCCTCAAATTGCTCATCCTCTACATGACTAAGAGCAAAGGTCTTGTCCCATCCGTTCGGGAAAATGTCGAAAGAAAGTTGACCCCCAATTGAATAGGTCAGTCCAGCATCAGGAAACCTTTCTTTAAGGGCTTCAATCATTGCTTTCCGATATCCATTTTTCTGAACAGACAATCAGTCTACTACGCCAACAGATGAATGCTATACGGCTCACGATATCAAGAACTTCGAACTCCATTCGCTCTTGAAGCCTAAATCAGGATTCAGAAGGTAATCGTGAGCCTGCAGTGTAAAAGATGCACTTACGACGCATTACGACCGATCGGACTGACATTGACCATTCCTCGACGGAATTCAAGAAAGGTGCCTCTGGAGGTGAAGCTCGTTAAGACATTTAAATGCCAGCGATCTGCCGATATCCGTACCTCTTGATTGGAATATCGAGGTCGGCAATATAATGAAGAATGAAATTTGCTAAAAGTTTATAGCGCTCTTCGCCTATGAATCCAATGAACGACTGAGAAGGAAGCTGCTTTCCAAGCTTGTAGGCAATCAACCCATTCTCAGCAAATCCGTAGTCGAATTGGTCAAGGACTAGTGATCATATCAGTACAAGTATCCGATGAGCCTCTCAGTGACCTTCAACCACTCTCACCGTTCTCGTCACCGGTCTGAAGTTGCTCAGTGATCTTGTTGAAATCGGAACCTCCTAGAAATCCGATCGCGACTTTCTCTCGAAGGGCGCGTAGGGTTTCATGCAGCTCTGGTGTCAAGCTCTTGGGCTGCAGTACTGATCAGATAACAGAAGGGAGAAGTTCCAAAAATGAGGACCATACATGACGCGCAGGGGTTAAGGTGTTATCGACATCAAACAGATAGAGTTTCTTCAAAGGCTTGTGAGCAAAGGCTTCAGAGACCATTTTGACGCGTCGTGTTGGGGATAAAGGCAAGGAAAAAGGAATGCGCTACGCGACTTTTAAGTAAAAGTGAATAAATAGGTTAGTGCTGCCCGTCTCCGTAAACTTGTTCTTCTCTTTACCCAGATTTACAGCATCATGAACGTGGCATCATATCATCTTTAATGATGCCACGTTCGGCCTGTGATACGGTCGTCAGAGTCGTGGCGAAAACGAGGTACTTCCGTGTATAAGAAAGAAGATAGAAATCTACACGTATTACCGTCAGCGTATATGTGTGTAGCCATGATATGTTGCCCTTGTGAGCGCCATTGCGGCAAACAAAGTCTCAAAAGCACTGCAGCCGAGTCCGAGCCGAGTCAATCTCAAAGGTCTTAATTGCCGCAGAAATGATAATCATACAGCCTTGCATGCCGTGATCGAAAATACAATCCAATCTGGTATGCGGTAAAAAGTTCCAATTGTGCTTCAGGTATCGAAGTGCTACAGCCTACAAAAACAATGGGCGCATAGCTTTTAGTCTTGGAGGAACAATTCCTTGAGAATACGTATCGTGTCGGCAGGACTTTTGACGCTGTGTCCAATCGTTCGAGGATCGGTATAGATCTCATAGTCATTTCCTCCCTGAATAAGTACCGTTTGAGTCGAGGTTTCTATTTATTAATGCCATGGGACTCACCTTGTATGTCTTGTCACCGAAGAAATGGATCTCCTCGAAATCTTCGTCTGCTACAAGACCAAGAGCAAAAGTCTTGTCCCATCCTGTTGGGAAGACATCGAAGGAGATTTGGCCTCCAATGGAGTAGGTAAGCCCATAGTCAGGGAACTTTTCTTTTAGTGCTTGCACAAGAGCCGCTCGGTAGCCATTTTTCTAAATGGATCATTCCGGGTCTATGAAGACAGTAATGAGGAGTGTCGACTTACAAGATCAAGAACTTCATATTCATTTCGTTCTTGGATACTAAATTAAGATAAATGGGGGCTCTAAAGAGCGAAAGAAGAAAGCTCACGATGCATTGCGACCGATAGGACTAACATTCAACATTCCACGACGGAATTCCAAAAATGTGCCCCTAGATATGAAAACGTCAATACTTGCAATGCAGTACTGGCAAAGAATTGGACCTCTTGATTGGGATATCGAGGTCAGCGATGTAATGAAGAAGGAAGTTAACGAGTTTCTTATATCGTTCCTCGCCCAAGAAATTGATGAAGGATTGAGATGGCAGTTGCTTTCCGAGTTTATAGGCAGTCAAGCCATTTTCAGCAAAGGCGTAATCGAATTCATCGAGGACTACGTGCAAACACGATTAGAGCTTGCACACAAGCAATGCCGAAGACACTGACTGTCCTCTGTGCCAGTCTGGAGTTGTTCAGTGATCTTGACGAGATCAGATCCTCCTACAAAACCAATCGCCAGCTTCTTGCGGACGGCGGCCAGGGTTTTAATCATCTCCGGCGATGCTGTCTACAACATTGATGAGCACCTAGACGGTGTAGAGGTAGGACAAGAACATACCTGACGCGCAGGGGTCAATGTACCATCGACATCGAACAAACATAATTTCTTCAAAGGCCTGCTAGCGAATGCTTCAGAAACCATTTCGACACGTTATAATTGGCAAATAAAGGGTGATGAGCGTGAACGGCGCGACTTGAGTGATGTTCGGGTCTCAGCGCTGCTGTATGTAAGTGTCTAAATCGGGACTTGAGATAACTCGGCAATTCCCAGTAGATCGAGTCAACTTGCACAAGTCATCTCCTCCGCCGCGTCCGTCACTTGCTCAAAATTCATTCCTTTAAATACCGCACCGATCTCTCTTACAGATTGAAATACCAACTCACATATACAAAGGTATAAAGATATGCAGACCTCTCAATACTACATCTTTTCTCTCCCGCCTGAACTCCTAGAGTCGTTGACGCCGCGCAATCTTGTCAACAGGGTCCCTTCTCGATCCCACACACCAGAACCTGCCGTAATCTCATCAAAATCTGGCCCACGAGCATGTGCCATATGCAACGGCGTAGTGTTTCTGGACGTTGACGAACAACGAGCCCATTTCAGGTCTGATTGGCATCGATATAATGTCAAGACACGCTTGAACGGAGGCAAAACTGTGTCCGAAGCCGCGTTTGCTCAGCTCGTAGAAGGTGCCATCTCACCTCTTTCTACTTACTAACTACTGACAATTCTTTTTTATTTTAGGACTAGACGATTCTCTGTCCGGATCAGAGTCCTCAGACGAGGATGAAGATTCAGACACCGTAAACACTCTAGTTGGGAAAACGAAACGTTTGATCACTAGGTCACCTTCTCCAGACTCTTCGCTGAAAAACCCGCCTGTTACTGCTCTTACATGGTTTCATTCTCCTCCATCCACACAACTCGGCGTCTATAGAACTATCTTCCCTCTGCAAACAGAACCAACTCAGTATCTGGAGGAGCTAAAGAGTTTGCAACAAAAGCGACCAGAAGGACGAACATGGGCTATGTTTATGGTGGCTGGAGGTCACTTTGCAGGGGCTGTTATCCGAGTCAGTCAAGACGAAGATGAGGAATCAGAAGACGAAGAACAGAAGGCCCGGAAGAAGAAACCCAGAAAACCCAAACCGGACACTGAAGTCCTTCTACACAAAACATTCCATCGGTATACCAGTGGGTTTTTATTCTATTGAATTGTTCCTCTTTGATCTCAATTCAACGAATCAGCTCGACGGAAACAGGGTGGTTCCCAATCAACTAATGACAATGCTAAAGGTCCGGCAAAGAGTGCTGGTGCTCAACTTCGACGTTATGGTGAACAGGCACTGCGAGACGTACGTAGGGTCGTGCCTCCGTATGATCTTTGGTTAATTAATGTATAGGACATTCGAGGATTGCTCGAAGAATGGAAAGATGATCTAGCTGATTGTGAACGAATTTGGATTCGTGCAAGCACATCTAATCGCAAAATATTCTACGACTACGAAGACGCGCCATTTAACAACCGCGATGAACGTTTGAGAACCTTCCCATTCCCAACACGTCGTCCGGTAAGCCTTGCTACAATTCATTCTTGCGACTATTCTCATCTCTTGGTGTCTTTGACAGACTCAATCCGAATTGACACGATGCCTGACGGAACTTACTCGCTTCAAGATATCACACTTTACAGAGGAGGAACTTCGCGCTCAAGACGAGGCCTATCTAGCTTCCTTGCCGAAACCCAAAGCGACACCGACCGTCGTTCAACCAGCGCCTGAGAAACCCAAACAACCAAAGCTCTCGAAAGAAGAAGAAGCTTTTCGCGAGAAATGGAGTCGCCTTCTAGAAATGGTCAACAAGGGCCGCCTTGAGCCTCTCAAAGTATTCTTGGATAGGGAAGGTGAAGCGCTAGGTGGCGTCGACGCGAGAATTCCAGAATGGGCGGGCGAGAAAAGAGCGACGGTGCTGCAGCTGGCAGTTCAAGGCGGGCATGAAGAGTTGGTGCGATGGCTACTGGAAGAGGCTCGCGCCGACCCAACAATTCCAGTCCCATCTCCGAAAGCGGGCGACGTGCAGGACGACGACGAAGAAGGGAATAAATCCGACTCGGATGGACCACGAAAAGTGCTCGCAGGCTCGCGCAGAACAGCCTACGATCTTAGTCGGACAAAACCGATTCGTGATGTCTTCAGACGCTGTGCCGCCGCGCACCCGGATTGGTGGGACTGGTTTGGCGCAGCTCGGGTCCCAAGCGCCCTCAGTCAGGAAATGGAAGAGGAGCGTGACGAGAAGAAAAAGGTTCGTCGGAAAGGGTTGAAAGATCGAGTCAAGGAGCGTGAGGCCAAGGAGAAGGAGAAGGAGAAAGACAGGCCCAAGACACCTCCCGTGGAAAGCAAACCTATACCAAATCCGTCATCAAACTCGACATCGCAGCGACTTGGAGGTGGATCAGGTGCTGCTGAAGGGATCGCAGGGCTTACGCCTGAAATGAGAGCAAAAGTGGAAAGGGAGCGGCGAGCTAGAGCAGCTGAAGCCCGATTGAAAGGACTACAGGGCAGTTGAAAGTGGGTTGAAATACAGGTTTGTACTATGTTACTGTATGTCGTCATCAGACGAAATCGCGGAGTTCCCAATTTACTGGATGATGGACATATCGTGGAAGATGAGCATGTAGAATTTGTTATCGTTTACAGTAGTATGGTTGTAAATTTACGATCATATAATTTCTGCTTCATTTCAATTCACCAACGCTTTCTCATGTACTATGTGAAACCGTTGTATATATTCGTTTCTCAGACTGTGACCGAGTGTAGTTGCTTTTTATTGATGATCTGCTTGAAGATTTCGAAGGCGGCTTGCGGCTGGAACGCCGGCTGTGATTTTGATAAAATAAAGCAAGCGTTAGAAAGGGGACGCTCTCCTTCAGGAAACAGGACGAACGACTTCATGACCAGCTAGGAAGACTCGGCTATTGTCCATAAAACAGAAAACAGAATATGCATCAGGGAAGCGAAAGAAGAACGAAGGTGACTGAACACGATTGATTTAATAACTCACGCGAAAGAGAAGTTATCCACGTTCTGAATGGCGGCAACAGGGGCTCCGTTGATTGTCATGTTGGTAAATGGAGTTTTTGCGAGGCGCTTTGCGCCATACCAATCCATGGCGAGGGCAGATGCATGGCCTCCTGGCCAGTTGCAACTTTTTGGTGGGATTAGTAATGATATTATTGGTGTGTATCAAGAAATTGCTAACTTGATGTCAGCATCGCCTGCCTGGATAAAGTTGCAACGTTGTATTTAGATAATCTCGCACAAGCCCAAAAAGAAACAATCCACACCCGTAGGAGAATCTTCAACTTAGAGTTGGCCAAAGCTGCTGCCAACGTGGAAGTAATGTTCCCCACTGCAACACTCCCTCAATATAGAATAATCCCCTCATCTGTAGAAAGGATACATATGCCTTTGAGGGTGACAAGGTGATTGAGGCGATCGTTAGTAACAATTACCTCGGTCGTTTTGTCATCTGATCAATAAGAAAAGCAAACTGGCCCAACTCTTTGGAGTTAGCGGGTTAGATTGCTTGAGGACACACATAAGCACGTCCTCAAGCGCACACTTAGGGCAACGGAACGATATTCGTGAAATTACCAAATAAGGAAGGTCGGCGATAGCTGATACATCATGTGTGCGAGACGCAGGGAGAGCACAGAAAAGTAATAAAAACAGGACCATAACCCTACTCAGCTCCGTCGTCTTTGGCCATGGAATCATCAGACTCACGCCCACGTCACATCACAGTCGAAATGCACCCCCTTCTTCAGAAGGTGGTGCTGAGCGATGTCGAGGAGAGTATGACTGCAAACGATCTCTTGGATAAATATGGAGCCGAATTGGAAAAGCAATACCATTTGGAGAAAGGTGCTGTTCGCAATGAATGTACTGGTGTCATACCTTTCAATCCAGCACACCCTTCCAATGCAGAAGGCATGTCAGTTGTCACACTGTCACACAGAAATGCTGACATCAATTTTTAGATATGACATCGGTAGGAATGTCAGTCCTACCCAACGCTCCCCTCAACACCATGTTTGGAGGCGAGAAGGGGTTTGCCTTGGTTGAGATCACTGCCAAGCACCCTCTGATGCGAATGCAATTAAATTACGAAGAGCAACTCAATGCCAATGGCAAGCTGGAGAGAACCGTAGCTGAGTTGACAAGCCGTAATGCAACCTTGGAGTTACTTCAAGAACCAGGTGTGTCCCATGCCTTTTACTCTGGATACAATTAACTAATGACTGTGTTGTGTGTCCCCGGTTATTTTCAGACGAGAACTCAAAGGGAAAGCGCCCAAAGAAGAAGAAGGGTAAAGCGACTGCCAGAGACTTGCCGATATCAAGTAAGTCATTAGTTCTATTTGAACAAAGGCAGAAGCTAATCATCTTAGGGTAGCATTGGGCAATTCTTCAGGCAATTCCTTGGGGACCCCTGCTGGGGCTGACATGAATTATTCGGTATTATCCTGTGCAGCCAATGTTCTGCTGACCCACCGCTGATAGTTTAATTTATAGGAACTACTGGTTCAATTTCAGCAGATGAGCAAAGACACGGCTGATCTCAAGCAGACAGTGGCCAGTCTCAATCAGACAGTGACCAATCTCAATCAGACAGTGACCAATCTCAATCAGACAGTGGCCAATCTCGAGCAGACTGTAGCAGCAGAGCAGGAGGACCAGGAAGAACACACGAAGGACATAGAGGAGTGGATTGGTGTCCAGGTGCAGATCTCCATCGGCACTATTTGTTTTTCCCATTGCTAACAGGTTACTGACACAGGACCCTCTATTCCTTCAACGCATTCGACTTCGTGCCCTGCTTGATAAAGGTCAGGCAAAATTAGCCCAACTCGCTGGACTCATTTCTCCAGATAATTCCTTGGCACCATCAGCAAAATGGAGAGCAGGGCTGAATGGAAATGTGGGGCAGCGACAGAGTGATGAGGACCGCCCTGATTACTGCTCGCAATCTTCTGACTTCACAAGGACACTCTCCAGGACCACTGCAAATGCTAATGAGTAATGCTAATGCGATGAGACTTCTTACAGAGAGAGAGTCTTCCATCCGCAAGAAGGGAAACTTTGTTGCACATCAACTTGGCAATCTGACCCTCTTCAAAGACTTTATAGAGCAAGCTGTCAAGTCTGCTCAAGACAAAGACGGTATGCTCGCCATTCTGGCATTTGTCACGAGTTCTTGACAGGGATAGCTACTCTTTATTAGAATTTAGAAACATGGTAACGGTGTTATGTCAGTCATGAGTGTTTGTTTGTCTCGGTCAAAATTACACAGAACGTTAAAGAAAAATGTGGTGATTACAGCAGAAACTCATACACTGGATAATATTATTGAGGTATTGTTCTGAATCTCAATGGATTATCTTCTGGTTGTTGGTACCATATTCAGTGTGCGGCAGTCCTGCGATTGTCATATCCGACAAATGCAGGATAAATATGTTCTTTCCATGGTGCAATAATGCTAGAAGCAAAAAAAAGTGGTGAAAGCACATATATTAATCAAAACTATCAACGACATGATGTTTATTAGTTATATATTACTGGGCAGATTGAAGGGAATAA
Organism: Psilocybe azurescens; assembly: GCA_023853785.1. NCBI lineage: Eukaryota > Fungi > Basidiomycota > Agaricomycetes > Agaricales > Agrocybaceae > Psilocybe > Psilocybe azurescens. The sequence goes on along the minus strand of JAJIRX010000859.1, from coordinate 122,035 downwards.
AAATTTTACATCCGAAATAGATCAACCATTCAGATCCATGTACCACCGCTACAATCTTGCAGGGGGACGGTACATCCAATCCAGCTGACATAACGCCCACACCCTGTCCGCGATTGCATTGTCGGAAGGTTCCAAAGAACTCGAATATGCCTGTATGCGCGCAGATAAACCAGAGGGGAAAGAGTGTGAGGAGGGGAAGCTCGAATGTCACGGTTGGGAGGTCGCGCTTGTTGTGTGCCGTTCGATGACTATTATGAGACTCATCGCAAATGGAAATGTGAACATGGTGACCAGAGGTATCAACGTTATATTAACATAATTTTCGCGAACTCGGGACGTACAGTGAAACATAGGTGATGACTTTTCATTTAGAAAAGAGGATGACCCGAGGATTACTAGGCTTAACAACGTCACACTACCTTCATGTATCAAGTCAAGCCATGGGCATTGGTTGAAAGTCGTACATCGTGGTGAAAGCTGAGGATGGGCGCACCAAAAATCACCAGACGCAAAACTTTGAGGAATGCCATGTTCGTGGAAGTAAGAGAGAGGGAGAGAGGGGTTTATTCTTCTTTCAATATAAAGTCCCCATGTCTCCGGTCGTAGCGAATAAATTAAATGGTGGATTGACGTACTCTCGGTAATTGCTTTCCGCGCCGATTTGTGTCTTCACTGTAGCAGAGCGCAAGAAATTCACGTAAAATTCTGGAGGGAAATGGTTTGTCGACGACGTATTGTGGCGAAGATCATCAGAATCCCGATCTCCTACAGCTGGATCAAAGACGTTCTGAACCTGTACAAGTAGTTAAACGAATTACACCGCTGATGATTGGCCGAACGTAGAAAAAGAACGTACGTAAAAATTGTCGGCTTTTTTGCATATAGCGTCTGAATCTGGACCTGTGCCTGCGGCAAAGCAAGCTTCCTCTTGTTCCTTGCATCCTCCTGGTTCAAAGAATGACTGATTAAGTCTGGCGAGAACATCGTCAGATTGGAGCTGTCTGTATCCAGGAGCGTTGATTGCGAAATCGACATAGGCTATTTTGAATGAGGGGGTCGTACCATCTGCTACATTGTAGTTTTAGTGTGTGCAATTCCAGTCCCATCTCCAAAAGCGGGCGACGTGCAGGACGTCGAAGAAGAATGGAACAAATCCGACTCGGATGGACCACGAAAAGTGCCCGCAGGCTCGCGCAGAACAGCCTACGATCTTAGTCGGACAAAACCGATTCGTAATGTCTTCAGACGCTCCGCCGCTCATCCGGATTGGTGGGACTGGCGTAGCTCGGGTCCCGAGCGCCCTCAGTCAGGAAATGGAAGAGGAGCGTGACGAGAAGAAAAAGGTTCGTCGGAAAGGGTTAAAAGATCGAGTCAAGGAGCGCGAGGCAAAGGACAAGGAGAAGGAGAAAGACAGGCCCAAGACACCTCCCGTGGAAAGCAAACCTCCAGTGAATCCGTCATCAAACTCGACATCAAGGCGACTCGGAGGTGGATCAAGCGCTGCTGAAGGGATCGCAGGGCTTACACCTGAAATGAGAGCAAAAGTGGAAAGGGAGCAGCGAGCTAGAGCAGCTGAAGCCCGATTGAAAAGACTACAGGGCAGTTGAAAGTGGGTTGAAATACAGGTTTGTACTATGTTACTGTATGTCGTCATCAGACGAAATCGCGGAGTTCCAATTTACTGGATAATGGACATATCGTGGAAGATGAGCATGTAGAATTTATTATCGTTTACAGTACTATGGTTGTAAATTTACGATCGTATAATTTCCGCTTCATTTCAATTCACCAACGCTTCCTCATGTGCTACCTGAAACCGTTGTATATATTCGTTTCTCAGACTGTGACCGAGTGTAGTTGCTTTTTATTGATGACCTGTTTGAAGATTTCGAAGGCGGCTTGCGGTTGGAACGCCGGCTGTGATTTTGGTAAAATAAAGCAAGCGTTAGAAGGGGACGCTCTCCTTCAGGAAACAGGACGAACGACTTCATGACCAGCTAGAAAGACTCGGCTAACAGAAAAGAGAATATGCATCAGGGAAGCGAAAGAGGAACGAAGGTGACTGAACACGATTGATTTAATAACTCACGCGAAAGAGAAGTTATCCACGTTCTGAATGGCGGCAACAGGGACTCCGTTGATCGTCATGTTGGTAAATGGAGTTTTTGCGAGGCGCTTTGCGCCATACCAATCCATGGCGAGGGCAGATGCATGACCGCCTAGCCAGTTGCAACTTTTTGGTGCGATTAGAATAATATTATTAGTGCATATCAGAGAAATTGCTAACTTGATGTCAGCATCGCCTGCCTGGATAAAGTTGCAACGTTGCATTTAGCTAATCTCGCATAAGCACCAAAAGAAGCAATCCACACACCCATAGGAGGATCTTCAACTTGGAGTTGGCCAAAGCTGCCAACTGTGGGAGTAATGTTCTGGCGTCCTGCATGTCACCTAGTTAGCATCTAGTTTGTCCTTCTTTCAAGATAAAGTCCCCACGTCTCCGGTCGTAGCGAATAAATTGAATGGTGGATCGGCACATTCTCGGTAATTGCTTTCCGCGCCGATTTGTGTCTTCACTGTAGCAGAGCGTAAGAAATTCACGTAAAATTCTGGAGGGAAAGGGTTTGTCGACGACGCATTTTGGCGAAGATCATCAGAATCTCGATCTCCTACGGCCGGAACAAAGACGTTCTGAACCTGCACGAATAGTTAAATGAACTAACCGCCGAGGACTGGCCGAACGTAGAAAAGAACGCACACAAAAGTTGTCAGCTTTTTGCATATAGCGTCTGAGTCTGGACCTGTGCCTGCGGCGAAGCAAGCTTCCTCTTGTTCCTTGCATCCTCCTGGTTCAAAGAATGACTGATTAAGTTTGGCGAGAACATCGTCGGACTGGAGCTGTCCGTATCCAGGAGCGTTGATTGCGAAATCGACATAGGCCTGATTTTGAATGAGGGGGTCGTACCATCCGCTAAATTATAGTTTCAATGTGTATAAATACTTGAGGATAGACCAGAATGTACTTGTTGATCATGAGCGCACTGACCGTCACCAACTCTCCTTTCAGTTTACCTTTATTGATGAGAGCATTCTGCTGATCGAAGAAGGTGACCATGGCAGGGCCATAATGACCTCCGTAGCTCTCTGTCGCTAAAATGAACCTAGGTCACAGCCAATTGATTTATAAAGTAGTAGAAAGATGCGCATTCACACTTGGTACCTACTCTCTTGATTTGTATTTCGCAAATTCTTTGCTTTCAAAGAGGACTTGGAATGCTTGCCACACGAAGGGTGATGCTGCAATTGTGCCATTGACGGTATCGTTACCGAAAGAGAACCCTGTGCCAATAGGTTGGTCGATGTAGATCACTGCCATCGAGGATGAGCGCGGAATTTAATGATTCAATTTGAGGTAATGGCAAACGCACTGTTGCTAATATTGTTCCAGCTGATTTCAAAAATGCATGAATGAGACGCGAGACATTGTAAATGCTTCAATAAATACCTGAAAGGATTCAGCACCGTCGTTGCGCCGTCAGGATTGACATGGCATGGTCCGTTCTCTTGGAAAAGACCAATCATAGAGGAACACCCAGGTCCGCCGTTAAGCCTAGGGATATGCGGTCAGCCTTTAATCTTACATATACGCGTAATTTGCCTACCAAAGAGTGAATGGAGCAGTCTCAGGGTGTTTTCGAGATTCAAAGAACCAAAACCACTATTAGGACAAAAGAAATCAATAAAGTCCGGCCAGGTGCACACACGGCAAAGTAATATTCTGTACCATTGACATATTCGTTCCTACATCGATATAGCCTGACATCTGGTGCACACCAGGAGTTGTTTCGCAGACGCCAGAGTCGGAGATAAATCGCAGCGATAGATCTGGATTGTCGCTTGAGGTGAATCGGGTGAATGTGGGTGTCTGTACTACATCCACGACTGGAATTGCCTGCGCCAGAGAAGCCAGAGCGACTAGAGCACCAAGAAGCCGGATGCACATGATCCCGAATCGACCCATGGATAAACGCCTGACAAGCTCAGCGAGATGTAAACGGTAGAAAATGTCTCGATATGCGGGCAAAGCTCCACATCTTCAGGTCGTCCACAATATATACGCACAAGAGGAGAAACGACCGTCCCGCGACGCGCAAACCGCATGGCCGCGATAAGAAAGATGCTCCTTGGCCCATCCTTTATGCGATTATTTTTGAATATTCGACGTGCTATTTATATTTTCTGGGCCATTCGACAGTGCCGCATGAGAAAAATGGTGGTGCTCTCTGCCGTTAACGGTCATAGAGTCCTAAGATGCTTATCGGAAGTATGCATGAGTGTATCCGTAATCGCTGTATATGAGGAGAAAACATGCGGATTTTGATGTTAACTTTGCGGCAGAGCTATGTATACATATTGTAACCGGCTTCGAGAGATATGCGAGTGGTGAATTCTTCGAAGTCCTTAGTATATGCGCACCGGAGAGAATAAGAGACCAGATATATGCTCAGCTGCGCGTGCGACTAATAAAAGAACATTGCTCTCGCTGGTCATATGCCTGGAGAGCATGTTGCTTGTAATATTCAGAGCCAATACAGTTTTTACATGGTTTTGAGCAACGAATGCTAAATTAAAGAAACTAGAAGTAGGGTCAGCTAACTAATCGTGACCAAGTACAGTTGCAAGTATATGATGCACCTTTTGAAACGCGAACTTCTACCAGGCCTTTAGCTTTTCAACAACGCTGGTTAGATTGCTCAACAGTCCAGTCACACCGACGCCCACCACAAAGCCCACCAAGACCTTTGAGTCTATCCACTTCGCTATGTCAGGTGTCGCCTTGGCTTGCAACACGCCGGTGGGGGGCTTCTCCTGTTTCCACTCTTTGGATGCAATACTGCGATCGAACAGGGTGTTCGATTTATATGCGGTTTGTATACCAGGCAGGCCGTCAGTGCTCTCTTTGTTTCTCACGAGCCAATAAGTCTTGAGTCCCTTGTCCGAGACTGGATGCTGCTTTCTTGTGTCATCCTTTCGTTTTGCTCCATTGTCTGCGGCGCTAGCTTCCTCTTCGATATCTGCAAGCTCTTTACCGGCAAAAATTGATGGAGCCTCATGCGGTCGGTGTTGAAGGTGTAAAAGGGAATAGAATAGCCACAAGACTAATAAACAGTCAGCTAGGTAAGCTCAACGCCGTCATATCCACTCACAGTTCCCACTCTATGTATATGCAGCATGATAACCGAACGCGATCCTGGCTGCCGTTTATCCAAAGGTATGAGTTCGTTATACTCAGGTGTGTCAAACTCATAGACTTTGCCTGTGATAACGTTCAAAACCATGTCAGGTGGCAGATAGATCTTGCAGGTCTTACCGTAGCCAAAAAGCCTAACAATTTGAGGCGGCCCTTCAAAAGCACAGAACATAATGGTCATTCTTCCATTTTCTCTCAAATGAGCAATCGTTTCAATTCCTAAGATTGAACAACAAAAATCAGGCGATGTAAACACGGAGACATTTAAAACACGGCGACGTACCACTTCCAGTCATATCTTCATACCATACTTTTTTCTCATCTACGATATGAAAAGTGCCTGCAAATCCTTTAGGGGAGAGATTAACATGGCCGGTCTCGGAGAGAGGAGCCGTAGCGACCCAGAACATGTGCTGATTCTGTATCCATGAAGCGACGAAAGGAGGAATCTCGTTGAAAGTCTTGCCCATAGTGGTCGTGTGGCCTTGAAGGTAGAATACAAGAGAGGGTGCGCTATTTGCGCATGAAGGCCGGGCTGAGTCAGTTTCCAGACATGCGCAAAAATATGCGGGTGATTTTAATCGCATGCCCATTTACATGTATAGGCGAATCCTCCGTTAATCGGAGGTTGAGAGCATGCTCATGGACGCAGCAATACGAGGAATCTTCACAGAATGCGGAATTTTACCCTGAACTCTTGCCATAGTGTTGAAGCTGAGCCGCAAGTTGAAAGAGTGTAAGGATGAACGCACGAATAAGCGCGTGATGTGCACCGAAGCCTGAATGTTCGGATGTTCGGCCCGACACTCCGTACAGGTCCCTTACGCGCACTAACGACCACTCACACGAAATCTGCGCATCTTATCAGCAAAGCAGGGAAACCTTCTTCCAATGAATTTATTGAACTTCGGACTTCTACCATGCCTTAATTTTCGGGACAACGATGCCGGTAAGGTTACTCCATAGGCTAGTAGTCAGAACACCCAACAAAAACCACACCAAAACTTTTGAGTCGACCCAGCTCGTTATTGCGGACACCGCCGCCGCCTTGGATTGTTGCGTGTCGACGAGAGGCATCTCCTGTTTCCATTCCTTATTTGCAATATCCCGGTCGAATAGAGTCTTCGATTTGTGTGCACCCTGTATTCCGGGCAAGCCGTCGATACTTGTTTTGTTTAGCACCGCCCAGTAATGTCTGACCCCTTTCTCTGAAATTTGGGAATCAAATGTTGCGCCCTCCTCTGAATCTAATTTACAAGTCGCTGTTTTGAGATCTTCTCGTTCTGCACGTGCAAGATATTGATGGAGTCGCATGCGTTCGGCTTTGAAGGTGTAAAATGGAATAGAAAACCCACAAGACTAAGGACGAATGAGTACGATAAAATCTACGAAGAGTAGCAGAACCGACTCACTGTTTCTACTCTGTGTATTTGTAACAAGATCACAGAGCGGGATCCCGGTTGCCTTTTGTTCAGAGGTAGGAGTTCATTATATTCAGGTGTGTCATACTCAAAGACTTTGCCTGCAGTGGTGTTCAAGATTGAGCATGTTGGCGCGCATCTATGTTGAAGGTCTCTTACCGTATCCAGAAAGCCTGACGATCTGTGGAGGCCCTTCAAACGCACAGAACATGATGGTCATCCTTCCATTCTCTCTCAAATGGGCAATCGTCTCGACTCCTTGAAAAAAAATCAGACGAGGTGAATGGAATTATTGTCAAGAAGCGACATACCACTACCAGTCATGTCTTCGTACCAAACTGTTTTTTCATCTTTGATATGGAAAGTCTTTGCGAGTCCTTTGGGAGAAAGATTAACATGGCCAGTTTCAGAGAGAGCCGCAGTGGCGACAAAAATATATGTTGCTTCTGTATCCAGGAAGCGACGAAGGGAGGAATTTTGTCAAAAATCTTGCCCATGGCGGTTCCTTGTGGGCAAAAGACAGGATGTGGGGTCTAATAAAGCATTGAAGAAGCCCAGCCTGATTCCTTACAGCTGGAGAGAGATGGTTCAATCATATACCCCATTGGTGGATATTTCGGTAGCGATGAGTCAAGATGGACGATATTCTCGGGCTGAACTGACAGTCACGGTGAGGGCGTAATCCAATATGACATATGAGGTCTGTGTGGACGTCTGACGCAAAGTCTCCAAAAGTATATATTATTCTTGCTGGATTGCCGGATGTCTTCAACGAACCGACCAACAGACCAGCAGGGAGAGTTTCATACAGAGAAAGAAAGTTGAGTTCAAGAACAGTAAGTTTATCATTCAATGATTGCAATCTCGCCTTGTGTCGCAAAGAGGTTATTGGATTTAAGGAGGGGAAGGAGTGGTGAGAACGAGACAACGAGATAGTACCAATTTGCTACTAGTTGTATTCCACTAGAATCACAATATATTGACGAGCAGTATTGTTTAGAAGCGACAGCAGGAGCCAATCGTGTCAAGTTGACTCTTTATTGTTTTGCAAGACAATAGAAAACTCCAGAGGCAGGCCTGAGATAAACGGCATGCGATGGGAATCTTCAATTGAAAGCCATAACCGATAAATTGAAACGATAAACCCTTTGGAGACACTCGAAAACAATGTACATGGCGGAGACACAGTAGACATTGAATAAACATTGGACAAGAACACAGATCAAGACAGATGCAGTAAGAGTTGGGGTGAGCAAGGTGTTTGTTCGTGTGGGTAAGGCTTGAAACCAAATAGAGTGTGTAGCTTGTGCCTTCATCCATATCAGGCACAGCACTATGCTTCTTTCCTTGTACATACCACCTCATGGCCTCTCCATTGTCCGCAGACTCCGATCCATACCTGGAACACGGCAGATTCACTAGCACATCTTCCGGAGTCTGAGCGGTACTTACTCCATCGTACCTTGTTCTTCATTATTCGCTAGATTCATCTGTCAATGCTTCGAAAAACAATAACCACAGAATCTATATAAGCACACCATGGCTTTGCTCAAAATCCATAGCATTTTCTGCTTCACCTTCAAGGCCTTCATTCTCGGGCCTCCTGTTTCCTTCGGTCTCTTGTCACTCTTTCCAACAGACCTTAACACCCGTCTCATACCCGGTTTACGGAGTTATCTCATACCTACATTATTCATAATCCGCCATCACCACATATATTCCACAATCATGTTCGCCGACGGAAGCATTGCCGTAGCTCTTGTCAAGAACCAAGTCATGATCGTCCAAGGTAACTATCCACACATCCTTTACAACATCAACCCAGCTCACCTAGATCTCACAGCCGCACGCACACACACCAAGCGCGAGAAATTCCTTGACGTTCGCACATACGCCCCTTTCGGTGAAGGAGTTTTCCTTGCGACCGACGTCCCCAGCGCGCGCATCTGCTCCTCCGATCTTCTTACCGTCCTCCCGCCTATGGATGACAGCCGCATCGCCTCCCAAGGCATGCTCGAGCTGCCCAAAAAGGCCTTCTCTAAATACACAGAGCACAGCTCTCGTCACCAGAAACGCTACGAGAGCCTTTGGAGTGCATGGGTCGCCAAGCACTGAGCGATGACCTCGTCTTGATTTCACCCCGCCATGCGCATCTTGAGGACTTACCTTGGATAGGTTCTCCTCAACATAACTAACCGCTTATCACGACCCATCTGTACCTCCGTCTACTTTCACGTCTTCCAACCCCTGGGATCCACCCATGGGCTGTATACCATTCCATAACTGTATCGATATAGCCAGCCTCTCGAGTCTCCTTCCACTGTAGCCCTAGTAAACGCGTCTCTTTATCTGTATTTCTAGAATAGGCTCTCTTCTATGCCTTATGACCCTCAGACCACAAACACGTACGTGCCTATACGATAAATAGATACAGAAAATATATATCACTGTTCCTTACTTTAAACTCATTGGTGTGGTGTCAACAGTCTATAGTCAAAAAATTACAGTACAATGAATACGAGAGAACTTGAACTCCAGAGATATGTTTAACATTTTGATTTAGGGTGTTATACAACAAAATTAAGAGAATGTATAACGGAATGAAAGGTGTGAAACAATAGAAACCTTCAATTGACAACCCGGAAAGACACAAGAAAGATAGGGTGGTGGAGATATAACTTAATGTAAATGTCATGCAGGTCCTGTCCTATGCTGATTGTGATGCATTTGGGTCACGATAAATCTAACATATGGCATCAGCAAATCAATCCCCCGGCGCGCATTGAAAAAAAGGCCATTTTGGAGGAATACACACTTTGATATCCCATATATTTCCGATCTTCTTCTCATCAGTAGCGGGCTCTTCCTCTGGCTCATCGACGACTAACCCTTTCTCAACCAGGGGTTCATCTCCCAAGGCCGATTCGAGCTTGAGACCTTGTTCGTTGGCCAAATGCAGGAGACAGATAAAGCAGAAGCTCGTGCTGATTTCCTCCATCTTGTCGCGGGGGTATGACCGCTGTAAGCCTGATATGACTTGGCTGAACTGCCGGGACTCGGTGGGATCGGTAGGCGCACTTTCGCCTTCTTCTTGGTCGACATCCTAGATAAGAAAGTCATAGCAGTGAGCATAGTTCTGAGAATAAACATGTAATGAGAAGAAAGAGCACACCATGCTTTCATTATCGTTGCCGTCAGGACTTTTCTTAGCCACAACGATATCAAGTCCCTTCCAGATATTTTCCTTCAGCTTCCTCACATCCACGCGCTTCGCTCGTTTCGTGTAGTTCACAAACTCGGGTCGAACGCGCCTCGTCTGGCCCTGAGTAGCAGCAAGCAGATCCTGCTCTCCTGAGTCTTCATCCGCTATACCAACCACCTCGCCGTCGTACCCTCCGTCATCGTCAAACCCACCGCCAAAGTCATCTTCGTGGAAGAATTGTGTATTGAACGGCGCTGGACCATCGTTGGCTATAAATAATCATAGATTAAGTTAAGATTGATTTTATTATTATTAGGGAGTGCGGAAGATGCTTACTTTCATCACCGTCTGCGTCATAGTTGCGATTGGCGGCTTGATCAGCGGCAGCTTGAGCCCAGAAGCCCTCGTCGACTTCGCCGTCGTTGTTGATGCGAACCCGCTTACCCCGCATCCTGAGCTATCAGTCGAATCCACATAAGTCAAAATGTGTTTGAGAAAAAATAAATGAAAGGAATACGAACGGAGAATTTGGGTTTCAGGAAAAGCGTGACGAGCTGACGATTCGAGAAATGCATGTCGTCTGGCAGTTTGTGGTCATCGCGCTTCTCTTTCTTCTTCTTGCCTTTTTGCCGGTGGTTGTACCTGTACCAGGGAGGTTGATACCTGCGCCTTTAGTCACGGGTGCGAAAAGTTCTTTGGCAATTTCTCTGGGGTCTTTCTCCGATGGTGTTAGGAAATCAATTTTGACGGCCTCCTTCTTCTGCCTCTTATTAGGTTTGGCAGCACCGGGGTCTGCTTCCGCTGTTAAAGAGAACCTGCATTAGATTAGAGATATGTGACAAGTCAAAAATCTTTACGTTTACGGATATTTCTCTTCAACTTCCAATGTTCAGGGCCAGCCCAGTTCTTGAGGAAGTTTTGATCGAAGTAGTCCAATGCTCCACCCTCGCTATCAGGATCGGCCATCGCCAACACGAAGTCGCGCTCGTTCGGTATGCGCCGTGGATCGAACGGCACGAATGGACCTGGCCGTCCTTGTTCGGCGTCGCCTACAGTACCAACTGACCCGTTGTTCGACCCATTGTCACCTCCGTAGTCGTCTCCACCCATATCTCCTCCATAATCGTCGTTAACCGCATCCGCGCCGACGAAGAAATCCTCGACTGGCGGCTCATCGCCTGCATCCATGTTCACGCCAAAGTTGTCTCCATCATCGTTGTCGTCATCGTCATCGTTGCGGCGGGTGTTGTCGAGGTAGGTGACATCGTTTAGGTTGATGGGGCTTTTCGCAAATGCGAATTCTGAGAGGGAGTGGGTGATTGCTTTGTCCTCGAGTACGGCAAGATCGGGGAAGAAATGCTCTGATGACAGTAGTTTAAAAAACGCAGGTGCAGTAAAAACAATGAGTAAAACGCACGTCGTAGATAGTCCAGATTGATTTCGTCTTCCGGTTCCTCGATAACGTCTTCTTCTTCGACTTTACCCATAGGGTCACTTGCATCGAAGATAACTCGCATGCACCCTTCAGAGCCAATACCCAACGACAAGTGGTTCATCAGTAAGCCACTGGCACCGCCTTCGTCAAAGTCTGCACATGTCTTTTTGAACAAGGGATCGACCGCAAACTCCAAATCGGGCTTCTTGTTTTTCAAGGAGGAGGGGTCTTTGGCCAAAGTCGCGCCTGTGCCACGGTTGTTTTTGCGTTTCTTGGCTTGCGTGGTGTCGCCATCTGGGTTGTCAGAGTTGTCGCCTTCGTCGTCATCGTCATTTTTACCTCCGGTTTCGAGATTGCTGAGGAGTTTGCCTGTTTCTGTCCCGACACTGTCGACTCGACTTGTCCAGATCTTCACGCAACCGTCAAGCGTGAACGAAGCGCGCTGAAAATTGATCGAGTTATCGTCGTTATTCCTCAAGAGCGACATATCGTGGAAGTAATCGATAAGAGCAAAGTTCCATGAATTTTGAGCATTGATTTTCTGTGAGATTGCGGTCTTAATGAGCGTGTTTCAAATGGCTTTGAAGAGAAACGTACGTTATCAGTTGCCATTTTCATCCATTCTTCAAAATTAGAGGACATGACATCCTTGGACACGTTGATAATGGGGGGAGTGAGTGTTTGCAGTGTTTTTGCTTGCTGCCTCGCGCCGGTTCAGCACCTTCCTGATCTTGCATTCCCTCCGACGAAGGTCCTGCAAGCGCATTGCTATCAATGACGGCAAGCTTTGTGCTCTTCCTCCTCCTCCTCTTCTCCGCAGCATCATCATTGATGTTCACTGTCCTCAACGGCGGGCGTCCCGCCTGATCTGAACTGGGGCTCCCATCACCGTTGTCTGGGTGGTACACCTCGCTGAGGCGTTTCTTGAGCACAGACTTATGCGGACGCGGTGTTTCCTGCTCGGACTCTTCGTCTGTGGCGTCGGCGTAGTGGGGTTGGGCGGGGTTGGGGGCGCGAGCACGACGCGCAGGAGCCATTATAATCGACGTCTTCAACAAAGCCTGGTTGACACCACGTGATAGCGTTTTCGCGACGCGTAACTGTGTGACGCGTTACTTTGTTCTTGGCAAACATGGCCTCTATTTTTGGGTCTTTCAACATCGACTGTGTGTTGCTGGAAGCTTTATAACTCACGATGCCCAACAAGAATTTCGAGCCATTTCTCAGGCTATAGGTACAGCAGAACTACTTATATCAGAGTTTCTGTTGGAATGATTCTCCGTTCACACGGCCGCGAGGATCTGCATGATTATTAACTGCTAAGTCAGTGCTAAGTACCTACACTCCGAGTCTACCCCGCTGTTTTTGACCACGAGAACGACCCCGATAGGCTTAGTCCATATGCTCCTGAGAATTTAATATAGCTCGGCGCCTTTTTTCAATCCGCCTGGATGCGCAGCATGCGTTAAGATCGCACAGTTCCCTAAACACTCTTATCCGTCGGTCCGGCATGTGCAACTTTGCGCTATTTCTGCAATGTCGTGTTCATAAAGAAGCTTAGGAAGCCTCTGCCTTTAGCGCTGGCCCGTCATTTGCTACCGTGTCAGGTATCTAATCCCCACGACCCGGCATCTTGTGGTGCACCGTGCCTGCTACTTTTCTGTGGGTGTCTTCTATCATGATCTCGTGTTGGCGGCCGTTGCCTGCACCTGGTGGGCAGACTCAGGCAGATCAGTTGGATACTCGGCGAGATGTCATGTGGCACCCAAAGATCTGACAAATGTAACCGTTTGGAGAAAGTAGGAACCAGAAGACTCACTCTTTACTCATGGATGTACTATTAGCCTCTTGCTACCTCACCTGTTATCTAAAGGTTTTCTATAGACCTGATCATGCTTTCGGCAGACGTGCAGCCCGTTTGTTGCCCGTAATATTATTAAGTTATATTGAAATAATGCACCCCACATTCCAAAACCGACAAGACTTATGTACTTCAATATTATCATCACTGTATTTACTGTTGCGATTCAGTTTTTGCGTGTTTTGTAACGCGATTGATGTCAGAACCCTATACCGTATACGTATATCCCGATGAGCCGACATACCCAATCAGGAAGTTTCTGTTTATGGCATTTGCGCTGTGGGAAGAAGGGTCCGTAAGGTCCTTCAGTGATGTATCGTATGATGAAGGTCCTGTATGATACAGTACATATCTATACAAACATCTTTAAAATAAGAGCTTTACTTTTGAGTTGGAAATTACACATCCCACTGAATATATACAACCTCCTCCCTCCAGCAATCTTTAAGGTCCTTCCCATCTTCTTGACAGCAGTCATTTTCACACGAGAAGATCATGGCGGTACCCCAGTCCATTCCGGCCTTAGCCGACTTGTCTTCGTTTTTGAGCGCTTGTTGGACTGCCTTGCGCCGTTCCTCGTCTGTCAGTTTCCTAGTATCCTCTGGTGCTGTTGGCCGGAGGACATTAATAAGGTTTGGCATGAGTTGGCATTCGAACACACGTCGTCCCTTGCAGTGGGGACATCTTGGGACAGCGGACGCGTCGTACACCCGCCGTTGGTTATGGACGACTTTGAAATCAGGTTTTGTCACCGGTAGTGGTTCCTGAGATGGAGCAGGCCAAAGCAGATCAAAGGTTTTATCAGAAGCGAAAGGAAGGGGCGTTCCTTTTAGTTCATATCTATGGTTTCGGCGATTATTGACAAGAACCCAGGTGATTATCAGAGAATAACAAACCTGACGCATTGTTCGCCTTCGTGTCCAACTCGTTTCATAAAGCGCTCGAAAACTTGATCAACTTCAAGCGAGTCTTCGTACGTCTCTTTGGCCCAGTTGACGTCCTTTTCTTTCGGTCGTCATCTTCTAGATCCTCGACCTTGACGCCTTGAGGCAAGCGTGATTTAGGCGGCGGTGGGAGGTATTCCGCCACAGTGGAAAGATAAATTGGGGGATAGGAAGGTGCAGATCGCCAAGGAGATTCGCTGATGGTGGCCTTTGCCATTGCAGTAAGGAGTGACTCTTCATCCGACGATCCCGAATCGGATTCGCTATTATCCGCGTCTTCGGTTTGGTCTTCTCGAGCGTCATCTTCGTTCGCTACCGCTGAACCTACCTCCTTTGCGGAAGTGTTAGTGACGGCAATCATTAATAGAATGAGGGCAGGATGAGAAGCGCACCGAGTTTACCGACGTTGGAGCGCCGAATATATGAGCGCCGAGCCCAAACGTAGGTACGGAACTACCACCGCTACCTCCCATCTAGAAGGAAATAGAGTCGTCAACATGGTCGTTTTATCCACGAGAACAGGTGGAGCATATAGGCGTTGGCTAAGAAGGCTGTACGGACCCAGGTTTGAATACCATGGCATGTCGACTTACAGCAAATGGATTACCGGATTTCTTCCTCTGCGCTTCAAGGCGCGCTCTCTCTTGTCGGCTTCGACCTTTACCCTCTCGCGCTCCTGTTGGCGCTGGTGCTTTTTGCGAGTTTTACGGCATATTTTTCGTTGAGGCGCAATCCTCGCCAGGAGCGAACACTGGAATAGACGGATCAGTAGATGATTTATACGAAGATGTTTCGAAGATGTTTCGAAGACGAGTCAATGCCACCTAAACGGCTATTCATGATGAAACAAGGCTAAATTGTGATGTGGGGTAAAGATCATAAGTCCTTACCTGCCGTCTTTGCCCTGGCAGCCAGTTCGGGAGCAGCCCCAAATATACAAGGCTCTGTCCATGGGACTATCTTCAAAAGGACACCACATTTGAACGAGGAGCTCCATCGGTTCATTGCAGGATTTGCAATGTGAGGATGTAATGGAAGGTTCACATGATGATAAAAGTGCCTTGTATCGAATAAAACATGTATTGAAAAGGGAAGGGAAAAATATAAGTTAATACATTCTGCTGAACGTAATACGTGACTAAGGATCGTACAGGAAGTCCTCCAATACGAGAGACAGCAGCGTCGAGGATGTCTGAATCAACATCGACATTGCCGTCTGGCACACCTAACAATACGGAGGTCTCTACTTGCGAGAGATCGTCATCGTCTGAATCAGACCAATCGTCGTCTTTCGGTGGGGGAGCCATGTTCAGGCTTTTTATTGGAAGAGGGAGATAGGAAGGGGCTGGACTAGGATCGATAAGAGAAAAAGGAAAGGCCGCGTGAGATCGAAAATCCTAGAAGAGGAATAGACAGATTTGAGTCAGTAAGGATCTCGGCATAATCGCGTGCTCGAAGCAAGAAATTGAAATTGAGTAGAAGCGCGCACGACGAAACAAGAGCTACGACAGTGGCGAGAGATTAAAAGATCAGTTAAGCATGAATGGTATAATTTGATTGAGTCGTCATATGTTGATACGACAGAGAAACTCCGCCGCACCAGGGTTCAGACTCGTCATCTAAATGGTTCATCGTATAATATGGAAAGAAAAGAAAAGAAAAAGAAGATCAAGAAAGACGAAACTCACTGTGTCGGTAAGAACGATGGTAACCGTAGAGGTCAGAGCGGGAGCTGCAAAAATTTCAAGCTAAAAGGGATGCGACCAATTATGTACAAACAAAGAGATATATTTGGCAGATCGATCAAAAATTCAAACAAATTTGAAATATATTAAAATGGATTAGATTTACCAAAAAAGAAGGTAGGCGTTGACGGAGCTCTTTCCTGACCGATAGTCCCACAAATATATATACTCAACCTGGCTTACCCCGCATCTTTTACTCATCCCTTACTTCTCTTCGATGCCTTCTCCAGCATCCCCTCCTTATCCACAGCGGGAGGACTCGGCACAGGCAGGTAGTTCTCTCGTCGCCCGCCACCCCAAGCGCCGAGGGGTAGCGCTGTCTTGCGCTGAATGTCGGAGGTGCGTCTTCCGTCGCTTTCTGTCTCCTGCTTTTCTTCTGATACTCACTATCCAGGCTTAAACTCAAGTATGTCCCTCCTCGCTGCGCACTGCGGGCACGTACAGATGCCCCAGAACTGACTGTATCGTGATCATAACTAGATGCAGTCGCGCTTTCCCGTGCAGGTAATGTCCTACCACTTGCATTCCTCATTGATTTTAGCCTGATTGTGATGGCGATCCACCGTCTAGTAATTGTGTCAAAAAGGTTGTGCCGCTATCTGTCCCGAAGGTACGTGTCGTGCCACTGTGTATCGTCACTTCCGTGCTTATTTGTCATCCAGGCTCACTCACCACGGGAAAGGGAAATCGGTATGCCGCAGGATGTAATGCCTCGGTATATGTTGGTTAATTCCTTGTTCAGATTTGTTTTGGCAAATACAGAGGCCCTTCACGAAAAGATTACGGTCTTAGCAAACCGAGTGCGACAGCTCGAGGATGGTCTTGCTCAATCGCATGCCACTACATCGCATACTCCTCACCCCCTTCTCAGCGAAGAACTCCTTCAAATAAAACGGCCACTTGAGAGGGAACGATTGGATTTGCCACAGACCGAGGAGAAACCTGAAACGGAGGACAACATTGACTCATTGGGCTCTCTGTATGTCACAACTTATTAACTAAAATTCTCTGACTAATTCTTGGTCGCTTACTTGTCTACTCCTTAAAGTTCAATCTCAACTGATGGCAAGTCGACATTCTTTGGACGAACTGCTAGCTCTTGGGTACGTTTGCCCACTCAGAACACTGGCTTTTTATATTCTTTGTGTTGTGTATCGCAACTAAACCAGTCTCGTTTCTATAGTACCTTCTTCAGGTGAATTGTTTTCTTTTGACCCAGTTTTCCGGCGCTTAATGGTCATGCCGAAATAGAATGAAGAAGGTTCAGAAGACGAGGAAGAGTCACCGCCTGACGTAGCAGATACCACTGGGCCAACTGATCCAGCTTGGCTAAGCCACTCGTTTCCTTTCTCACCTCCCCTGGGCAAGATGAGGGATGCCTTACGACATTCTCTCATGGGTAAGCTGCCACGGCTGCCAGAAGCCAAGGTACAATGCGACAATTATTTCCGACATGCTGCTTGGATGTACGTTATTTTTCTCCCATTTATCACATTCGACTCATTGATCCTGCGTCGAGGTATACTCCAATAACAGAGAACGATTTCAATGAATCTGTGTGGCAACCGATTTACGAGTTGGAGGGGTCTTATGAGACAGTCAGTGCTCATAACCTAGCCATTCTCTTCTTGGTACTCGCCATCGGAACACTTTTGGATCTCGACAGAGAAGCACATAGTCCCGAAGCTATGCAATTCTATCACTATGGCCGTGCAGCTCTTTCGATCGATTGCGTACTCGAGGAACAGACGATTGCTGGAATACAAGCAATGGTATTTGATTGTGTTATATTCTAATTACTAATACTCATGTTAAACTTTCATGATCCAGTTCTTAATGTGTCATTTTATGTTTCTAGCGGAAATTTACAATCCTCGGTGGACAATCATGGGAATGATTGTAAAAGTTGCACAAAGTGTAAGTACTTCCCTTGCTTTTTTTTCTCCCATTCGTCGGCTTTCAAACTTTCGGGCCGACGCCGTTTTGCTGTCACTGTGTTCCTCTTTTTACTGCGAATCGTTACTGACATGTTACTCTAACCCACAGCTTGGATTGCGTCAGTGCTTCTATTTGACGTAAAAGAACTTTCTACTGACCCTTAACGCTTCGGAAATACCAGACCGAGATAGCGGCAAATGGAATCTGGACCCTGAGCAGACCCGTAAAGGCGCGAATTATTCTACGAATTGTTGACTTACGATTCATGGCAGGTTCGTTGAAACTTTTTCTCTAGAGGTCGCTCACACGTCTAGTGTGATTATAACGGCTTCTTTGATTTTCTGATCCTTGTCATGCGTCCAACTCACACGGTGGTCTATTTTTTTACTTTTTCTCCAGAGTTTTACTTTTGGGCGCCCACCTTCGTTGTCATCGGCACATATAGACAACCAGATGCCACATGAGACGACCAAGAACGCGGCAGGAGAAGTTGAAATGAGCTGCAAGTATTGATTAATTGCTCTGTTCAGCCAATCAAAATATGAAACTGAAACTGAATTTGCGTTTAGTTGCGGCTTGGAAGCATCGTTTTGTATCACAGTGCCTCAGTATCGTCCACGACGAGGGATTCGGAACGCGCACGCCTAGCTACAAAGTTGTTCAAGATCTCGATAGGAAGGTGCGCAACTGGTATTTTCCGCCGAGTCTTCAAGTGCCCGGGTTTGGTGCTGCAAAGCTTGTCAGCACGGAAGTAGAGCAACCGACAGTCCAGTTGACGATGCAACGTTATACTGCCTTTGCGATCAAGGAGATGTGTAAGCATTTTTTGTGGCTTTTGGATGACAGTGGACTATTTTTGACAAACTTCTTTGCTTTGTGCTTTATTAGCGCTCTTTTACATGCATCGCGGGTTCTTTGCCCAGGCGCTCGAAGATAACCCAAATGACCCGATGGGTAGCAAGTATTCGCCTTCAGTGCTTGCCGCGTACACGAGCGCTACGTCGTTTGTGGGCCTGATTGAGAGTCTGTATAATCAACATCCTCAGTTAACGGAGAGAATGTGGTTTATGTTCACGCATGTATTTTCTTGTGCTGTAAGTTTTCTATTCGTGCCCGGTTAAAAAACTTGTTGCTAACTGCTTTATAGATTGTTCTTGGGTCGATAGCTGCGAAATCTCAGATGGGACTTGCACGCTCTGCTTTATCGCATCTAGATTCAGCGTATAATCTATTTATGAGAGTACAGGACCACGCACGAGCAGGAAAAATCATTGTATGTTTTTTTACTTGACTGTTATTTTGAATTGAGCCACTGACGCCGAGATGATCATCAGCCTATTTTAGCCAAATTGAGAGAGAGGGCGCAGATGGCCAACTCAAATCTTCCGTTGCAACCTGAGACTGCTACGCGACTTTCTTTCTATGGCCCCAAGATCAAAAGCGAAGTGGACGAACTGTCAACGTTGGGCGGCATGACGAGACTCGTGTCTCGGAAATCATCTGGGTCTCCCTCCGTCTCCGCGCCCAGTCCTCCTTCTCAACACAGCTCTCCTTCAAACCTTTCGGAGTCGCAGATATACCTGGCCAATGCACCCGAGCCGTCAAGTGCGAACGCGTGGCAGAATTACACGCACATACAAAATTTCAACGTGAACATCAATATGGGTGACTACTATCCAAACAGTACAACGCCTGATCCACAGGGAGACATGTCGTTGTTATACCAAATTCCAAACCATCATGTGCAACAGCAGCAGCAGCAGCCACATCAAGGGCAGGGTATGCCTATGGACATGAGCCAGCAGCAGCAATCATATTATTCGAACGCGTACCATGCTTATGGAAATGGCAACCAATATATGATGCCACATATGACATCCTCACCAGAACTGACAACACCAACACACGATATGCAGGAATCATGGCAAAACCTGATGGCGCAATATAGATGACAGAACTCTTCCTCTTTTATTTCTTCCTTGCTTGACTTGATACCTCATTTTCCTATCCGCTCTCTTTATGCTGTCCGTGTAAGATATTTCATGGATTACTTTTACTTACTATTATACCTCATAATCTTGGATTTCACGGTACTCTATGGCCGACCCCGATGTAAATTTATGTTATGCTTGATATACCATTTTTTACCTTAGACCCGAATTATCAAATGTATTCTCTTTTGTAGTTGGCATTCATAAGACGAAAATTCATAAAGCCTTTGTTCAGCATGAGCTTCGCGAGGTCGGCCGGTTGCAGCTTGGTCATTTGAAATAAGGTCGTGATCGTGTTTTTGACTCCGTGATATTCTGCATTTGGGACGGCTACTAGAGACGTATACTTACGCTTTATCCAGTCCGCTCCTTTGTTTCTCCTCCTCCTCCCTCTTTCTTCTCTGCTTGGCTGCTGTAGTATGCCTGTTCCAGATGCTCGTACAAGGAACAAGATTAGTCTGAATCCCTCAAAAGTCCTGTCCACGTCGTACGTCCATATCACCGATTCGTTTGCCAAAGAAGTCGCTGTTTCCTGACACGACACGTTGCTATCTACCCTTCCTCCTCTGTTCATCTAGAATACCAGGCAGACTTGTACCCCGGATAGTGCTCTCTAATGCGCTGTTTGTCTTCGTGGTCTATGCATCCAAGGAGTGGCTGCTGAACTTTGATGTCGGCGTGTTTTGGGTGTTGATGCGGGTGCTGGCATGTGGTGGGCTCGGAGTTGTGGTCTGGGAGATTATCACCAACCAGATCTCGAAGAGGAAGTCCATTGAGGTGAGTACTGTCTTAATTGTCGATGAGAGGAAGTGTGATACATATTGCGTTTGGTATAAGTGGTCCGTCTTGGGCATGGCATCTTTGTTGCAGTTCGTGCAGTATGGCTGTCTATTCACGGCGTTGTATAGGTTGTCGCCATCTCGGTACGTGCTCTGTATTCATATTTGCCTGGATACAGACCTTGATTGTATCTGTGATGTAGTGTCATTATATTCACCCATTTCTCGACGTATTGGATTGGATCACTTATAAGCCCGTCATCGGTGAATATTTCATTCCGTTCCTTTATTGAGCATCTATCTAAATTTCTGTTTTTTTTGACAGACGCGCAAAACCGCTGCTGTGGCAGCAGCTATCCTATTTCAGTGTTATCAGACACCGAGCTCTTCACTGCGAACGTCAGGAGGTATGCACCTGGATATGGGGCATTGGTCCTCCATGGATTATCATCGAGCGCTCTGGATCATACACTAGGCGTACTTTCTCCCTCTATGGGAACGACATTCTCTACGGCAGCGAGCGTCCTGGGTGCTACCATTTTCGCTCTTCCATTCTACATATTCAGAAGCTTCGTAGTATGTGCCTTCCATCTTTTGCCTACACAAGAATTTGCCACCAATATCAGCTTTTTCCCCTAGCTTGACTTTCCCTCGACACCCGTCCTTCCTTTAATATCCCTTGCATGCATCCCCGTTGTTGCATACTCCATTCTATTCCTCACCCCTATGACGATGCAGTCGTTAAACCACCTCTCCTTCAAACCTCAGCATTTTGGATTCTCCTTTCCAACATTATTGGTCGGATCTTATATTCTCGGAAACTTTGCGTTTAAGCAAACACCTGTATGGACGGATCTCTTTGTGGCATCTTTCCTTTACATGGGTATGTCGACAACTCTTACCCGGGTACTTCTACAGGACAAACAATTGTTTCAATCTAGGCATGTACCCTGAGAGCATAGACGCCTTTACACCAGTGGTACCTCGTACACCTGCCTCAAGACTCATTAGGTCGTATCTCAAGACAATACTCTCCAACCCCGAATCTAGAAAGATATTTTATTTTTTGATGTTGAATCTGTGCTATATGCTCGTGCAAATGCTATACGGAGTCTGGACAAACAGTCTCGGCCTCATTTCTGATGGTATGTCCAGCCAATTGTTCTTGTACATGGTAGCATTAAAGATTATTCTTAGCCATCCACATGGCTTTTGACTGTATGGCTATTGGAATGGGTCTGTTTGCATCTGTCATGGCAACTTGGGAACCCAACGAACGATTTACTTATGGGTAGGTGGAGTATATTCCTAGCAATGGATGTGCTCTGATTTACCTTTTAGATACGGTCGGATTGAGACATTGTCTGGCTTTGCGAATGGTATCTTCCTAATACTGATATCGATCTTTATCATGTTTGAAGCCATCCAACGAATGTATGTTCAGGCAGAGATATGCCCGTCATTTCAGATAATTGATTCTTGTTATCAGTTTGGAACCACCAGAAATGAATACCAGTCAATTGCTACTCGTCAGTTCATTGGGGCTGGGGGTCAATTTGTTTGGAATGTTTGCTATGGGTGGCCATCATCATCACGTACGTTTTTCCATTTAAAATTTCGAAAGCCTGAATGTTAACAGGACTGTAGGGCGGCGGTGGACATTCTCATTCGCATGGTCACTCTCATTCTCATGCCGCACCTGCTGCAGACCACTCAGGTCACAGTCATGGAGGCCACAGCCATGAACCCCTACCATTATCACCAGCGTCAGCGCGCCCGCACTCTCATAGTCTTCCTCCTCCTCCGTCGCCTCGAGCACCCAATAGCGGACGCATATATTCTCACACTATGTCGTCGCCTACGTACGAGCATGCGCCACCTAATCCTGTAACCCATACACATGGGCTTTCACCGCCGAGCTCTGCGAACTCCCATTCGCATTCGCACTCGCACTCACATGCAACAGAAAACCACCCGGCCGAAAACTGCGACGATCATTCGCACTCGCACTCACATTCACACTCACCCGGGCATGAGCATGGGCACGAACACGAACACGAACACGAACACGGGCGCAGTCATGATCATGGCCATTCTCACGGGCATGGTCCTGAACATAGACAGGGCCACGAAGATGAGCATGGCCATAGCCATTCTCACTCACATTCTCACTCGCCTACTGTTGACCATGACCACAACCATTCTCATTCTCATTCTCATCCGCAGCATGAAACATCCTCTGCTGCTGCCCCGCCTTCTCGGCCTGCGGACCACTCAAGAACCATGTCAACAAGTAGTGTGTCAGAGAGGCCAATGGTTGGAAACAGCCATGCACAACGCAGACACTCGCGCGGTCCATCGATATCGGTAGACCTCGCGCCACAGCTTGACAACCCATCGCAGTACCTAATGGTATCTCCGCCATCTTCAACGATTACACCTTTGACGCCGAGTTATACCTTTGGTCATGATGATCATTATGATAAACACCATGATTCGCACCATGCACCGAATGCTCACGCGCCTTCGCATGCTACTGCTCATGAAGGGCATAGTCATAATATGAGGGGTGTTTTCTTGCACGTTATGGCAGTATGTCAATTTCTTTTTACATTATTATGATAGATATCATTCCTTACATCTGCTTTTAAGGATACGTTGGGCTCAGTCGGAGTCATTGTCTCGACTCTCCTCATTCAGTTCTATGGCTGGACAGGATTTGATCCTATAGCTTCGCTATTTATTGCTATTCTGATTGCTGCTAGTGTCGTTCCTTTGGTCATGGACACTGGAAAAGTTCTGGCGCTCGATGTGGCTGATCGCGAAACTGACATCCAACGAGCTCTCTCAGAGGTGAGCCTATTTGTTCGGCCATTTATCCCTCTTCTTACCTTGCGTTTCTACTTCTCAGCTATCTACGATCGAAGGTCTTGCATCATATAGCTACCCTCGATTCTGGCCGAAAGATTCGTCCAGTCTGATTGGGTCGATACATGTTCAGCTGGCGCCTTCGGCGTCTGGCTTTGATCCACATGGACCTCATTCGAGTCGGGGAACACCTACGTATACCAAGGCAGACAGGGTCGTGGAAAGGGTTGATGCCCTTCTGAGGGGGAAGATATCGGGCTTGGAGGAGTTGACTATCCAGATTGAAGGCGCATCTGTTTTGTATTGACCTTGAATTATTGACAGACGGACAACGGTTTATTTGTCGGGGTAGATGGGGTGCCGTTGTGCGTTATGGGAGGTTAATTTAGGGTGTAAATATATAATTTACTGGCTAAATATTTGAATGGACCCATGCTGAATAGTTGGACGCTACATAAGGACGCAAGATAGATGACGTGTGTTATTTACTGCCCGGTGAACTCGTTGATTTAAAGTGATAAATCAACTGTGCTTTCAGGTTTGCAATCTCGAAAGAACTAGTAGCAACCCTAAGTAGTTTGCTTGTAATCTAGACTTGGATGTTAGCGGATTATTATATATTCGTTATGTATACCCACATTCCGAGTCATTGCGTGTATACTGAGCCCCATTAAATTAACTATGACATAATCATCGCTCTAAAACCACTGGAACAGTTAGCTTCAAAGTTGAACGAGTCCAAACCGTTGCTCATTTCGTTATTATGCAGGACGGCCGTGGACCAAGGTGAGTTCCATCAACAGAGTTAGGCTTTCATACTGATGGTAATCTGTCATCTAGAATTAAAAATCGTGTCCCCGCTGCTGTTCAGGCGAGTTCTGAATCGATTGCCTACGGGGACCATGTATACTCATTCCCCCTTTGTAGATAACAACGGAACAATTACTTCGAGAGGTAGGTAGACAATATCTCATGCAATAATTTGATCATCCACAGAATGGATAATCATTTCTTTAATAGGCACAAGAGCGCCAAGAAACTGCCTTTCGTGCCCCTAAACAACGTGCGGAAGATTTTGAAGAACTTCACGAATACCAAGGACGAAAACGAAAAGAATTCGAGGAGAGAGTCAGGCGAACGAGAGGTAGTATGTACGTTAAATTTCAATTTACCACTCAGAGGAAAACACACTCACATACACACATACATACAGAAAAGAATGGTTACAGTATGCTACGTGGGAGGTCCGTAGCAGTTGGGTGTGGTCGTTGTTTCTTGCTCACTTCTTGCTGGTCAGGCCTCTCAAAACGAGTTTGCACGGTCGAGATCTATCTTCGAGCGCGCTCTCGATGTCGACCCAAAGTCCATTCAGCTCTGGCTATCATATACTGAAATGGAGCTGAAAGCGCGCAATGTCCAACATGCGCGTAATCTGTTCGATCGTGCAGTCACCTTACTTCCACGCATCGATCAACTATGGTATAAGTATGTGTATCTTGAAGAGCTCCTGCAGAATATAACTGGAGCGCGCCAAGTTTTCGAGCGATGGATGCAATGGGAACCAGAAGATAAAGCATGGCAAGCGTATGTGAAGCTCGAGGAACGGTATCAAGAACTAGACAGGGCAAGCGTTATCTATGAACGATGGGTTGCAGTGCGTCCAGAGCCCAGAGTCTGGGTGAAATGGGCGAAGTTTGAGGAAGACAGAGGTAAAATTGACAAAGCCAGGGAAGTATTCCAAACCGCCTTGGAGTTTTATGGCGATGATGAAGAAAAAGTAGAAAAGGCGCAGGCAGTTTTCGCTTCATTTGCCAAGATGGAAACGAGATTGAAAGAGTACGAAAGGGCAAGGGTCATATACAAGGTTTGACAACATCCTCGATCTCGGAGTTATCAACTAAATCATTGTCATTAGTTTACTCTCTCTCATATACCCCGTTCGAGATCTACAGGGCTCTATGCATCCTACACCAAATTTGAAAAGCAGCATGGGGCTCGTAACACTCTCGAAAGCACTATTCTTGGCAAACGTCGAATTCAGCATGAAGACGAGGTCTCCCAGGATGGATATAACTACGATACCTGGTTTGACTATGCGAGGCTAGAGGAGGCCGCATTCAGAGATATCAAAGATGAAGGTGCCACTCAACATGAGGTAGACATTGCATCGGATAGGGTCAGGGGAGATCTACGAAAGGGCGGTGGCATATATCCCTCCCGAAAATGAAAAAAAGGCACTGGAGGCGCTACATTTTTCTATGGTTGGATTATGCACTCTTCGAAGAAATAGACACAAAGGTTAGAAATCTTTCATTTCTTCAAATGCCGCTAAATGCTAAGTTGAATCCTACAGGATTATGCTCGTGCAAGAAAAATCTATCAGACTGCGATAGAAATCGTTCCACACAAAAATTTCACGTTCGCAAAACTTTGGATTATGTTTGCAAATTTTGAAATTCGGCGAATGGATTTGAATACGGCCAGAAAAATTTTAGGCAATGCCATCGGCATGTGCCCCAAAGAAGCTTTATTCAAGGGATATATAGCTCTTGAGATTGAGGTCTGTGCTCTAAATCTACCTCTCAACAACTCTCTAATCTTTTACATTGAAGTTACGGGAATTTGATCGAGCAAGAAAATTATATGAAAAGTACATTGAGGTCAGTGTGTCGTCGAATTCAAGGATATTATATTAATTTAGAGCATTAGTTCGACCCTTCCAACGCATCAGCATGGATCAATTATGCCCAGCTTGAAGCTCAACTGGCAGATTATACCCGAACACGTGCCATCTTCGAATTAGGGATATCCCAATCACCTCTACGTATGCCAGAAATACTATGGAAAGCTTATATCGACTTCGAGACAGCAGAAGGAGAGCGTGAAAATGCACGATCCTTATACGAGCGGTTACTCCTGTTGAGTAGCCTCGTTAATGTATGGATATCGTATGTACTCTTTGAAGCGGAACCTATCCCCATTTCTCGAGAACAATGGGACGAAGACGATGAGAGGCCTATGGCTCCTGGAAATCCTGAGCTTGCTCAAAACACATTTAAACGGGGATACCAAGATCTGAGGCGTCAGGAGTTGAAGGAAGAGGTATCGCCCTTTTGTCCGCACGGTCTTCAAAAGTATCTAACTGTATTCACAGCGAATAGCGCTTCTGGAGGCATGGAAAATGCACGAAGAAAGGTTCGGTACCCCTGAAGAGATTCAAAAAGTTGAGGCAATGAAACCTTCGCGTGGCAAACGCCGACATATCGAGCAAGAGACTGGCCAGATGGTTGAAGGTAAGTTTTCTTCTAGTTTTATCGTAGTCTCGATGGATATAAACCTGTTTACAGATTGGCAATGGATTTTCCCTGACGACGAGCGAGAGACCAATCCAACATCTTTCAAGTTCTTACAAGTTGCACATGCATGGAAGAAAGCTCAGGAAATAAAAGAATCCACAGAGGCCCTTACGGTTTCTCCTAATAATGAAGGAAATGAAGTGGAGAGTGATTTGCCCAGCTCCGACGAGAATACGGAATGATGGATCTGTTCAATTAGGCATCCCTTGATTGGGAATGATTGACCTGCGGCATCGTTACAGGAGACTTTCAAGACAGATAAACCATACAAAAGCATTTTATCAGTGCTGGAAGAGTAGTCCGTGAGGATATACCATTGTCTCTTCTGGTCAGGTTAGAAGATCAGCACATATACGGCAATGCTCAACTTTTCACTTTCCTAATATTTTACCTTTCCCAATTCTCTTCATTTCTCCCAGACACTCCTGGGTTGCCAAACATCATCCAATCATTAAATCTGCAACTTCCGCAGGTCTTTACGCTCTGAATTTTCCTCCCCATTTCTGTTTGAATACATATGTAGTACCAAACCTGTAGGAGCCTTCCCACAGGCTATAAAACAACATTTGTAAAAATGATCCAAGAACATGGTATAAGTATATGCCTTCGTTTTGTTTTCCCAAGTGTAGGAATAGAACCCTGCGCCAAATTCAACGCCGGTGGACCACAAATGAACTGCGACATGAAGAGCTCGGGTAGATTTGTTGATTTCAGATCGAGAAGCAGGTTTACCATTAGGACCTCGGAACAGCTTTTATGTTCCAGAACTTATACACAAAATGTAACACTGATTCTATGCACAGTAATTTGAGGCAGGTGAAGAATGACCACCGGATTATGAGAATATTCACTCCCACTTTCTTCAGAATATCTTTCTCCGTTTGACTGAACCTCAGTATCACGTACTTCTTCCCCATCGTGTCTCCATCGTGTCCAAAAGCTTCTGCCAATAGACGTGGGCGGTCTGTCCCCAGGCAGTCTCTGAAGTCCCTCGCATATGCCAGCTCTCGATTGTACTAAGCTTCGTCTACGACATCTTGGAGATTCTTGGACCTTGACATTCAAATGTCCGCTGTGTATATAAGGTCTGAATGTTACTGTGCCTCCCAAAACTGTTTTTCTTCTTGCGTTATTTTCGAGTTGCATTCCTAGATTCAAAACTGTGATGACATTCAAATTGTTCGATTTCGAAGAAGAATGTCTAGTTAACGCGCCCGATTCCTTGTGACGCGTACTGTGGAAATCCATGCGCTATTTATGCAAAAATACGGGCTCAAGAGCGTCAAATAATCGAGCTGAAGAATGCCCTAGCAGAACAACTCTGTCGCTATCGTGGTCACTATAATCTGTCTACCCAAGCAACGTAATGACTTCGATCGATACAGTTTTAAGGAAAGAAGAAAAGACAATGCTAGTGCATTATTCACATTGGGCGCCGTCTGGAAAACATGGTGTGAAACCATCCGGTCAAGTTTCAACACCCCGTTTTTGGTCATGCATACCAATACTCGTCGATCTAGACAACATGGAGACCACCACCAACATTGTAAAAAAGATTGGATAGGTGATCCGGACAGATGCCCCTATCGGTCGCAGTCTACCCTATACAAGACTACTAGCTGGAAGTTGAAAAACGCAATTTGGCAAGAGAAATCAAACCATTGAGCAAGATAGTCTCTGCCACTTCTAGCCGTTGGGAGTGTACCGAGCTCAAACTCCTTGGAATGCATCTACATATTACACTTCACCCCCCCGGCTCACAAAATTCATGCTCGCATGTCCCAGGCTTGGAGAGGAGGGTGAGGATGCTGCCTCTTCTCCTCGTTCATCATAGCCTATGAAAATTCAAAATATTTCGTCCCTGGGTGAGCGACACCATCGCGGGCTTTCTCTTCATGATATCCACGTTCCCGCGACTGGAAGATGTGAGTACAAATATTTTGATAAAATTTCAAACAATGCACAATTATACGCGAGAGGAGAGATTCGGGAAACTCTTGAGTGCTAGTGGTAGCGGAAAAATTCTGATCAGATTCGCCAACCTTTGTTTTATGTTGTTGGAGGGCCATAGCACCCAAAACAAACAAGTTCGCGGTTCGCCTCTTTGGAAGTGAGAAATTATGAGGTTCGCGGTTCGCCAGTTGAAGTTTGAGGTTTGCGTACCAAGTCCGGCGAACTTTGCTTGCGGTGGGCAAGGCTTAAGTACTGCGGATTGAAGTTGAGAGTTCGGTAAAGGCTACTCCAGTGAGATAAGATAAGATGGTACCAAGCTAAATTTAGAACACGAAATCGACAAAGAAATCGATATCGGATATTCAGTTCTGAACTCACAACGACGACAATGATGCCGGAAACCGTCGCTTCAATTCAGAATAATGTCCTTAGGCAGGTGGAAACTATCCCACCATCAGAATTGACTCTGTTCCCTGCTACGAAAGCGCAGATATATGAATCGCGCAAGCGGACATGGACAATGTGGAGTCGCGGGGTGACACTTGAGCAATATTTGGAGAGGGACTCGAGGTCTGATGGGCATGAAATCTCACAAAATGGAAGATTGGTTACATGGTGAGTACTCTTTGATTCGTTTCCTTCCAACCCATGGCATATAAACGCTTGATAGGATTTTGGCGAGGAGAAATGACCCTAAAGGCCTGGACTTCCTGTGTTCATGCGAGACGTGAGTGATTTGAACAGGACTGTTGGTTGTAGAATTAACGTCATATCGACAGGTTTAAACGAGATGGCTTTGTGGTAGATGCCATGGCCACGAAAGGAAGATCTGTGGTGTGCTACGCCGTTGCATCTCTGTTTACGGATCCTCGATATAGAAAGAAAGGGTACGCTAAACATTTGATGCGACTATTGCACTGGGTGTTTGCACCTCTGGATACGCTGCCGCCGTTCCCGACAGAGATATGGGGGGAGAGGCCGAAAAGAGAGACCTGGGTTAGAGCAGAGCAGATTGTAGAAGGTCATGGAGGGGATGCGGCATTTTCGGTGTTGTACAGCGACGTTGGAAGCGAGATTTATAAGGGATGCGGAATATTGCCTGGAGAGGAGGGATGGGTAGTGACAAATCCTATCTCGAGTGGTTGGGATGTGGATGCTCTAGAGTCGTCCGATAGAGAGGCTGAGGGTTGGGAATGGCTTGACTTGAAAGGAGTTTATGACATGTGGAAGATGGATGGTGAGCTAATGAAGAAAGAAATGGAGAATTCCATGACGACGAGGGCAAGATGCACATTCTTGCCGGACAAGGGCGTCGCAGAGTTTCAGATTCTCAGACTTGCCTACTTCTGGAATAAGCTGGACATCAAGAACTGGGGAGTTCGCAAGGGGAATGCGTTTGCTAGCTGGACGGTCGATGTACAGCCAGACTCATCCTATGTGATGATTATTACCAGACTGCGGGCGGAGAAGGACGAGTTTGAGGAGCTGGTGAAAGTCTTGATCGGGTTTGGGCAGAGACATGGAATCAAACATTTCGAGGTCTGGGGATTGAGACAGGAGCTACGGGAGCAATTTGGATTCGTCAAGACCTGGGACAGAGCTGAACATCTGCCTAGTATAAAGAGCTACTCGACTGTGTATGAATGGGCGTTTAACGAAAAGTAAGTAGGTGGTAACTATTTTAAAAAGGGGTTTACTAATGAACGAATTGAATAGGTTCTGTTGGTGTTAAT
Source organism: Psilocybe azurescens (assembly GCA_023853785.1). Lineage (NCBI taxonomy): Eukaryota > Fungi > Basidiomycota > Agaricomycetes > Agaricales > Agrocybaceae > Psilocybe > Psilocybe azurescens. Next base: position 91,558 of record JAJIRX010000859.1, on the reverse strand, counting down.
AGTTGTAGTATTTATAATTAGTTTGTTTGTGTGACTGTCTACATGGCCGCTGTCAATACGGCGCAACCATCTCTCAACATTACTCATACAATCCTTGACAATTGAGTAGCCCACCATGGTCATGGCTGCCTATCATCCAGCCTATGGCCCCCTCAGTACTAACGCTCCATACGGTCCAAGTCCAAGTCTCCCTCAGCAAGAGTCCCCTGTGGCCAAGTTTCCCCACACACGCGCACAGCTAGCAGCGTTGGCCAGACAGTTCAAGCCCCTCGACAGTTATGAGTCGGACAGCGATGACAGAGTCCCTCCAAGACTCCTCAGTCAGGTCATCTCCCTGTTGATGGATGAGCGTGAGGACGAGCTCAAGTCCTTGCTCAAGGCTGCCTTTAGTGTTGACGAGGACAATGTATGTTAACTGCCTTTAATTGCCGATGGCTGGTCCTAACTTTTAGTCGAAAGGTTGAGCATTGTGTCTTGGAACTCATGCACAAGCACCGAGACGACATCGCGGGTGTCCCCTTTCTCTTCCTAACTCCGACACGCCGCCCTATTTCGCGGCCATCGTCGCGCGCATCGACCACCTCAAACAGGCTTCGTCCAGAAACTCCCATCTCCGCTCCAACTTCTCCCCTTATTAATATATTCCGCAGACCCCCAAACTCTCCTCTCGCTCCTATGTCTTCAAAATCAGATTATTCTCCCTCTTCTTCGCCTGTTCTTGCTTACGCACAGGCTTCGACTCAGTTTACGGCTTCTCTTCCAGCTTCTCCCATCTCTTCCCCACGCCTCCTTAATGCAAAGGCAAATGAGTTTAGACCAATTCCAAGGCCTCTCTCTGCTGCAGCCTCTCATTCTTCGGCAGCTTCGCTTTTGCGCGCAGATACCCCTTCTCCTGATTTGTGGGCTCACAATTCTCCACGAGCAACTTCGAATCTCGCAATCGCGGCACCACTCATCGCAGACCAGTCTCAATCCTTCACTCCATCTTCATCCCTTCGTTCGTCACACCGCCCCAAAGATGAAGATGAAGATGAAGATCCTTTCGATCCTTTTTCTTCTAATCCCATCCCAACCTTCCACTCTATCACCATATCCGATTTTGATACTTTTGATACAAACTCTTGGGCAAACTCTGCCGATCTCTCGTATCCAACATCGTTCTATCCCCAAGAATATGTTCCAGAACCAGAGTCGGAAGAGGCGTCTGCCGCGCTGACTGATGGAATGACGCCTTTTGATGTGCTCAGTTCCGTCTTTGGGTCCACTTTGGCGCCTTCGGAACTGGAGGATGCTCTTTCTGCTAATGGATTTGACTTTGATCGTGCCATGGCATGGCTCATCGATCGCTCCCTTCCTGCTGCTCCTGCCGCACAGGCTCGCATGCAGCACATGGGGGCAAGAGTTACTTTAGTGTCCCGTGATGTTGCTGCCAGAGGGCGCGGTGGTACTGCTTTCCAGTCTACTAGACCTGCCCCGAGATATGTCAACGGCCGTCCTGTTCCAGGAGGGAATAGGGTCTGCAGGTACTTTGTTGGTGGAGAATGTCTACGAGCTGATTGTCGTTTTAGGTAAGTTTTAGTTTTTTTGTCAGTCAGTGAATATATATAATTGTGATGCTAATTGTATATCTGCAAGCCACGATTTGGAGCGAGCCTTGTGCAGGTTCTGGCTTCGTGGTACCTGTGCCAAGCAGGATAGTTGCGAATTTTTACATCATCTGCCAAAGGACGTTGATATCGCGAGTCTCAATGCCGTGCTTACCAAGGCCAACGTGCCGCCTGGTACTGGGCCATTTGCAGCACATCATCAAGCCAGTGCCCCGCCAGTCGACGAGTTCCCTGTTCTTGGGTACGACACCAACGGCGCCGGGAGAGGGGGAGCCGGAGGCCGCAAGTACGTGCCTTATAACAACGACCCGAGCAGGACTAGGTTTTCTGCTGCCGTCAAGAAGCCAGCTGTGCAGCAGCCGGTAGCTCAGGAGGATAACACTAATGGAATAAATGCGAGTACCCATCTTGCCGCGCGGAGGGAGGTTATGGGCACAGCTGCTGATAATTTACATCATCAGAGCGCGATCGTGCAACCAAGACCGTCCCCGAGGATTAAGCTCCATCCACCGTTGTTGCTGCCGACTCTTCCTACGGGGGAAGCTGTGAATAATTTGTATATGTCGTATAGGCAGCGGGCGCTGCAGCTGGGTGCGGCGAGGAATGCGTGCTTGTCGCGTGCGGCTGATGCATGGCGCCGGGGAGATGGGGCTGCTGCGAAAAGGTTTAGTAGGGAGGGGCATGATTTGAATGCGAAGATGGGAGTGGAGATGGCGGATGCGGCGGGAGGGCTTGTAAGAGAAAGGGCAAGGATGGCAGAGCAGGCAGTGAGGGCGAGGGATGCGGCTTGGTCGGATGATCCGGGAGATAGGAGTGCGAGGGGTAAAGCGTGTGGTGGTGGGTTCGGCGTGGTTTTGGGCGTTGCGAGTCCAGGTGCTACAGCTGGACAGTTTGGAGGAGGCGGAGGAGAGAGTGCCGAGGAGAGAACGGAGGCGATGCTGGATCTCCATGGGCTGCATGCTAACGAAGCTACAGAGGTGTTGGAGAAATTCTTGCTCGCTGTTTGTGTTTCATTTCTTTCTGTCTATCGTCCTGCTTTGCTAATCGATTATTATTTTCATTAGCTCGAGAATGAACATTTCTATGGCTTAGGTGAGTCTACTTTTGATGTAGTCCGGAATGGGATTTAAATGACGGTTTAATCAGCATATGCTATTGTGGGCGAGGAGAAGCATACGGGCACGCAGGACGTTGCTCGCGGAGCTTCTCGTGCTCGTTTAGCTACTGGTGTCAGAGAATGGCTTCATCGCTGGGGGTATCCGTGGAGCGAGCGAGATGGTATTATCTGTATTGATCCATTGACTCATTTGTCGGAATAAGTGGGTATATAAGTGAGTTTGTTTATCTCTTTTGGATAGAGATATAAAGAACTTATCACGGCTTTGTGGTGTGCAGAAAAGAAAGAAAAGAAGATGAAATTTATGAAATATGCAAACGTTCCTGGATTTGGGTGTATGATGAAGAAGTTAAATTAATGAATGGCGTGGTAATATGTAAATGCTGGCTATTTACATTGCCTGCCCAAAACAACAGAAAAAGAAACGAAAAGAAAGAAGAGCCAAAAAGCAGGCCGCGGCTGACGGGCTGGATATTTCTATCGTAGACAGAGAAATCTGGTGACAAAATGACGGGACCCTTTGTAAATACAGTATACCCAGGCGGGTGTTGTAGTTGCTGTTCGTAGTTTCAGGGGTGTCTGGATTGTCGGGAAAATCTCAATTTTGTTCTGCTTCTGTATGCCTATGTACTCTGCCATTCACGGTCTTAGGCCCAGGTCCTTCAGTTGAAAAGTGGCGGACATGTGACCTATACATAGATCAAAGCGTGGATATTTCGGTTATAGTTCAGTGTGTTCACGCTCTGTCCTGGAATATCCCAGTCATACTACCTCCATATCCGCCTTGAACGATACCAGACGATACCCGCCGTGAGTGCGCGGATAGCAATTATTTTATCTCTCTTTCTAGGCCTCCACAGGTTCAGCGTGTCAGCCTCTCATTGGTAGCCAAAATATCTGTCGTCTTAGTACCCAACGGAGTAAAGGCGAGTGACGGGCAACAGGCATCTCAGTAGCACAAACCAGACAAGCTAGACGTGGCGTTTTCACTTTTTGATTTGTACCACTTGTCACTCGAAAAATAACTACCATGCCACCAGTGCCAATCCTAATAACAGCCTCAAACGGCAGTTCCTCTACTTCCTCTTCCCACTCCCATTCCCACTCCCAGTTGGCGACCGCAGTATTACCAAGCGCAAGCCGCGGCAGCCCTACGCCGACGTTCAGCGAAGATCGGGAAAACTACCATCGCGTCGAATTTGAGGCGCCACTTTCTGCCGACGTGGAGGGCGAACACCAGCAGAGACTGAACCGTGCGCAGTTTGGACAAGGACGCTTCTCTATTGATTTAAGTCTTGAACTGGAGAGGGAACTGGAGAATATGGAGAGCCCACCTGTTACTCCTGGATATAACGCTATGCACAGCGAGCAAGTACGGAAGGGCAGGGCGGATTCGAATGCCTCGCGCACTACGCAGTCTAAGCGAGAGGATACTCTGCAGCAGGCTCATATAGGCGGTGACCCTGCACCCGACCCCGAGATTCTAGCTCATATCGTCACTCAACTGAGACGGTCCTTGGCGGAAATGACGAAGGAGAGAGATGACTTGGTGAAGATGATGGCTGAGTCGACCAAAAGAGACGCAGAGACGCAGGATGCGCTGCAGATCATGACTGAGAAGGCCACGATGGGAGAAGAGGAGATGATGGAGATGAGACGCAAGATGAAGGAAGACGAGGAGCAGATAGGGATGCTCAGAGCAAAAGTTGAAGAAAGCAGGTTCGTACTTTTTCTTAGAATGCTATTTTTGCATCGCTTATTTTCATTTTAGACGAGGCCTTATGCGCCTGCAGACAGAGAAACGGCAAAGCATGACGCCCATCGATGTTGCTCGTGCTTCGGGTGCGTTAGCATCGTTTGGCAATCCTCCTTCCTCAAAACGTGCTTCGTTCGTTCCTTTGACGGGATCCGGGAGACAGAATGGCCATAAACGCATCTCTTCTGTCAACGACTCGAGCTTTGGCACTTTCCCAACTCCTGATCTGACTCCAAGTCCCAATGTCCATGCATTCAATATCGCATCCACAGAAGCAATTCTCTCAGGCGCACCTAGTAGCTCGCGTCGATTTTTCGGTCGTCAATCGCCGGATAACGACGGTCTCCACTCGGCCGCTTCCGTCGATTCAGCGGCAGCTGCTGCCAGTGCGGCGGAAATGGAAACCATGCGCAAAGAACTACAGGTTGTCAAAGATGAACTGGAGATGACGAAACATGATCTTCTGGAGGCCAAAGAGGCCAAAGAAGCTTCCGAGATGTGTGTGACAGTGTTGCGGGAGTTTATCGCAGAGAACAATGTTGGTGCGTCTGGAGAAGGTGCAGGTGCGAATGTGAAGCTCCCTCCTCCGCCTACGATGGCCACGGGCGAAGAAGAATCATCGGACTCAAAGAAGACAGGCACTGGTTGGGGTTTTAAATTGTGGGGTAACAACAGCGGTGGAGTGGATTCGCCCCTCAGATCAGGGAGTTGTTGGTGCAGGGCCGCACTCCGCATCGGTGGCAGGGCCGTCGCCTATGCTGCCCGCCTCTTCAATGGCACACCCACCTGCCTCTGCGACGCCGATCAGGGCTGCGCCGCTATCCCGCAAATTAGGTGGGTTTTTAGCTCTCGGTCGAGTGCGTCGTCGAGCCATTCGCGGGAACAGAGCCAGCCACAGTTACCGCCGTTGATGCTATCCCAGTTGCAGACGAATGCGGCGGCCACAAGGATGCCGTCGCAGAGGGACTCCATGTATAGCTACTCGGACGCGTCTAGTGTCGCAGAGCCTGTGAGTCCAGGGAGTGACATTAACGGGTTGGGAACGACCGGGTATGTGAAGACAGCGGCGGGATTTGAAAGGGTTGGTGTGGTGGCCGAAGAAGAAATCGAGGCGAAGAGTTTGGACGGCATGACTCCTGTGCATGTCTCGATGTCGACGGTGGATCTGGATGGGCTGCGATAAGCCCATTCGAGCTACAATTTTGACTCTTTGGATGGGCTCGCGCAGCATTGGGATTAATTTTTATGGATGGAAACGATTTGCATGGATACGTATATGGATATGACCTACACTGGGTTGGGATGGATGATTAGCCATGCTCAACCAACCTTATTCCCTCTTTGCCTCTTTGACTGCACTTGACATGTCTTATGAACACGACGAAACGATTATGATTACAATATAGCTACTTGTATGTACTGCATACACGAATCCTGAACCCGTTTTTCCCGGTCCTGCTAATATGGAAATACACCAAATATATATAGAGATTTTCTCCCGATATAATCAGTTTTCTCCTCGTCTATCATCTCGAGGCTCAAGCACTCTTTAATGGAATATAACATTTGTGTGGAGCATAGTTTGAGAGATCTGGTGCCTGCGTACCTGGGCGCCTTTGTTTTCCACCCCTAAGCAGTCTAACATTGAGCCTGCTCCCGGCAACTTGATCGCAAAAGGTTTATGAAATGGCAGGATGTGATCTCAAAATGGCAAGTATTATTCCCAAATAAGAAGTACATCACGATCGAGAAACGTGCCAAGGATCACGGTACGACTGCTATAAGCTGCTATACTATTTACGGGAGGGTCGGGAGAGACGAGTCTGCGACAATTTTCCATGGCAGACTATCTCTTAATTAATGGTATTCCTTAGTCTTTGGCTCTAAAGGCGTTACGAAGATGTGAGATCTTGCCATGCCATATCTCTAGACCGCCGAAGGGGATTCGCTTTTGAGAACGTCCACACTAATCCATCAATACTTTGTTTCGGTGATTTGCTGAAATGCTGTATAAAGGGGTTTAGATGCTCTTTTTGGAACATCTACGCCGAGTTTTATTTGAGAGAAGTATGATGCGAAATTCAGAGACCTTCTAGGTCGTCAACGACCCTAGGTATCTAACTGCAGTGATGTCGACCGCGAGCATCGCTGGCAGGGTAGGCGATGGTGGCGTTTCAGAATCCGTTCTTCCTGGCGCGAGAGGGGACAATGCGCGGAGCTCCTCGCAAGCCCCGACGATCACAATATATTTGGACTTTGTCGAATCCCACGTGATCTTAGCTATCGCTCTTGCTAATTGGAGATATTACCCCGATGTATGATCTGTTTCGGTGTAAGGGGTAATGATTGGCTGTCTAACTTGTGTGTCTCCGTAGTACCCCGCTACGCAGTTAGAATGGTAGTCGACTATGTGGCCTCGGGCGAAGGGTCTTGTTCAATTTTAGTATGCATGGGTATGCCACTTGTCTTCCACAGCAAATCTAGACTTCAGTGATTCCACTGCGTTTTTTGACTTCAGAGGTTTTCCGCCGCAACGTTGGTTTAGATTATATTTAGTCTGGACACCGTATGCGCTGCGGTGAACTTCACGGCAGGGTGAATAGATGACGCGACAAGGGGATAGAAGTAATTGGTTAATCACTTCTGACGCTACCCTTGTTCGTCATTCGGACAAAGTCAACCCGAATTCGGAACAACCGCCCTATCTAGAAATACTTCGTCAGCATTGAATATGTACTATGTACAGACTCGAATAGATGGAGTACTTTTTGAAGTACCTCGTTACACCTTTCTCGATATTTACGGCATTTCTGTCTCGGGACGAGCATGCGGACAGAATGGAGAAATGAAGAGTACCAAAATAAAAATTCCCGGCTTGAGAAAATGGTTCTTCAAAAGGCCTGATAGATAGATGTAAATCACAGAAGCTGTGTGGCGAAGGGTCATTTGGGGTACGCGTGTTGATGCCGATAGTCTAAAATACGAATGAGACTAGGTTTGAACCCTCAGCAAGCTAATAGTCAAACATCGGAGCTCATAGTTCTATACTATTACCTATCTACTTGAGCTCTCGATCAAAGAGTCGTCGGTTTGGGGCCATAGTGATTTTTATGTATGGATGGGCAATTATAGCATGTTGAGTTGCCGCTTGATGTCCTGAGGGTCGATTATTGCAAAAATTGCGAAGCGGATCACCGAGGCGACGTTATATATGACGAAGAGGTCCAATAAGAAGGCAAGGCAAAGGGATTGTGTCCTGGGGAAGACATACGAGGTCATTCTGCGTTCATAATCTCGATTACTGATCTTTGAGCTCGGGAGGATCGGGATCGATGCTGTCTCCGGAGGTCACGGAAACTAGCTTGATTAAAAGACGTTTACCTTTTATCTACACAGAAAACGTGCTGAAATGTGAGAATACGCGGGACATATAGGATAAGGAGGATGAAACCGGCCGACAATGCAGCGTACTCATCGCAAATCACTTCCATACATGCAGACAACTGTACACAAAGACGAAGACGAAGAAGAATTATCGGATATTTTCCAAGTGTTTAGAAGATAATTGGGTCTGGAGTTGACATGGATCGCCTCATTCGAAGATGGTGACTTGGATAGGGCTGATCATATTCGTGTCGACATTACAAATAAAAAGAATGGAATATAGACCAAATAAAGTTGTATATGACAGAGAAAGGACAAAATAGCGACTCAGGAGAGTGATTCGGTCCTTTCGCCATGGGTGGGGTTGTTTTTGCAATGTGATATGGCACTGCCACTTGGCTTTGACGGAAGTAAATCGGGATTGATGGGATCGGCCATCTCCGTCCCTGGCCCAAGCTACGGTTATCTTATTAGGATCGGGCGTAGGGCATTCCACGAGTGTACTTGCCAAAGCTGTCCCCTTCTCTCCCATCATCATCTACCACAACGATACGCTGGATGCCCCCTCCCCTACATACGATAGGAGAATGGACAACCCACCGGGCGCGGATGGCCCCACAAAGAAACGTAGAAAGGGCGCAACTCGTTTGAGCTGTGCTGAATGCCGAAGGTACTCGATCAAGGGCCTTAAAAGCCGTTTCTCAGCTCTAGTTGATCATATATCTGACCCTTTTCTTATCCACAGGCTCAAGTTGCGATGCGATCGAGCGATTCCGTGTAGCTCATGTGTAAAGAGAGGCTGCGGCGCTATCTGCCCTGATGTAAGCCTTTCACCTCGAGTTGCAGGATTTTCCTGGGTGTCTAAACATAATTCAGGGGTCTCTTACAACTGGGCAAGGAAATCGGTAGGCATCTTGCTTTTAATCTTGCGCATTGAGGATATCTGATGGCCTGTTGAATAGATTCGTCTTGGCTTCGACACAAGAATTGCACGAAAAAATATCAGAACTCGCGAACAGAGTCAGAGAGCTCGAAGATGCTCTACGCGCTTCACACACTCACATATCCACCGAACCGCACCCTTTGCTCTCAGATGAGCTTCTCAGAATCAAAGCACCGTTACAAAGAGATCTCAATTCCATAAAACCATCGGTGACCACAACTATCAAGGAAGAAGAACAAAATCCAGATGTTGTGGATGCCTTTGGTTCGCTGTCCATAGCACTTTCGGGAAAAACAAAGTATTTCGGTCAAACAGCGAATTCTTGGGTAAGATATTTCCTCAGTATGACTTTAACTTTCAATTGACCATTCTGTCGCTCCTAGTACTTCCTTCAAGTAAGTCGACAGAGACAATGGAAGCTTAATAAGATTGACATGATATCTCTAGAACGAACTACCCGAGGAAGAGGATCAAGATGACCATCTAATCAGTCTGCAAAATATTTTACCACCCGAAATTCTCAACCGGGCATCCTCATTCCCTATATCCCATTACTCTGTAACGGGCAATGTGGGGTTGCAGACTCTATACTGGTATTTACCTCCTGCTGAAGTTGCTCAAGAATTGCGAGCGATATATTATACATATGCTGCATGGATGTGCGTGACTTTCTTCTTGCCACGGTATGGAGCCGCAGCTGACCACCGTATGACAGGTATCACCCTGTCAATGTGGGAGACATTTGACACAGAAATATACGCACCATTCTACAATCAAACCATTGGCCCAATACCTGACGACCCGCTCTTGGCTCATCGGCTCTCGATCCTGTTTATGATACTTGCTATTGGATCTCTCATGAACCAAACCCTTCCTGCATACAATCTCGAGGCAGAGAAGTATCACCAACTGGCAAGAGCGGCCTTGTTCCACCATTCATTCTTCGATATCCCAACCATCAACGCCGTTCAAGCATTGGTGAGTGGATCGAGGGTTTTAAAGCTTATCACATGGGTTTGGCTGAGATCTTATGCCTTCTAGTATCTGATGACCCATTATCTCTTCATAGCGGAGCGGCATGGGACTAGCTCCGGCGCTCGGTGGGCTACGATGGGTCTAGCAGTCAAAGTTGCTCAAAGCGTAGGTTATACCTAGAATTGATCGATTTCGAGGACTAATGCTGGTCAATTTCGCTTTAGATTGGACTTCGTGAGTGTTGCCAATAATCGTGGTTATATGAAGACTCATTGTTTCTTTTCGACCGTGTAGACCGGGATAGTGGAAAATGGAAAGTAGATCCTATTGAAACTTCACGGCGGCGCGAACTGTTCTGGGAACTGTTTACATACGATTCTTGGCAATCGTTTACGTTCAGCCGACCGCCTTCATTTTTCCCCCCGCATCTCGATTGTAAGATGCCACATTTGGACGATTCTTCTGACGAGCAGAGCTGTACGTACTCTTACTCCTGGATAAAATTTATCTTACCCCAAACTGATTTTTACTCAGTCAACGCATGGAAGCATCGATTCGCAGCCGAATGCATGACTCTGCTTCACGACCAAGCTTTCGGCGCTAAAATGCCGACTTATGCGACAATTCTACAACTAGACAGGAAGTTGCGTGCATTCCCCGTACCTCCCATACTCCAAGTTGCCGGCTTCGGTAATTCTGAACCGCGGCAGGGAGGATATCCGGACAGCATCATGCTCACTTTGCAGAGACATATCGTGTTGGCTATCCGAGAGATGAGTACGTCATATCAATTAACATATCAGCTTTGTGACGGGCATCTTTACTGACGGCGATTCTCTATGTTGCCGATTTTTAGACCTGCTTTATTTGCATAGAAGCTTCTTCGCTCGGGCCATTAGTGATCACCCGAAGGATCCCCTTGGGAGTCCTTATGGAACCTCTGTTATTGCTGCATATCGTAGCGCTGGATCTCTTGTCGCTATGATGAGAAATCTGCACACTCAGCTGAAGGAACCGAGTGAGCGGATGTGGTTCCTGTGGACGCACATGTTTTCTTGTTCGGTAACTATTAGTATCCTTTGGGTTTCTAAACGTTTCACTGAGAAATCTTTTGCATAGATTGTACTGGGATCGATTGTCACGAGGTGTCCCTCCATGAGTTTAGCACCGTCTGCTCTTGTGCAACTGGATTCAGCCTGCGAACTGTTCTCAAAAGCCGCTCGAGGTTTCCGGGCCAACAAAGTTCTAGTATGTTTCCGAATATTATTTGTCATTAGATCTTTCTTAATCTCTTTGATTAGAACATTATGCTCCATTTGCAAGAGAAAGCACACTTCAGTTTGGATGAATTTAGAAGAGGAAAAGGGTCTCCTCTTACAAGATATAACCCTTCGTCCGGACCGATAACCCCTGATGCCGACGATGACGAATTGTCTGTCCTGGGTGGGAAAACTCGACTGGTGTCCAAGAAGGAGCCCTCATCTCCGATCCTAATGGAGAGATCGCCAGTTTCGCAAAATCCTATCGTTCCCTTGCCTCTGTCCCCCGGACTTCACAACAATCTTCCTCAGAGTGTTCGAGAATATTTGGATTCCTTCAAAGTTCAGGGAGGAAGTCAGCAACAGCAATCGATTTTTACAAATCATTCATCGAACCACAATTCCTTCTCCAACCCCACCTCTCACAATTCGTACTCGGACACGCCTGAGATTTCCCCTGTGACAATGTACGGAATGTCGACTCTGCCTACGTCTTTCCAGAGCGAACCTAGCTCGTTCGTGCCACAGCAATCAATGCAGAACATGATGCAGACCCAGCAAAGTGGATTACAACAGGGTTCGGGGCCGGCAATGGATACCTCAAACAGTCAAAATGAATCGAGCTTCCCGCAGTACTTCCCCGTATACGACTACGGACTTGCGTCGTCGTCAAGTACATTCCAAAGTGGCAACAGCAGTAACAATATGTTCTCGCAGGAACAGACGCTTGTTCTGGACACGAGCCCCAGTACAACGCACCGGAAGGCATCTGGGTCGCCTGACGGCAATATGCAGTCAACATGGCTCGATTTTGTGAACACCATGGCTATGCAGTGATTGGTGTAGTTTTTCTTCATGTTTGCTGCGGAGTAGACGGTGTGAGAGGTGTCGATTCATGGAGAGATCTAAAGCGAACTGGGCGAAAACTTGCAAGGCAGTCGAGTGCCAGTGAGAGTACCCATGAGTAATGTATTGTCACTTGCTTACTTGATATGTTTCTTTATCTTTTATCTGCCACCATGTATTAATATATCGTTTCTTGTATGTATCAGAAACATTCGTGTATTGAGCAGAGAGCAGAATGAGAAAGTTCAAGTCGCCAACTGCCCAGAACGATGACTACATCGGTGCATCCGCCCGGCCCGACTGAACAGCATCACGTGGTATAGTTCCGTTTCGTGCAACCGGTGCTCCTCCTCCTTTGTTCCCCACATATCTCTGTTCTTGCTCCTCATTATCTCCCAACCTAACCAGCTCTGTCTACAACACAGAAAGAGTAGCTCAAGACCATGTCTCTCTGCGGTGCTTCAAGTAAAGGTGCTTCATTCGGTCGCGGTCGGCCAGTATGTTCAACTTCTTTCTGGGAAAAGCTTGCCACTAGTATGACGCGTGCTTACTGAACCGTTTGGTATTCTAGATCCAGAGAAAGGTGGGCATGTCACATTGGCTCACGCTTAGATGAATGAGGCACTAAAGTAGATCACATTGAGAAGGTTGTCGTTTGTGGCGATGGCGCATGTGGTAAGCAGTTGTGGCTCCTGGGTTCTCGCAGCCTTACTTCTGACTGATGCACTGCTCTGTAGGCAAGACATCTTTGCTAAACGTCTTTACCCGCGGCTTTTTCACCCAAGTCTAGTATGTGGCCGGATGTTCATTCTTAAGGGGCCACTCTAATCCGACATGCTAGTGAACCTACGGTTTTCGAAAACTACGTGCATGATATCTATGTCGACGAGCAGCTAGTAGAACTGAGTCTATGGGATACCGCCGGTATGTCGTCCTTCCGTGCCACTCATGTGTATTATAACATCTGACTTCGAAGGATTTCCCTCTCCCTCCTTTACTCCTCTTGAATGTTGCCACTATGCCTCACAGGTCAGGAAGAATTCGACCGATTAAGGTCCCTGTCATATGCAGAGACACACGTCATCATGATTTGCTTCTCCGTGGACAATCCTGTGTCATTAGAAAACGTTGAGTCCAAGGTAGCGTCCATTTATTGTTGATGCTTAAGCTGTGCCTCAAACGACATCCAACCAAGTGGCTTGATGAGATTTTGGAGTACTGTCCAGGAGTAAAGGTGCATCGCTTAATACACTCAACAGTTATTCGAGATTGATAACCCATAATGCAACAGTTGGTGCTAGTAGGTGCGTACTTATCACAGGCCAGAATAACGAGTGGTATCCTTACCATTGCTTTCTTTAGCACTCAAGTGTGATCTCCGAGACGATCCAGTAATAAAGGAACGGCTGAAGCGATACGGAAACCATACTGTACAATATGAGGAAGGACTTGCTGTCGCGAGACGAATACGGGCATCCCGATACTTGGGTATGCATTTTGCAGATATCTTGATGCTCAACACTTACACCTGTCCCCGTTGTTAGAATGCAGCTCAAAAGCATAATCGGGGAGTAACAGAAGTTTTTATGAAGCTGCTCGAGTGTCACTAAGTACGCGCGCGAAAGGCTCAGGGGACGGCGGTTGCCAGGTGATGTAAGAGATTATCGGTCTCCTTACTATTTTCTTTTCGCATTTTTTTTTATTTGGAATGGACTTTGCTCTGTGGATGGGCGTGACGACACTTCCAGACACAGGTGGCGGCCGATAGACTCATGACTTAATACCCCATCCCTTTGACCTTGCTTGAGTTATACCCCAAACTTAATTAGGCCCACGCCGACCTCACCGTGGCAATTGCCCGCATCACTACATTATCCCATGCTCCCAATGCACAATACTCTACCAACTCGTTCAGGCACCATATTGCGTATCGACAAAACCTCGTTCCTCCCATGATACCACTCATACCATGTATTCTCTCATGTATACAATTCAACCTCGTTCACGGACTTATTTTTCGACCGTCAAGCATATTTGCTACATAGTCATCCTGGTGGTACAGCGTATTGAAATCCCGTTTTTCCTACATAGTCTAAAGGCAAACAAGCATAACCGAGGTGCGTTTGCTATGTTTCCAATCTATTCTGTCTAATGCTGTGTTACTAGTGGGATGATATGCTTAAAATAATTCTATCACAATGTTTTTATTGACTTTCCTGCTTCCGATGATAATGGACTAGAGTAACCCTCCGGACCGGTAAAAATGTGCTCCTAATTTCAGGCAGTCAAGTGTATCGAATAAGCCAAACTGGTCTGGGTACCATACTGATAATTATACCATTCCTTGTTTTTACTTCACTCAAATTCGTTGCCGTAACAAGGATCAGGCTGCAATGAGGTGTGTACCTTTTGTGTCTTGGATGTGGCATGACATGACATAAATTTTGTTCTTAGATAGTGTTGTATGCTTGCGCATCGCGAAGGTGTCATTGTATACCGTTTAATATTCATGACTATTAGTGTGATCACAAAAATGACCCCCTGAACGTTGCCCGAAACAAAACATGTCAAACGGACCTCAGATTGTTGGATTGTTTTCCGTCTTTTTGGTGGTGGACGCTCTGACGTTGAACTCAGGGGAACTGAATGGCGAAGAGTTGGCCGAAACATCTGCCGCCGCATTTGACTCTTCATCCAGTATTTTATTACTACAAATTAATCCTTGAAACTACTTATCTTTGAGATATTATTTTTCTAGGTCATGCGTTCATTACGGATGTCAAAAACCGGTGTGATCGATTTGACCATACCGAAAACAAATGAGGAATATATATAGGACAGTAACCTTTTGAGAGAATTCTCTCGCAATTTCACATATTCTTCTGGTACCCCTGCAGTCATGTCTGCGGAGCCCATTTTGTCCCCAGCAATTGTTCATTCTATAATTCAGCGCAGGTCCTCTGGTACGAAGTGGTTTCAGCCATATAAGATGCACTCAAAATAGCTTGCAATAATGAACAGCTCCTTGGCTATCTGCTGAGCTGGACATTGTATGGCGTACTTCGTGTGCAAGTTTGTGAGTACCACATACACGTTGATCGAGACTTGATCTTCGTAATTGACATTTTGATCGACATAAATCGGATATCTACTACATCGCCTTTCCAATTGATAGGGCCTTCACCAAAATCTTGGTTTACGGTATCTTTCTGATCGAGACCCTCCAATCTGTGATGATGGCTTGCGACATGTTCTTTTATTAATATCTAGATCTGGGGTGGGACATCCGCTACCTGTGATGTCCTCATTGCCGTATACATGTGCTACTTCGTAAGCTTCGCCTCGTCCATTTTGTTTTTTCTTGAGAAACAAGGATCATCCGATTAAAACAAACATTATAGATTCGGCTATACACACAGTTACAAAAAGAAAGTCTTTGTGGCCACCGACTACGATATAGTCGCTTTTCTACAGGACTCAGAGAATTGGGATCTTGGGGACGATGTGCCCAGCCCTGTAAAGCTTCCTCCGAAGAAAGCCCACGCAGTTGTGGAATTTCCTGTAAAGTCGGACAGGAGACACCTGGAATCAAGGTGTGTTTGGTTAAAATACCCATACCGTCAAACCCACTCACTTTTGTTGTCAGAAAACCCCCATTTTACGTGCCAGATCCATGTACGAGATGTGTGGTTGAGTCAGCTACGGAGAACTATGTTAATAATAAATAGAGAAAGGTGAGTTTTGTACGACTGATGAACTCGGAAAAGTGACATCACCATACCACAGACTGTAGTGGCGAGGGTAGTACCAGATGGCGACCACGCCGAGGTACATCTGCTGGACAATTGATATCGAACCGACATTCGTATTGGTTGGACCCTGATTTATCATTGAAATTTATACTTATAAGTGATGTTTTAGATAACATATTCAATGTCCTCGGAACCTCCTCAGGTCCATCTTCACCTACCAGACGAACAATATCTATCACATCTCACTCAAACTTGCTTGTTCTTCACCCCGACATTCTGATAACTACCACTGCGCTCTCGAACGCCACACAATGTAGACGCAAGCCTCTTTTGTCCAGCTTGGTGCGGTCGATGACTGATATCACGCCTGCGGTAATATGGGAAAATATGCTGCATGAAGTCATGCAGAAATGTTTGTTGGAACTACAACGGGAAGATAATTTTATTGAGACCTGCATTGTCGAGGCCACCATGGGCGGTCTCGCAGAGCTGGTCGAACTCGGGCTCTTAAAAAGAATTGCGAAGAGGGAAATTTGAAATCACGCAAAAGGATTCCGGTTTTTGCAGAAAAATACCTTGCCAACCAACCAAAGGTTCTCTATTTCTCCCCTTCGTAAACTCTATTCTAGTACTTGTCTATCCACTCTACAGCCGCTCTGACGAACACTCGCTCAGCGGCCTTCGAAGCTCCTTCTCTCCTGGCCATCACGGATATTCTCGAGATTGAAAAGACATCTGGTCGCATAGGTACGGCATCAAAGGCAAGATCGACGCGACAGTGCCAGGGATAATCTCTGACCTGTCTTCATCCTTACCCAAGTTTCGAGTACTCATCAAGACTCCGTTTCCGCTTGGGCTCAAGACGGGACGCGTGCAAGCAGGCATGGACCACGCGCCCAGACGATATTATACACGCTCCTGCTCAGTGAGCGCTATGGGTCGGACATACAAGGTGGACTGCTATTCTACAGCCAGAGCAAGACGGGCGAGACCGTCAGGGTGCCGAGGGGACGTAATGAGGTGAGGGGATTTGTGCATATTCGGAATGAGCTTGCTGAGTATATGTGAAGGAAGGTACGGGAGAAGGTGCAGACAGGGTCGAAAAAGAGGAGGTGGAGGAGGAGGATGTTGAGGTGGATGTTGAGGATACGCAAATCAGAGTCGAGTCTGCATTTCAGAGCACTCCGGATGAGAATCGACGGGAAGAGGAAGAGGAGTACTTTTGCCAGCACACATCGACGACGAACGAGCATGCAAACGGTGCTACGCGCTCCATCCATGTCTACACTTCCGCAAGAGTCATCCGAACCATTCCATTTCAGCGCCCCCTGGTCAAAATCCAAAGTTAAGCACCGGGCGACATTTGATCCCCCATACCACCCTTCCTCGCTCCCAATTTTGAGGCAAAAACGGGGCACCTGACACCAACCCACACAAATTTTTTCACAGAGTGGGAACAACTTTTAGCTCTGGAGGAAATGAATTTGGTACGGTTTAAGAGGGAGCTGTGGATGCTTGGGGCAGAGGAGAGGGGGAGGAAGGGGAGGCGCTTCAGTGGAATGCCTTTGATTCCCAGCAGGGCAGGTACTGCCGCTGCTGGTTGTGTAATAGATAAGGGGTAGACGAGGAGAAAGCGGCGCGCAAAGAGTAAGGCAGTGTCCATCGGTTCATATACGCCTTCCAGAAATCTGGGGCATCGTCCAGCGGGACAATAGCGGGATTAAAAGAGGCAACAACGAATGTAAATCCGCTCAATGGGCATCTTAGCGTTGAAGATGCGATCACAATCTCTGTCGAGCCGCGATTATTGGCGCTCGTGTGGGGATGGATTCTAGAGCTGGAGAACTCGGCGCGATGGACAAGGTCCTCTCGGCGGAAGACTACGCACTTGTATTGGGCATGCCTGGCACAGAAAAGACGACGGTCATCGCTGCGCTGATTAGGGGAGTTGGTGGTACAAGGAAAGACAGTCTTGCTGAGCGAGAGATAAAGACTACGTTATCGTCTCACTTGTGAGGCCCAATTCAGAGGGCAATGTAAGTTTGATTTTCTCTCTATTCATGTCCATGAGTTGTTTGCTAATTACCTTTGTGCCTCGCTGTAGATCAGTGACCCTGTCAAAGATTGCCACCGGATTAACGTGTCTTTTACGCGTGCGAGGAACAAGCTTGTCATTTTTTGGTTCGAGGAAGACGCTGGAGCGCAGGCCATTCCTAGGTCAGTTTTTTGAGTTGATGCAGAAGCAGAAATGGATCGCATAGCTCCCGTCTGGTGCGCATATGGCTCACGCGAGAGTGTTAGGTGGGTGTACAAAGTGGTTGACGAAAAGGAGCGCAGACGCTGAAGGAGTGGACGATGCGGAGGAGGCGGAGGAGGCGATAAGACTGCAGATAGTATGCAAGGAGAATTTGGCGGCTGCAGCTGGTGATGATTTGAAGGAGAAGGCCAGGAGCAGAGAAAAAGAGAAAGAGGGCCATCATATAAAGAAAGTCAAGTTGGATGCTGGTCATCCTTTGGAATGTCTACAGGCGTGTTGAAGGGACGTCCTATTCTCAAAAATTTGGTAGGCAATGAGATGTGATAGTTACTCAGCCTTCATCGATCCCCAGGGACTCGGATTCTGAAGTACTGCTTTCTATTGTTGTGCGTAGTTTGTAGATTTTCGTATCCGTGTTATCATATCGCTATCGTTGTATTTTTTCGCAAGTGTTAGAGTTAGTTTATAGCCTATGTATTCTAATTACCATGTCCACTAAGGCCTCATTCGGATCCCGGTTACGACCTGGTTTGATTTCGGTTCTGCCTTGGTGGTGAGGGTTCTGCTGTCCAGAAATCGTCTCAAATGAAATCAATGTCTTGCATGAATGGGCCATGAAATTCATCTCTTTGCACCTTCCGCGAGAAAATCGTTGACCTCGTGCTAGTGGTTAACGATTCAAATATGTCCTGCGCACAATTGCACTGCACCATAGATAGATAAAATAGAGAAACAAAACAAGGATTATCCGATTAAAACAAAACATTATACATCCGGCTATACAGTTACGACAAAGAAAGCGAAATCAATAACCCCCATACCCTGTCATGGCCGGCATCATTCCGTTCATTGAAGGTGCTTGTCCCACGATCCCGTTGGTCAGAAGGAGCCCATTACCAAAGCCTCCTGGGTTGATTATGGGTGCTTCAGATTCGATCTGCTCTTTTGGGCATCTTTCTTAGATCGCTCCTTGACTTCTTTTTCCAATTGTGCCAGCTATAAAAACGTTAGATATATGAAAATTTATGAAAGAGGTAAACGTACCTTCTCTACTAGTGATCGCTGCACTTGGATTTTATATGGCATGTAAAAGTCGTTTAATCCATGTTGCCATGATAATTCTTCAACGACATCCGAACGGAGAAGATCGAAACAGATGTATAGTAGGGCGGCGAAGCACTCTTTATTTCCGATGTCGACGAAGTATGAGAGCAGTTCCTCGGCAACCTCTGTTGAACCGGAAGCAGAAGCAGTGATCATGGCGTCTTTGTACAGTTTGTCCTGTTTCGAAAGGGATATTGACTCTTCCCAGCGAGCATTTTTCTACAAGTATGTTATGAGCGACTGACGAAAAACGAACACCGCTAAATGGGCATACCTTATAAAGATGAGCGGCCAATCGACGGAACTCGAGGAGTTCGTGTTTCTCAAGACGTTTGGCCAGACTGATGTTGTTGAAATTGTCAAAGCTGTCGATCGAGTCGCGAAGGGTTTTGTAATCCTCCTCTTCGATTAAGAGATCATTGTATGCATCATTGACAGCTTCGAGGTTGAACTAAATTCGAATTTAAGAAACGTACCCAATAGGAAAGAAATGTAAGAGACTTACATGTTGGACAGCGATGAGATACGAGCGAATGAGGGGAATGTGATCGATCTGCCTGAAAGTGCGCACTACTCGGCTGTGATCTATCCGAGGGATGAGAACAGTGAGAAGATCGGTCAGGAGAGTGGGTTGTTCTTGAAGGTAGAATGTCAAAGCCTTGTAGTAACTATTTCGCAAGTTTAGGGATAAATTGAAATCCAAGTAAAGAATTAAACATACATTTCAACATTAGCAGCACGGACAATGACATCCTTGAATTGATTATGTTCCCAAGCGTCGGCTGACCGTTCAATCATGGCAAGAGCTGCATTATCCTACGTCAATAACAAGGGATCAGCGCTTGAGAATACAAATGTTTTAAGGGGGACGTACAAACTCATCATATTTGATGTACAAGAACACAAGTTCTGGCCAGAGATGCGCCTTCTCGGTGGCCTTGATAACCTTGGGGATATTGATACGGGCAACAAAAAGCTTGAGATGTTCCATGACTATAAAATGTTAGATATAGGCCACGGACAGGTGGTTGCGGATGAACTCACGCTTGGCGGGCTTGTATTTGCTGAGCAGGATAGACAGCTCGGTGAAGATACCCATGTGAGCACGCTCCAAGCTCAAACCAGCTTCGAGGAGACTAATAATCTCTTCGAAGTGACCTCTTCGCTCATAAAGTTGAATAAGGACAGACAGTTCTTCCTATAAAACATTAAGTAGCTGTGCTGATTGACAGCCAGGAATTAACTTACCGCATGAACGATGATATGGAGGCCACAAATTTGAGCCTGTAGAAACGCGTCTTGTCAGAAGATTATACAAAATGAAAAGGCAAGCAGCCACATACCAAGCGGAATTCTCCCTTCTCAATACAAGCAGCGTGCACTTGCTTCCAGACCCTATATAATAATCATGAGTTTCAAATAATGCTTGATGGAACAAAGGTCAACATACTGTGTGTTACCAGCTTTACGTGCACTTTCCACAGCGGCCTGGTTTTCGCCCAAGTAAATCAAGGTCGTGGCCAAACGAGCCCAGTTCGAAATGCTGGTGAAAAGAAGTTTGGCGGCCTGGTAAAGCTCGTCTTCGAAACATTTCTCTCCAACTTCCAAAATATCAGCAACATTAGTCATGCCGAGGAAGTCCTCCATGTCGTGCAGACGGTCAGTCTTAGCATAGGCGTAGGCCAACTCGGTGTCGATTTTAGGTTCGCGCAGGGTCTTGCGAGCCATTTGGAGGTATCGGACGAGCTCGTCGTGCTTGCCGGCATGGTTAGCAATTTCGATGACCTCTGCAAAGTTGGACGGATCCTGAGCTTTGATGTATGATTCTAACAGAGAATAAGTTAACATGAGGTCATTGACAACTTTTTGTTCTAATACGTACCAACAGAGTCTTTGATGCGAAGGCCATCAAGCTGAGCTTTAGCAAGTCGGCTCCAAACCTCGGGCTGGTTGACCTTGTTGGCGTACTCCAAACCACGATCGATAGAGACGATATGTTCTACAAGGACATTGATAGCCATAGCATGCTGTTCATGCTTCTTGTAAATTGTCAAAGCCTCCTCAAACAACCCATGCTCAGTAGCAATCCTGGCGATATCAGCCGCGTCGTAGTTTTGCAACTTGTTGATATATCCAACGACTTTGCCCTTGTCTGCGCGGATGGCGGTGAGGAGAAGGAGATTTTGGAGATTCTTGTTGTCGCTGAAAGGCGAGGGCTCGATGATGATCTTCTCCAAGAGCTCGATGAGCTCCATTGGAAGGTCAGCTTGTAGGAAGGCCTTGACGGTGATGGAAACGTCATCTGGATCTGTGCACTCGGGCAGAGCAGTTGCCACAAGCTAAATTGCGTAAGAAATCTGTAAGAGATAGACACAGAAACATAGACATACCTGGTCAATCAATGCACGGCGATGGACATTCTCCTGGACGAGAACTTGGGCCCAGAGGTCGGGCTGACGACGCTTGATGAGGTAACGGGCTTGCTGCTTGAACATCGAATTGTCATTCGTGATGGAAATAAGCTCATCATCGCATAGACCCTTAGCATAGGCGATGTATGCTAAGTATGGATCGCGCGCCTCGCAGAATTTACCAACAACCAGAGGTTCGTAGAGCTTTAAGAAAAGATTCAGTATCAAAATGTGTACAGCAGTACACATAGAAATAACTTACATTGTTCTCCTTGAGGAACTGCTCTGGGTTGTTGTTGCTGTCAATGTAGATTTTGGCAACAGCATTGAAAATAGCTGAATCCTGGCTGCCAGCCTGAATGCGGGCCTCGAGCCAGGGTAGAATCAATTTTAATCTATTGCGCTGCTCGACTTCGTGCACCAGCTCGTCAATGGGGAAATTGCCCGTAACAGAGCTTAACAAGCTCTTAATCGTCCCCCTCATCGCAATCGACGTCCAAAAGTCCACCCACAACCTGGGGGGTGCGCACAGAGTTGACCCGCTGCACGTAGACCTCGATGAACTTCGCCAAGTTGTTCTGGTACAGATACAGAACGAGATCGTGGACGAAGTCGAATCGGTCACACACGATGATTAAAGGAAGTTGGTCTGCGAGCTTGGCCTCCTTGAGGAAGTTCTTGACCTTCTCGGGGTTGTAGAAGTTGCTCTCCCTGCAGATACGCTCGACCTCGCGGATTTGACCAGTGCGAGTGGCTGCCTGGATATATTTGAAGTGCACCTCAGGGTCTTGGCTGAGGTTGACGATCGAGCCGAGGTAGTAGTACAAGCCCTCAAAAGTCTTGAAGCTCTCGAACATCTCGATGAGTTTGATGGGGCCCAAGATATCGGAGTATTTGGTAGCAATTTGGATGACGACTTGGAGATTCTGGCGGATGTTGACGCGGAGCATCTCTTGCAAGCAGATCATGGATTGTTCGGTTGTCAGACGGCTGAAGTAATTGACCAACCACTATTATAAAAAGAGGCTTTAGTATGACAAACATAATATGAGGTTATTCCAATCAATTACCTCAGGAGTAAGGCCGGTGGTGTGGACAATAGCGCGTTTGATATCAGCGATATCTTCGTAGTGCTCGAGTGCCTGAGAAGATGTTCAGGAATGTAGCGGAAAGATGGAGGAAGAGAAAAGAACACACTCGTTGCAGTAATCCTGCCTTTTCGCACATGTTGGCGATTCTTGGACGGTCATAATGGGTGAACATTTCGTTACCAAGAATAGCATCTGCAACCTGTGGCGCAAAATTAAGATTGAGTTCGAGGAGGCGTGTTTGCAGGTGTCCTTGCTCGGGCTTGTTGTCCTTCAAAGCGTCCAACAAGAAAGATGTCGCAGGTTGAATCATGTTTTGCGACATGAAGATATCGACAACCTGAAATGAGGTCAAAATTAAGCATTGTCCCAGTTACGAGTGAAAAAAAAAACACGTACCTTTTCAATATCAACGAGAGGGCCGCTTTCATCATTTGCTAACTGAGCGGCAAACTCGGCACCTTTCTCGGGGTTCGTGCGCATGATGTGGTGCAAAAGTTGCACATAGTCAGGTGTGTATCCTACTTTCTTCGAGTAAAGGACAATTTTGTCCGTTTGACCAGTCTCGGCGAAGCACGCAACTACCTTGCTGGGGACGTTGGCACGGAGGTAGACACTGAGGGCCAATGTCATGTCGTGCAGACGCACGATGTCACCCAATTCCTCGCTGCATGTCAACTACGAAGTGGAGTTAATTTCAAGGGTACAGTATTAGGGCGAAGTATAATTACTTTGTTCTCCTTCAGCCACTTCTCCAAAAGCTGCTTCCTTCCTTGTTGCAGAACAGGCCGGGCAAGTTCAAGAGACTCCAAGTGGTTGAGTTCACCCTTCTCAAGGAGAATACCAAAGTACTGCAGAATAGGAGATAGACCACCAGGAGGAGCAGGTGCTTGTTTGAATGACTCAATGACAGCGGTTGTTCGCAAGATACCCTGCGCACTCAAGTTTTAGATCGAATACAGTGAGTGTGTTATGCACTTACTCTTGGCGAGTTTGCAGCTACTTTGGCGGCTTCACCAAACTGACCAGATTGGAAAAGTTGCTGATACTGTTTGACATACAGATCGTCAGCTCCAGGGAGATTTGCACGGCTCGCAAGCTTGAACGCAAGGTCGGTGTTGTTAAGGGTTGTGAGGATGTAGGGAATGATGGTCTGTTCATCCACGTTGACGCTTAGCACTTGACCCTTCTTGTTAACACCAATGATACCATTTGTCGCCTCGTGCTCCGCCGTGACGAAGATGGTTTCTCCAGAGATACGGTTCATATACACACAAGCACCCGACTCGAGATCGTATAGGTGGATGAAACCGAACTTCGTGACGAGGTAGACGATGCCGTGCTTCTTAGACACCTGCATTGCCACAGGGAAATCGCTGGTTGCTTCAGGGGGAAAGTAGACGTCGACGGCTTTCTTAGTGAAAGGAGCGTCAGGTGCTTGATGGTCGATTTCAACAACATGCAGCTGCGTCCCAATAAAGTCAGTTTCGTTATAACAAACTGGGGAATGAAAGTCACCAACCTTTGCGCCCGTTGCTGTTCTAACAGCAAATGTGAACAGCTTCGTGGGTTTCTGGTGGCCGTCCAGCTTCAATTCCGCGAATGCGGCAGCGTGACCCTCGATAGGCTGACTGACACCACGCTCTCTGCTGTACAGCTGCATTGACCCCTTGATCTTGAATGCAGAAGGATTGGTGGTGTTTCCAGAGATACCAATGAGAACCAGCCATTTCTCGTCTGGTGTGACGCGATAGTTGATGATCTGAGAGCCAGCGAGTGTCGGATGACGGTCAAAGATTTTCTGAGGAGGGGAGGTCTGATCCGCAATTGTCCAATGATACACCGCGGTCTCTGTCACCATTCCAATAGTGGTATCTGACACCCATTTCCAGAATACGATGTCTTCATTGTTGATATGTGATTTGACCTTTTGCTTCGTTTCTATGTTAAAGATCTGGAGCGTACGGGCAGCTGTTACCACAGTTAGCACAACGAATAAGATAGAAGGACATTCGCGTGCCTTTAAGAGCAAGAATCTTTTGCTTGGGATGCATAATAGCAGAATCGGCAGAAATTGGGCGACGGAGGACATTGTTGGCATCTGACAAGTCCACGATGACGACTTGCCCCTGCTCGTTAACTTTTTCGCGTATACAGATAAAATGATCAGACTCTAGTGTTAAAGTCTGCAAGTACAGTGAAGGTTAGTGCATGAAGCATTCTAGGGTGCACCGAATAACTAACCTAGGAGGATAAGCGGAGACATGAGTTGGCACTGAGTACACGCAAGCGAAATAATGTGTCGCGTCAACGCACCTGGAAAGATATTGAGGCGGGTTGGACACCCAAGCTTGAGAGTTGTAGATGTTCGCAGAACGCAATCGGTTTTGAGGAGTCAACTGCAGCCATAATGAGAGAGGTAAGGGGTCCTAGAGGACGCTACGGACTGCGCGCTGGTTGGGATGAAGGTTATAGCTCCTGTTTGCTGCTATTTGCTCAACACCGCCTATCCAATACAGCCACACTTTCTAGAGACTTAGCCACGCATCACGACTCAGGACTTTCGTTCAAGCGCTTTACAGGCTTTTCAAGTCCCGACAAGTTGAACTAATAACCCAAATGTACTTGATCCCACTTTCAACAGGTTGATTAAAATCTTCTTTATACACTGACTACGCCTATTCACGCCTATTTAAAGTGCTCAACACTGGCAAAACCTAATAACATGGATCCCCAGTCAAGCGCTTTATATCCACTAACCATATATTAACGACTCACTTTTCGTTGAAGCGCCATTCATATTCAGTCGAATAGGACTTGATAGCAGGAAGACTGCCGCATTTTTCCGCTTTGACGAACTGTTCTCGGAGCTCTTCCTTTAACCCCCAGATTTTAAAGTGTTTGATCTCATGCCTCTTTGCAAACCCAATCATAACTCTCAGCAGATCCTGAAACTCGTTCTTCTCCGCCCTCAGTCTCGTTATAACCACAACAAAGGATGAATCTGGCTGTAAATCCACCGTCCAACTGGCGAATGCATTACCTTTGCGGACTCCCCAGTGCTTGATATCCAACTTGTTCCAGAAGTAGGCCAATTTCAGAATCTGAAATTCTGCGACGCCTTTGTCTGGAAAAAATGCACATATTGCCTTCATTGGATTGGGCTGTTCCATTTCCTTTTTCATCAGCTCTCTGTCCACCTTCCATATCTTATTCACACCTTTCAAGTCAAGCCACTCCCAGTCTTCTCCATCGGACGGCTCCATGAAATCCGTATTCCATCTGTTTGTTCCAGGATCCTGCACAACCCATCCATCCTCTTCAGGTAACATACCACACTTCTTGTAGAGTTCGCTCCCTATTGCGCTGTATAGCGCCGAAAATGCTGCATTTCCTCCATGACCCTCGATATACTGTTCTACTCCAATCCAGTCTTCTTTCTTTGGTCTTTCCCCCATAATTCTGTTGGGAACGATGGAAGCGCATCGAAAGGTGCAAGCACCCAGTGCAACAGTCGCATCATGTGTTTTGCGTATCCTTTCTTCCTATACCGAGGATCCGTAAAGACAGCTGCGACTCCATAGCATACGACAGATCTTCCACAGTGGTCACTCCCAGCATCGACCACAAACCCATCTCGTTTAAATCTACGAATATCAACTTTAGTATGGTCCCATATAATTATATCCAAGCAAAACTCACGTCATGCAAGAACATAAGAAATCTAGTCCTTTAGGATCCTCTCTTCTCACTAATACCCTAAGTAACATATTCAATCGGTCACTTCGACTTATGTGGACCTCTCCTACTCACCAAGTAACCGCTTTTCCATCAGTCGCAGTCTGGTGCTCGTACATCTTCGAAATTCTTTCCATAAATTTCTCCTTTGGTAGACCCCGACCCCACATTGTCCATGTTCGATTATGTGATTCATGAATTTGTGCCTTGGAAGCGGGCACGAGCGTCAAATCCGGTAGTGGGATCGCTTGTAGGTCCCTTTCATTTTCACCTGAAGTTTGGGCGGTGGCAGTCACAGGCTCTGGCATTTCTAGAATATTGGTATATCAAGGAAGGTAATGTTATCGGTACACTCCAGGTTTATAAAACTATCCCGACATATAATCTGAGGCTGCGGCCTGCGGCCTGCGGCGAAGGATTGATCCTAAATATAAACAACCGGCTGTGTCATTTTATCTCCATTTGGTTTCAGTAAACAGGTCTCTGCGCAGTCAATACAAACTTATCGGTAGCTCTTGCTCACTCGAATTCAATCAACCGTCATCCCAGCCACCTGGAAGATATAATGTGTTTCTTGTTATCCGCCTTGCATTAACTAAGAATGATAGTGTCCTTTCTGGGATTATGTAGTAGACTACAGAGTTTTTTATGGAGCCTAATTATTCTGGCAGACTAACTAACGTCCCTCGACAGGCGTGCAGGTACTTCGTCAAATTGATCTAAGGACCATTTTTGATATTACCAACTGTGCATCGCTGTACAATTGATGGCATTCACAGTAACCAATAAATTCAAACAAGCAAAGGAATTGCTCCCACCCATATGACTAGTCGTTACTACAGTCCAACCAACTGTTCTCCCATATAGTCGTTTGATGGAATGCCTCGACAAGTGCTGGAATCTAGTATGGTACCCCAGCGAGTATCGATTCAATTTAATCTGATCCCCCTGCCTCTATCATTTCTTTGCATGCCATGAATCTCAAGACCACTTGAATTTCCTCGATAATGGGTCTCGTCTACAAGATGGCCTTCCTGTCGAGGAGCCAGCATTGCAACCGGCAGCTTTGGTGGATTTCTACAGTGTCGGCTCATTATTGTGTTCCTCCGAATTGATGATGTGTATCATACATTATACTTCAGACATCCCTAAAAGAGACCCTGACGGTCCACTATAACAGATACTTTTCAAGGAGAGCTTACCCCGGTCCAAAGGATAAACCCGATCCTGGACCTCGTCTCAATACCACATCTTCC
The DNA here is from genome assembly GCA_023853785.1 of Psilocybe azurescens. Lineage (NCBI taxonomy): Eukaryota > Fungi > Basidiomycota > Agaricomycetes > Agaricales > Agrocybaceae > Psilocybe > Psilocybe azurescens. The sequence goes on along the minus strand of JAJIRX010000859.1, from coordinate 64,065 downwards.
CGAGTTCTTCACATCGCGGTCCACAAACTGCACCCCAACAGTGTAGAATGCTGGAACTGGGTTCCGTTCGTACATCTGAGAAAGCGAAATAGAGGACTTCCCTTGTTACCTTTCATATAATACATTGGCATATCTGGTGGCCAAAGTGGCACATGTTAATGAATTACGTGCTGCAGGGTCCGAGACACCAAGACATGTACCCTTGAATCTCTGCATTATATTCAGTGACGAAGGCTTGGACTTCCAAGGAGAGCTCTGGCAGATTGGAAAGCTGACTGCACTAGAGTACACAAGCGAGGGATACATAGGTTGGGAGGTGCGCGCTTTTCTCGGAGTCCTTCAAATAGTCCGCAGAGACTTAGTCGCAAGATAGACTATGGAAGGAATGGATTTCTAGAAACCACCACCACACCATAAATGGTGCGTTTCGTACACGCATAACGGCCTGGGGATCGCCAATCACTTCGGGAAGGCAATAAAAATGTCCAACTCTCTTGATCAACTGGGGGTTGGGACCTTGCATATTTTTAGCACCTTAGCTTCTTAGTGTCAGGCCCGAGTAGAAGTAAATTTTAACGAGTACACCAGAGAAAGAAAAGAAGAGTGTGCGTGGGCATCCGGAAAAGCGCAGTTGCCGTCATCTTTCACGGCAGAACGGCCTGAGTCGAGCCAGCAGAATATCGAGGACAGAAGCATCGAAGCCGCGAAGGAGAACAAGCATCACCATATACGTTGGACTCTGGTCCAGAGGCTGCGGTGCCCTCAACTCATTTGGGCGACGATCGCCAGGAAATGGCCCTTCCGCGTCTGATTCCTCTCAAGGGGTAAGCCGTCTTTCGCCCCTTTTGCAGGCATACGTAAATCTTGAGGTAGAAAACGGCGACCCTGGCCCGCGTCAGAGTGGACCCGCTCCATTCCCTTGCCTATCACGGACATAAGGACTTCGCAAGCCTATGAGCAACTAGGACATTCATGCAGCTATAGCATGGGTACCGGTGTGAGATGTCGTGGTGCCGCGGGAGCCGTGTTCTGTAAATAAATAATCTACACCTTTTTCATTGGTTAGGTATGGAAGAATATCTAAGAGAGCTGTATTAGTGCGTTGGGAAGGACGTTCTCATTCCTGGCCTAATACTAGGGCCTGTTCTAGCTCATCTTCCTCGGTTAGAATGGCGGAGATGGGAGGCGCGTTGCCATATGTTATTCGCTGTCCGATGATAGCTGTATGAAGTCAATAAAACTGTGCGTAGCTTGAAATGGGACAGAGAAGCAGTCACCTAGATCGATTGACAGTTGGAAAATGGCGCAGACCTGGAACTGAAGGGGTGTATGTTGTAGGAAGAAATAGACAGTTCTAGAAAGCTCCCGTCAGATGAGAGCTGGAAAGATGTATGAGATCGCACTTACTTGAATGAATCTCCTCCAACCCATCCTATCAAAGTTGACATGCGAAAGCCGTAAAGGGAACGTTGGCGGTAATTACTACAAAATTTTCAGCATTGCCCTTCTAGAAGGTTATATATAATGTCCCAGACCTGATCAGCTGTGGAATGGGAAGTGTACTTTCAAGGCCCAGGGCGACGAATCCCAAGATGGAAACGAAGGTGGTTGATTGTCCAAAGATGAGAAACAGTATAGCTTGGCAGAGACTGCCGAGAATGAAAGCATCATTAGGTACAGTTTGTGAGAAAGAAGATGTGGTTGCAATTACATTAGCCCGGCCAGGAATTCGATGTATTGAGTGTAAGTTGGCCACTGCCAGAATGATAATGGGCGCGTGGAGCTACCGAGAGTTTCTGGGCTTATGTGAGGGCGGTAAAGAATACAGATATACAGGAGAACCAGCTAAGAGAATTAAGTCATAAGTAACATGGAGATATGAGCACGGGAGAGCATTAAACCTGTGCGAGTATCATAAATATAGATTGAACTAGTAGTGCCATTTCAAAGTGATTTCTGCAGAACACAATGGTTAATGTATTTTCTGAATGTTAGTTCACATTGAAGCGGCGTACCCGAGCCAGAAGAAGCATCTCGTTATATTGGCTATCAGCCTACAGTAAACATAAGAGTGGCATGAGATAGGAGACTCGGGGAAAGAGAAGAACGGTAATGACAGTATGGCGCAAACATCTCGCGAGAAACCCGTTGAATCTCTAGAAATGAATTGATGAGAATGAAGAGTACTTCTTCTCAAGAATAAAGCGCCGACTTCTTTTTAACAATTGAGAACGCCTGGTCGGCATACACCTACGCAGATTAGCTTGGGATTAGCTCAACTGAAGCAGGCTGATTTGCAACATTTATAAGCGCTTTACAAGAGGTGGGCCGACAGCCATGCCTATTGAGGCCAGTGTTGAGAGCCAGGTAACGACCATTGAGGTTAAAGAGCAGTCTAGCTGTCAGAGAGGACTGAGGCAGATGAGAGTGGGGTTGGAAGACGTGTGGGTCGATGACATTCACACCACAGCCGATCATGTCGTCCGCAGTGACAACGCGACTGCAATGACGCATTAGTCAGCGACGCGTCGCGGTCTTTGAATATTTTAGGCTCAGGCTGCTTTGAGTCGAGCAGCAAGGTTTAAGGACTTCACCACGACCACGACCTTCTCTTCTTTCCCTTTCTATTTATTTACTACAGGATCTGAGCTATGAATCTGGGGCATGATCTTACTATTGCTTCCATCCTTTCTACTTTCCCCTTTCCGCCTCTTAAAATGGCGACAAACCACAGCCATGCCTCTGCTGATTACTCTTGGATTACGCCATTCCGAACTGCATGCGATTGCTATATAAAAGCTACCATCTAGTCCCTTACTTATAAAAGGAGGAACTCATGAACAGAATCATAGGTATGCGGTTCTCCCGCGAGAGTTACCGGTGGTGAGATTCTTGATTGCTCCTGAAATTGAACGTCTTTCCGGTTCAAGGCCCGTACTATCTAGAGATAATGGCACGGCCAAACTCGACTTTATACACCAAAATTGCTTTTGGAACTGTTTTACCTTCCTGATACCCGTGTATACTTTCCCTGGTACTCTATAATCAGCTCGGTTCGACGGTTACCCACTTTTATAAGGCGCGGAAAGGAACTCCCTTCCCACAGCCTTTCGCACCGACATTCCATTTGCCTGTTGAATGGCATCGAATAGAACCTCTTATAATGCTCTGTCCGCTCTATCAGCACCGATCTTGGCTAAATGCTCAATCTGTAGCTTTAACTTGAAGCAGGAAGATGGCACATCCTATAGACACCACCGAGCCCAAGTCTTGCTTCAGTTTCGTCATGCCAGTGGTCATATGTATGTCAATATTTTTTACCATTGGTAAAGATGTATCTCTTTCCTGTGCTTTCCTGAGTTTCACATAGAAGCTGTTACGTACAGGCACACAACGGAGTTCCTGCATTGTATGTACATTTTGACACAGCCCTTCCATTTATTACTCCACAATAGATACACTTTCTTGAAGCGTTTTAGTGTTAGTATTGTCTTTACGTTTCTCAGATCTGTTGTATCATATATATTTGATATCTATTGCTTTTTTAGTTCTCATTCAAATCTTTCTAATAACTAGCTTTACAACAACCTGCGACTGTATACCCGCTCAAAGTCCCTGCTCAGACTGTTTCTAACTGACCAAGAACTCTTTCTTCTAAACCCACTGACTGCTTAAACTTGCTCTGTCACCGACATCGGGCCAGTTTACTGCAGAACGGGAAAAATGAACCAATCTCTCCGGACCAGTTCACAGACCAGTCCGAAAGGCCCGGTTTACAAGTTCATCATGCCCACGAGTTCAAACGGTAGAAAAATTGTATTCCATAATATTTCTAACTCGTCCAGTAGCCTAGCTTGTGGCAGTCTTCAATGGAGTATTTTTGAAGACGCCTTGCGTGTTGATGTAAGTGACGAATTGAGGTATGTGAGTAAATCCGATGAAACTAAATAGATGATTTGAAGAGACCGTTATATTTATGACAGACGTGATTTCAGAATGCACTCTCGACCTTTCTTGAGATCTACAAGTATGACTGGACCCATTTTCACTATTTCCATATGATTTTCGCACCTAGAAAGCATCTACTCACGTGATCCTAAGAAAGGAATGGGATGCATGATTGACGACAAACAGTGCACTGTTGTCAATTGAATCTGCCCATCACGAAAAACGCTAGGATTTCACCGCGACGTGTCAATCCTATAATCTACCAAAACTACCGACACTGGACAGAATTCAAAAACCAACTATCCGCTAGCATAGCACGACTTTCCTTTCCTCTCGAAACTGTAGAAAGCATCTGAGGAACGACGTTTTACTATTCATATTTACAAAGTACCCATAACTTACAAACGTCTTCGATTCTGCGCCGGTGGGACGTTCCATCAACTATAATTCATCATTCGTACTGCATCGCGAAGAATGGCTTCTCATCCTAGAAGCAAAGAGTCAAATCAGCCAGATGCCGCAGAATTCAAGAAAGCAATGGCAACAGGAGGAGCAGGAGGAGAGGCCAACACATCGTCATGTGAGTATAAATATCTTTTTATTTAGATGCTCAGACTAACTTCGTACAAAGTACCTCCGATTTTATGTTACTGTATTGCTTCAATATTAATGACTGTAGTCAATAAGGTGCGCCGAATTTGATGTTTAGGTTTTACTCATACTGATAAGCTGGACATAGTTTGTGGTTTCTGGAGCTCAATTCTCCATGAATTTCCTGCTACTTTGCATCCAATCTTTGGTCTGCGTGGCTTGTGTGGTGGTCGTGAAAAAATTGGAATCATCTCATTTCGAGCTTTCGACTGGGCGGACGCGAAGGCTTGGTTCCCAATCAGCTTTTTGCTTGTGAGCGTGATATATACGGGCTCGAAGAGCTTGGTGAGTCTTTGGGCTATTATCTTTGCTTCTATAAATTAAACTGTGACTATGATTGCAGCAACATTTGAGCATACCCGTTTACACGATATTCAAGAATTTAACCATCATCCTCATCGTTAGACTTCTCTCCATTTGTGAATGCGGGATGATTCTTACCATTCTAAACAGGCATACGGCGAGGTAATTTGGTTTGGGGGAAAGTGACTGGATTGACGTTCGTCTCGTTTATCTTTATGGTAAGTCGATGGAAACGTGTTCCTAATTACTCGTTTCTTATTTCTGAATACAGGTCGTGTCGTCCGTCATTGCAGCGTGGTCTGATGTCACTAGAACGGTTTCGGAGTCATCGCTGCCTATTGTAAGCACAGATGTCGGCTTGAGTTCCTTGCAGGATGTTGCAGGCGCTGTCCGCGGCCTTAACGTTGGCTACTATTGGATGCTTGTCAATTGCTTAACGAGCGCAGCCTACGTGAGTTTCGCCTATCGTTCTGCCGGTGTTCTACTAATAAGCGCTCCTCAGGTCCTCTCTATGCGAAAAAGAATAAAGTCAACGGGGTTCTCCGATTGGGATTCAATGTTCTACAATAACCTGCTGAGCATTCCGGTCCTGGCCGTGTTTTCTATTATCGTTGAAGATTGGGGAACCGCGAGTCTAACTCGAAATTTGTGAGCAAAAATAAATGACTAGTTGATCCACAAGGAAAGCCGGCTGATTATTAACTTAGCCCTCCGGAGACCCGGAACGTTCTTCTTATGGCGATTGCATTCTCCGGGGCTGCCGCTGTGGGGATCTCTTACACGACCGCTTGGTGCGTCAGGGTAACGAGTAGCACGACGTACAGGTAAGACTAGTCGTCATCTTTTTCTCAGTGCCGAGTCTCATGATCAATGATCCAGCATGGTTGGAGCGCTGAATAAACTCCCTGTGGCAGCGTCAGGGATGTTGTTTTTTGGAGATCCTGTTACGCCAGGCTCAGTATCTGCGGTGGGCATGGGGTTCTTCGCAGGGTTAGTGTATGCCGTCGCCAAAAATAATCAGAAGAAATCAGAGTCCCGAATGCAGGCGACAGGCATTATCCCTCTAACGAATCGGAAACCATAGGGCATAGGACATACGGAAGGGCGTCTCTCAACAAAATATATAGTATCTACCCTTCTCCTATGTACGATGCCTGTGCTGCTCCGTATTTATTATGTACACTCGAGTAGTTTTCACATGACTGACGGGTGCGCGACTTGGGTTGATGTATTTATTTGGAGAGAATTTACACTCTTGGTGGGGAGAACGTGCAGAGGTAGAAATGAATTTGATAAACGGTGGAGATGTGCGGGTGCTCCGCTAATCGCCCACCTTAATGCCGGGGTTTGTTATGATTGCAGCTCGCCACTCAAATATCCGGCGCCAGAGATATAGATTACGGGAATATACAAGCTCTTATACGACTTTAGACTCTGGTCCCTCTTTCTCTATCTTGCTCTCCTACCACCACCATCGGAGTAGCTTGCAAACAGCAGATCGCTGGGAAGTAAGTGCTCTGGTGGCCATATTTTCTGTTGGGGTCACTGTTTTGCTAATATTTTGCTCATCGGCTTCTGTATCGGTTTAGATCCCGACATTTTCCTCAACTTTCCGTGCTCGTCAAATTCAAATTCACTATCTTGAACAACAGCTACGCCCATGGCTTCACAATCTTCAACCTTGCATCCGCCGAGGTTGGCGTCCATCTTTGCTGGATCTCCCAGTGCACCGGGCACACCGGTGCACTCCATCCAGACGATGAGGAGGAAAGCCGCCGGTCACGGAGGTCCCTTGACAAAGATTCTCGTCGCTAATCGTGGGGTATGAACCCCATACTTATTTTAACTCGTTCTTGTTCTGATGGACACTGACAGGAAATTGCGATCCGAGTGTTCAGAACCGCCCATGAACTTGCGATGCACACCGTTGCGATCTATTCCTATGAAGATCGCTTATCAGCTCATCGTCAAAAGGTTGGTCAATTATTGCAGTCACGCGTAGATCTCCCATTTAAAAATCGATTTTCACTAGTCCGACGAAGCATATCAAGTTGGAAAAGGTTTGACACCAGTTGCTGCCTATCTCGCGCAGGACGATATTATCAGGATCGCTCTTGAGCATGGCGTCGATATGATCCATCCTGGGTAAATAAAATCTCACTTCACCCAATCCTTCCAGCTTCTTACTCTGTGTAGATATGGGTTCTTGTCTGAAAACGCACAATTCGCAAGGAAGGTCGAGCAGGCTGGCATCGCTTTCGTCGGTCCTTCTCCCGAAGTCATTGATGGCTTGGGCGACAAGACAAAGGCCAGGACCCTGGGTAATATCCACTACTCCTCCGATGCTGAACAATAACTTATCGGCAAATTGCAGCTCTCAAGGTCGGAGTTCCTGTCGTACCCGGTACCCCAGGCCCTGTGGATACCTACAAGGACGGTGAAGCCTTTATCGAAGAATATGGCTTCCCAGTTATCATCAAGGCTGCTATGGGAGGAGGTGGACGTGGTATGCGCGTTGTCAGAGAGCAATCAGAGTTCAAGACCTCCTTTGAGCGTGCCGTGAGTGAGGCAAAAGCTGCTTTCGGAGATGGGACAGTCTTCATCGAGCGTTTCCTCGAACGCCCGCGCCACATCGAAGTACAAATTCTTGCCGATGCCGTTGGAAACACCATCCATCTTTTCGAGCGTGACTGCTCCGTGCAGCGAAGGCATCAAAAAGTTGTCGAAGTTGCTCCCGCGACCCATTTGCCCGAAGAGGTCCGACAGGCCATCTTGTCCGACGCGATCAAATTGGCTAAGAGTGTTGGGTACAGAAATGCTGGTACTGCCGAATTCTTGGTCGATCAGATGGGAAGACATTACTTCATTGAAATCAATCCCCGTATTCAAGTCGAGCATACTATCACCGGTAGGTCACAATTACGTGACGGGGTGTCGAGCGCTTATTGATTTTATTTCTCACAGAGGAAATCACCGGAATTGACATCGTCGCCGCTCAAATCCAAATTGCCGCTGGCGCCACTCTGCCGCAACTTGGTTTGACCCAGGATGCTATCACGAAGCGTGGTTTCGCCATCCAATGCCGTATCACCACCGAGGACGCAGCCCAAGGATTCCAGCCTGATACCGGAAAAATTGAAGTCTACCGCAGTGCTGGTGGAAATGGTGTTCGTCTGGACGCAAGCTCTGGCTTTGCCGGAGCACAGATCACAGTAAGATTTAATCCTAATCCCTATTGTGCCCGAGCGCTTATGAACAATTCTTGTAGCCCCATTATGACAGCTTGTTAGTAAAATGCACTGTCACTGGAACGACTTATGAGGTCGCGCGCCGAAAAATGCTCCGTGCTCTCGTCGAGTTCCGTATCCGCGGTGTCAAAGTGAGTAACGAATGTCATTTGATGAATATCTTCTAATCGTCATTTTTCTAGACCAACATTCCTTTCCTCTTCCGTCTCCTTACCCACGATATCTTCATTGGAGGAAAGACATGGACGACAGTGTGTACAATTTCAGATTGCATTAATTCAACGTTTCTTATCTATTTACAGTTCATCGACGATACTCCGGACCTTTTCAAGCTTGTTCAGAGCCAGAATCGTGCACAGAAGTTGCTGGCTTACCTTGGGGATCTTGCCGTCAACGGAAGCTCCATCAAGGGTCAAACTGTTCGTACCAGTCAGAACCATCCATTGTCTGTAAAGACTAATACCTTGGTAGGGAGAGCCTGGTCTCAAGACAGAAATCGTCATTCCAAAGTTCCAGAACCGCGAAGATCCCAACGGACCTCCTCTGGATACCACCTTCCCTTGCCAGGTTGGCTGGAGAAACATCATCGTCGAACACGGCCCTGAGGCTTTCGCCAAAGCTGTTCGCGAATATCCTGGAACCTTGATCATGGACACTACCTGGCGTGATGCTCATCAGTCTCTTTTAGCCACCCGTCTTCGCACGACCGATATGGCCAACATCGCCAAAGAGACTAGTTATGCCTTGGCTAACGCATATAGTCTTGAGTGCTGGGGTGGAGCTACTTTCGATGTTGCTATGCGTTTCCTGTACGAGGATCCTTGGGAGCGCCTGGTTCGTATATCAGTTTCACAACTCTCGAGTCTTCCTCCTTATTTTTCTTACTAATCTAGCGCACTCTCCGTAAATTGGTTCCCAACATCCCCCTGCAAGCGCTGGTTCGTGGCGCTAACGGAGTTGGATACACCAGTTACCCGTGAGTTGTATGAATTGGTGATTTAAACCACCTCTAACATTTGAAAAGTGACAATGCCATCTACGACTTCTCTAAGAAGGCTGTCGAAAACGGTCTCGATATTTTCCGTGTCTTCGATTCTTTGAATTACTTTGGTGAGAATTGTGGTTTAGACTATGCTGACTTTCATTCTGAATGTCGTATTCCTTTCAGAGAACGTAGGTCCAATAAATCGGTGCCATAAGAAACAACGCAACTGACATCATTACAGATGAAACTCGGTATCGACGCTGCCAAGAAGGCTGGAGGTGTTTGTGAGGCCGTTGTTTGCTACAGCGGTGATGTCGCGAGCCCCAACGAGAAGAAATATACTCTTCAATACTACCTTGACTTCGTTGACCAGCTCGTGAAGGAGGGTATTCACGTACTCGGTGTTAAGGATATGGCTGGTTTGCTCAAACCTGAGTCTGCTAGACTGTAAGATACATTGCCGCCTCGTTCAAATTTGCGAATGATGTTGATTTTCCTTGTTTATAGGTTGATTGGTGCAATCAGGAAGGCACATCCTGATCTCCCCATCCACGTCCACTCGCATGACACTGCGGGTATTGCAACCGCCAGTATGTTGGCTTGCGCTGCTGCTGGTGCCGACGTTGTGGATGTTGCGATCGACAGTAAGCACCATTCAGACTTCTAGAAATCTTTTTCTGATGTAACCAAAATACTTTTGTGTTCAGGCATGTCTGGATTGACATCTCAACCTTCTATGGGTGCCATCTGCATGGCCTTGGAGCAGACCGATCTTGGAACAGGTATTCGCTACGAGGACATCCAGGCCCTCAATCTGTACTGGAGCCAAGTTCGCCTGTTGTACGGCTGCTTCGAAGCCAATGTTCGCGCATCGGACTCCAGTGTTTTCGATCACGAAATGCCCGGCGGTCAATACACGAATCTTATGGTACGTGAGATAAAAGTGCTAGGCATTCTTCGGCTGATCGTGGTTTCTCTAGTTCCAAGCTTCCCAGCTAGGTCTTGGGACACAGTGGACTGGTATGATGGTTTCCACAACATAGTCCCAAGCTTCCTCATCTGAACCTATTCACAGTCATCAAACAGAAATACATTGAAGCGAATGAACTAGTAAGTCCCAGACAACATTCAACAGAGACTGCCTCTAAATCTTTGCTTCTTTTTTTTAAGTGCGGGAATATCATCAAGGCAAGTTTTTGCGCAGAACGCGCACCTATCATCGCATTGTACTTACAGTTTAGTATCTAGGTGACGCCATCGTCAAAGGTCGTTGGTGATTTCGCCCAATGGATGACTTCCAATTCGTTCTCCAAAGAAGACGTTCTTGCACGCGCAGAACAGCTCGACTTCCCATCGTCTGTTGTTGAGTTCTTCCAAGGCTATCTAGGACAACCTGTGGGAGGCTTCCCAGAACCTTTGCGTTCTGCCATCATAAGGAACAAGCCTAGAATCGATGGACGTCCTGGTGCCACCATGGAGCCTCTGGACTTCAAGAAAATCAAGGCTGAATTGCGAAGCAAGTTCGGCAAGCATATCACGGATGCGGATGTTACTTCTTACGTCATGTACCCCAAGGTTTGTAATCTACCCTTCTTCATACACTTCTTCCGTACTCAGAAATTTCCCAAAAATCCGGCAGGTCTTCGAGGAATACCAAGGCTTCATTGAGAAATATGGTGACCTCAGGTATTATACTGGTGACTTGCGGTTTTAATCAAGCTGACTTTCGAATTTTGTTAATAGTGTGATTCCTACTCGCTATTTCTTGGGCAGACCCGACGTTGGAGAGGAGATGCATATTTCCATCGAGAAAGGGAAAACGCTGATCATCCGCCTCATGGCTGTTGGCCCTGTCGTTGAAGGTCGCGCACAACGTGACGTTTGGTTCGAAGTCAATGGAGAGGTAAATCTCAAAAACTTATCTATACGCTATCAAAACAACTGCTAACTCCACAAATAGATTCGCGCCGTGTCGGTTGAAGATAAGAACTCTGCGGTTGAGACGGTATCCCGGGAGAAAGCTACCACTGACCCTGGATCTGTCGGGGCTCCGATGTCGGGAGTTGTTGTTGAAGTAAGGGTGAAGGAAGGCCAGGAGATCAAGAAAGGCGATCCTGTTTGTGGTATGTCATTCATACGCAAACTTCTTCCTAACGAACTTGTTAACTGATACACATTTGGTATGTAGTTCTCAGCGCCATGAAGGTGGGTTTCTTCTTTTATTTTTAAGGAATTGTACAGATAATTGATCCCGTTCGATAGATGGAATCTGCTGTCACAGCGCCCGTTTCGGGACATATCAAACGAGTTGTTGTCCAAGAAGGTACTCACCATGTTTTTATACTGTCTGCACATTGTTCTGACCGCTCCATTTCCTTTGTATAGGCGATTCGATCAACCAGGGCGACCTCACTGTAGAGATTGTACATTAGGAAAACGGAAAGAAGAAGTTGTACTTGTTTTTTGCATATATTGTTAGTAGTAGCAGACACAAATTTAAGGTTCAGAACTAGATCATCAGGCATTGTTATAGTCAAATGTAAGAGCTAGTTAGAGAGCAGTTGGTCCAAGGTAATGGATTGCTGATTGATGTAAACCAGGATGGTGGCATTAACAAGGACCAAACAACTTGAAAGAGCTTCACCAAATCCAAACAAAATCTGTAGATTGCGGCTGAAGACCATAGAAGTCCCGTCTCCATGAAAGCTCCCTCTTATCAATAAGTAGCGAATATGAAAATAGGCGCACTATCTATTGCGTCATTTACAGGATCGCGGATGATATATACCGGTTTAGGATGCGCAGAAGCCTTTAGCCTTGTAAGTAGAACTTATTTGATATTGGTCACAGCCTTCAGTCAGAACGAATGGCATGTGTGCAACTCGATGGTTGGTACTAGCGACATATAAAAATATTGAGCATAAGTCTAAGGTTAATGTATAGAATTATATCATACAACAGATATTTCACTTTGACTTCAGCTTCAGAAGGGTGTCACTTCGATACGAGACTGCCGGTGTTTCGTAGACATAGCAAACATTCTTCATGTAGTTCAAGCAAGATTTCCTAGTGCCCGGATATCAGTAAATTCAGCCGTAAGAACCGTAAGAACAAGGCATTGCATCTAACCTTTGCTGGCATGATTTTAGACATCAAGCCGACTGCTGAACCCGCCCAGACCACCATTCGGTTGGTATCATCCACTCGCACGCCGTCTGCCAGTTTCTTCCTAATTATCTCCATGTCTTCTCCTTTCTCATAATCATCAACCGTAGCTAGGAAACCGAGTTTTGTTCAGCAAGATGGTCCAGAAAAATAACCCACAGAACTGGCGTCGTACCGTTTCGCAATCCCCTTCCGTCGACACCCTGAGGCCAACCCAAGGTATTCCTAGCGTAATCAAAAGCCAGAGTACGCACTGATTTCGATGAGTCGGCCTCAACAAGTGCATTACGCTGTGCGTCTGTATACAGACTTTCTGGAGATAGGAGAAAGCGCGTTCCCAGGACTACGCCAGAAGCCCCGAGAGTAAGAAGCGATGCTATTTGGGAACCAGTAGCTAGGCCTCCCGCAGCAAGGAGAGGGGGCCGTTGGAGTCTGCCACTATTTGTGCGAATAATGGAAGGAGGGTCAAGATGGGAAGGCTTGTACTTAGCCCGTGACCGCCTGCTTCATTGCCTTTCGGAGAGACAAATTAAAATGTGTTGGTTTGGATTTTGTGATATACATACCCTGGGCAACTATCACATCAGCTTTCCAAGTATCGAGGGTCAGACGTAGGTCTGGGACCGTTGAGACTTGAATAAAGATTTTGACAGCATCTTTGGTGTGTGCTCGAAGATCATGCTTTCGCACATAATTCACCCAGCGGCCGATATCGTTGCCAAAGGCAAACCAGATTGCTTGAACATGGCTCTCCAGTGCAAAGGCCAAAAGTTGTTCAGCCTTTTCTGGAAATTTATCGAGTTGCCAGCATAAGAAGCCAACACCAATTGGAAGGCTCTTTTGTTCGTCTGCGTGCAGCAAGCTACGAGCAATAGTGATCTCCTTTTTCAGGGTCTCGATAGAGTCGTATCCTTTTGGTGTCACAGATTTAATGATCAGATAGGGAAGGTGTATTGACCTCCTTCAAGATATACCTGCAGAGAGAAAGCCGAAACCACCAGCAAGGCTGACTTGTGCAGCAATTAATCCTGAAGAAAATATGGTCAAATTTCAAACAAGCAGGCGAATAAGATGTCCGCCAACCTCCACTCGCACCGGCCATTGCAGCCTCCACAATTGGAGTTTTGATGCCTAAAAGATATGACGCTGAGTAGCCATCTTGTACCAATCATGATACCCACCCAGCAATTTTGTGAGAGAAGTTTGTATAGGCGTAGAGATCGTCATGAAAGTAGAGAGACAGAAGTTGACTGGTCTATGTAGGCCTAGTCAAGGTGATTTTATAACTCGGAACGGAATGCATACTCCGTCATTTCCCGCTGCAGGTTTACATGGACGACAATTGCGGAGATGGATGAGTCAGAGTGCCAGAATTACCAATCCACGTCGTTCGGGTGTTGTTTGTCCCCCAACGACCGTTTTTCGCGGCCAGTGAACCCAGACTCAAGTCAAGAATTAGCCTTCCAAATGGCTTGAGCCTTGCAGCTACCAGTATGTTTTCTGCGGAAGTTGAAGTGAGTAAGGCAGCACGTGTCCGTGCGCTGAGTTTGTATACAGTTGTTTTCGCGTAAGGATTCGTACTAGGTTTTTCAACACCGTTGCAACTTTCGTACTCGCGCTTTACAATCTCGTAACGCGTCGCCCACCATGGCAAGTTGTTTAACCCATATCGGTATATTAGCAAACTAATTTAATGCATCGTTATAGCCTCCCCCAAAATCCAAAGGCGGAAAGATGCTCGCCCTGATCAATTGGAGATTGAAGGTTACGATTAACGATGGTCGCTCTCTGGTAGGCCAAATGCTGGCATTTGATAGGCACATGAACCTCGTCATCGCAGACTGTGAAGAATTCCGAAGAGTTAGGCCAAAGAAAAAGGCTGGAGAGGAATCAGCGCCAGAGCAGGAGATGAAACGATCACTAGGTCTCGTCATTCTTCGAGGAGAGACTGTCGTCAGCATAAGCGTTGAAGGGCCGCCCCCAGTTGTCGATGAGGACAAAAAGAATGCTGTGAGTCTCAAGGGCTTGTTGATATCAGAACATCGACTCATCTTGCCTTAAAATAGTTGCCAGTTGGTCCCGGACGTGGTATGCCCGCTGGACGTGGTATGGGCATGATGCCTCCCAGTGCGTGCTTTGTCTTCAACAGTCACTTGTATGTCTTTTAATCATTTTTGTTTGTTTATTTCCAGTGGGTCCTCCTTCTTTGGCTCGTCCCCCAATGCCATTCGCACCCCCCTGGAATGGCTGGGCCCCCTCCTGGTTTCAGGCCCCCGGTTTCCCTCCTGGTATGCCCTTTCCTCCAGGTCCTCCTCCAGGATTTGGCGGCCCTCCTCCTGGGTGAGTTAATTTATCTTATTCTATAGCCGAACTTCAACTGATAAAATTACTTCAATTTAGTTTCCAACCTCCTCAGTAGGTTAAGAATAACAATGTACATACATAGCATGGAAAAAGTGAACTCTGAGGCGAGTTGTGTATATGTCCCGACGATGTTTTCTTTTTGTCTTCTTTCAACATTGATATTTGGTATTTTTTCCGGATCTCAAAATAAAATAGATGGTTAATCTCTTTGAGAGAAATCATTCAAAATGAGACCGTCGTAAGGGTCCTTCTGAAACTTCAACATCGTCCACTCGGTTTTCTTCGGTTTTCCCGACCTCGATTGGCCACCATCTCGCAGTGAATTCGTCCGCATTTGAGATCAGAGGCTTATCACAACCACGGACGCTTTTTATCATCCATTTGCTTGCCATTCGAAGATATTTCGTATCTCCTTTCCGCGACACCCATGCCGCAATGACCTCCCCATTGGAGAAGCCTCCGCGTTCATGTTTCAACAATCTAAATGTCCATCCAGGGTTCGTTTTCCAGCTACAATCACGCAGTGACAACTTGCAACTGAAAATTTAGTGTTTCTTTCGAAGGCAAGAGTGAGATTCGGCGCCTATGATGTTTTTAGGACGATATTCTTATGACATAGGGCAAATAGCAACTCGAAGAATCTTTCCACTTAAACTGCAACCTTCTACATATTGCGTTGGCTCCTGGCTTCTAGAAAATCGTTTGATCTCCAATGAGGCCTAGCATTATCCAAGATTATAACTCCTCGGTATTCCGAAGCAAGAGTTTTGGTGACATACCGTTGATCTTCATCCAAACCTATCTCCTGCGCCATGATTTGGTGCCACTGAGGTGTATTGCCGAGACAAGCTATGCGAGACCCAGATAGTGGCATTTGGTATACTCAAGCCACTAATCGGACATCAACCACCTTTTGTATGGCCAGGTGGATGACGATGGGATTCAAGCATATGTTGAACAGGTTATCCGTCGGTTCCGACCAAAAATGCCAATTATCCGTGAGAATGGTGTGTGCAAAGTTTCTAAGGAAATCGTCTAGGTCACAGACTAGCCGCGCATTGTGGCTTCGTGCTGCTCGTTGCCAATTATATTTTATCGGCTCCGACTGATTGAAAGAAACCAATGGGATCTAGACTTCTGGGATATATTATGCCCAAAATTCGACCTGTCTCGCCCAATACTCACCCTCCTGCGACCCTCGCGCTATCGTTCTCGTTTCGGCTCCTGGCTGTCTAAATCTTACTAACTTTCGGTCCCGACTCTGATCAATGAAAAGGCACTATTAAACCATTTCCAATAAGGGGTGAAAATCGGTGGCTATGTTCTCGGCCATGTCAACACAGCGGTCTGCGCAACTGAAAATGGAGGACTTTGCAGGCCGACAACGCCACGATCAGCTGTTTTACAGGAATAGGAACAGGATGCACTGGTAAGTACGACATTCAATTATGCTACGATATGTCGTTATTCTGCATGACTAAATAAAGCTTTCGAAAACATATTTTATTCAACAAAAAGTCTAATTTACAAACCTATATAGTGAAAATATTGAAACGTCATTTCAAGATCGCGAGTGAGCGTTAAGTTAGGTGTACCTCCGCAGATGTGCTTGATCATTGATGCTCAGCGCTCAATAATCACAGGTTCACTGTCTCTCACTTTTGAAATTTCCTCTTGGACTTGGTTCGCTCGTGACTTGCCGTAGCTCGACCTGTGATCTCGCTACTCTGGTGGGTCTTTGGCACGTCAGGTTCTTATATTTATTGCATCTTGATTGTGTCTTCTTCTTACCAAAGCAACCTAGAACCCCAATGTCGCGATATGCTCCTCTCAACTATTTAAAACGGGGCGAAAAGCTTGGATGACAGCCACTCGGTACCAGATCACTTCTACGCTACGCTGTCCGTCAAAATAGGATGATTGGATCAGGTCGCTGCTACATATTTGGTGCTACCAACCCAGGAAGGGCTCTATTCACTGGCCGGATCCACAGATGGGGAAACCGTTTGTTTGCATTAACCATGGAGCGATGGATAGAATGCACGTTCGATTCGGGTTGCTCTCGGGAAACGAGAATCGGGCGTTCTTTAGCAGCAGCGACATAAGTAAGCAATATGTAGCGACACTCGCCCCTTGCTCGCTTCGATCGCTCAATGACAATTCTGCGCCCTCTCGAGGAAAGAATCGCTCATATCTTGTCATTGTAGTTGAATTCCAGTCTAACGCTTTATGGGCCTTTCTTCACACAAAGTGGTGTAATCCGTCGCCATGTTTTTCTTTTCTTCACATTCCTCACTGTCCCTTCTCTCTCCCGGTGACTTGACTGTTATCCCGGTTAATTTTGTCACTTGTAACCGGTTGAAAATCTCTTGAGAGCCCTTGAAGACCTATTCAATGGCGCAAGCCCTGAAGTTACCCACAGCTCTCATTTATTATTCTATAGGACATTTGGAAACCCACAGACATCTTTCCAGAATGACAGTCCCTTTGGACTCCACGGTCTCGACGCCGCTGTTACGCCACAGAAATTCACTAGTAGTTACAGGTTCTGGTGAAGTGTATTGAACAAGCTGCGGAGGTTCTGGGAAACATAGAACCGATTCCAGAGTTCTTAGAAGGCAGCCTATTCAAAGAAATGTGTTCATCAGCTATTAGCATACTGGTAAGCGTGCATGCACGCAGTTCTACGGGTTCGAACCTTCGGATGCCACTGCTTTTGAGTTTGGAGGGCACACCGGTGTCTTAAAATTTGAACCATCTGTCGCTTGGTGTTGAAGGAATGTATGTCTGTCAGTAGTCATTACCAATCGGGTAGCCCGACCCCCTCTCAGCAGACCTCATGTTCTGGATATTTTTGGTATGTAGTGATGGACAATTGATGCGCACAGTGTCTTATCAGGCAGGTGTTCCTGGTCATTAATCGGGATCTTAAACGACCCCAAGTCCCAAAAGTGCCCTGAAATACAGTCGAGTAGACCGACTCTGATAGGCGAAACAAAGTCTACTATGCTTGCATCTTGGTATATGCCCGTATGCCATAGTAGACCACATTGAGACCATATGTAGACTCATTTTTGTCCGCTTGTTTTTCTTCTACTGGCGTCACATTGCCCACTGTTGCGCATCACAAATCAATTCAAATTTATTTAGGGAGCGATTGAGAGCGAGATCACTTAATTTCAATGATGAATCAAGGTTTATAAATCCATTTCGATCCGCAATAACTGGAGGAGTCAGTCAGTGTCCGAGTCTTTGGGACATGTGCCATTCCAACATGCCATTGTCCGGTCTCTTAAAAAGAGCAGCATATATCATTCCTGTGGGCTTTAAATTGGGAGTCTGCCGAATAAGATCTTAACTGGGGTTTGTCTACTAGCGAGAATTTCGGCGTCGTTTTGTGTTATACTGATGCAATGAACACTTCACAAAAAAAAAGTAATGTATTAATCATCTTTTTAAATTGCGTACGCAAAAGACTTGAATAATCACCGGATAAATGTCTATCTACTATCTACCACTGCAATAGAGAGGACGGATCTTCTGGCAAGCATTTAAAGTGAAACGTCGAAGCTGAGCTTCCTCCTGCGCCCGACGGGCATTCGAGGTTTCAATTCAAAGTTGTTGACAATACTAAATCGAGTTGGCACTACGCCGGGCACAGTACCCACATAAGGGTAAGTAGGAATGGTGAGAGTGATCACTGGTGACGCACAGTGGTGGCTTTCTTGGCAAAGGGTCGCGTCCGACTCAATTAAATCAGAACTTTAATTCTGATTTTTCCATATGTTTTGGCCGACCCGTGCACGCTTGCCATGGCACCGACCTTACCAACACACCGCGCTCGCCTCTGGCCGCAAAGAGCGAACGCTCTGTCACCCCGTATGTTCACAGTAACAGTCAGACCAAGGCCAAGGCGGAGGCGCTCAGGACTCATCTAATGATATATTTTATTGTTGAGTAAGAGGTCGCGTCGCAACAGCTCAGGTTTGCAGCTATATTTTCCGCGCTGCGCAGCGTTGCCGTTCGAGTCAACAAGTCCGTATAGTGTTCAGGATAGCAACTTTTTAAAATGTTATGGAGGCCGCGACAAATAATCCCGTACTTATAAATAAGCGCTGATGTCGACCCGAGATAGACATTAGGGTTAGGAGTTTGGGTAGGGTTTCGGGGCCAAGGATTAATCAGGCTCAAGCGCGGTCAGAGCGGGGCAACCAGACGCATCTGTGACATGTAATAATACATTACAGGGGCGAGTGCTCTGTGGCATCCTATTGGCAGCATAAGGTGGTCAGCTGGACATAGCGTGATCCCATAGGTGGAAGGGGCGTCATCACCGACGACGACCGCTTTGGGCGTATGGCTGCACCGGTTAATCATGCGTCGTTTTCGTGGATAGGTGGGTGATTGTTACTGACTAGTTGTATAGCACAGGCTTGTGCCGTATTGTTAAGAGACAGGCTCGCGATGGTCTGCCAGATGCTCTAGCCTCTTGAGAGTTTAGAGACGTCAGGAAGGCGTCACGAGTGGCGTCCTGAAAGGCTATGTGTGCGGTAAACAAGGTTTATATCATTTGTATTATATCCGTAAATTTTGCGTGGGGGTGGGTGGGATGGTGGTGGTGTGTGGTCCCTGAGAGTGTGAGATTGGTGCGTAAGTTTCGGTTCTGCTCGATGCGGAAGCGGTGGCCTTTGTTGCCGTTAGGTTACCTCCTTGTCAGATTTTAAGTGCGAGATTGTTCAATGAATGACTTGTAATGAAAGGATGGACAGACGGTCAAAGCTTACCCAACACGACGTCACTTGATGAGTGCGCTAGTGCACATTAAATTTGTTATTAAGTGGGATCGCAACCGAGGTTAATTGCGATTTTTGTCTGTGGGTTGATGATCAGCACAAGATGAGATGAAGTGTGAGCACCAAACAGTGTTTAGATTCAGAATCATCATTATTCATTGGGGCGAATGACCTATGTAGAACAAATGAACATTTCATAAGCAAGTACATAGGATGTTCATTTGGCATCATGACGCTCCAGTGATAGATCATCTCAGTGGCCGCTGGTCCTTTACAGGACGGTCTCCGTCTGGACACGGCCACGACCAAAAGCAGCGCAAAGGCAGAGGTTTCAAAGCCGCCTAAAAAGCAAAGGAACAGAGCTGTTAATCAGTAAGTAAGCAAGTAAGCGGAAGAAAGTATGCAAAATAGTTGCGCCGTGCGCCCGTGCTCCAGACAGCGACAGCTTACGTTCATATTTAGAGCGCGTGTCCATCACGAATGCCAAAGGCCTATTCTCGGGCTCTTAGCATCGTGCACGTACGAAAATCGGGCACTGTGGCAGCAAGCAGCTTCACGTCATGATGATGGCGATGATTGACAGTGGTTATCATATCATATCTCTCGTCGAGGTTCTTTCTGAATGTTCTCGCTCCCGTATAGTCCGAGGACACCTATTCGGGTTGAGCACATTTTAATATCAAACATTGCGCGTGTCTGAGTGGAGAGCATTAGAACGAAAAAAAAAAAAAGAGTGCACGTTCAAAGAACCATTTTTCTGATGCGTTGTATAAGACTATGGGAGTCTGGTAGATTCGATGGATGCATTAAGACGCTTCGGTACTTAGTACGGGGGAACGGCGCAGTGTGCGCAGATACAGGCTTCACTGGGCCGGGCTAATGTTAATTACAGAAGCGATTGGCTGGTTCGCGCAAGTGAGTAAAATAACCATTGGAGGATAGGTTGCATGACGATGGCGTGCTCACCGTCAAAAAACGATGGGTGAAGATTAGCCCAAAGGCATGCATGCACAGAAACAGCCCGAAAAGAAAAAAAAGAATTCGCGAGCGAATCGGAGAAGACCCATTCCTGGAAGGAGACGATGATTCGAACGACACACTGATTAGTGGGCTGGCACAGAGAAACCAGGGCGCAGGATAGGAAGAATCCAGATAGCGGCCACGCTTCCTAAGTGGTTTAGTTGGTTGTGGAATCTTCGCGAAGGCAGGCCGAGGGGAGATTGATTAAAAACGGCGCACGCCGCCAATTGTGGAAGGCCTTCTGTGTATGTAAGTATATAGAGAACAAGAAAAGAACTTCGGGCGGGAGGAATAACGTCAACACACGGTCTGCGGAGCGTATTTGCTCGAAGAGCTTTGTAAAGTTATTCGTAGAGTTTATCGTATTCTTGATAAGTAAATAAGTAAGTGGGAGAGGACATATTTGGACTAGGATCGGACCATTGAGAACCCGTATTGTTTCGGGCTGTTTCCTAGTGTTGTTGTTCTTCGCGAAGATGGCGTTGATGGTTCTGAATGAAGAGGAAAAAAGTTTAGATGTGATTGAGATGAAAGATTCTGATTCTGACTGGCTGGTGAACGAAAAAGGCCATGTGAACAGGCTGCAGTCCAATCCAAGGAAGACCCACCGCGCAAGTCCGTGCAAGTCCCTTAACTTGCTTGCGGCACAACTGTGCTAAGTTACAGTTACGACGATCAAATACTTAGTTTTGGTTGGTTGGTTGGTTGAGATCTTCAGCACCTAGTAATAAGAACACGACATAATTTTTGTATTAGAACATAAATCGAGGAGATTTGTATACCTGGGTTCGCGGCTTGTTGGCGTGGTTTGGTTCAAGGGGGCAGATCCATTTCACCGGCAACTGCCGTGCCTCGAGCGCAACTCGCAAGCCAAAAATAGATCATGGACTTACGAAAACGGTCGCACCAAGTTCTTTCTCACCACCAAATGTAAAATTTAGCAGTCCCCCTGCGATCTTCCAAGGAGATTCTTACGTTTGGTTTGATTGTCTGATGGTTCATTCACAACTGAGATCTGACAGGCATAGGTGTCAAAGCCACTCAAAAAAAAGATTATAGGAAAAAGGCCAAACTAATTGCGTCGAATATAGTATTACAGATGTGTAGCTGAACGTACAGAGTATGATGGGATGTTGTCTAAGTAGGAAATGCAATGCGACGAAACGGAGCGAGGCAAGAATAAGTTGAGTGTGTGTGGCAATATCAATCGGTGTGGTCGTTTGTATTCTGGATTTTTAGATGGCCATGGGGAGATAGCCATGAGAGAGATGGGGTATTTTGAGTGTGCGTCAAGAGAGTGATAGAAAAATGCGATGCGAGAACATAATGATGCAAGAAGACAAAAAGAGAAATGAACATAGAGTTGAGGTGGGGATGGGTAGCGAGAGGTCCAAGTGGTGGAAATAGGACTGCGGCCGAAATGAATAGAGAGGCGCAGGGCGGATTGTGACTTTTCAAAAGGGGAAGTGGAGAGGAGTATAGTGGCAGTGTGAAGAGAGGGAGAGATGCCGTCCGGGATATCCAGATCATGTGTGATATATGGGTGGAGAACGAAAAGAAAAAGGAAGCGGAAAATTTTCTAATGAGAAGCCGAGTGGTGTACATACAGAAACAGCGAAAACGAAGCAGATACAGATATGAAGGGGCCGCAAGATGAAAGAGGCTCTCATGCGGCGGCACGAGAAGCTTTGCGTCCTCGTGTTCTAAACGATGGGTGGTCATCGTGGCGGAAAGGAAGATCGTTCACAAGCTTGCGCCCACGTTGAGGCTTGGAAAGACATGATTTCTCCTGAAGCGTCGGTTTCACGACCACAGTGCTCGTCATCCAGCAGAGTGCTGATTTTTCGGAAACATCGCACGAGGAGCGAGGAGAGAGACAACCTTGACAGGGAAAACGGCGGTTGAGCGTGCGTGCGAGATGAGCTTGGACGGGTTGACCCGTAGGACGGGCGTTTGAGGTCGCTGCTGGACGGGAGCGGGTGATACCCAGGAGCGGACATGTGAATACATGCCATCGAGAAGGGATTGCTTTCGTACTATGGGGACGGGTTGGGAGGAATAGGGCGTGGCGACGAGGGACGATCCTGTGGCTGCGGAGCGAAGGGATGTCTGACCCATGCTTGCATTGCCTGTCGGTGTGATGGACGCAAATGACGGCTGGCGCTTTGGGGTAAGCATTGGATTGGAGGGCGGTGGACGAACATGAGGGGGAGTTGCCATTGAGAGAGAAGGGGGCAATGTGCGACGATGATGGGAGAGAAGAGATGGCGGGGGCGGTCGATATGTCGAGCCCTGAGGTGAGCAAAAAGACTGAACATCTTCGCAAGGTGAAGATACTCCAGCAGGTGCGCCGTAGGGGACCTGCGAAGCCCAGGCTGAGATGCCTGCAAAGTCGTTGCCAGCCCATCTGAACGACGACTCTTCTATTGGATGGTAGATGACCTCAGCGTCGTTGTCTTCGTCGGCGAGTGACGAAGGGTGCTCTGAATATTGTTCTTGGTGGCAGTAGCCCTGCTCGGAAGGCGCTGCACGCTCCTGACATTCCAAGGAGCAGTATGGCGAGTCGTTCTCCTAGCAAACAATGAATAACGGGTGGATGGGCATAGAGAAAGATACATACGATGTGCTTTTCGCAAGTCAAACACCAGTCGCAGTCGAGTTCCATGGTTCGTTGGGCGGTATGTGCGTTGGAAGCCCTGCACTCGACCAGTCTTATAAAAAGCAGCGCTGCGTTCCAAATCGAGATTCAGATCCAGATCGCAGATCTCAGGGTCACTACACCCACAAACACTGAACCAAATATTTCATTACTGTCACACCCACTGTGACTGCCAAGCGACAGCAGTCAAGTCCCCTTCCCCAACAAGCACAGCACCCGCATATCTCGGTATCCAGCCTTGGAACAGAGGCGGCGGGATGGATTATCATTGAGATGGAGGGCGGCTTTGCTGCGCGACAATTCAGTATGAATCAAAGTGCAGGAGGAGAGAAGGCTTTGGCTGGGAAAGGAGTAGTATACCCGAGCATCCAAATTTGGATCTTTGCCTCTTTCGCCAGCTGATCCCCACTCTCCTCCCCGTGCCCAGACCCGCTGCGTTCTTCGACAAATCATTTGATACAGGCATAGTTAGCCATCTACCACAGTACTACCTCTTAATTATAGGTTTGTCCTTCTCCCACTATGTCTACCTCCCTCCCTCCCACCCGCGAAACAACCACTGTTCCTTTTTCTCACATCTGTATAATACGTTCTATTGCACTGTTCCTTTCTACATACATTCGTTGTCGAGAAGAAAAGTACAAACATATGCCATGCCATTGTCTCGTTCTCCGATACTGTGGGAGAGGCGCGACTGCTGTGATGGCGATCGCGTTGGAAGAAGCGTATCCCATGCCGCCGGTTGCGCGTAATCGTGCAAAATAAAATTCGCTTTGTCTGCCAGAGACTAGTCGACTTGATGGGTTGGCACTGAGAGAGAATCATATATTTTTACAATGCATCTCGCTTTCATGTCCGTCTGTCTGTCAGCTTTTTAGCTTTGGTCTTGTCTTTTCGATAAGAACATGAACGTCATTCCCAAGTCACAGACGGAACACCAAAAAAAACGGCTATTTGCCAGATCTTGAGCCTAGTACATTGAAACTGGAAGTGGATGGGAAACACCGGCCAAAGGGCATGAGGACACCCTCCTCCGAAGGGGAGTTAGCTGTGGCGTAGGTAAAGAAGGTGATAGTAGTGGAGACAGGCAAAACGAGGATAGAATGGATCGATCCGCTGAGTCCCGAACAAACACGAGTGTCTGATCAGAGTCCAACGGCAGCCACACAGGCTGCCTGTAAGCATATTCGGGTTTCCCAGAGAATTAGTTATCGAAGCCATGTCCACGGCGAAACCACTGGAACACGAAGAATGATACATATGTCTCGCATATCATCATCATCATCAAGTGTTATGTATTTTTGGTGTTCTTGAACCTTCTGGTCGACGCCGCAAGATGGCGTTGGGCTCTCCCAGCCCTCACACGACAAGAGAAAAAATAAGATGGCCGTGGTAAATCAATGGCACCCGGCGTACGCAAGAGCTAGTAAGCAAAGGCCACCCACGCCGAGAATTGAATCTCCTGCTCCTGCGGACAGAAGAAGGGCGTGTTCGCGAGGCGAGGCAAGCCAAAAGTCACGTCAAGAGAACAGGTAGAAACTTTACCGGTCCCTTTACCTGGGTCAAAAAGAATCAAGAACCCATTGCTACTACTATATCCTTGCATGCTGATGCACGGTCTGTGGCTCAAAAGAACCTATGACGACCTAGACTGATCATGGGCCGGCTCACAGCCGGGGGTGGGGGACTCGGGAGGGCGATCCTGACCTTCAAAAGGCATCAAAACTCGGAAGATTGACCCCAAAAACCTAAAGAACTCGCGTTGCATCAACAACCCAGGTAAAAAGTGTCGCTGCCCGGCGTGCACCCATCATCAACATGAGCAATCCGCATCACATCAAAAAAAAATAGAAAATCCTAAGGGGGTGACACTCGCCTGCATGCCTGACTGACTGACTGCTTGTCCTCGCAGCAGCCCCTTCATGGGATTGAAGCTACTATGTCATATGCTTTGGAACGAGAGAACAACCATCACTAGAGAAGTCTTCCATGCCATCGTTCATGATGAACGAAGTGTGGGTCGGCGGCGGTGGCAAGCGATAGGTGTTGATGGCAAATTCATATTGTTCAGGTGCAGAGAACTGTTTTTAGGTCCGCCTAGGGTTAAGCTAAACCCAGACAGAGAACCCACCCTTCTTTTTGACCGTACGTGGGTTGACGCACAGGGGAAGGGTGGTTATTTTCTGCTCGAGTACCATTGCTGCGGTCGAGCCACCCGCAAGGTTGTCCATTGTTCTAGTCCGAACCTTCGAATTCCACATACAGCAGGGTTGCTACAGATTGCAGCTTATTGATGTGTGGAAAAAACACTATTCGCGTGAGAGCGTATCACTCCTTGAGAGTGACTCGGGCGTCGGAATAAGTACTGTAAACGATGTTCTTCTCAACTTTCCAACGGTCGCATCAATGTTTCGCAAATGCAGACGACTGGTAACGTTAATGGCTGCCCGATTTCGAGTGCGGACGACAGGACAATGGGTTTTAAGTGTTCCAGACCGCGCCTAGGGTGAATGCTGGGAACGAAATTAGTGACTCAGTGCAGAGAGTTTCACAGTTCGAGGCCTGCGAGAAACTGTCAATGCGATAACCACACGACGTTGTTCGGGTACTACGAAGAAAAAATGATTATCCATCATCATCACCAAGGAAGGAACAAGGCGGCGCGCTCTCAATGTAAGAAGCAAAAAGAACGGATGCAGCATACATAGGCGGGGTGCCAAATTGCATTCGAGATTGCGACGCGAGTCGGTCAAGTCATTGATCATCTGCTTAGCGCATACATGCCAAGTTAGTTTGGCCTGAATAGCTTGCTGTTATCTGACCACTATCCAATTGCATATGTCATAAATTGAATACCTGTTTCGCGGGAGAAGGGCTCAAACCCCGACTTGGGGTCAATGGCAATTCACCTACATATGAGGCAGCGAAGTCTTGGGATCTCCATTTCCTCGCTTCACTTTGGTAGAATTCAATCTCGTGGGTCTCATGGGACTTGAAATGTCAATGCGTCCTTGGTATCTTTTTTTTCAGAGTCCTGGGACTGAAAGATACCGCGGACTCTTGCGAGGGGTCTTCGAAAGCATCAGAAGCTGTTCCACGGAAAGATTTATGACCAAAGGTAGCAATTGAAGTAAAAAAACATATGGTTCCGCGGTACCAAGAACCCATGTGACAGCGTCTTGGTAGTCTACCATCAGTGGGTGCAAAGCCTCCCTCGTCAATGCGTGTATTCATAGCACGTTTTCCATGGTTTTGGGTCCTGACTCCTCAGTGCTCACTCAGGACCCCGCGTCAGAACTCCAATGTATTTCACCCACATAACCTGTCATATCTTGTCGCCGTGCTGACTCAACGTGAATCGTAAGCGATGCAAATAGAGAGGTGTATAGAGTATACGTAGCCCGCAACGTAACCGACGGCCGTGATGTCAAGTTCTTTGCTTTTGGGTAAATTCGAAGAGGGAGCAGTACATATATACGCTGCTGACCCATTGTCATCTTCTTCCTCGAGCAAGTGCTGGCCGCTTTGTCGCACTGGCATCAAAGATATTATTTTTCCCGAAAAAGAAAGATGGAATTAATAGAAGTTAAGGAAAAAGAAAGAATCATTGTTCTTTTTTTCTCTGCGGTTGTCGCTGTCGCTGTCGCTTTCTTGCGTTCTTCGGCCTCATAATCGGCGATAGCCTGTGCCTCCGTGCGTTGTGCCCACTCTTGTCCAGCCTGTCGGGGGAGAAGTGAAGAAGTTCAAGGGCGGTTGGTGTGCAGGGTAAGAAAGAGGAACGAAAAACTAGATTTGTTTCGCTGAAATTTACATACCTGAAGAAGCAAAATGAAGCCCAGGCTAGCGATGATGATGACGTTGGCCGCTGCCAGCACCCGCATGGCCATTATCTGGTCTTCCCGCGATTCCTCATTCTTAACAGGGTCTACGATGGTGCGGAGCGCGTTTACGGTGACGGTAAGGTATACTACGATGGCAAACACGTATGCCGCTAAGCAAAGTCGGGGGGGATAAGTATACAGCGAAAAAATAGTCCAAGAATAACGCACCTAGACTGCTACCGTCGAAGAAAACCGCGCTTTCTGTCCATTTGTGCAGTTTCGCGAGGAAACCAATGAGGCCTATGCCCACCATGCCATGAAGTAACGCCTGTTCCGCAATGGTTAAATGCTAGCTTTCGCAAACGAGGCAGAAACCACGCACCTTGATAGCTGGAGGTGCATTAAAGAACGTGGTATAAAACTGAAATCCATCCGCAACAACTTCCTCAGTGAGTTCTCCCCATAACAGTCGGTGATCTACATTAAAACATATAAAAGGACACCTTGAAATCCCAGGGTCTGTTAACTTTCTTGTCGTGCAAGCCGTGAGCTCATTTTGCTACTCACCAAGAAAGAAAGACACGGGGGTTAGAATAGCTGCCTGTTTGAAGCCCATAGTTGTATTGGAACCGAGTTGTGGAGGTTAGACGCGACAGTGAACCTGAGCGCCCGTCTGACTGGTCATGATCGGAATTGGGCGACCCACGCCATCAATTAAAAGCCTACATCGCATCACTTCGAGTTTTTCAGAGTTATCAAAACCTTTATCACCCGGGCTCATCTCATCCAACAGATGCAAAAAGGTATAGATTTTTACATGCATAGACAACGACAAAAGTTCTCACGAAACTCATGGTATCAAGATGTGGTATATAAGAGGATGTCGAAAGTGAAAAAGAAAATAAAATAAAACGAAAAAAAAATTGAGTCACGATCAAGGGTAGCTCGCAGTTGGCTGCTACTGCTGCTCCAAAAAAGTTTGCGCGTGTGGGATATGTGTGCGACAAATGGGTTCGATACAAAAGAAAGAAATGATGGGTACAGAATTCGTCTCCTGCTCTCGTCCGCCTCGTCGTCAATCATCAACATCAAAAGAATTCAGTCGTCATCATCTCATTTGTTCATTAGGCCATGCAGGGCCCGGTGTCGGCGATGAATTCGCAGGCACTTCTTGTCGGGAGGGTGAAGGGTGCGTAGTAGAGCCTGGCCGTGGCGACGACGGGAGGCCCATCATTCTAGAATGTCGGTTTCCCCGATCGGAGTGTGTGACTGCGACGTTCAGGCCTCTGCTGGCGGCTGCGCTCGAAGCTTTCGAAGTTTTGGCGGTCGGCGTATTGGGCGTGTCTGGTTCAGATATCCGGATGGCGTGGTCCCTGTCTGCAGCCGAGACGAGGCTAGACGATGAGGACGAGTCCACGGTGATTTCACCTTCGGTGGTTTCTGTGCCGCTTTCGTCTTGGATGGAGAAATCGTCGCCGTCGGACTGTGTCTCGTCTGCGGCTAGAACAAACCAAAAAGAAAGAGATTAAATAAAGACGAAACTTTGGAGGGGAAATGAATGATGGAAAACGTACTGCTCAGAGTGCGGCCTGATAGTCCGAGGACTTGGTCAGCAGCAGCATCGGTGTATTGACGACTATTGCGTCGCAAAGGTTCCGACGGATTTTCCAGAGCCTCGCCTTCCTTGGATCCGAGATCATCGTTGTCTGCGTCCACGTTAAACACCCGGTTGAACTCTCCAAGCATCAGGCTAAACACGCCCGCAGGGATACCCAAGGTCGGACTGAACACTATACCCACGTTACGCATGGTCATCTTGTTGACATTCGAATTTTGCACAATTAGGATGAGGTGGGCTGTTAATGCGCGAAGCAAACTGTAATTGGCGAGAGGCAGAGCGGCTATAAGTTGGGATAGCTCTTTGATCCTCTCCTGGGGATCTACGAAATCTGCGACGTGTTGTTAACAAAAACAAAGTCCACCGTCTAAGGTTTATGATGATGCGATGGACCACTAACCAATTACAGCAAGGAATTTTAGATGGAGGTCTCGCGTGAGGATGCTCGAAGGCAACTCGCGCAAGAAGCTTTTGAGAAGTCCAGCGATCGCATGCGGATCCCAGTACTCATCAGACGCAAGCAGGTCGACATCACCCTCTACAGAGAAATAAAAAGAACAGAGATTCAGCGATTACGTTCTATTCATGAAACGGACCCGGCTACCATTGTTGAACCTATCTTTGAGGTTTTTGATCACTGCGGAACTGCCACTTAGCCTGTATATGCCCTCCTCCTGATCAGCCTTCTTGGCTTCCAGATATTGTATCGAGCGGAAGACAATGGCTGGCAGGTTGCACATCTGGGCGACGTCCAGTGCCTCTTCGAGCGGAACCCCAAACACGGCTCTCGGTGGATAGGCTGCATGGAGATGTGACTTGTCACCTAAGAACGAAACATTAATATGTCAGTTGTTATCGTAAACTCTCTTTCAGTTATAGATCTACGGAATGAATCATTTACCGTTAGCTTTGCCAAAGCCCCAGAACGAGCGAGATTTGGCCTTTTCGCGTCTATCGTTGGCAGCGGCAATGGCAGGATCGGCCGAAGAGGGTTCCTTTCCGCCAAACTTGAACCCGGACGGTATTGGGGCACCGTTCATGGGACCTGAGATCTTGACTTTGGCGTCCGGTTTCTCAGGGGAAGGCACACGATCAGGAGGAGGGTGCGTTGCCGCTGCCGCCGAGGGTGCAGCCGTGTTTAATGTAGGATAGAAGGATTTACCCCCTCGTTCCGCTCGCGCTCGCGTGTTGCTCTGTGCTGTTCGGGTGAGTGCTGGCGCTGCAGGGTCTGGTGCTGGTTCTTCTGCCCCAGCCGATTGTCTTGCAGATCGGGGTAGTGCCCCAGTTCGGAGTTGGCGCGCTGCTGGCCATCAGAAGAAGAAGAGGGGGGGAGTGACGATGCGGAGGAGGCTTGTGCGGCTGCTGACAGCGGAGATGAATCTGGGAGACTGGACGGCAGGCCTAGGGCGCTGCGTTCTAGCACCCGTTTCTGGGGGTCGTACCCTCCAGCTGCAGAAGGGCCCTGCCTGTCAATGGGCGAGGGGTCGACGGAGCGAGAGGGGCTGGAAGAGCGCATATAGTCATCTGGATTCGGGGCCGACTGGAAGGGTTTGCCGTTGGCGTCAGAAGGCATGATAGAAATGGGAACCGCGGCGCCCTTTGCGCTGGATTTGGGGGTGCGCGTTGTGGTGGACAGATCGCTCGAGCTGCTGGAGCTGGATCTGGGCTGGCTCATGCCGATGCCGCTCTGCGATGCCGCGACAGAGTTGGTCTGCACCGACGTCAGGCCGGAGGTGGGGTTGAACACGAGATCGTCGCTGTAGGTGCCCGTGTAGTAGCGCACGAGCATCTCGACCCAGCTGTCGCGGTCCTCGTCGCTCTCGGCGCAGAGGACGTGGCGCGGGTGGTTGCCGCCCGGCCCCTTCTTAGCCTCGACGATGAGGAACGCGTGGCGGTACTCCTTTCGTCGTCCGTCGTGGGCGGCCGCTCGGTCCGATGCTGGCGCGCGATCTGGGCACCGGTGATGGCGATCGAGCCAAGATGCGCTCCGCCACGCTACACCCCTCCTTGTGAGCATGATAGCCAGTGGGATAGGAAATTGGGGGACTTACGCAATCGTAGTACTCGAGCACGGGTCCTTGCAGGACAAAGAACCGCGTCTTCCACCCGCCAAAGTTCTTGCCTCGTTTTGTCAGGTAGCCTTCCTTGTGACCGGCCTGCATCACGGGTAGCTTTTGCTCGCGCACGATATCTGACGTGAAAAACGCGATGACCTCGTCATTGTTCTTCACTGGCAGCTGGATCAGAGTTTGCAGATAGTTTTCAAGCACGGCCTTTTTTAGGTATTGAATCAGATTATGTGATCATCATGAATGGTATGGAGACGAAAGAGAGGCGAGACGAACGAGCGAGAAGAATCTACGCACCTTTCTTTGATCAACTTTAGCTGGAGCGTGATCCTTCCACAGCTTGCCTTCTGGCAAATTGGCGATCTTCTTTCCTACACCCTTGCCTACGCTGTTCCGGACTCGTTGGTCCAGGCTGAGGACGTCTGAGTACATCTTCTCGACCTTCCATCCCTCCTTTCCGTTTCCGGGATTGACGAAAACGATAAAGGACAGCACTTCCTTGCCGCGGTCGTTGGGACGTACAAAGGAATGCGACACGACGATGTTGGTCTGTGGAAGATCTGACGAGAGCAGGGGAAGCGCGCGGAAGGACGACGCTGGGATCTGTTGCACCACAGAGTCTTGCCTCTGGGTCTCCGGCTGCGACTGCGACTGCGACTGCGACTGTTGTGGTTGTTGTTGCTGCTGCTGCTGCGACTGGAAGCTCGACTCGGAGCGATACGCGGCGCTCTGCTGGCCTATATAAACGCTTTCTGCCATTTGTGCTTGGGAATCATGGGGTGGTATGTGGTTGCTAGACATGGAACCTGGGTGATGGAGCTGATCGGCCGTTGCTTGCGCGTGTTTTGACGGAGTTGGCGCTGTGACCAATGGCGACGGTCCTGATCCCTGCTGTTGCTGTTGGGCGCTGAGAGCATACGCCTGTGCTTGAAGCTCCTGCTGGGCAGCGAGTGCTTGTTGTCGCTGCATGTAAATGGAAGGCGCCTGCGGTGGAAGCGGGAATTCTTCAGCAGCAACACGTGACTTGTCCTTTCGCTGCTCTTCACTATTGGGATACGAAGGATTGTAATTGTTCGGGTATTCGGATGGGAGGTATTGATATCCGGCAGAGCCGTTGGTATTGTTAGTGCTGCTAATTGTCTGGCTGGAAGGAGCAGGTGCATGCCCCGCCTTAAGACCATTGAACGCTGCGTCAATTGTGTTTAGTGATAGACACCTTGGGAGGATAACAACTGGACTCACTTGGATCATGGGCTCCTGCTGTGATATCGCCTTGTTCGTCTTCTTCTTCCGACACCCCATCGACTTCTTCGTCCTCTTCTTCTTCTTCTCCCATATCCAGAAACTCGCTTTCACGCCCAGTTTGAGGATCGCTCTTGGCTGAGGGAAAGACGGATGTGGACAGTTTAGATCGAGGTGAGAACGCCTCTGTACGCGGACTGGCAGCGGGCGAATCAGCCATGTTGGCGATGTATTGTCTGGCCTCGTCCGGCAGCGAGATGCGCGAGTCGCGTGAGAGGAAGTACGGGCGATTCTCGGGCAGCGTTGCGGAGAGCATTTGGGACGAGGCAGGCGGGAGGTGGCTTGCCGGCGCGTTGATCGATGCGGATGAGAGCGGAGAGGGTTGGATGCTTGATATTGACGGGTTCGCCTGCCGTTGGCGGGAGAATGCGCTTTCGCTGGGCGCGGGTGAGGCTGTTGTTGGGGGATGGACGCTGTCTGGTATTGCTGCTGGGAGGGCGTGGTCGGATCGCCGCCGACGCCGAATGTGTAGGCGCTGTTGAGGCTGGAGAGTATCGATGTGGATGGAGAGGACACCGACGCTACACTGCTTCCGGAGGTCAATACGCTGCTGACGCTATCGGCGAGACTGGATTTGCGGGGTGCGACAAAAGGGCGGGAAGACGAATAGGCCCCGTTGGGAGTGGTATTGTTTGTCCCGGTGTTTGTGTCATAAAAATGGGGCTGTCTGGTAGACGTGGAGGACTCTGGGGAGTCGGATATCGTGTACGAGGCAGGAAGGGTATCTGCACGAGTAGGGACGACCAGAGGCGATGGGCTAGGTCTTGAGTTTCGGGTGGATGGTGGTGGATGTGATAAAGAGGGGGCAGAGGACGGCGGGGCTGGTGGGGGACTGCTTGTTCTGATAGTGGTAACGATAGGATTAGAGTGTAGTTCGATATCATTTTGTCGAGTAAATTGGGGGTCGAATGAGCGTGAAGATTGCAGAGCATGAGGTTGATTGAGGCTTCGGTGTTGGGCTGAAAGGGAACTTTTGAGTGACAAAAAATGGAAGATCAGAGCAAAGACGAACCGGAATCATCAGAATTGTGCCTCGGAGCGGGATTCTTAGGAGCGAGGGGCGCAACGGAAGGTAGAGAAGTAGAGTCCAAGCTGGGTCTACTCCGTTCACTGGGTGGCTTTTGGCGTTTGTCGGAGGCAGCGCCGTTTGGGGCAGTCCCAGTGAGAGATATGAGTCTGACCTTGTAGGTATCTCGCTCTGCTCTTATTCGTTCGAGTTCTTTGAGAATCTGGTTGTATCCAGTCCTCTGCTTTTCGATGAGCTTCCAGAGCTGGGAATTTTGTGCAGAGAGAAGGTTGCGGTCTGCGACAGCCTGATCGAGAGCAGCCGACTTTGGATCTGAGCTGGTAGCGAACTGCTTGAGAAGAGCATCGACAGTGATTGTCTGGGGCGAGGATGGGGATGGGGAGGTGGAGAAGGGTAGACTTGTGACTGAATTGGAGGCAGATGAAGTGGCAGTTTGACGGAGAGATGGACCGGGAGATGGCTGGGCAGACTGAGGAAATGGATGGCGGTCTGCTCTTGTGGGAGTAGCATGGACTGACAGACCGTTTGTGTAGGCCATCGTCGGGTCGGGCACAAGACTGGGACAAGGACCTGTGCCCAAGAGAAGCTGGTCAAGATGAGAGAATGGACGAGAGAACTGTGAAAGTCGACTTGTTCACAAACTTGTCATGTGACTGACAGCGTCTATAGCCAATCATCGAACATTGTTATTGCCTACCAGTCCCACTACCATCATGTCATTTCTTACAAGGACAGTTGCTGCCCTGTCAATATCCAGAACTCTCGCAAGGCCGTTGTTCAGACAGTTATCCCAAGTCTCCACCGACCCACAGAATGTCTCTCCACCAGAGCGCCAGCTTCCAGAGCACGCTGTTATCTCCACCTTTGACTTGTTCAGCATCGGAGGTGCGCGTCCATTCTAGCCACTGCCCAACTTGTTTGACCGTGTTCAGTTGGGCCCTCTTCTTCCCATACCGTCGGACCTATGCGAGCTGCCAATATTTTTATCACCGACCTCAAGGAACTCGATCTGCTGCACAAGGTACTACATACGCCTTAGACAACCGCTTTTATCTCACTTGCATGATCCAGGTCAGAACAGTCAAGATAAATCTGTACGTCTTCATCTCATGCGTATCAGCTCCCCTCTCATTTCTCCTTGCCAGTTATGGCTCATTAGCCGCAACAGGTATGTGTTTCACGCTATTTCATTTCCGTCCAGGCGCTAAATAACACGCCACCCCACCCAGGAAAAGGGTATGTGCCTATACTCTTATAGGAATCATAGAAGCACCTCAATCTCCTCGGTGCGTTTGAACTAACAGTCATCACACTCCTCAAGCAATTCTCCTGGGGTTAGAAGGTCACTACCCAGCCTTTGGTATTCGGTCCAGCTCTCATTTTCTTCTCCTTAGGTTCCGACCCAGAAACCATCGACACCGGAACTATTCCATCTAGATATGCCGGCATATTGCAGAACAAAACTCTTTTCCTCGGAGGGCATCACCGCATCTCGTATGACATGGATCGTGACATGCTCTGGCGATGGGATCAAGTTTTGAAAACCCATCCGAACGGCATGCGGTTCAGTTGCTTTGACAAGAACGGCGATCTGTTGGCCACCAATGAGTATTTCAGTGTCGGCGGAGGATTTGTCGTCAATGAGAAGACCAAAGGTACGCTTTTGGCTAGCCATGAGGACCGTGCTGATGTTTTGCGGGCGTATAGTGGACGAGAATTTGTTCTACAAAGGCGTTGATAAGAAAAAAGTGCACGGCGCGAGGTTGCATCAAACGCATTCTTTGGCGGAGCCGGAAACTGCGATTCCAACGCCAGGAGAGGATCAGCAAGATCATGTCTCTGCAGAGCATGATGAGCATCCGCCTTACCCTTTTGATAGCGGAAATTCTCTTTTGGCTTTGACCAAGAAACATAATGTACGTGGTTCGACTTCATCAGGTGTTCGTCGATGTCAGGCTGACTGCAAATAGATGACGATTGCTCAAATTGTCCATGATAATGAGGTTCGGCTGATTGATTGACCCAAAACGAAACTTGATTCACAATCAACAGAAACATTTTGGGTATACAGATGAAGATATCCAGAACAAGGTAAATACACCACCATCTCATCTCTGTGATGCGGCTCCTTTCGACTTACGCTGGATGATTTATGTTGTAGATCCTGAGGATCTGGCAAGTCATGGACGACTGCATCCGCACGGGCGTGTCGACATCCGAGACGACGCTGCCAGGACGGTTGGGGCTGAGAAGGCGTGCGCCGATGCTTTATAGGCGGTTGATGCGCGGGTCTGTCGTTTTTCTTCTTTTTCTTCGTATCGTATTTCCTTTTCCATGTCCAATATTCTTAAGCGGAACGAAAGCTCATTGTTATGCGTGTGTTGTTTGTTATCACAGCTTCTATCCGGGCGTATCTGCTCCTCTGAACGAGAACCCCCAGATCGGCTCTGGCTCTGGGTGGTCCACGGAGGCTATTGGCGGTCCTCAGCAATCCGATTCATCTGCTTCTGGCGATCGTGGTTCTAATGCTCGTGCTCGGACGCGTGGATCGGAAACATCAGCGTCTTTCGGGTCGGGCAGGGTGGAGGATAGGTTGGAAGATTCGGACTTGGACTTGGACAATGCGGAGACTGGTCCGACGAGAAGAGGAAATGCGAGGGCGAGGGCGGTGAGAAGGGCCCCTGGCGCGCCCAGGGTCACTGGCTCGTTTGATCATGCTATTTTGCCTATGCCACCTGTGAGTACTTTTTTTTAGGTTGCATTTTGGGTTTTATTGTTTGGTTGTTTCGTGGAGTGTCTTTGCGATTTGTGATCACTTCACGTTTTCACCTTCACACACATGTTCGTTTGACTGTCAGCTTTTTGATGATTAGTGATCCACTGATTCACTGATACTGATAACTGATGATGATATACTTATTGATGAAACCTCCGAATCCCGTTTGATTTCCAACACAACATACACATTATAGAGAAGGACCGTTATTCCGGCGATGGATTTTCTCTCGTGCTATGCGATCGCAGTTAATGAAGTTAATGCGTCCGGCGGGCGAATCGTCACGTCGCCGACGAATGGAGCTGCCGGTGTCATTCCCGCGGTGTTGAAGTATATCATTGAGGTGAGTTTACATTTGTTCGGGTTTTTACTTGTTATTTGTGTTGGGTATTTTTGCGCTCGGATCGATTGTGTTGACGTCCATTCTTTGTTCAGTTTGTAAGTGACGATCCTGAGAAGAGCGTGCAAACGTTTTTGTTGACCGCTTCGGTATGTTCCCTTTGAGTTTGAGTTGGTTGATCGATTATCTTTTTTATTTTTTATGTATGTAGGCGATTGGGATGCTATTCAAGAGAGGCAGTACGATCTCGGCTGCTGAGGGTGGGTGTCAAGCTGAAGTTGGAGGTGGGTATCTGTCGTGTCTTTTTTTTCTTCTGATAATTGATTCTTTTTGTGATCCATCAGTCGCTTGCTCGATGGCTAGCGCAGGCTTTGCAGCATGCATGGGAGGTACGTCCCACGACCCGTGGTTTCTCCATTTTTTCCACTGTGGCAGCATGTACATGTGCATAGTGTTCATGTCAAATTCTTTGTTTCAGCGTCTCCGGAGACTGTACTTCAGGTTCGTCGCGTTTTTTTTTCCTTCTTTTTTGCTGCTGCGCTTTGAGTTTTGTTCTCACAGAATAACCTTTTAGGCTGCAGAGATTGGAATTGGTAGGCTTCTTTCCAGCTTTGATTATGAGGTGATTGAGACGGGATGATGACTGGATATAGAGCATAATTTGGGATTGACGTGTGATCCTATCGATGGGCTCGTTCAAGTTCCGTGTATTGTGAGTATCATTTATTTGCACATAGGTTCGCTCGGTCTGATTCGCATTGGTTTTTCTCTTTCCCTCTTAGGAACGCAACAGTTTAGGAGGTGAGTTACCTTTATCACGGTGAGATCGATAGGTTGGTTGAGAAACTAACTCGGCATGTGTCATGTATTATAGCCGTGAAGGCCGTCACAGCTGCACAACTCTCCATGGCGAGTGATGGGGTATACAGCGTCACGCTGGATGAAGCCATCGAAGCGATGCGGGTGACAGCTGCTGACATGAGCGTAAAATATAAGGAAACCAGCCTTTCGGTATGCTTCATTTCGTTTCGCTTTCAGCAGTCACTCGTACTGTATACACACGCACGCGCATATTTCTTCCGGTGTTCGGTGTTTGTGCTTCTTCTTGCTCTGAGCCTGCTGCTGCTGTTGCTCCCGCTGCTTGTTTCTATTTTTATACGAATGTGGACTTGAATCTCATGCTCATTGTGTTGTCGTTCCTTTTTTTTTTAGGGCTTAGCTGTACGTATTTATTCGTTTGTTTCTTTTTGGGGTCTTAAGTGCTTACTGGGTGATTGGATTGGATTGGATAGACTACTGTTAGGATCCCGTTGACTGTCCCTGCTTGGTACGTTGTCGTTGTTTTTTGTTGGCGATCTATTAAGAGTTTTTTCTGCAGCTAAATTGCGGATGAACGAGACCTGGGTTACCCTTTACTAGAATAATTGTACATGCCTGATACCTTGTTTTGCTTGTTTTGTTCGGATTACTGACTGCTGTTACTGCGTAGAAAATTAGATACCTCTCGGACTGGACACTTGTAGATGCTGTTTTTTCGAATAGATCGTTAATTAGAATTAGAATAGTTGTTTTATGTTTCGTACTTTCCTTTTTAATGTTAATTATGTATCCTTTGGAGGACTCGAGGCTCTCTGGGACATAGCAACT
Organism: Psilocybe azurescens; assembly: GCA_023853785.1. Lineage (NCBI taxonomy): Eukaryota > Fungi > Basidiomycota > Agaricomycetes > Agaricales > Agrocybaceae > Psilocybe > Psilocybe azurescens. Next base: position 26,329 of record JAJIRX010000859.1, on the reverse strand, counting down.
TGCCGCAAAAGTATAAGAGCGAAGCAGATGATCCTGATAGTTTGTAGGCAATGTAAAATGGTGAAACATCGATCGTAAAGTGACAGGAACTTAACGGCCTGGTTTGGCCCCAAGCCCCAAAGATACGGTATTCGGTACATGATACAACAGAGCTATACGAGCAAGTAAAATAGTAATCACGGATTCTCCTGCTCCACACGCCTTGCTTCTTCCACGGCCGCCACACCGTCCGAGGACTCGTCGAACCGGTATATGGGGAAGTCCAGCAGGACCGTCTGCTTGATGAGAGATGGGAGGGGGCGGTATAAGAACGGAGGGAGGGGGATGAGGATGGATGTTTGTCGGAGGTATGCTTTGTAGTTTGCCCATATGGTGTTGGTGTGTGAATTGGAAGAGGAAGAGGAGGAGGGTCCATGAGAGAGGAGGTAGAACTTCTTTGCGGTTGGTTTTTCGGCGGTGGGGAGGCCCGACCCGAACATGAGGAGTCTAGAATGAGCGGAAGGGAGGTGTGAGTGAAAGGTGATGATGATTTTCGATCGCGTTACTCGTGTACGCCGAAAGACGAGACGGAGTGGAGGAATGCGGACTTACATGACTGTGAAGATCGGGGACATGATGGCCCCGTATTGGGCTGCGCGGGAGGAGGAAGGCAGGTGCCCGTTTGTGGTTGGGGATAGACAGAGGATCCATATGCCCCACCAGCACATTATTCTGAGAGGGTTGTAAGTTTTTTTTACGGTCTCGGCTATCAGCAGTAAGTTCGCGGAGAGTGACTTACTCGCCGAAGTAGGGTGGGTGTCGAGACCACGCCCAGAGTCCTTTCTGGAATATGAAAAGGGGTGTTAGGTGGAAGGAAGCAGGGAAATGAATGGAGTTGTTAGTCACATTGGTTGGTTGGCCTTTCGGGATAACTTTGTGAGCTTTGTAGTAGAACTAAAATGGAATGAAATGTATGAGATACTTGTTGAAGTAGTTGAATTTGATTTGATAATGTCTACCTTTTGGGCATCTGCGACGGATTCTATCACGAAGCCAAGCGCCCAAAGAACGATACCGGCAATATCGCGAGAGGTCCCAAACTTTGGGTTTGAGCCCCCGCTCTGCAGGTCGGATACGCCGGGTGAATTCAGGATCGTGAGAGGGAGGGAGACGGTCCATATCTTCTCGCGAGATTTTAGGTTACAATGGTCACTTTAGGACCCTTGGAGATGGAACGAGGAGACAAGACTACGAACCCAGAGAATTTGACCTGGTTAGGGCGGTCTTCATTAGTGTCGTTGTGACAGTGAGCGATAAAACACCGCGACGTACCGATCCAAAACCCTGGACGGGCAAGAGTTAGCGGTCTTTTTGGGGGACTAGGGATCAAGGTCGATGAAAAGGCGGACCTAGGAACTTCCAGAAATGAGAGCGGATTTCGTCGAAGCGATTGTCGCTACCCATTTTAAGAACTCGGAAAAGGAGGAACCCTAGATGTTGAAGTCATGAGCGGTTTGCACCCTGGTTGCCCTGATTTCGATTCAATTCCAAGGTTGAAGAGCGCACGAACCGGCGATTCTGACCGCCCACAGCATTACCAGAACACTGGCAACTGTAGAGCGAGACAGTTTTGATTCAGCAGATGATCATGATCAATAGAGAAGGTGGGGAACAACCTATATTTCTGGCATGGAAGGTGTTTCCGGCTAATAAAGTGAGAAGAGCTGGATGTGTGGACTGTGCATGAGAACGAGGGTGTTGACTTTAAATAGATTGAATGCTTGCCTAGTAAGAAGAAATTGGAACCTGGAAGACATTAAGTTAGTTTGTATTGGGATGAGCTATGTAGGTAGACCGGCCTCCTGTAAAGTCAGTGATCTTGTCGAATTGCAGTGTCCATGCGATTGCGAAACCTGAGAGTTGGTATCCAATGGTAACGAGAAGGGTCAGAGCGAGATAATAACGGTCAAGGGCGTGAACAGGAGACATGGCAATGGCCTGTGGGGGTGCAAAGGTGGTCTATATATTGTAAAAATTCATCCCGACGACATTGCGGTACTACATCGATGGTTGGACGGGATCGTCGCCAAGGACCAACTTGTTGTGATGTTATATTTGGCTCATGCCGCCATTGTTCTGATATCTCCATTGTCCTTTGATTTCATCCATGGCGGCTTTGATTCAATACCATCGACATCCTTAGCTTTCAACTTATACCTTTTCTCTTTGCCCTGGTGGCATACTTTATCTGTAATTATGGCTCTCAACATGTCAGATCCTGCTGCTATCATGGCGGTATATTCATCAATACTCGACAACGAGAATAACTGGTCAGTCAACGTCAACTTCTTTGCTCCTATTGGCCCCCTTTGACACAAGTCCGTCACAGGATGCTTCTACATTATATCAATGACTCTGTGAGATAAGCGCATCTTGTTAATCTCGTAGAGACTTATCTGTGGTGTGCCAGCACGATGAACTGGGCTTGTATTCATATGGTAGTCAAGGACTGGAAGAAATGAAAACCCAGTTATCAGATTTGCACCGAGTGTTTATTGCGTTCTATCGGGAGGAAGTGGATGCTGACCCAGGTTATATCGTAATAAACTATATTCCTACCGCCGTGTCTGGAGTAAAAAGAGGTGCGTTTTCCGAATGTGTTGTGCTGCATGAATAGCTGACAACCTTTTTCAGCTCGGGCCTTGGTGCATTCACGACGGATTGGGGGGAATATTAAAGGTGCGTCGCAACCGATTCTTTATTGTCCCGCCTTTACTCAATTGTCTTTGCAGAGGCACCAAAGTATCTTTACCGTCGACAGCCTCTCTCTTATAACAGCCGACAACGTCCATGAAGCGATCATAAATCCTGATACTGCCTTTTCATCTCCCACTAGCCAGACTACCCCAACTACGAGTACACTTGCCGACGCTACCAACAAACTACCCCTACGCCAACGTGAACCAGTTTCTGTTGCACCACTTGAACCTCTCCGTCCTCTCCGTCCTCCTAAACAGTTCGCGGACTCTACCAACAAACCGCCTCTCGAACAACGCGATCCTATCGGCGCTACATCTACAGAACCTTTTCGTCCTCTTCAGCCCCTCCGAGCGCCCAGTCAGCCTGATCTCGCTCAAGAAATGGGCCGCAAATCATTCGGCGCGACTTATGCCCCCATGTCGAGCCGCCCAATGTGCCGCCCGTCCCGCCCTTGCCAAAAGGCGGAGGCAGCATCTTTAGTAACTTCCTGCGGCGAAAGAAAGATTCCGATGGCGGCGGCGATTTACCGCCTCCTACACCGCCGAAAGACAAGAATTCTCACTATGCCCCGCCGGTTGGGATGTCGCTCTCATCGCCGCCCTTCGCGTCCAACCGTGCAATGAGGCATCAGAGATCGCGGAGCTTGTCGGATTATGCGGTCATTTCGCATGTGAAGGGGTCGAGCGATGTGGTTATTGAAAGTGAGCCGTATGAGACAGGGTATGTTATTCCTCTGCGGGGAAAATGGTCCCAGGACGGCGGAAGGCCGAGCGATCCTACTGAAAGAGCTAGGCGAAGGCGAGAATTGCAGATGCAGAGAGAGCAGGAAGAGAAGGAGGCTCTGGAACAGGAGGCGAGAAGGCAGGAGAGGATTAGACTTGAAAAGGAGGAGATGCGGAGGCAAGAGATTGAATGGGAGGCGCGAAGGAAGGTTGAGATTGAGCAGGAGATACGAAGGATTACTGCTGAGCGCAAAAGGAGAGAGCAGATGGAAAAGGAAGAAGAGGAAAGACGGCGTCAGGATTTGGAGGAACGCAGGAGGCAGGACAGGGAGAAACGGGTTGAAGAACACCGCCGGCTGGAACAGTGGCGAAAAGAGCAGGCTCGACAAGTTGAGGTCGCGGCTCGACGGGCGGAAGAGAACAGGAAACGGGAGGAGCTGGAACGCAAGAAGAGGATACAAAAGGCCGAGGCGAAATTTAAGGGGAACACGGTGGAATCGCAGCTGACGGGGTGGGTTACTGTTCAAAGCAAGGATGCTCTGTCATGGAAACGACGATATTATAAGTTTTTGAAGGGCAATGTCTTCCTGTATCGCAGCCCCAAGGTTAGTGGACTATGTCTTCTCACCGAGAATGTGTTGCTGATCTGTTTTGCAGGATCTGGCTGAGGCTTTGGATGAGGTTGAACTACGTGGACGAGTTCGAGGTCTGAAAGAATGGCATGAGGGTTATGATGATCTCGAAGCGATTCTATTCTCATTCGTTGTCGAGTTCAAGAACGGAGAACATTGGTCGATGTACGCTGATTCCGAGGAAGAAAAGGTACTTAAGCTGATTTGATGTTTTTCGGAATATTCAACTAACGCTCTTTTAGTACAAGATTTTGGGGCTATTCAAAGGAGCAGCTGGACTGTGAATTACCATCATGACATTTGTATGATATTTGTATTAGTATGATTAGTAGTTGTAAGTAGTTGTAGGATAGTTTGAGTATTTTGAGTATAGTACTTAGTATAAGTGTTATGCGTGATGTGTGACCCATAGTGTTACGTCTCGGGAGTTGGAAGTATGAGGTTGACTTATGACCTCCACCACTACGCTCGCCATGGCGGGTCTCTTGTCCCCAAAACCACTTTCATATCTCCAACAGCCGGGGAACGGCTTCTCAAACTATGGTCGAGGCCTGTCAAATTTCTCAGAAACACCCCCACTCTCCGCACCCTCTGCCCAAGCTCCGCCCTTTCCTAACAACAATGGTCTCGGTCATAACGGAGCGCTCCAGCTTCAAGAGGACGGAAAGATATACGCTCTCGTTATTGATTTGCTGAATCACGCTGCGAGGGAGGGGGCTCTGCTGGAATTGAGCAAAAAGCGAGAGCAATACGATGATCTCGCCCTTATTCTGTGGCATTCTTTCGGTAAGCGCAGTTATACTTGGCTTGTACTAGACTTGTGGACCCCTTCTGATCGGTTTCTGCGAAAGGTGTTATGCCTGCTTTGTTACAGGAGATTGTCTCTGTCTACCCCCTCCTTTCCCCACCTAATCTTACTGCACATGTTTCGAATCGAGTGTGCAATGCGCTGGCGTTGCTGCAGTGTGTAGCATCCCATACAGAAACTCGCCAGCTCTTTCTTAATGGTATGGATTTGTGCTCTTGGCGTTGGATCTGAGCACTGAAAATAACCCGTTGGACAGCCCATATACCCTTGTTTTTGTATCCATTTCTCAATACTACTTCAAAAACACGCCCCTTCGAATACCTTCGGCTTACCTCCCTAGGTGTTATTGGCGCACTAGTCAAAGTATGTCGATCATTACCCCTCTTTCTTGTGGGGTGCCACTGATCATCTTATCTCTTATGTGATATTAGCAAAACGATAACAACACAGTTATTCATTTCCTGTTGTCGACAGAAATTATACCCCTCTGTCTTCGTATCATGGAAACCGGGTCAGAGTTGTCGAAAACTGTCGCTATTTTTATTGTACAAAAGATCCTACTGGACGAAACCGGCCTCACGTATATTTGCCACACGTACGAACGATTCTATGCTGTTGGAACAGTCCTCAGCAACATGGTCAACCAGCTTGTCGAGACACAAGCTGTTCGACTGTTAAAACACGTTGTCCGTTGCTATTTGCGACTCAGTGACAACCTGAGGTACGGTGCTTTTGTTGTTTATGTCGTTTTGTATGTGTCACTGATGGAGTTGGTGGTGGTCTAGGGCGAGAGAGGCGTTGAGAGCATGCCTACCTGAACCGCTGCGAGACCAGACCTTCAGCACCCTGTTAAAGGTAAGTGGTTCGGGCCTTTTTGCTGATGATCTCGGCCCTTGGCTGACTGAACCGGAATGAATAGGGTGATATGGTCACGAAGCGATGTCTGACGACCCTTTTGAATAACCTAAACGAACCTTAGTTTTTTTGCCTCGCCTGGATGGCCCCTGGACATTTTTTGCTCATATCCACATATTTCTCACCACATTGTTATATTTTTGCATGATAATTATTGCATGGTAGAAAGACAAAGTTGTAAACCACCTAGGGATCTTAATAAACAGTTGTATTATGTTTGTTTTTCGATATATATACGTTGGTGACACGATTTGTATTACGATGGAATGGAAGTGCGGCATGGGCTTACATATCAGGCAACTCGAAAAATAAGGTATAAACGGGTTATTTATATTCATGTTTTTTGACTTGACCACCACTACTACCACCATGAATAAAACGATATGTCCCTCGCTCGTCCCAGATAACCCCCTCTGCTTCACCCAGCCTTCCTTTCCAATTTATTTCTCGCCCAAACAGAGGCTGATAGAGGGCGTTTCGGACTATACTCTCACTGTCTTGTCACCTCTCGTTGCGTACTGGTCGTTGTCTCTCTTCTTCCACTACCTAGACATGTCCAATTGGAAGTGGCTCGAGAAGTATAGGCTCCACGAGTCGGCGGAGGTCAAGGCCAAGAACCTTGTCACAAGGTCGGATGTCGTGTGGGCGGTTATTCTGCAGCAAATCATCCAGACGGCCCTGGGGTTCCTGTGGTTGGACTCAGAGAACAGCGTGCATACGGCGAACCATGCGAAAGAACTTGGGAGGATCGCTATGGTGCTGTATGGGGTGCTTGGGGACATCCTGAGTCCTGGGCTGCTGGCGAGGGCGGCGGGATTCGTGTATTGGTGGGCGATCCCTGCGGCTCAGTTCGTTACTGCCATGTAAGATATTCTGGTTGTTTCTACGGCTTGTTTGCGGGGTTTCTGATGCATTGTTCTCTTTGCTAGGTTCATTATCGACACTTGGCAGTATTTCCTCCATCGGTTGATGCATAGCAATAAATTCCTCTACAAACAGTTCCACTCGTGGCATCACAGACTCTACGTCCCATATGCCTTTGGATCGCTGTATAATCATCCTGTGGAGGGATTTTTTTTGGATACATCCGGCGCTCTACTCGCGGAGTGGGCTACGGGCTTGAGCACGCGACAGGCGATGCTGCTGTTCCTACTTTCGACTTTCAAGACCGTCGATGATCATTGCGGATATTCACTGCCCTGGGACCCGCTGCAGATGCTGACAGGTAATAATGCTGATTACCATGATATCCATCATCAGGTGCGCTGGACTTTGTGCTTCTAGACCACTCCTTTCTAATAGACTCGACTCTACTTAGGTGATTGGGATCAAATCGAATTTTGCGCAGCCGTTTTTCGTGCATTGGGATACTTTGCTGGGCACAAGGATGACACGGCAGGATATCGAGCGCCGCCGACAAAAATTATCTACTAAAACTGAATGAAATAACTATAATATGCCGGATATCTATATCTTCTTTATGCGGTACATACACACGCAACAGACATCACTCACTATCCACCACCCCTCTTGTTTCAATGTTAATGTACACCCACCTGTAATTGTTTCTGTCACTCGCTTTCCCTCCCCGGTAGGATCACATAATTATAATATGCAGTGCCCGTGGGGTATGTTGCAATATTTGGATATATATGTAAACGCATGCATGTGTATGTGGTGCATCATCGAAGGAACTACCAATTTGCCAAGGCCGATTTTGTGAGAGGCACGCTCTCTGTTTCTTGCTCGTATTCCACCTCCACTCTTGGGCCTTCTGCGAAAAGTAAAAGGAAGGGCTTTTAGAATTGTAAGACGTTTTGGTAGATAAGAGATGGCTATTCTTACTTTTTGGTTTCTTTTCGGGCCGTTTCCTGGGTTGTTTTTTGACAGAGGCTTTCCGTTTTCCGAGAGCCGATTTTGGTTGAGGATCTTCGTCGTCCTCGCTGCTCCCTTCAGCGTCACTGTCGCTATTTTCTTCGGAATCACCGTCATCCTGTGAAAGGAGAGAACGAGATGAGATCTCCTAACACAAGAAACATACATTGAACACTCACCACGATGCCCTCCAGGTCGCTCAGATTATCCTCGTCATCTTCATCCCCGCTGATGTCGCTCACGAACTCTCTATCACCCCATTCGCCTTCCATCTCGTCTTCCAGCTCTTCTTCGTCCGTCTCATCATCTTCTAGTTCTAGTTCTGCGTCTGCGTCGAGTTCTGTTTCGCCGCCGTTACGTTCTCGGTCAAGGATTGCTTGCCAGACATTTTCGTTCACGTTCAGAGGTGCGTCGCCGTAGGCTTTGGATTTTAGACGTTCGATGAGTTCTTTCTCAATGGAACGTTCGAGGTGAGCGGCGGAGAGGGCTTTTCGTTCGCGCGTCGCTTCGCGACGGTCGAGTTTTTCTTCACTCCGATGAGTTTTGGTCTGAACGCGAATGTATAGTGAGAAACTGGGATAAAAATATGATAGGGTAGAACGGGACTCACTGCTGACGCAGTTTCATGCGCCGCATTTTGATGAGGTATTGTGTGATTTTGGTTACCCTCTGCTTGCATTTGTGGATTGTGAAGTTTGGCCAATGTATCAGTTCACTGTCTATCTGGTCGAGAGTGAGTTGAGATTGGGGAAGAAGTAGACGACGTCGGATTTGGAGAGACTGACTTGTTCTAGAGCTTTGGCGTAGCTGTTTGACAATTTTATGCGCTCCCACATATGTGCGGGTGAGTGGGCACGCTCAATGGTTTTCATGTAGAGGTAGAGGACACCTTTGGGGTTGGAAAAATATGAGATCCTATTCGCAGTGGGGTGCGAGATGTGGGTACCTTCTTTCTCTCGTACTGTGGCATATCTAGAGTTGGCTAGAGGACAGGACTGGCGATTGCAGAGACCTGTAACATTGTATTCATTACGACAGAAGTTCTGTGTGGTCGTTCTTGATAAAATTAGTTTTTAGTGTCGTTTTTAAAGCTGATATTTGTGGATATGCGCACTTTACTTTATAAGAGCAGAACTGGTGGTTTATTACAGACCATATCACGTCGTCGCTCTGCATCTTATTTTTATCAAGAGGTCAAGAGAAAGGAAAGTGAGTTTGTGAAGAAATTGATCTTTGCTTGGTTCCGCTTGCAATGCCTTTCAAATTGGGATCGACCTGGTCGGTTCGGCACGTGTTCTGCTCCTCTTAAACTCTACTATACACCTACTACTATTAATTATTACCCTTCTCCCCTATGGCTCTTGCAATCTCCCCTCGTCTTGGATTCAACACCCTCTTGTCTTCGTCGCAGCGTCCTAATGCTTTCCGGCTGTTCTCTATTTCGTTGCCTCGAACAGACTTTCATTTCGACACACACCATTTCGTGCAACGGCTAGAGCGCGAGGGACTGAATCGGGCCCAGGCTGAAGGTATCATGTCTGCGATGGCCGAAGTCATCGACGAGAGTATCCGGAATATGACGAGCAACATGGTCACCAAAGCAGAACAAGAGAAGGCGCGTCTATCTATCGTTCTAATGTCTCTTTGTTCTTAGGCAGTATGGCTGACTTCGAAATTGCCTTTCTTAACATGCATTTTCCACCGTTTCTAGCACCACTATACCCAACAAGTTGATTTTTCACAAATAAAATCTGAATTGCAGCTTATGGAAAAGAACGATCTTGCGATGATCAAGGCTGAGAATGACCGGCTTATGAATGACATCGAGAAGCTCAAGCAGCGTTTGCGGGAGGAGATCACGCGGACGCAGGCCGGTGTGCGGTTGGATCTGAATTTGGAGAAGGGTCGCATGCGAGAGGAAAGCAGTGGGCAAGAACTCAAGATTAAGGAAGTAGATACTAGGATTGAGCAAGAGATTGCAGGTCTGAGGACTACGATTCAGGCGTCTAAGGTGCGTCCTTGTTCGTGTTTACTTTCGGAATGTTTGTCAGTACGATTCTAAGTGTTTAAATCTGACAGGCCACAACGTTGCAATATCTAGTTGGTTTTGGTGCGTTTTGTTTGGCTATCTTTCGGGTTGACTCTACGTTTCAACTGAATTGTTTTGTTAACAGTTACCGGTTGCTCTGCCCTCCTGATGGCGTATATGAGATTTCGTGCTTAATGCAATCTTCCATTTTATAAGAAAATTTAATGTACAAGCAAGGTATAAGAGTGATTATGTGCTGATCGGCACCAATCACCATGTTTAGTAATTGCATATCCTTCAGCTATTTGTTGAGTATGACTTGGTGGTAATAAAAGTTGTCAGGTTCAAGGATTCCTGTTCTCCTTATAGTAGATGGTATTTGATGTCAAGTTTCAACATTTGTGTGTGATTATAAACTGGATCTATTTTTGGTACTTTTTCGAGTTGTGCCAGAGTTGGACTTAATTTGTTTTACAGGCTGTTAGTATGTGTAGCAATACAGTGTTTCTTTTAAAGAATTCAGAGTTGCTATATGGAGACTCAATTCCATGAGGTTTAATTTCAATAGTTTGTAGAGAATAATATAGATGACCTGTGGCTCCCATAGCTGTGATGCTGTAATACATACTGATGTTACACTGTAGTATAATATATGATACAAAGTACAGTTACAATGTAGCATTCCATATGGATTCAATAATTCCTCTGAGTTGCCCAATGTACCATACCTTTAATTGGCAATCCACACTGTACCATATTATATGGGCCAGTGAATGAAGGCAATCTGACCACTTGGTGGGTACATACCCCATATATCCATTGCATGAAAAGATTACTCTGACCAGGATGTGGTTTGCACATCCTGCAGGTCAGGTCAGGACCAGGTCAGACGCTGGCTTTCTGCCTCCATTTCATATATTTCCCATTATGAGCTGGATTGCATTAAATTCTGAATATGCATGAAACTGTCTGCCATTTGGTCAAAAGTTCGAACTATGCATCCGGCAAAAACACCTCTGTCCAATGGGTGTCTGCCCCTTGCCAGGGTTTAAGCAAGACATTAGTTGTGTAGTCCATGTAAATGAATTCTCTGACTTGTGGCTGACCCAAAATGTTCACTTGCATCTGCAACACCTGAGACCTTGCATACTTAGTAGTACTAATGAGTAGTCTACTGTCTGCAAGGCAAAAACTAAAGGCATTAAAATTCACAGTGGTACAACCGCCATATAACTAAAGTCATGCACAGGTGCATATTGACAGTCAGATGGGACAGGCGCAGGACAGGCATGGCAATTTCTGATTTGAAAATACAGATTGTTTGTCAAGGCAGAAAGGAGGGTAAGGCAGTGTGCCGTATTATCAAACCACACAGAAAGTCAGTGCAAATGCTGTGTCTGACCTGAGTCCGGCAGCGTGGCAGCATTCTGAAATGACTTGTGGCTTAGGAAATCTACACATGATTCAGTAACTATGCTGAATGTGCCATGTCTGGCTGGTTGGCTAGGGTATATTGCCTGTGCTGCACCTTTCCCAAACCCATGCTAGATGTTTGGAAATAGTTCCCATGGCCACACCTTTGTTCTGGTTAAACATACAGATTTTTGTCAAAACAGAAAGGAAGGGCAAGGCAGTGAGGTATTATCAAACCACACAAAAAGCCAGTGCAAATGCCATGTCTGACCTGGAGTCCAGCGCAGCAATATTCCAAAATGACTTAAGGCTTTGTAGCAAATATTCTCCTTTTATGACATGTATTTCTTGATACAAAAACAAACAGACAGAATACTCAATTATCCGTAGACAATCTGGGCCTTGCCTTTACCCTTGCTCTTGCTTTTGCCCAAACTATTATATTCCAGAGCACCAGCCACATTCTGTCCTGACTATGCTGTCTCCAATCTTTCATTTCTGTCTGCTGCATTCATGTCAGTATGCACATTATCCTAATATTTTCTTTCAAATTCAATTAGAGCATGTTGCATGCACTGTGACTCATTTGCAAGACCCTTCTTGTGAAGGTCCACTGCTTTCAGTTTTGCAGCTTCGGCCAGATACAAGCAATTGGCTGCATCCTTGTAGGAGGTTCCAAGCTGGTTTGTGGTTGCAATGACTTCAGCATGAATACATAGGCACTCCTCATTACTCAAATCCTTATGAATGTTAAAACAATACTAATCCAATACTAATATTGAACTTACGGGATTTGGAGGAACCTTGATGTGCTCCTCTGCAATTTCAACAAATGGCCGATTAGGCACTTGAGAGCTCTGATAAAACCAAATATATATATGTGAGCATCATACAGAAAATAGACTGGAAATGGATTGGCATTGGCTCCTGGTCCCAGAATGGAATATATGTCAAATACAAACATTGGACAGGGAGCAGAGCAGAACTGGGACACTCCTGGGCCTGGTGGCAGGACATCTCAAATACAAACATAATGACTTTGTGTTCTGCTATAGTCATCTCCATTTTTTCTTCTCATGATGTATCTGAAAGGATTGGAGGAGATTGGGAAGTACAAATTGGGGGACAAGATATCCCTCTCTTTTGTCTGCTGATTGAGGGATAATGACATAGCCTTCTGGGACTGGAGATGTGTGTGTGTTGGGATTGGGCATGGTGGTTGAAAAGTAGGTCAGCAATTCAAACACTGAGTGTTTAGGGGCTACGACATGGTTGTGGCTGCAGTATTGACATCTATTTGGCAGATTAATGGCTGGTTAATGTTACCATCACTCCACTTTTTGTGCTCTTCAACATCGGCAAAACCGACAAAACCAAATATTACATTGTGGCCTATATAAGGTAAGTCGATTATTTTGAGGCTATATATGGGTGATCAAAACCTTTGTGCATCCTTGGAAAGTCATACAAATATTGTATTACATTACTATGTCCACTAATTATTCTAGTATTTTGAACTGGTTGAGGAAGAATTAAGGCAGTATTAAATTTAAGCAAAATATTTATTCAACTTTACTTTCAGTAGTAATTTTTTGAGGTACATTGCATTTTTCACAACCTTTTCTGTATTCTTGTAAGTTACCATAAGCATAAGTTTTGTATGTAAAATACACTAAACATTGGTATGAGATTTAAGTGTATGTCAATTATTTTGGCTCTCCCAAAAGGCTGCTTTTAGACAGTGACATAGACCATCACGTACTTACATACAGTAATGATGTATTAGTGTAGTAGTTAAAATAGGTATTTAATTGTGTTCTGCAAAGGTGGTGGTTCAATCCTGGTAAGAGGCATTTCAATTAAAAGTGATAATCTGAATAATCAATCTGAGTTATATGAGAAGAGTGCTGTGTATTTTGTAGCAACATTAAATGATCCAATATTTTACTGTAAAATTGCCCCTTGGTGGCTGTGGAAAATTGTTTTGTCATGCAAGGTTAACAAAGATTTAAGCTACCTTACAAGGACTACAAAGGTTTTATTTTTAGCTAATCCTGGCTGAGACTTACAAAGAAGGAGTCTGTTTGTTTTACTTTACCATGCCTTTTGGGCATTTGCATTGTTTTTGCCTTTCAAGGGCATTGGATTCCAATATATTCTTTTGCGGTTTTGTTATGATCTCAAGTTAGAATCACGCAGTGTCGTAATCTAACCACCAATTGTTTACAAGAACAAGTTCAAGTTCGAGTTGAGCAGGTTAAGCAGGTTGGATTCTCAAAAACTAGCTAAAGAATACAGTAGATCCTTCCTGGTATAAATACTATGAACCGTACAGCAAGTTGAAACGAGTTTTAATGTTCATCAGCAGATGTATATAAGAATAGAGGAAACAGATCAAACGTTCATCAAAAGATGTATCATAAAAGATGGAAGTGAAAGTCCATCAGAGGTATGATGGAGTTTCATAGATATGATGGAGTGCAAAGTTCATCAGAACATACGATGATGTATCAATGATGTGAAGGATGACAAAGAGAAGGAAAAGAAAAGAAAAGAAAAGAAAAAGGAAAAGAAAAAGACTTGTCATAACAGGTTTTGCCGATGAATTACCATAACTTCCCTGTGCCAATCTGCTCACTTTTGCATCCAAAACCTGCCTCCTGCTTCCTATTTTTGAAACAAAACATGCCCTCCACATCTATTTTCACAAATTCCAATGCTCTTGTCAGCTACATGTTGCATCTGGATAACTTGGTCCAGAAAGGCGTGAACAATGGCAATATATTGGAGGTTTTAAGGCACAGAAGAAAAGGGTGGTAAGTATATTTGCTATGTTGGCGCTATGATACTGATCAAAGATATAGAGAAATGTTTTGCTGACTGAGGAGGAAGGATATTTCAATGAGGCAATTAAGGCCCACCACCATCTTTTTTCTGGACTCCACTGTATGAATACTACACCATTCGCAATGACCCAGATTTTGATCCCACCTGATTTGAAGAGAAGTACAAAAAAGTTGTGCTGAACCCAGAAAACAACTACACATGGCAATGGGACAGGCAGAAGGAAGTGCTACAGGTGGCAAAACAAGAGAGAAGGGTCTGGAACACACAGTCAGGTCAGGTGGGATTGCTCAAGGAGGAGCAAAAGTTGGGGTGAATCAGGGGCACCTGGGGCAGGCATCAAACAAGGCTTGGGAACAGACAAAAGGAGTGGGGGCAAGATAGAAAAGCTGGCTGCCGTTCCAGTTCTGGTACCAGCCCCAGTTCGAGGTCATGTTCACTCAATCTCGCCACAGGTAAGTCAACACAAACCCAATCAACTGAAACCCAAGACATCTGGGCCAGGGCTGCATGATGCCATGGGCTGCATGATGCCATGGGATCCAAAAAGGCAACCAGGACATCAGAAAACATCAGGATCAAAGCCCTGCCCTAGGCCCAAGTGTATGCAGGACCAGGATGATATTCTGGTCCTGTCGACTGGTATGTGCCATCATTTATTGGCATTGCAAATGTTTGATCAACCAGAACCAGCATCATCCCATATGTTCTGACACATTGTACCCCTGCCTCTCTCAATGACTGTTCAACGGGTCCATCCCTCTTCCATTTAGCTATCCAGGATGATAATCACTCCAAACATCCAAAATGCATCGCAGGCACTTTGTGCAGTGGGAGAGGATACAGAAATGGGGGACAGCACAGACTCCAGCATGGATCAGGAAAAGCCAGCAGTAGTACCAGAAAGTAAACGCAAGAGGTCCATTATACAGAAATTCAACGATGAGATAGGCAACATTTGCAATGCTATCGCAGAGCTGGAGTGTTGTGTAGACAAGCTACACAAGAAAGCTCCATTGGTACAGACAGTATCCACCTCTGGTGCCATTGCATCCATCTCCAGGTCAGTTGCCGGGTCTAGAGCAATGTCCATTCCTCACCCTGGCCCTATCCTGCCATCTGTTGTCATTGGACACCAAGATTCCTCTGCACCCACGTTGAACTATGTAGTGTGTGATTTGATATAGAAATAAAAACCAAAACACAAAACCAGAGAGGAATGGTCTAGACTGGATAAGACAACTCTCTCTCTGTTGAGTTAAAGTGAGGGCTGGCTTAGCCACTAGATTGTGAAAGTGTATGTGGTCTGAGGAGGGCAGGAGACGTCTGAAGAGGGATAAATGGATGAGGGGATATAAAATGCCCTTGAGTGTTTACTGAGAGGAAAATACTCAAGTTGGTTGGTGTAAAATGGTGTGAATGAAGAGTGATGACTGCAGAGAGGCCAAATGACTAGATAAATTTTAGAGATTGATACAGGAGCAGGAGTGAGAATGTAGTCTTGATTCTAGGGTGCTTCAATTGAGTCTGCAGCTTCTGCAAAACCAGAAGTAAGGCCTGGTAATAGAGTCATGACTTGAGCGGCTTGGAGTGATAGAAGGTGAAGGATTGTGCAATATTTGTTAGTTTTTGTGATTAAACACTTTGTTTCTAATGTTCTACACTTGATATTTGGACTTGTACAAATGGACACTTAGTTAGAATTCGCTCTTTTGGTGTTTTTGCACACTGTTCTGTTAATAACTTTTGTAGAGTAAAGTTATTCAAATTCTGATCACTGATCCGGAATTCCCTCGTTGAGACGGTTCCGGTGATATATAATTTGTCACGTAATTATAGGTTTGGTGTTTTGACGCAATATTGTGGACACCTATAGTCATGCCTTGCCATTTTTAGACACTTAGCCATGTAAAAGACCAGTATTCCTACTATGTCTGAGGAAACAAAGACACTAGAACAAGATTTGGAGTCTACAGAAGCAATTTACTATTTTCACTCATACTTGTCATTGTTGCGCATTTGAGATTTGACTCTATTGTTACTCATCAGTATAGCTATTGATTTGTGCATTATTGTCTATTTCTAACAATATTCTTGATCCAAACCTCAAACAGAACAGTGAGGTGAATGAGGGATGACTAGGGCAATCGAAGGTGACAATGTAAGCGATATTCTTGAACCAAAAATCAAACAGAACAGTGAGGTGAATAAAGGGTGACTAGAGCAATGGATAAAGATGACAACAAGACCAAGATTGCTGAATAAAAATATTCTGGAGCAGTAGAAGCGATGGGGAGTTGAGGATCTGAATGTAGAGGAAGAATGAAGGCCTTGGAGGATGATAGGATTGAAATGAACAGGATAAAATTCTCTGTGATGAGAGAACGTGGGTGGTTTGATAGGCTGGTCTAACCACTGAAGGAGGTCTTGAATAACTGGAGTAATTGCTGTATTTTGTGCTGAATACTGATAATAACTTCTTGAGTGCATACTGGAGTGCTGATACTGACTGCTGATAACTTGAAAACTTTGCTGTGAAGAAAGTTGGGGCTTGTAACATCATTGTATTCCAAGTGATATTATTACATGGTTTATATACTAGAGAACATAGAAAAGTATTTAAAAAGAGATCAAGCGTCCAAACTATACTAATCTTTCTGTAGAACGACACCCAGTAGTCCTATCTGCCAACTACATACAATAGATTGAAGGCTGATGGAGTTTAGGAGTGAAAAATAGAAGGATGAGTAAGTAAGTAACATAGGATGAGTAAGAAGTATAAGCAGGATTATGAAAAAGCGAAGTAAGATGAGTAAGAAAGAAGCAAAGCTGAGTAAGTACAATAAGCAAGAATGACAAAAGGAAGGAAGGATCAATCATATGAAAGTGTCAGACAATAGAAAAGGAGCCAAAATAGCGAACAAGTACCATGCTAATGAATAGGAGGGCTTTTGTGTCCTCCACATATTCCAGCCGGAGTCGCCGGAGTCCACCATGAAATCCACTATTCTGCCAGGAATGAGGGGAGAAATATAGCACAAGGCCCTGCTATATTATTTATTATTAACTCTGGCGGAATAGCGGATTCCACAGCGAATTGAATGGAATCCGTTTACAAAACAGATTACCCCAGAACAGAACCGAAAACAGACTGGTGTACACATGGTGCTCATTGTTACAATCATTATGATATAATTTAGAATCATTTAATTAATTTACATACAATTTTGATTGATCGGTAACTGTTTGATGAGATACCGATCAGCCAGACTAGGTTAACATGTTTGTGGGTGGTTAAAAATAATGTACTAAAAGGAAAGAGGAAAAAGAGGAAAAAGGAGGCTTTTCCTGCTAATCTTATCTATCTTTCCTTCAGAAAACTTGTAATTCTCTTGTTATTAACACACATAACTCAGTTCTAGTCCAAATTTTATAGCAAAAATTGTGCAAAATCTTAAAAATTCAGGGCTATTTACTACATGTACAATATAGGTGAATTTTGGAGGGCAAGTATACTAATTTCCATTATCTCTACCCAGATGCTCACATGGGTGGGTTGGATGTCGACTACTTTTTCCACCATAGTCTTTATGATTACAGGATGCACATACATTAGGACAATCTCTCTTGTTTTTAGCTCCAATGCAATCTATGTTGAAACATTTCCAACATTTTCTTTCTCCATATACACATTTAAGACTAGGCTGCAACATATCAGATGGGATTCTGATTGTTTCTGTTGTTAGATCTTGTGATCTGCGCTTCTGTGATGTAGTGGATAAGATGATCTGAGGGGCTAATAGTGTACTTGGTCCTGGGAGATTAGGAGCAGGTAATTGGGGTGTAGGACTTGGGGTGCGTATTCTATCAAAGGCATAGAGAATTGCAGTTGTGTTTGGCTCTGCAAAATTACTCCCAGAAATTTGACCAGCAGATACAGGTGCATTAACAACTATAGGCAAGCTTGTATTATAATGCTGAGTTGCAATTTTATGCTGATCCAGATCCCGTACTTCAGAGTCAACTGGTTTATGGATCAGCTGAGTTTGAGATTGTGTTGCATATTGTCCAATAAGGGTTTGCCATTTCCCATAATATGCAACAAGGTGTTCCTCAAGCTAAAATAAATTTCAGAATTGATTAACTTCATTTTAAATAAAGTCCTACCTTATAAAAAATTGTCTTCTCATCTGCATATTGAGTATTCCAAATTCAAATAGCAGACTTCCAATCAGAGTCTTTGTTATTCCTAGTAAAAGCTGTATTTTCTCTCATGAGCTGTGAAAACAGTTTTCTTTCAGTTGGCAGATGGATTGCAATTACTGCAAATCTTGTTCCTTGTCTATTTGCAAGATATTGATGAGGCAGCTTGGATTTGCAATTAGATATTATTGGCTGAAGCCCTGCATTTATTTGAATTGAAGGTGGGATTGGCAGGATACCTGATACTTCCAATGTAGGCTCATATAGCAACTCATTTGTCCAACCTTTGATAATATATGACATTGGCACAGCATATCAAGTTTTCTCAATCATGAGCTGGAGAATATCATAAAGCCATATATCATCATGCCCTGAATATTTTTTGCCAGTTTGATTATAAGTATCAACACGTAAATTGTGATGAAGCTGAAAATCTGCTAATCAATTGACTGCATTTCTGGTGGAAATAATTGAGTCTGGAAAGCAGGCTCGAATTGAATGATGGACACCTCCTTCAGTAAAATTAGTGCCACGCACACAATGCCATACTGTTAGTCCATTTTCTTTGTGGTCAAGTCCCACATTATAATATAATGAAACACCAGGAGGATCAGACATATATCCTGCTTCAATCAATTTCAACACATTCTTTGCACTTTTCCAGGCATTTGCAGAAAATAAAGGCTGTCCAGTAACACTATCCTTCAGTGGCCCATAAGTTTTGAACACTTTTGAAACTAATTCATAAAGCTTTTCTGGAGGTGGGACATGCCATCTAACCAGATGCCAAAGATATTTTGGTTGGTACTTTAATTTTTCCTCAAAGGAAGAACCTTCTGATTTTAACCTCTCATCAACACATGCCCGATCTTCCTCATTGATCAAGAACACTGCATCACATAATATCCTAGCAAATTCTGCACATAATGCATGATTTTTGGCAATTGATATCATATCAAAAATGTGCCAAATATCTTTGAGAACCCTGCTTTGAATTAATGGCTTAAAGGTAGGAGTCTAAGAGATCAGTTCTGTTCCAATTCTCCTGTTCTCTGCATCAGTCTCATGCTCAGCAAAAGTTGTCTCTTCTGTTTCTGCATAATTATCAATATCATTTGTCCATGAATCTTCATGATTGTCTGCAGATTCAACCTGCTCAAGTATTAAAGTCACCTCATTTTAAAGTGTATGATCTAAGCCATTATTATTGGTAGTTTCAAGAGTGTTGCTTTCAATTTCAGGTAATGCAGCATGTACCTGATTCTGTTTGACAATGACAGTGAAAGGAGGAGATCCAAATTCTTTCAGTACTCTAGCTTTATGAGTCTGAACAATAGCAGCAGGCATGAGAACTTTCCCAACTTCAATGGCCACAAGTTTTGTATGTTCAATGTGCTTGAACTCAATTTCATCAACAACTGGATGTTCATCAAAATTTAATTGAGACCAAGTTCCATGTATAATTGCTTTCTGTCCATCCTCTTGATATACAGTAACAGCCATTTCTACTTGCATGTTCCTAGGTATATTTCCAAACTTCTCTATCTCAATGAGCCTGAGATAAATTGCCTGAGAAGCATATGCATCCAATGAAACATAAGCTATTTGTTTATCAGAAAGTTTGGTGTTGTCCCACTCAGTACTAATGCAAGTTTGTTGGTTTTTCTCAAGCCGATGATTTTAAACCAGAGCAGATAGTTCTGCCAAACTCACACGTGCATTAGGAGCAATGTGGCATTTCTTAGCAAAAGAGGCAACATCAACACCTCCAGGAAATTCATTTTTAATGCCTGCATCCTTTTGGAGTTTTTTCAAATCAGACTGAACTGTTCTGCCAGTCTTAATTATTTGTGGTTCATTTAATATGCTCATCAAAGCAGTTGGAATTTTCCTGTTCTTTGTGAATGTTGCAACTTATAAGATAAAAATATCATTTTCAAATGCTATTGCAACCACAGCAGTTGTTTCCCTTCTGTATTGTCCAGGTGTTAAATCAACATTCCATTCCATGTCAAAGCCTATAATCAGTTTTTCATCTTGAGACATGGCTGCCAATTTTTCTTGTATGCAGGCTAGAGCAGATGTCATTTGTGTTTGGGTGGACTTGATATGTATTTGGCTTTTGGCTGGTAACTTGAGCAATGGCAATCTATAATATAAGAGAGCTCAATGACTAAGCAATTCCGAAAAAGGAGATTTAATTTTACCTAAGCATGACTAATTATTATTAAGCAGACCGCTGTGTTTTGGGGCCGCCGCTGCGGGCCTTTGGAAACAAACAGCCAGTGGCTGATGGCAAACAACAAAATGGGTGCCACAAAGCCTGGAAAACATTCTGTGCTTAAATAATGAACCCTCAATGTGTCTATTAGCCATACCCAGCTGTATTGAAGCTGCTTTGGGTGGCTCTGAAAACAAACAAATATGCACACTCTTGCATGCACAGTGCACAGTGCACTATGAGCAAGTGGATCAATAAATCTGTGTCAAAGACTATTTGAATGGGACATTTCTGCCTGCAGATATTGTGGTTGGTTGACACTTTTGTAATGGAGACTATGTATTGGATAAAAGAGTTAAAAGGCTGAAATAAATACAACTAAATAAATATCAAAACAGGGGCATTGTGGACAGTGGAAAAGTTAGTATGAAATGAATTATAGTTGGAACTGTTTAAATAAAGGTGTAGACAGAAAGATAGCACTGGACACAATTTTACAATGGGAAAGGTTAGGGGACAGCTATTTTAAATTTTAATTGCAAAGAGTGTAATCTGTAAATTTTAAAATGATACAGTGCTGCAGGTGCTGTGCATAGTAGAATATTCCAGTTCTCTATGCAAAAGAATGTTATTACAAGTAATCTACACAATAATTGTTCAAGAGTGGGGTGGGGATATATTGTGGAAATGTATAGTAGCATGGACATAGCGCTAAAGGTGGCATGCTTTTGTAGAGAAATACCCAAATGTGTTTCATTAGACATAGAAAGGGTGAAGTGATGAAATATTGATATTATATTTGGTATGGAGGTGTAGAGCACCAACTTAGCAAATCCCAGATGCACTGTGCTGTTTAGCTTTATGACTGACACATAGCAGCAGGGGGATTTGTGGATATGTGGGTGCTATTTAAATAAAGATTTGGATAGAAAGATAGAACTGAGACATGCCTTTGTAATTTAAAATAGGTGATATACAGTGCTGTATAGGTAGTAAAATTAATTTTTGAGAATAAAGCTGGAGTATGCTTTGCCCATGTAGTGGGTAAAATTAAAGAGAGTGTTAACTATTAGGAGTGGGAATTGACATTTGAATTTTAATGTACTATAGGATATAGATTGTTGTGATTAATTCATTTACAGGACCAAAGTGGTGGGGGCTGGGAACAGCTATTTGGATTTTGAAGAAAAAAGTGCAAGTTATAAATTTTAAAATGGCACAGTGCCACAGGTGCTGTGCATATCAAGATATTGGTGGGTAATAAGGGCAGTCAAGTATTATAAGTAATAGAAGCAATAATTGGCAAATAATTGGGAGTGGTGATGGGCAGGGATGTAGATTGACTGAGTACAGGGGTGAAGTTGTGGTGGATTAGTTGGAGTGGGTGTAATATGGTTTTAAATTTTGGTTGGAGATTTGTGAGATTGTTAGATAGAGACAGAAATATTCACTGTTATTGACAGTCAGTAAAAAAATGTGAGTATGGAGGTGCTACAAATGTCTATAGTGAGATAGAGAGGTGGAGCAGTGATAAGATGTAGGCCTGAGGATGAAGCAGAAGTGGTGAGTGGGGTGAATATTCTGTGATATGTTATGAAAATTGATTTTAAATTGTAATGTACTATAGGGTGTAGATAAATGTGATTAAATTTTGTAGAATCAAAGTAGTGGAGTGTAGAGACAGATATTTTGGTTGTGAAGAGAAAGAGTGTAAGCTATGAAATTTAAAATAGCATGACACCTATGGTGCTGTGGCTATGAGGTGAGTGATAGATAGTAAATGAGTAGTGCAGTATTGTATAAAATATAAAGTAGAATAATGATTGATTGGGAGTGGATATGGGAGTGAATATTAAAACAGACATGGTGGCAAAGGTACTGTGGATTAGTTGGAATGGGTTTAATATGGTTTAAAAATTTTGTTTGAGATTGTTGAAGCAAAAGAAATTTAATGGACACAGAATATAGAGTGCTGTGTATAAATATTTGTGTATTTGTTCACTGTTATTGACTGAGTGTATATAATCTGACTATGAAGATGCTGTGTGGCTCCATAGTGGGATGGAAGAGTGCAACCCCAACAAGCTGTAGGGCAGGCTGTGAAGTAGGGGAGGGGGTGAGCTGTGCTCATCCCCCTCCCCACACATTATATTAGGGGTGTGAAGCAAGGGGGATGAGTGCAGCTCATCCCCAAGAGTGACTGCTATTATTATTATTTTCATGAGACATGGAGTGTCGATAAAAAGGGGGGGATGAGCGAAGCTCATTCCCCCAAGATATAATAATTGTAATTGGTATTATTTATTTTTCAATGAGGAGGCGCAGGGCGCCGACAAGCGAAGGTCTGGGGGCGCAGCCCCAGCAAGCTGTTGACCCTGCCGTGAAGCACAGGGGGTGAGCGCAGCGAATCCCCCCGACCAGCGTAGCGGCGGTCATAAAGCTTGTTTTGCATATTTGTCAACAGGTACAACATCAACTGTTAGAGAAGGGAAGCACTTCTCCAAAAATACTTTGGCACTCATGTTGTCTGTAAAAAAATAAGATGGCATCTGATGTCCATATAGCTCAAGAGAGGCCTTCATCTGAAGTAATGAAGTTTCAAATTGAGCATGTGCTTTAGTTGCAACAAGAGCAAGTATCCAAATTTCTCCATATTCATTTGTAACAGTAAAAGGCCAACTGTTACGATTTCAAGTTAGAGTTACGCAGTGTGTGTAATCTAACCACCAATCGTTGTACAAGAACAAGTTCAAGTTCGAGTTGAGCAGGTTAAGCAGGTTGGATTCTCAAGAACTAGCTAAAGAGTACAGTAGATGCTCCCTCGTATAAATACTATAAACTGTACAGCTAGTTGAAACAAGATTGAATGTTCAAATCAGCAGATGTATATAAGAATAGGAGAAACAGATCGAGTTGAAACGAGTTTGAATGTTCATCAGCAGATGTATATAAGAATAAGAGAAACAGATCAAACATTCATCAAAAGATGTATCATAAAAGATGGAAGTGAAAGTAAAGTTCATCAGAGTGTACGATGATGTATCAATGATGTGGAAGATGACAAAGAAAAGGAAAAGAAAAGAAAAGAAAAGAGAAAAGAAAAAGAAAAAGACTTGTCATAACACCAACAAATACAGGGACACCATTAATCATGACAATGTGCTTTGTTATTTTGTGTGAGTGGTCAATAGCACACACAGTTGCACTCAGCATTGCTGAATATTGATTGATACGTGGCAAATGACTTTCAAATGAATTGGTCATAAAGGTCTCAAAACCAGACTGAAGAAGGGATAAATCCTGCATAGCCTTTTGGATCTGCAAATTCTGAAAATGGTTTAAAGATAGTATTGTCCCAAATGACTTTGTCTCGGTTATCATATATCATGTCCAAATATTGCAGATGAAGTTGGTCAAATCACCAAAGATGCATAGTCTTGATAATTTCATGAAATTGCTTGTTTCCAATGCCTTTCTGAAACAAAGAATGTTCCAAAGCAAGAATTGGAGAAAATAATGCACTTCAATGAGTTAACACAACTGGAAATTCTGCAGCCAAAGATTTTGGCAAAGCAGCTATAATGTGAGAGTCCCAGCTCATATGTAAATGTAACAGTATTCAACCCACTGCTTTCATTTACACATTCAGGACACTTGTATCTTACTCCAATCATCCAGAAACAATTCTGAAGACCAAAACATCTACATGGTCAGTTTTGTAAACCATGTCTGGTTAGATTGCATTTTTTTGCGTTGTGGGCATAAAATTGCTACAAGTAGTGGATCCCAATAGAATACTTCAAAGTCATAGAGGATCTCTGGTGCTAGTGATTTAGCATTTAGCATTCGGAACCATTTTGCCTTCTGTGGGACCCAGAAAGTTTGATATTGATTATAAAATGTAAGCTCTCCATTTTGACGCTGTTTGATAATTTTGAGCTTTTCATCCAGTGCCTTTTGAAACCACTCAGGAAATGGAGCTGATTTAGTTTTGGCATCAGATTTCTCATCTTCCAAGGTACCAAGAGCTGGATCCTGGTCATTGAATTCTGTTGTTTCTTCATTAAAAATTTCAATTCCTATTGGGTTATTTTCTGCATCATATTCAACTTCAATTTCTAAAACTGCACCATCCTCCACCTCAGAATTATTGTGCATATAGGTATTGAATCTGAGTTTGGAAGAGGGCTAGTTAACAGAACTAAGGCTGATGCCTGAGCTGAAGTAGTTTGTTGAACAGGCATTGCTGAATTTTGTGGTACTCTGGACTTTCCTAACCATGCAGCCATTGATGGAGTTGATGGACCTCTAGGAGCAGTAGGATCTATCAAAGAGGGCATTTGAGCTTTCAATTGCTCATCTGTTAATTGTGGCCCAAATAAATCTGCTTTACGTGGTCGACCACAACCATGTACTAGCTTCATCATCCAGTTCCAACTGGTCACCACCCTGAACATGGCTAAAATTATAGGATGTACCAGGTTCACTAATAAACTGATAGTACTCCTGAGAGCTGTTGTCTAGAGTGGGTACATTGAGACTATTATTCAGTGACTCAGAAATAAACCCAGCAGTAGAACTGCTGCTGGTATCTATAGTGAATATTCCAGAGCCAGTGATTAAAGAATTATTAAAGCTATCAGGACCTGCTTGTCCCAGAGTATCCAACTCTGTAATATCATCAGAATTAAGCATGGCTGTTAGACTCAAAGAAGACCCCAGGCCAATATTATGATGCTCAGGCTCAGTTGATAATACTGAATAATCCTGTAGGACTGAAGAAAAATTAAACTGGTTAGTCTGACTGTCAGTGGTTATTTGTGTATTTGGAGAGTGAAAACTGGAGTTTACTATGAATGATAGTAATTTATATAAATGAGCAAGGCTTACATGAATGGTTGATCCATATCAGAAAGACTATGCTCAGAGACAATATTTTCTAATGAGCCACCCTCAGAAGAAGCAGGAAGTGAACTTGAGAAAGGATAAACCAATTAAAAAATTTATTAAAATTTAAACCAGCTATCTACATACCTTTCTCCATCCACCAAGTCCTGAAATACAGTGACTCAAAAAACTGTCTGGATGTTTTTGAAATTGAACTTAAATTGACTATAATGTCATGTAATCCTTATGAAATTACATGATTTAAAATGTACTGGAAAGCCCTGGATCACAGCTTTCAGAAAATATAGCATATGTTTGTATTTGTTTAGTTCATCTATTATTATTAAATACTTTATAAAAATAACACATCTGGACAGTTTTTTGCGGCCCATTGGAATTAACACAATAAGGTTTTTGTTATTGTAAACATGTAAAAATATATCAAATGAATGAAAACATGTTGGAAGTATATAACAAAGACTGAAATTTACATTCCCCCAAGTTTATAGCCAATTATTCTCTACTACACAGTCATATATTCTCTCTTTTAAATTATACTCTAACATCATCTTTATGCCAGAAAATGGTGATTATATTTGCAAAACTGATGTCAAACTAGGTGTTTTGAAGTCAAATATTTGGGTGATACATTTTGGGATAGAGTTATTGATGAAAAACAATCATGAAGACCATTTTTCTAAGCTCACTCCCATGACTACTGCTATCTAGTTTGACTTGTCTCCACTGGAAAGGCTGATACTTCCACACAACACTGTTGCCAGCTTTCCACTATCACTAACACATCTATCTCCACCTAAACTATTCAAATTTCCTCAAAAGGATCTTGTAGCACAAGTCAAGATCAAAAGCCATTCCTCCTGAAGAATAATAGGAAGGCTTGCTTGAAATTTGTCCAGAAATATGAAAACTGAACAGAAAAAGACTGAAAACATGTTATGTCTTGAGATAAGATAATATCAATTGAATTGGGTCAGTTGTAGGCAGTAGGTGAGAAAAGGTTGGTTCTCCTCTCCAAACTCA